>JAUPMV010000018.1:17524279-18144279 GCA_030848855.1 Branchinecta sandiegonensis
CTGAGTGCTGCAGCAACCTTGGGTGGGTTGCGCCGTCCAAGTTTATTCGCTACCGTTGGTTAGGTTCAGAAAACCAAGTCGGCAGGGTAAACCAAATCAAATGGATTAGTAGTAATATATGTATAATACATACTTATGATATAATAATAATATATAATAATTACAGTATATTATATTATTACCGTAGCTCTTTTTACTTCTTTTCCACTTTCACAGGATTGTCATGCGAAAACTGATTGACCGAACTTTATCCTCTTCAGTCGTGGACGCCAAACCATTCAAGTGGCATACATTCGATTAGCTCTTTTACTGTTTTTCGACCGGATATGCTACTTTAGTTTACTATGTGAATCCATAAAAATCTGGTTTCAACTCCTTGAAACTTTTCAAATTGAGTGTCAGAAAAATTACTTAAACATTCGACTTTGCAGCCATTGAACTTAAATCACTTTAGTCATAGATATCGTGACGGATAAAACCTTGTAGGATAATATAATCTGGTCGAACAAAGTTAGTACTGAAAAGCTACCCGTACATTTTGAACTATCAAAGAGCTAAACGCATACCAAGAACTAATGTCAGGATAGCAATGTTGATACGCCTAAATTAAAGTTGAACTGAAAAAACATTTTTTTGGATCATTTAATTGAACACTGAATTTTTTGGATTCTGCTAAGATATTTTATGATCTTCCACTATCTGCTCTTGTAGTGGCGTTCAGAACATCTAGGCCGTACCCACAACGTAGATTCTACTATGACGCAGAAAATTTAAATCTCAACACAAACACGACTTTCCAGTGGCCAGTGGCGAGCTTTATGAAGACTGCTTAGTTCCTGACACAATTTTTCACAAATATTTTCCGCCGTACATACAACACTGGTACAAGCGCGTAGAGCTACCACAAATCCGAAAGAGAACTTCCACTATTCGAGAACCTGTTATTCATGACTAGCGGAGCAACCAAGTAATGCATCTGCATCGGGTCTTCGAGCCTATTTAAGTGAAAAAGTGATGGGTAACTAGATTGTCCTCTCAGCCCTTTTCGGTTAAACTTCAAGACTAGAGAATTAACCATTTTCCCAAAAATTATTTTTCTTTTAAAATCCGATTACTTGCCTTGCAGTGTTTCACTGTGAAAATTAAGGTTAATTTACTGAAAAAAAGGAACATAAAATTTTGAGACATCCCACTGGCATAGAAAATATACGCTTTGTTAAATAGCTAATTGATTTTTAATGCGAAATAACAAAACTCTACCCTATTGTATTAACAAATCGGCTATAAGCACCCGTTCTGTATTTGAGCTGGGTCGCTGATTGTACCGCGGTCACAGTACCCACACCCTCACGACAGAAACAGGGTAGCAGAAAGCGGACCATTCGTCGTCACCAGAGCATCCACTCCTTGAAGTCAGTGAAAAAGGCTTGACAAACAAATCTGCAGGGTTTGTTTTCCGACGCCGTCATTCGTCACCGAAGAAAAAACATAACGACCGACCCAGCCTTCATTATTCCTACCGGCCACCGCTGAAACTGTTGATTGACTTTTGGATCATTCTGGAGTAATTAGCCTGTCATTTGAGCCGCCCATAAGAAATAAAGCTGGCCTAGAGATTTAAGGTCAGTTTGGAACCAGATTGAGAAAATTGTTCAGCGATGTATGTGGTAGCCTATTGGTGCAATATGAACAGCACGAAGTCCGTATTAACTGCTATAATTTGGACGCTAGATTGTCCTCCATAGTATATCTGGAAAACTTTAGGTGGGTAGGCGTTTTTTTTACTGTTTAATTTTAAACATCTATATAAAACAAGAATAATACACTTGCAGCAAATGAGTAGGCCTATTTGTGCTGAAAAAACATAATTTAAACTAAATCTTCACATTTACAGCTATTAAAATATGGAATTCCAACTCATTTCCAAGTATCCCTGACATATCATAAAAGGAATCTTAGAAAAAAACCTGGTTGTTATTTTTGATGAGGTGTATGCTTACAAGACGGGGGACTTCAAAGTAACCAACATAAACAAGTAAGAGACACGCAACAATCAAACCAAGACAAACCCTTGAGAGACCGCGACACTACTACGGGGTTATATAACATACACACTGATGACATAAAGCTCTTCAGCTGGCCATTTTGTTGTTCCGGATCTTGAGACAGGTCTCATGTCCGAAAGTAAAGTTCTGCTTTACCATACATTTTTTTCAGTCAGGTCAGATTTATTCACCAGAATATAAATGCAGAACAGTCGTATGGGTAATTACAACTTAACGAAGTGAAAACTAATTGTCATAACATTCGGATGCCACTTATGACATGCAACTAGTGACAGCTGAATGTCAGAACGGTTATCAGGTTGTAGTCGTCCGATGAGATGAGATAGCTTAAAGAGTGTATCTGTATAAGCTATCCCGAACAGGGGATGGGCTGACCGCCGGCTACCCTATGTCAAATGCTGACCTCCCAGACCCCCCAAAAAATTGATGGGTTTAGTGAAATTCAGAAAACAAACCATTACAATTCTTCTCTGGTGGGTAATCAAATAAAAAATGAAGATATGGATGGAATTTAGAAAACAACCAATGTGAATAGAGTAAGTGAAGTTTGGCGTGGGCTATTCTGAACTGAGAGTAGCCTACGGTATATACCAACATTCGGCATGCACTGATAAACTGGTTTGGACCAGAAAAAACAATTGCGAATAGGCTCTGAAAGTACACTACCCAATATAGGTGCAATTTCTGATTGAATCCAAATCAACCAACAGACACCTTTTTTTGAAGTCGAAGATCCGTGCTATCTTTGACAAATCATTTGCGGTAGTAATAATAATTACGATCTCGTTCCTCTGACTCTGGGAGTAACGAAGGTCTGGCGGTGCAGGTTGTATGATTCACAACTGACCAAATCAGAGGAAGACTTCGAACCAGTTCTGTTAATCCAGCATGTAAGTACTGAATCAAGTTGGCAGTTTGGCGTTGGCATATTATGAGATGCGAAGATTGGGCGAATTGATTGCACATCTTTCGGAGTAGTACCTGAAGCCGGCTTGAATGAAGCAGTGAGATGATGAAGAAAAACACTGAGTTTCACTCGAGGCTGTGAAAAGGCGTTTTCAAAGTCAGGAAGATACTGGTGCTCATCTGTGCTTAAGGAAAGCTTAGAGATGTTATGGCAGCGGCCAAGAATTGTATAATACTCATGAATAAGACGTTGTGATCATTAGCTTTGGAATACGAAGTCACTTCTGTAGAACAAGAGTGAGAAGTTTCGTGTAGGCATATTTGCGTCACTGACAGAGAGTTGAACGTTGTGTTGAATGGTGCTATGTTTTGATGGTGTGAAGAAGAAGATCATCACAAGTTGACGGATACGATTGGGGAAATGTTACCTTGTGCTTCACTATTTGCTGTATAAAAAAGGATTTCAGTAACTTCATCGAAGGCATCTAAAGCTAGTCGAAGACAAGATTACTCAAAGAATAAAGTGGGCGGTAATGTCAGATTTTATATGAGTTGGTGAATACGAGCCAAGTATGAAGACCTGAGGATGTGTGGTGACGATTGTGCCGGACCCCCGTGGTGTTTAAGATGACACAATGGCTCGAAGTGGTTGCAGAGCGTCCACAGTGTTGATAGTTACTATACTGTCATTCTTAACCGCTGGATTAATCTTGTGTATTGGAATACTACATTGGGTAAGTACTACTTTTATCGCATGACACAGCACACACCGCATTACACACCACTTATGAGGATCCTTCATGTTCCGTTCAGTGTTATGGAAAATATTAGTAAAAATAACAACCATATTTCTGTCCATTTTCAGTTCAGTGGTATAGAAAACATTAGGAAAAGAAAACATGTTTCTACATTTACCCAAACTGAGGAACAAGAACGGTAATGCACGCTCCAAGAAAAATCTTTGACTCTCGCAAGGAAACAAACAACAATGTCTACAAGAGAAAAAGCAAATAAATTAAAAGAAAGCCTACTTTTTACTGAATTGCACAAGTGGTGTGAGTGAGGCCACTAATAATTAATAAAATGAATCAGAGCCAACCTCTCAAGGGGCATGGGAAACCACACTTGGAAATAGACGACGTTTGATGTTTTCTACAGTATCGAAAACCAATCATGGAAGTGATTGCATGAATAGTGATAGTATCATGAACCCACTGAACTACAAGAGGACTAGTGGAGTACAACAAATATAAAAATAAAGAAAATCAGTTATAGTAGTGAAATATGCGCATAGCTCTTCTACATAATTTTGTTTACCCATTTCAGTTCTAGCAAAAACACGGACACGTCTAGGTAACCGGTCTAAACTAGAGAAACCAGGAAAGTGTGAAGAATAGTGGGTTGTCGTTTGGGGATTAGAATGTACCGTATCAAGTTCGGCTCTCCGGGTTTAAGAATTGGATCAAGCGATTGCGGAAGTAGGTTGCGTTGTCATTACATCCAGGGCGGATCTCTTATTTGAAAGTTTGCAGAATTTCCGATGTCCCTGATGTTGAAGGTAAGGACTTTTGGCATGAATGACTGTAAGGGCCAATCTCTTGATACTTCGTCATCGCCCATAGATGGGGGTACAGTGTTTCAGTGTAGAAACCAGAATAAAAATATGTTCAAAATAATAAAATCATCATTAATAAATGTTCATTACAGAATTGGTGTACAGCTTTCGATGCAAAACTTTCGTATTTTGGTATCCTTTTTATGTTGGTACCCAAGCCTGTTCATTGCTTTTGTTGGTAAGATTTGAGTTAATAAGCAAGGGCACTCCTGTTTTTTTCTGTATCTGAATGTTACGTATATTTATAGTGGAAAATCAAGCTATTTGTTCATTCATTCAGTGTAACATAGGGTATAGTCCAGGCTAAGATCGAGTGTGGCACTTCCAGTTCCCGACAAATCAAAAGTTATGGCTTGGTTAGGATTCTGGACCCACATCCGACATAGAGCACGGTGCGGACATGTTATTGGATTTTCCTCTTTATTTGGTTGGAAAAAGCTAATCTTTTCCTTACGGAATTGATCTTTATTTGGTTGGAAAAAGCTAATCTTTTCCTTACGGAATTGATGGTGGTGATGAAATCCTGGAAGGGATGTCGGACCGCAACTTCTCGACTCGACTCGTCTATTCTAACCATGAAGTCCATTGCCTTATAAACAATCAGCCACCAGTTTCTAGGTGTCGGACGAATTTACATGGTGATGGTGATGAAAAGAAATCCGGACCCCTCTTGACTGCGTGGTCACTTGGGTCCTTTTTGTCACTTTATATAATGGTAAATGTGATGCACCAAAGGTCGAACAATGATTATTATACCAATATCAACTATGTCAATGAACACAGGACTCTGATAGTGAGTCACATCCACATGGTTTTATTCGCAGTATTGGAAACTCGAGACAGTCGACTAAATAGTTGCGTTTTTGCAGATACCATGATATCTGTTACCACTGTAACTGGACCTGCAATTAGTCGTTTTTGCAGTTATCGTGGTATCTGATACACGGTGCTCTGCAAAAACGACTATTGCCAAAATTGCAATTTTCGAAGTCATCCCAAAGAAAAACAGATATCCAGCTACATCACTAAGTGCTAAACTTCTTTCTCACCAATCTGACAGAATCTGATGTAAGTCAGATGACTCTTCAAATATCACGACCAGTTACCACGCTCGGACCGTAGTATCTGAACATCTGATACCACGATAACTTGCCAGATACCACGATAACTGCAAAAACGACTCTAGACCGTGGTATCAGATACCATGGTATCTGCAAAAACGCAACTATTATCTCTGTTAGATCATGAAGGAACATCAATCGTGTATGTGGTCACGTTAGCATGTAACTTCTTTTACGAGCCTTATATAGAAGGTCATGTTGTTAGTCATACAAATATGATTCTCTCCGGTTCTGTGGCAGTGAAATTCCGCTGGCCATTTAGCCCTATTTCAGTATATGAAGAGCCTTTTATGGCATGCACCACATGTGAGGTAGAGTAGTTCATTCCACGTCCGGGAGTCCAGGGGTTTGTTTTCAGTAGGCGGTTGGACTACCACGCCCTGTAATTTTGTTGGCACTTCTTGAAGTTCGACGCTGTAGAGCTTCCACTAATGCAATGGGAAACATAATTACTGTTATTGTTTTAACATCCTGAAAAGGAAGCCAAGATACATCTTACTTTGAGATTTTATCTGTTTGGCATTGATCTTGTGTTCTGGTACTTTCTTGTGTTCCATTCAGTATCTGAATGTAGTTCAGGCACTTGACATCATCTTCTATTTCCTCTGTTTTGTGCTCGCGCCCTTTAGTCGGTCGGAAGGTAGACTGGTAACAGGTAGACTATAGAACATGCAATCAGGATTGCCACATACGAAACAAGACCGAAGGTTTCGATGGGATCCCAAAAGTTCAGTATTTGATCCAGAAAATTGGGTCTTGTCTTCGCTAGAACCAGTCTTCGCCAGAACCAGTCTTCGCCAGGCGCTTAGCTCATAGGCTCAGCATTTTTACTATTAAAATTTAGAAACAGAATAAAGCCAAATAGCTAATCATCTGAGAAAACCAAGTTCAGATATGGATTCAGAATGTGTGTTCATTCCTATTAGTCATATCTATTTTGACGAAACAGATCGAAAATTCCTGCCTTACTTCTGCCAATTTTCCGGTTTCGGCGAAGTTCCGGAACTACTTGTCCGGCGATAAAACAAAGCTCAAAAACGAATTCAGCGTATCTCCTTTAACTTATAACAAATTTTCCGATTTCAGCCGGATTCCGGGCGAACTATATGTCCGGGTAAGACTTGACTGTCATATACGGATTCAGCGTCTCTTCTTACCTCTAAATCGGACATCTAATCAACTACAAATACAACCTTTTCCTTTAAAAAAAAATCCGGGTTTGGCCGGATTCCGGGCGAACTACTTGTCCGGTGAGATAATGTTCAGCATGTTTTCTTACCCCTTTATCAACTATCCCATTAGCTGTTTAAAAATGTTTTGTTTGCTCCTTGATTTGAACCCCCTTCCCCACTAAATGTAGGGCTACGGAGTCCATCTACGAACTCCACCTTTCCCTTGACACAAAGGATCCTCACACCTTTCGACAGTTATCGAGCTTACAGACAGACGGACAACTTTTGCAATGTCATAGGGATTCCTTCACTTCTTTTGGGATCCCAAAAATTAGAGTGACTTTTGGAACGCAACCGGTAGTGTTACTCCTTTAAAGGATTCGACTGATATGGCGGATGCCAGGATAGAGTCCCAGTAGGAGTGATTATTATGAACATAACCTGTACCTTTTTTTGTCTACAAAATCCTGTCACCAACCAATATTATTCAGTTCAGTTCAGTTCAGTTTATTTCTTACGACCAAAATACATTTAACTATGATGCCAGTACCCGCCCCAAGAAAGGTACAAAAAAGCACTTGCAATTGGGCGGGTACATAAAACTCATTTCCTAACTAATAATTAACCAAAAACAAAACATAACAGAAAAGAGCACTAAAATAAGAAAATAATAACCAATCTCTCATCAACTCGTTTAATAATAATAATGAGAAAAAAGAAAATAATAAGAAAAATAGGAAAAATAGAAAAAAAAAACTATGAACCTTGGCCTAACAAATACTTTTTCAATTTATTTTTAAATAGCCCCAGGTGCTCAGCCGCCCGAATGCTCTCCGGAAAAGAGGTCCACACATTAGGCCCTGAAAATCTAGTAGGGAAGCCGGCCCTGGCTCCACTTCTATGTGGGACGACGAAGTCACTAGCATGACGCGTTTCATAATGATGCAAAGATCTATTGTCACTAAAATAATCCCGAAAAACCTCTAGACTTATATCATTCCAACATTGATAAGCAAAAATTCCAACTTGGTAGGCTACTCCCGTGACTGTCCTACATTCAGCACTTGCAACTTTTTCGCAAGTGCAACAGAGCCGAATGACCCTTTAGAGCTAACCTTTCGCCGACTCATTAATTATTATTCAGCGCGTTTCGTAGCATTCCTTGATCTTATTTGACGCAACTATTCCTTTTGAAAAGTACGGAGAATTTTAAGCAGAAATGATAGAACCTCAGTGCGAAAACAGTGAGAGTCTGTAAACCAACAAGCACCAGTGACCAGTCCCTCATCTTCAGCTAGAGAAGCCGGCCGACAATCAAAGTATCAAACCCCGAAATGGCACCGCGATGACATGTTTTGAGCATAGATGATGCATTTTGATACGGCCTCCTGTTATGAACTCATGTCGTATTTTACAGCTTGTCAGTAGCTTTTTTCATGCCCTCATGTGTTAAACAAGCTGTGAGAGTAGGTGCCCATCCTGTGATTGCATTCACTGGAGTATCTTCACTCGGCTCCATTGTTAAGGTGTCCATAGATCTCCGCTGTTTACAACTTTGTTCATTAAGACGACTGTATTGGGAAACCGTCCTTATGATTGCTCAATGGGTAGTATTTATTCACTGATGATCTTGTTGGTCTGGAAACGGGTCGGTTTTCTCGTGTCATGACTACGCACTTTGATAGACAAGAGGACTGAGGCCTAGGATATGACAGTCTAGAAACCAATCACTTATTTACTAAATAGGTTTTAAGACCCGATGAAAATGCGTTAATTCGTCCCTCCGCTATTCATATAATTATATTTAATATTCATAAAATTGATTTCATTCAATTAACTTTTGCTTTCGGAATTGTGGCACCTCTATGTGCTTGTACCTCTGTGCTGGAAATACTTAGTAACTACAACAGTAACATATTGCCGAGAATGAATCTTGTGTGTGTCGCACTCAGGAGCGGGCTCTCATCAGAAGTGACCTTACAATCTGGAATTGAACATACCCTGCGCCTCGCTTCATTGGCCATTCACGCTTTGTTGTTATCCAAATTCTCCGCCTCGGAGTGAACTAAGTCTTGTCTGGCCAGTAGGGCATATTCTGAATGTCGCTACTAGAGCCAAGGTGACAAAATTAAAAATCCCTGAGCAGAGTCAGAATAATTTAGTGTTATCAAATCGAATAAATAATAATAAGCCGGCTTTTCAGTTAAAATTTAAAAATACAAGTCGTATCTGTATTGCCGATTCACTGTATGTCCCTAATCGTTCCTTGCCGTTCTCATTCCTGAGATTTGAACTTGATATATGATTATTATCCACAATAAAGCCACTGCACGGATTTTGTATTTGCCGTATTCTCCTTGAGAATCTAATGAGTCCGAAATACCGGAAAAGGGGGCCGAGGCTGGTTTGTAATGTTTTGAAAAAAATAGTTACGCAAATAAAAGTTTCTCAGCCAAAGCTGACTGAACCATAGTTAGTGACAAACGAATACGTCAGCTGAGTTTAATTAGAGCGAGATTTCGGCCCCGTCATGGCAAGTGTTCTTTTCAGGGTCGAGCCGCTCAAGCTGGGAAGTGAACTGGCCTTGCCAAAATGGACCAAAATATCGCTCTAATAAAATTCAGCTGACGTATCCGTTTGTTACCATCAGCTATAGGCTAGTTACAAAAAATGATATACAACTCCATTTACTGCCACTTGTATTTTAAGGATTTCATCCACAGCAACTGCTAGTCAACTAGTCAACTCTGGATTATTGTTATCAGAATCTGTTTCACCTGGCAAACTTTTGACCTGTTTCGAAAGGGTATGCGGTAGGAATGACACAAATTTTTTTTATTAGTTATTTATTATGTTGTTTGTTGGTGTGTTTAGAGAATGGTTAGCATTTACTACTGCACGCCAGCAAAAACGTAGGTTTTTCCATTAGTGCAGTAGATGTAAATAGAAAAGAGTTAACTTGTGTTTATTAATAAAATAAGTAAGTATAAATGAATTGATTTATTACATGCAACCTAATAATAAGGCATTTGCACAGTATACAGAGAAAATAAGTAAATAAACGCTAACAAGAAATACAGAGCGGCGTTATCACAATATGTACAGCAACAGCAAAAGAAAAATAAACACAAACAACGAAACAGGAATAGGACAAGGAATTTACTGCGTTAGCTTGTGCATTGGGCAATGGGTAGGAAGGCGGTTGGATGACGGCAGAAGGTGTTCACTTATTTCTTTTAGTTTGACAGTTGGATCCACGACAAAAAACTTCTCCATGATTCAGTGAAAGGTAAACAAGTGTTGTTTACCTTTCTTAATACATTTTTGTTGTGATTATTACGGCTATTCATATCACGCGATTCTGGAGGTTTGCCAAATAGTAACTTTCAGGACGTGCCAGTTATATCAACGGATAAAGGGTGTCGCCCCAGAACCGGGACACGGGCCAGGGAATGTCGCACAGTTAATCCACAAAGTCGTGCCACCATTAATCACAGAGGGAAAAAAATGCTCAATTTAACAATACTGGAAAAAAGATCCAACAAGTCGACACAATCAGCAAAGTTCTATCACGTACGCTATCACTTCTTGCCTCTTCCTTTTTTCTTCGTGACGAATGTAGACGTAAATGGTGTGTGAATTTGAATGTAAGGTACCCTGTAGTCGATCAGTCTCTGTTTCTCCCTTATAGGGATTCAGGAGACCGAAGATTTGTCCTGTCGTCGGGTACACCTTAAAGTGTAACCTGAGATACCACAGTATAGTTACCCATCATTTAAGCACTGGAATGAGTAGTTCCTCCATTCATATAATCGATTTTCGTCGATATAATCGATTTTCGTCGAATGTATATTTTCTTTCGGATTTGTGTTACCTCTATGCGCTTGTACCTGTGTGCTTAAAGTATTTAGCAACTTCAACGATGAACGGTTGCCGAAAAATAAATGTTTTTGGCGTCACACACAATAGCAGGCTTTCTTCAGAAATTATTTTTAGAATCTGAAATTAAACATTTCCCGAGCTTCGAATCTTTAACCGTTGAAATGCACGCTTTTGTTGAAATTCAAATTCTCCGCGTCGGTAAACTTTGTGTCAAGCCAGCAGTGCGAATTCTGAACGTCACCACTAGCGCCCAAAGGGAAATAAGAAGTCACTTAACAGAGTCGAAATAATTCAGCGGATTTAAATCCTAGATGTAAAATTGTTAATCCTTAAAGGCACAGAAAACTTGACTACGCAACTTTCGGCCATCAGACCGACCTGGGGGGGGGGGGCTTCGATAATGATACAGAGACTTATTGTCGACAGGACCCCCCCCCCCTTCTTTGTTATCTCGATCCCCCTCCTTAGTGCAGCTAGCTGGCAGGCCCTTGCCCCTTATGCACTGTAATGCACTTTTACACTGTAAAAGTTCGCCTTTGGCCGTGTTGACTAACAGACCGGGACAGTAGTCAAGAGGTCGTGCGTTCGATTCCTGCTCCCGGCACACAAACCTTATGCTTTTTTTTCTACTAACTCAAAAGTCGAATTCTCGGAAACTGCAATGGTCGTAACGATAATTTTTCTTACTCTCAGTATCGACTCAGGGTACATTCTTGATATGTCAGCTAGCTCCCGAGTCAAGTTTTAGTCAAGTTTTCTGTTCCTTTAAAGAGCTTCCTGTTTCAAAAACTTTGATAGATCGCAAGTTTAAGAGTAAATTTCAGAATTAATTTTATTTGTTTTATCCATTTATACCATCGAACAATTGGCTCGTCGTACTATGGATTGTACAGGCAAGCTTGTTCCAAGAGCTATGTGCTATGTGGCAATTATGTATTACAGTATTTGTTTTATTCCCGAATAACCATCATTTCCCCTCTTCCTTTTCTGTTGATTGAACTATAGTAAGTGGCTAGGACTCCTCCACTCAGTGACTTTAAAAATCTTAGAAGAAAGAAAAACACAGAGAAAACCTAATATCATTACGCTTTCCTTTTTGCCTTCTGGAAGTTGTTTAGTATTGCTGTTGCAAACATCGTAAAACCGTGTTGTGCATTTTAGCCTATTTTCCAAGTTTCCAAACGTCTTCTGTCGAAGATTCCAATAAATCAGCTAAATTTGTTCCCTCATTTGCACCTGCTTGAAATTCTTCAGAATTATTTTCTTCTCCAACAGTTTAGCCAGGAAACTCCACTAAACGTCAGCATCAATCATAACGTATTTTTTTTAGTTTAAATTGTCTCCTTAAATATAATTCATAGTTGGGATGGCTCGTTACTGGTAAGTAATTAGACAGCCGACTAAGATTCTTTGTGGATAAAATCACACTAAGAATAGATAACATTCTAGAATACCGCACCGTCGTCACCGCAACTTGCTAGGTATCCGACCGAGTATTTTTTTTATTTTTATTTATTTATCAACCGTCATTTCAAAAAGAAAAAGGACGGAGTACAATAACGAAAAGAAAAACACAACAAAAGCAAAACGTAACACTTTCATAGGAAAACAAAATCGACAATTACAAACTGAAACTCTCTGACTGACTAAAATCTGAACACGATTACATACATATACACTTAAACTCTGAGGATTAAAGTGCGTTGGAATTATTAAAGTGCTCTGGAAAACTAAGCTCAAATTCAGATACCGTTATGAGTCCTGTTCAAGGTGCGGTTATGGAAGAGAGAACCGTGGATTTTATCAGTCATTGAATATTCTGCCGAGGAATGATCATTTTTCCTTGTGACATGCTGTCTTTGGTATTGTAAGTGCAGGCACGGTTGGTAAAATTATACACCAGATTAGGGCAAACTGTTACTCAGGCCTGGCCAAAGAAATAAGCTGTACCCTATTTTTTTTCTGGACACTGCCGCAATCCCTCGTTGAGCTCACCAGGCACTTAAGTCATTCCCGATATTGTGCATAGAACGGATTTCGACCGACGACCACACATGTGTATTGAATGTCGAGAAACCATGCAAAAGAAAAGAAGTCCATATCAGAAGATAGACCTGATGGTCTACTATGTCGTCCAAAACGAAAAACAATACTTCGAAGCTTCCCATGTCCTTGTGCGCGAAAGAGTTGTCCACGGACCTTGAAGCTTTCGGCCCAGTTTGGGTTGCGTGACTGGTAAAACTGGCTCGGTCGAAAATGCGCTAAAAAGTTGTAGTAGGTATAAAACGAAACTATGGCGAAAGGTGGGATTTCAAAAGCGTATAATTGTATAAGGGAGCTATAATATATGTAAAAGGCAGACTAAGTAAGAGGGGTCCATTAAAGTTTAAAAATTTTCGTACCTTAAAGAACCTAAACGTGTTTAATTATGGTTTCGTGCATTTAATTTCTTTATTCTGTAATACTCCGCTGTAGGCCTGTCTAAGAAGCGGGTCATAAATAAATAAATATGAGCAAAATGTCCTATTCTTTCGTGGCTACTCACTAGTTTTCATAGACTAACCGGTAGTGGTTACTCGATCCCAGGCTAAAAGAAAGTCTTGTCTTACAGGATTGGGAGAACTTTATGATTTGTCGCCGAGCTGTTAAAAAAACATGAATAATGGTGTCAAAATTCTCATTTTGGTTTTCTTTGCAGTGATGTCGCTGCACTACTCGTTCGAACAAAATCCCTTTGTGTGATGATATTAACCAAACTCAGAATATCACACCTCAATGTTCTTTTTTTTTTTTTTTTTTTTTTTTTTTTTTGTTCCCGCGTAGCTTCTTTTTCATTTTCCTTGCTTTAGATCGAACTAAACCAAGTGGCTACGTCCCCACCTCCAACTCAGTGACGTTAATACAAAATTTACCCTACAGTTTACCCTACTTTAACGTCACTTACACTTTCGTCTTAAGCCTATTATCTTTTTATACTTTATCAACTCAAAATTTAACTTCTCTTTTCAAACTTTTCATTTTTCTATTAAATATTCTCAAATAAACTCACTCCCTCTTTCAAAAAAACACTTCCTCCATAAAGTCTAAATCTACCCTTTTTTATTTTTTTTATTTTTTTTCTTACCATATTTTACAACCATTAAAAATCTTTTCTTCTTTACCATTAATCCAATCATGTTTTTAAATGTTCTCACTCAACCTCAATGTTCTTGAAGGGTATGAAGTAGCGGCTTACGACTCAGTCTGACAATTTAACGGCTTCTATATTTTGAATGTGTGGTACTTCCAAGCTTTTGTCTGCTCATCGTAATGCCTATCTGATTAACCATAAATCGGAACAGAAGTAAATAGATTGTCATTTATTAACCGGAAAACGATGATGACGCACCTCTCTGTTAAGAGACTGCATGTTGTAGCGTGGCTGTAGGAAGTCAACATGTTCGTTCTGTTAAGAATTAACCATTGGAAAAATAAGAGGCGACATGTCGAATTCCTTTTCCGTGACGTAGTATTAAGGGAGATTCTGGCGATCTCACGGATTCATTTTCCTAAAATTAAAGCGAGAATCCGGCTAGCGCCAGAAGCAGAGGAAAGTGGTTGCGCTTTGTAACTTCTCGCTGTTTTGCCACTTTCCGCGTACGCAGTGGATAGAGAGATTGCACCCTACCCGATGAAAACGGATATACATCATCACGAGATCGTAACACACAAATTTAACATTGGGAGGTATAGGACTTTCAACTTCGAAATTAAATTATCGGCGTTTGATCATCATTCTGAGCAAGGGACTTGCTGGAAATGTTAGTTGGGCTATTCCTTAGTGTATAATTCTGTTCTTTCAAAAGAGTTTCCATGGAAATAAGAGCTTGGATGCCTCAAAGTTTCAACGCAAAAACGGAGTCTCGAATCCTATTGGTCGGTTATCACGTGTTCAAAAACCAACCAATAGGAAGCAGTATTCGTTTTTGTAGTGAAAGTTTAAACCCTTCAAAATCTCATTTCTGACCAAACTTTTTTATTAAACTGTGATTATACAATTAAAAAAAAAAACAGGGAATCGTTTCCAGCTATTTACAGGCTTATAATAGTACCAAAAGATGTACAATTTGTTATCAAAGTCGAAAGCCCCATACTTCACAATGTTAAATTACTCTTTTTCTACTCCTATCCGTTTTCGTTGGGTAGGTTGCAATCTCTCTATACTCTTGATGACTATCTCTCCCTGCCGATGCAGAATCTCCGGGTACCTGCGGAAGAAAGCAAGAAGCGGTGTCAGAGCTGCACCCAAAGATCGCGTGATTGTTTGACACAGGATTTGATTCGCTGAGTTTGAGTCGTTACGGACACGTCTGCTCCTTCTTCCCGAGGATAGGTGGCGTGTTTTGGACTTAGTCGTATAGAGTATTCACCTTCCACGTCACTTTCTAAAAGTATCGGAGTGCCAGAACAGCCTCGGAAAGCGAAGCGAGTTTTAGCCGAGTCGCAAGAACACATGTCGGATAAACCAGCGGATCTTTCCAGACCGTCCGAATCGCCCTTTAACCCAGACTCACCCAGTCCATACTCCCATGTCCTGGTAGGGTGTGAACTACTGGCTTACGATTGAGGTTGTGTTTTATTCGATGTAGTTTCGGCGGAGTTTCACTCTCATTTTCATAGTTTGTCATAAAGTTTTGCTTCGTACCTTTTTGTTTGATCATTCCAGCTACTGTAGTTTCATAACTAAAACGTCAAATAACAGTGAAACTACATCCGAAAAAACGCAACTTGGGAATGACGGTTTCTAACGGGTTCTGTATACTTTGACGTTGTGGTGGGTAGCTGTTGGCTGCTCACCCTCATCTTTATCTGATTAACAGTAAATTGGCAAAAGAATAACAATTATTGTCATTCATTGGCCTTCAGGTGTTTGACTTACCACGTCATGGCGAAGCTTAGAAAATTTCGTAAACCCCATTGGCCTGACGTATAAAAAAAAAAAATCAACGAAGAAACCAACGAACATGGGGTTTGTATAGGCCGACGAAAATACTGAATTAAAAGGCGAATATTTCGGGAGGACAACCGCCTCACTTAGCGAGTGACCTCGCTAGTGTCGAGCGAGAACAGTCATAATTGTTATTCTCAGGTATTGGTGAGTGGCTTTATTTTAGGTTTTCAATTCTTCCAGTTTTGTTGTAATCTTCGGTTTCTTGCTGGTTTTCTGGTTTGTTTTAGTTGTCTTGGCTGTTGATCTTCATCCTCGTTTTGACATTTTTCCTCGAAATTTTCTGTCTGCGCTGAAGAAGGGTGGCGGTTGACCTCCTGAAATATTCGCCTTTTATTTCAGTATATTCGTTGGACTATATAAACCCCATTTTCGTTGGTTTCTTCGTTGATTTTTGTGATGACGAAGCTTTATGCTACGGTCTATTAGTTAAGCTAAAACCCGTCATAGTATAAATATTTTGGCTAGGCTTTATAACGCTTACACAATCCCAAACATTCTAGCCCTATCTCCTTTTTGGAAGTTATTTAGCATAACTGATTTAAAGGACCCCTCTTGCTTATCCTGCCTTTTATAATATACTTAGCTCCCATATGGGATTACAAGCTTCTAAAATCCCCGCCTTTCTCCGTTGTTTTGTTTCGCAACTACGATTTTTTAGCGCTTTTCAGCCTTGCCGAGTTTTCCCTTCTCCCAACGAAAAGTTTGCCGTAATCTTCAACGTCCGATGACAGCTCTTTCACACATAAGGATGTGATAATCTTCTGTTTATGACTTCTTTTATTTGCTTGATTTTCCCACTTTTTAACCAAGGCACGTTCGGTTTTCAAATGTTTTGCGCCCAGCCGCCGCGTCGGAGAGCAGGAAGGCTGGATATAGTCGACAAGCGCTAACAAGAGAATCGCTAGTTTTAGGTTGAAAGTAATGGTACTTCCAAAAAGGTTTTTTTCTGATTTATTTCAAAGGGAAAAGATCATTTCTAGTAAGAGTTGTACTTTAAGGACAATTCGTAAATTGTTCTATAAGTGTGCTGAGTACCTATTTCATCCTTCATCCGTGGGCTCGTAACCACAAAGTTACCCGACTTTAAGGTGCTACCGATCCCTTTGTGGCTTTGCCCCAACGCCGTGCCGAGTTTGACTCTTCTCTAGACCTGCGCCATCCGTACTATAGTGCGTTTGTAGTCATTTAGTTTAGTCGGATCTTTTTTTTCCTAGACCTTTTTCATATACTTCGTATGGGCATGTTTTCTGCCGTTTCTAATAAAATTATTGATTGATTGATTGGTTGGAAAACTGCATCGAATATCGGTTAGTTTTAATTTAAATTATTTAGGATGTCATCGCAACAATTCTTCCTGTACTTAACAGATTTATCACTGACTTATATGTATTGCAATAACAACTGGACATGAAACGGATTAATGAGCACGTGACCCGTGACTATTGGCTTCCTCCGTCACACTGCGTAGAAAACTTATCTTTTTGTAGCCGTGTTTAGAATTTTTAATGATTCCATCAGTCTTATTTGACGAAATACCTACCGCTCAGCCGCTTCGTTGCTTCTATAGCTTGACCACATTTTAAGACGAACACTCCAGGATAAAGGCGTATTCTCGCCGTTCCCCGAGGACTCCACTTGAGGAGTCCCCGCGTTTTTGTTTGTCCCGGGGACTCACTCCCCGTATTCTCGCGAGTCCCCGCGGATGGGGAATGCTCCGATTATCATCACCATCATCAACAAGGACTCCCTTTCAGATTCGGAGGGGAATCAGTTTTTGCTGGTGCTGGTGCAGTTTAAAATTAATTAAAAACAATCAGAATAAGCAAAACCAAGAATAAAGTGGATCCATACTAATTTCGTCAACTGCATGCTTTTTTTTAGAGCAAAATCCATTTTGGAAGTATTGCCCGTGTTCTCGTTGTTTTCCATACGCGGAGTCCGCGTGGAGTGACTCCCTTTGTTCTCGCCGTTCCCTTTGATTCCCTGAGGAGTCCTCAGGGAACGGCGAGAATATGCCTTAAGTATTCCTTCAGTCCCTTCCTGATAGTGCGAACAGACGATAAGGATTTCTTCCCTAAGGTTTTCGGTAATACTTTAAAATATGATTTCTTTACAGGAATATACGGAGGAGATAGAGCGCCTCAAGCGGGACTTGGTGGCAACACGCGAGAAGTCTGGTGTCTTCCTTGCTTATGAAAACTACCAAGAGTTAATTATGTCCAAAGAAACCGTAGAAAAGGAGCTGAGTGAGAAGCTAGGCAGGATCAAAGCAATTGAAGAGGAGAAAGAGAAGATGGAGGTAAGCTTGATTGGTTTTTTTAAGTTTGGGCGAGAGATAAGTTGCGTTTTTGCAGATATCATGGTATCTGTTACCACGGTAACTGGATCTGCAATTTGCCGTTTTTGCAGTAACCATGGCATCTGATATACGGTTGCTCTGCAAAAACGTCAATTGCCGAAATTGCGCTTTTCGAAGTCATCCCAAAAGAAAAACTGATATTCAGTCACATCACCAAGTGCCAAACTTCTTTCCCACCAATTTGACAAAAACTGATGAAAGTGAGATGACTTTCTCAGATACCACGATCTGAATATATATATATATATTCAGATACACATATCTGAATATCAGATACCGCGATAACTGGCCAGATACCACGATAACTGCAAAAACGCCCTTTGACCGTGGCATCAGATACCACGATAACTGCAAAAACGACTTTACACCGTCGTGTCAGATACCATAGTATCTATAACTATAGAGTTTGTTTAAATGTTAAAGGTTACCGGAATAGGGCTGAGATCCAACAGTCTAGCTACACTTCACTTACTTACTTAACTGAAAACCAGATAAAAATGCGTTACTTCGTTTTCCGCCAACCGCAGATAATCGATCTCATCGAATGCACATTTCCTTTCGGATTTGTGGTACCTCTGTGTGCTTTTCCTTCTATGCATCAGCAACTACAAAGGTATTCCACTGCCGAAAAATAACACATATACCTTTTTTGATATTCCTTCAGCCCAAGCTGACTGCGAATCATATTTGACGGTGCAAAACGGATAACACTGTTAAAAAAATCTTGCACTATTTGCTACTCGGATTAATCTTGTCTTTATTGAGATAAGATTATCCCTAATTCGGATTAATTGTATCCCACTAGAGATAAGATTAATCCCAGTAGCAAATGCTGCATCCTTATTCGGAGAAACTTTTTACAGTGAAGTCAGGTACATTTTATTAGAGCTATATTTAGTTATAAGAAATAAGATTTATATAGAAAATAAGTTCATTTCCAGCTTGAGTAGCTTGAGCCTGAAGAGGACCCTTGCCAAGAAGGGCCGAAATATAGCTCTAGTAAAATCTAGCTGACTTATCCGTTTTGCACCGTCAAAAAACACATGACAAATAGAAATATCTTATCAGAGGAGTTACTTCCTCCAGTTTTCCGAGCTTAGAGCCCGTAACACATGGAAATGCAGGCTTTTGTTGAAATTGAAATTCTCCGCCTCTGAATGAATTTTCGGTTGTCGTGCATGCAGTGCACATTCTGAACGTTATTACTAGAGCTTCGGGTGAAAAAATACAAACCCCCTTAGGCGAGTCAAAATAATTCAGTGTATTCAAATATTAGATGTTAAAAAAAGTTGCCTCTTAGTTAAACTTTAAATATAAATACTTCAGATACAAAAATAATGAGTTTTCCTTGCCAAATTCGATGAAGATTGGGAACAAATAAACACATTAAATCACCCAATTTCGAAATGTGGTACAAGTTATGACAATTTTGAAGTGACTGATTTCTTAAGATTCAGCATTAACCGTCATCATCGGGGGCACGCGTACGAGCTTGCAAAATCAAGATTCCACAAGGACGTTTTTAAGTGGGGTTTTGGCAACAGAATTGTTGATCGTTGGAACAGCCTTACCGAAGATGTGGTTAATGCTGAATCGATCAATAGTTTCAAGTGCATTGTTGATGGGATTTTTAGCTCTGACCAGTTCGACTGCTCAAAATTTCTTAAGAGTTATTTAGAGTCGAAAGCCTTTTCTCTTGCTTTGTATTATTATTTTTATTATTAAAAGATTTTATAAACCGGCATCGAATGATTACGTAAAAGAGTGCCTAAATTCTTATATTTGTATGTGACAAATATTTCCAGAGATAATTAACAATAATAATACACTTTTTAATAATAAGTTCGAATAATAATAATAATTAATTTGTAACCCACTGCACATGAACGATGTGATGATAGTGGAGTAAAAAGAGAAAGAAACAAACAAACAACAGAAAGATGCTAATAATCGAAAGTCATTTTTTTAAATAAACACCTCCAGTCCTACATTAAAAAAAATCTTGCAGGATTTGCTAATTATCTCTAATTTGGATTAATCTTATCCCCGTAGAGATAAGATTAATCCCAGTAGCAAGTTAACTTTAATCCTTACTCGGAGAAACTTTTTACAGTGTACTTTGAACGAAACGTTGACGGAGACTATCGCCTCCTCGTCCGTTAGGGCCGGGCTTCTATTAAGTTCGGTGTTGCTCTAAATTACTACGTCACCAACCTCCGTCATTCCGAGTCAAAAATAGGAACTGTAACCTCGTAAATTAGGCCAGCTCACACCTTGGTACACCTCCAGTCCTCCGGGTCAAGGGACTGACAGGTGAAAAATCGTAAAGAGATGAGGATAGCCACGCCTACGTTGAATATTTTTTTGCTCTTTTTTCTCATTCATCAACTTAATCCTGTGGAGGTATTAGACTTTTGGCAGGGAAAGGGAAAACGGGGGAAAAAGTGACGTGATTGGTCCTTGACTTGACTTGACTTGCTTTTATTTACTACTAATTACAAAATAAACTATATAAACACACAACCGCCCGGGGAAGGCTCAAACAGCCTGATGATGGCCGGCTGCAATCCTCTGATTCTCAACCTATATCAAGTTTCATAAAAAAAAGGACAAGAACACTCTAACTCAATTAACCTTTAATATCAAGAAAGCAATCCGTTGGAATCAAATGAAATTTGTTGAACGAATGATTGATTTTTTTTTTTTTTTTAATTATCCATCAGCAACACAAAGAAGAAAAAGATAGAGTATGAGAAAAAAGAAAAAAAACAAGACAACACTAACCTGAGGGGCCGCTCACTTCTTTCGCAAGTTGTACATTCAGTTCAAGTCAGTTTTTCAAAAGATTCCCTCACGGACGAAGCCGAATATTGAATTTTTCGTCATGTACATCCTCATCACATAGCTCAAACAACTATAACTAGTGTTATTATTTTGTCAATGTACTGTCTCTCAATAAAATTCTTAGTAAAACTTTTCATCATACGTAATATGTCAACTAATCAAGCATCTATAAGTAAACATCATAATTTGGTCCAAGATAAAAACCAAATAATATCAACAATTATAATATCTAAAATTCAATAACAACACACACAGAAATACGATTAATAAACAAACCATGCGACAAAAACTTAAGGACCCCTCGTACTATTTACTACTCAACTTACAGTATTTTAAATATTTGAATACTTTAAAACTAGGCTGTGCTATCAACAAATAACCCACGGTTTTGGCTGTTTTAAGTCTTTTCCGAGACACTTTGACTCACAGCAAAACAAAGGGAAACAGTTTACATAACCTGTTTTTATGATGGAAAAACTTCTCGTAGACAACCGTCGACAGCGTGGTACACATCAAAGGTAGCAAAACACGGCAAGTGAGAAAATCAGCGTGGTTTTGTTAGAGGGGTTAGAATGTAACGTATTCAATTGGGTCTCCGGGTTTAGAAATATACGAAGTGATTTTGGAAGTAGGTAGTATTATAGGTGAGACATGTCCTTTAAAAAAATGTCCGTCATTTATTTAAATTACATACTTTACGTACCAATAATTTGTTTGGTTTACTTTATTGACTTACAAATTCCGGTCTGTGCTTAGCCGTGAAGAGGCGCGAAGCCTCGCGTGCCCCCCCCCCCCCCCCCCGATGAAAAATATGTAGCCTGCGTAGTTCTATGATAGTTGTACGAAAAAGTTGCATGCATTGATATGTAATAGCAAAGAATACTATCATTTAATGTGCTTCAGACTGGGCTAATCTTAAGCAGTAGTATCCAGTAGCATCCTTTCTTGCTATAGTAGCATCCAGTCTTGCTAATAGCAGGGACCCATAAATTTCCTGTAATGACTCGCCATTCAGGGGGCTTGTCAATATGAGATTTCCGATGCGCTCTTGACCGAGCGTCAGATAGTTCGATAAATACCCACGGGGATAAAATACCCAACAAGCCAGATAGACAAAATTTTTCGCAGCTGTTGTGCTGAGCTAGGAATATTTCTCTGTGATGGAAGAGTATCCTGGATCTTTTGTCCTAGCTTAGGTACCTGGTGGCATGGTGAATAGTCCCAACAAATGTCGTTTATCTGAACAAGAACGCCGATTCGACGCAAGCGGAATTTTTGGAAACTAGGTGAGGCTCGGGCAACATAGCAACATAGAAGCATAGGAAATGACAAGCCCCCTGAATGGCGAGTCATTACAGGAAATGTATGGGTCCCTGCTAATAGTAGCATGCAGTAGAATGCAATAACACGGTAACCTTGACATAGAAGCATGTAGTAGCATCAGTTCGTACTGCATGCTACTTTTTCGCACAACTTTGTACTACTATTTTGTGATAAATTTTTTATCGGGCCCCCACTCCCCCCGACGCAATTAAATCCTAGCCGACGGTTATAAAGACAGGTTTGCGCCTTTGATGCACACTTGCGAATCCCCATTTATTAAGCCGACATTTCTTCCTGTTAAATAAACTGTGAGGTTAAACTGTGAGGTTGAGGTTCAGTGTGAACTGTGAGGTTCGAAAACAGGCAAACCTGTCAAGCTTACCAGCAGTAACTTCTTTGTGTTTGCCAATTTCGGTGAAAGTGTAAAAATACTCATTATAGTAAGTTTTTGTCTTAAAAAACCTTACCTACTTACTTACCATTAATTTTCGTTGAGTTGGCTGCAGTCGGTCTATTAAAGGACACCTAGCACTATTAACTGTTCATGTTCCAGTATTGTAAAACAGTTGAATACTTTCAAATCAGGCTCTGATTTTAGCAAATTATTCACAGCTTTAGTGGTTTTGACTAGGCCCATTGACCTCCAACAGGAAAAGGAGAGAATTTGCATTTTTTTGTAAAGGGCGACCTTCTCGCAAACGGTCATCAGGAGCATAGTACGCATCGAAATAGCGAAACTTTTTCAGTGTGAAAATCAGTGAGGTGTCGGTAGGGAGGCTAGGATATTCCGTATTTACACTTTACAATTTACAATTCGGTTTATTTATCCATATATATCTTTTACAAACAAAATTAGTGCTGGACATGTCATTACAGTTAAAAAGATCAATCAAGGAATATATTTACAACTGTAACCTATGATTTATATATACAGTTCACAGTTTAAGATACAATTCATCAAAATAAGTACGCGAATTAAAATGACAAAAAAACGATTGAGATAGAAAACGTTCATCAAAGATGAAATGGTTAAAACTATTAATGTCACAACAAAATTAAAGAAACGCACTGGCAAGAAATATACGATATCATAGTGACATTGCAAAACGGATGCGTCAGCTGAATTTTATTAGAGCTATATTTCGGCCCTTCTTGGCAAGGGTCCTCTTCAGGCTCAAAGCCGCTCAAGTTGGAAATACGAACTTGTGGGAAAACCTTGTTGGCATCCGTTTTGCACTATCAAATATGATTCGCAGTCAGGTTGGGCTGAAGGAATATTTATACGATATCAGCTTTTAAAGAGCGTTGATATGTTTAGTAAAATACGGCACGGAAAAGCTTGGGTCTCCGGGGTTTAAGAATGGATTACGGAAGTAGGTTGCATTGACATTATATGTACGACAGGTCTTTTCAGGTACGGTTGACCTTTATTGTTGACCTTTATTGTTATTTTTTTCAGGGTATTTTCGAAGGTTTAAAGAAGCGAATATCGAAATACGAAAAGGATTTGAAGTCAACATGCTTGCAGAGGTCAGTAAACCCTATGATACCCCTAGCACGAGAGAACGTTGCCCCCCACCCCATCATAACAAGGTCGACCGAGGTCAAGGGTGAATAACTCCGGTCACGCTCGGGGTTTAATCTTGGGTTTCCCACGATGAGCTCGCGGGCCGGACGAGCGACCTTGATTGGAACCAAAGTGGATCCTACTTCACTAAATTAATTTCTTTGGTATCACACCTTTTTTTTGGCTTTCCTGCAGTTCAGTCTCCACATGTCCTAATCTTGTAAAGGGAAGACAAGAGCGAGCAGTCAATTCACCGCAATGAAGCAGTTGAATTCACCTCAACGAAGCAGTCGCGAGCGCTGTAGCAGCTTTCGGTTTCCGGTTTTCGGTTTTCACCGTATTTTGTGGAGCTCATAACTCGTGAACCAGTGCAAGTTCAAACTTGGTACACTTGTGGGTAATGGGGTCTAGTTGTGCCTTTGCCACCCCCACACCCTCCCGGTTCAGGGGCAAATGAGCCCAGATTGCCCAGTGATGAATGTTCAGAACTTGACCAGACCTGGACTAAGAACGATGACATTCCTTGTACTTGTAGATTCTAGGGCTGGGAAATTACTTTCAAAGTTTCACCTCCACCACCCACCAACTGTGCCCAGATTGCCCAGGAGTAAAGTTCGTTACCTGTGACAGGAATCAAGATATATCAAGTTGAAACTTGGAAGATTTTTGAGCATTGGGGCCTCTTTTTGCTTTTTTCGGGCCCCAAACCACACCCCCACTCGGTTCAGGGGCAATTCGGCCCAGATTGCCCATTTTTTATGTTTTTAGCTTGACAAAAAGTGGAGATAGCGATGAAATTCCTTTGCGCTTTCATCGGGCTGGGAATATCAACGTGGAGTTGAACCACTGGGTTGATGGGCAAGTGGGCCCAATTTGCCCATGAGTAAAGTTTTTGACCCGTGAGTGGAATCAAACTCTAAGTTATCATAGTCGAGGATATTTAGGTCTAGATATGCAATTTCATGCCCCCCCCCCCCCCCCCACCCTCCCGTTCATGGGTAACTGGGCCCAGATTTTCCGTGAGCTAAGTTCGTCTATGACCTGTCTCAAGTTCAACTGTTGTATACTTGTGGACCCTTTAGTCCTTAATGATCAGTTTTGTCATATTAGATGATATGCCTTTCTTAATGAAGTTGTGACAAGAGGGGTATCAGGCAATAAAACGATTTGGTTTTAAAACACTTTTATTAACTTGCTCTATATGCGGTTTGTTTACATTAAAAGCTTATAGACTGGGATGATTTCAAATTAGGTTATTTCAGTATTATTTGGTTATTGGTGATGTGAAATGCCTTGGTTCCAACGCTGTTTGTTTATAAGATGTGATAAACATTTTGCTTACACTCCACGTCTGAGCACTTAAGCACTTGTTCATTGACGTGTATAATAAAATTGTAATGGCAATAATAAGCGCAAATATTTGTACCGCCATTTTGCCGTTGCTTATTAAAGGACGCTTCGTAGTTATGATAGTAGTTGCGGTTTTGATCAAAGTTTGAAGTTACCTTCAAACTCAAAAGTCTCTGTTTAAATACCGTTTTTGGCCGCCGGTCACAGTTTCTTTGTCCTTCAAACTATGACTTTCGAACTTCGTGAGCTAGCAAGTTCGAAGTTTTCTTGAAACTTTGAAGAAACGGTGACCGGGCAAGGATCGCCGGAGACTTAAAAACACTAATTAAGCAAACTTCGACGGCGTTTGAAAACGGAAATTAAGAAACCGGCTAAGCCAATGTCGAACAAAACTTTGAAACGCAACTAGTAGTTCGCTCTACTTCTGTAGTATTTCCAACCATTCTTGTTTCCGAGATTCTACACTCCATAAGCGTATATTATCTCATCTAATAGCATTACACTGATTATCACGCTTACCACGTTTGTTCTCTCTACGTGACATATCAGGCTCCCGAATCATTGTTTCCGAGAAGCTAATTGGTCCTAAAACCGATCATGCAAATTTTGCCAAGTTTGTCGCAAGGGCCTTGGAAAGAGGCTAAAAACAGCCGAAGCCTTGTGTAATTTTCTGTAAGCGTAGCTAGGTTTTAAAGTAATCAACTCTCAGGGCATTTTAGCAGAAACACAAAGTAGTGCGAGGTGTCCTTTAACCTATGATTGCTATAGCGAATTAAGTCTGTAAAGACTTCCAAATTAACTTTTTTTTTTGTTTTTCTTATTGAAGAATGAAGGGTTAAAAAAAAAAAATAGAATCTAAATGCCCAGAGGCAAACCTGTAAGGGACTAATTACCCTCAGAACATAAACAACAACAAAAATTTCGACAAAAAAAAAAGAAAGAAGGAAAAAAAGGAGCTGGACTTACCCGGTTCGGGACTCCCAACCAAAAACGACAAGTACCAAAAAACAAATTTCCAACCAAAATCACTGCTAATCAACCCTTTGTCTGAATACTACTTCCGTATCATCTTATTTAAACCTGTGCGTCACCCTTTCAGTCTCGGTCTTTTCTTAGTGTCCCATGAGTTCTTTTATTTCAATTAAACTTCCTTCGAGCTTCTAAGGAAAATATTATCGAAGACGGACACATGGATCGTAATGATGATACATAGGGACGATTTTAACGGTTGGAAAGCTCCGCGAATGTATGCGTCGGCTGTTTTTGCGACTTCGGCTAAAACTCGGTTTACTTTCCAACGAAGTTTTGGCGCTCGGCTATTTTTGAAAGCGTAGCGAATTGTTCAGGAAAGTGATCCCGCGCCGGAAATTAGTAACGGCTTTCCATGAGTTCTTGGCCGTGGTGGTTTTCCGCTAGAGCAAAATAACACTAGGGAGTAGCGTCAAGACTTAAAGGACCCCTCGCACTATTTATTCTTCAACTTCCAGTATTTTATTTGAATACTTTAAAACTAGCTGTGCTTTCAACAAATACCCACGGTTTTGGCTGTTTTAAGCCTTTTCCGAGACCCGTTGGCTTGTAGCGAAAACAGGGAAACAATTTACATAACCGTTTTTTCTGATGGAAAAACTTCTCGCATACAACCGTCAACAGCGTATTATCCATCGAAGGTAGCAAAACACAGCAAGTGCGAAAATCAGCGTGGTTTTGTTAGAGGGGTTAGAATGTACCGTACGAAATCCGGGTCTCCAGGTTTAGAAATATATGGAAGTAGGTTGCATTATTATTATAGGTAAGACAGGTCCTTTAACAAAATTGACACACTACTAGTGGTGACTAGCACCACTAGCGATAGAGAATATCCCTACTGAGACTCACTGAGTCGTTCAACAACGCTGGCTCTGCTAATTCCATATTCTGAACTTTGCAAAAGAATTATACAGCCTCCATTGTTTCCTTGGTGTGTGCAGACCGCACCTTTGCTATACTAGAAATTTCTAAATCCGCAAGTGTATCTCGCTTTGAGTGCCGCAAGCGTAGTTGGTGGCACTACGAGTATGGCCCATTTGCAAAGCATGGGAAGCATACGTCTTGGCGCTACTTCCTAGTGTTATTTTGCTCGGATTTCTTGGAAAACGATCCGTGAGAGCGTCTTAAGGCGGCTTCACACTGACTTAAGACCCCTTTCACAATGGAGTACTTAGGCCTCTTAAGTGTACTTTATGCGTCTAAAGTCGCACTAAACGTAAGAAATCTTACTTAACTTTAGTATTTTTCAAAGTTGAAAAATTTTCATCTTTACACTCAAAGTTAAGTGCACTCAAGGAAGTGAGGAGAAAAGTTGTCAAAACAAAAATTAAGATGGATTTTGAGGAAACAATTATACATTTTGTACGTGAAACAACTTTCCTCTACAATTCCTCCAAAAAGATCGCGGCAAGTGCTAAATCATCGTCTGAGCTACTGGAAACCATTTTTTCTCATTTTGAATTATTCGCTGATGATGAAAAGGGTGAAAATCTAGGAAGAAATGAAGAAAATTTACTTAGCTTCAGCTCTTTGGTGTGAAAGGCTTACTTAAAGCACAACTCTTACTAGAAATGACCTTTTCACTATTGAATGGTTCAGAAAAAACGTTTTTCGAAAATACCATTACTTTCCACCGAAATTTAGCGATTTTTTTGTTAGCGCTTGTCGACTCTATCCAGATTTCCTACTCTTTGACGTGGCGGCTGGGCGCAAAACATTTAAAACTGAACGCTCCGTGGTTAAAAAGACGGAAACTAAGCAAATAAATTATGTCAAAAACACAATTCTCATCCTCATGTGTGAAAGAGTCGTCAGTAGACGTTCAAGATTCCGGCAAACTCTACGTTGATGACGGGCAACGAACCGGGTGCCGAAACGGGCACCGAAGGACCGGAAAAGCGCTAAAAAGTCATAGGCCTAAAACGGAACAATGCAGAAAGGTGGGGATTTTGGAAGCTTATAATTCCATAAGGGAGCTAGGTCAGTCTACCAAAAATCACTGATTTTTGGATACCCTATGCCAAACGCTGGGTATATCTAGCATTTGGCATAGCCTGTGCCTAACGCTGGATACCTGTTGGTAACCTAACCTTGACCTACCTCAATATAAAGGAGTTCTGATTGGTTGATTTTTTAGCTTCACTCAAATTATCAATCTTATACTGGGTTACAGTATCCAGCACGTGGCATAGTGTATCCAGCGTTAGGCATAGGGTATGCCAAACGCTAGACGTATCCAACGTTTGGCATAGGGTATCCAAAAATCAGAAGTTTAATACATAGATGGCACGTTACACAAGGGACTTGTACCTTGACCAATAAACCATAGACAGTTTTTTCGAATACAATTTAGAAGTCTAGGACTCCATTGTCGGAGCCACGTAGACATACCAGGACCCACAACTTTTTCGTGGGTCCTGGTTTAATTGTTTGTGTGGTCCACTTTTGTGGGTCCTGGTATGTCTTCGTGGCTCCGCCAATGGAGTCCTAGACTTCTAAATTGTATTCGAAAAATAAATGCCTATGGTTTACTGGTCACGGTACAAGTCCCTTGTGTAAAGTGCCATCTGTGTATTAATAATTCTGTGACATGGGGATGTGAACTGGTTAGATGGATTTGTCTTCGGGCGGGATGACTGTTCCTGTGGCCGGCTTCTACCAGACTATTCTAGTGGTTTGCGAACTCAGTTCACAAGCCCCTCAGTAGCTCAGTTGGTAGAGCGACTGCCTTGTAAGCAGAGGGTCCTGGGTTCAAATCCCGGCTGAGGAGCATTTTTGTCTATCAGTTCACTACTTATACAATCAGAGGTTTGTGGTTGACTGAGCTAGGTATGTTAAAAAAGACAGAATGAGCAAGAGAGGTCCTTTAAACGTGTTTGATCAAAATAAATTTGAATTGAGTTGCAAGTTGAATCGTCATGTTAGTTTGAGTTTCACTGCCTCATATATTCAGTTTGCTAACATCCTTTATTTAGCTACCTTCACACACTGTATTTCAGGGACGAGCAAGTGCATCTGGTGAAAAAGCATGCGGAAACAGAGAAGAAGCTGTTTCATCAAGCCAAAGAAATTCTCTACGTCGCGGATGAATCCGTCACCGACGTGAGCAAGCTCCAGTCCAAACTGGACCGAAGACGGTAAGAGAGTAGACCCTTGCGCGCGCAGTGACCATGCATGAAAGTTTATATTTGTTAGAGCAAAACGGATACGTCAGCTGAATTTGTCACCGTTAGAGCGTGGAGTATTCCTACAATTTGACATTGAATCATAGTTTAGTAAGTAGTGAACTGAAAGAGACAAAGATGTTCCTCAGCCGGGATTTGAAGCCAGGAACTAGGAAATTATATTCGAAAAACTGTTTCTGTTTTTGGTCACGGTTCAAGTCCCTTGTGTAAAGTGCCATCTATGTATTATTACGAATCATAGTCACGGTGGGCATTTGATCCTCTTTATTTTGGGAGAGGGGGATATTAAAAGACATCTCGCAATGCGTCGTGTGTCCAAAATGAAATCGCGGCGAATTTTAGCTCCATGCAACTCTCACAAAAGAATTCACGAAGCCAGATATTTGACGGTAGGCACGATTTTTAGTTCGATTTTTCCACAAGTTCGTTTTCCAAACATGAGCGGTTTTGAGCCTGAAGGGGACCCTTGCCAAGAAGGACCGAAATATAGCTCTAATAATATTCAACTGACGTATCCGTTTTGCTCTGTCAAATCTGTTTCGCTGTCAGCTTGGGCTGAAGGAACATTAAAGTTTAACCAATAATAGCTGAGATACGACAATTTAGCTACCCATTATCAAGATTAAATAAGTCAATATCTCCTTGAAAAAGCAGAAGTAATTAATCAGTTGAAGCCGCTTTCACATTGACGCGTTGAGCCCTTCACACTGAACTACGCAACCTCGGCGTCGCGCTTGCGCCGACGCAAAGCAGAGCTTACGCAGACAAATGAAAGGCAAAGCAAAGATATAACCAAGTTCTGTTTTTGCGTTACGTCGACGCGTACGCTTCAGATTTTTCTGTAAAAAATGGAAGTTTCTAAAGAAAAACTGTTGAGAAACATACTAATGATGAAGAAAAACTTACTAATATTGAGTACAACGATAAATCAGTAAGAGAAAACGTAAACACACATCCAATCCAGTATAATCTAAAAAACAGATAACGGACAAGCCGATGGGTTGTTTTTGCGTCAAAACATAGCAATCTACAAGTATATACAATTGTGCGACATTTATACCGACGTCTTATCATAAATATGGTCAATAACATAATAGACTATTGTTCAAATACAAATAACATAAAAATTAACGTTCAAAAGCAATCCGAGTTGAACAAACGAGGGGACGAAACTCAGAGCATACCTTCTTCGCAAAGCTACCACCGGCGCTAAACGAGGCTCAGGCTCGGCAGCTTGACGAGGAAGACGAATTCGGGAGGGGAGAAAATCAGGGGGGAGGATATCGCGGTGAAATGGGTTTTCCAGCACGAAAGCTTCTCGCGCAGGTGTGAAAGATACACTACGCAACGCAAAACAAACGCCTGCGCAATGACGCGTCAATGTGCAAGCGGGTGTGAACCGTCGCCTGGTTGATATTCAGTTTACGGCACATAGTGTCGTGAGAAATTATTATTTATTATTATTTATTTGAATCCTTCAAAACTGATGAGTAGTGTATAAAAAGGAACAAAAACATGCCAATCAAACTCACACACTTACATATTAATAAACAGCATATACTAATGGTGCAGTTATTATTATTATTAATAGAACCTCCATCTTTGGTTCCATGCAGCGACTAGGGATACCCCGACAAAACTGAGCGAAGCTAGAGCCACTTGCTGAGCTTTGAGTTGACGCTCGTCCACTTCCCTCTTAGCCTCTGCGCTAAGCAGTCTCTACGAAGCTCCCACCCTCGGGCTGCTTATAGCAATAAATTATCTATCTATCTATTCCAACCAGTAGCGGCCAACACAGCCGTTACCAAAATGGTTTTATACCAAAGATTGTTGAAATTTTAAATAGCCTTTGACTATTTGTTCGTACTTTTCAATGTTATGTTATACTGATAAGTTGTGCATGACAGTACTCACCGATTTTTGTTTCGTAACCGTGAAAGTGTGAGCGAATAAATTACTATTCTGTTCTATTACAATAAAAGACCGTGGCATAGTGACGTCACACTGTTAAACAACCAATAGTCGCCGACTCTCGATTTTTCGATGAGCTGTTAGTATAGGTAACGAATTGTAATGTTCCGGGTAAGTCCTAATCTCCACTCGTTTGCATCGGGTAGGACATGGCGAATCTATTCGACTCCGCATGGTCGCATTACAGAGATTGGGAGACGGAGGTTCTTTTCTTGTTGTTCTTGTCATTATTTATTCACTTAAATAGGCTTGAAGACCCGCCAATAATGCGATACTTCGTTGTTCCGCTGTTCACGAACAGTCGATTTTCATATTTTGAATCTTTCCTTTCGGATTTGTGGTACCCCGATCTGCTGATACCGCCATCCTTGAATATTTAGCAACCACGAATGCAAAAGATTCCCAGAAAAAATATATATGATGATGATGTTTTATTGATCCACCAAAATTGATGATAATAAAATAAATGATTATATAAATACGTAAAAACAGACCAACACTTGAGCAAATTCTAATCCATCGGAACGACTAAAATAAACAACAACACATGAAAATGCCGAAGGAAGATCAAACACCGCAAACAATAACTTTAAAAACATTAAAATTTAAAAATTCAAAATTTAAAACAAAAAAATCAATAAAAATAATTTAAAACTCGTGAAGGAAAGATGACAAATTGTGTTGAGCCCTTGCAACATACGTCTAAACTTTTCATGCTTTTTCGTCATAATTTCAAGAGGATTTTTTATACCATAAGTCTCCATCATATTAGTATTGGACTCATACCGGCTAAAACGACACAACCATTTAGAAAAAGTAAAGTATCGCGTTTTAATATGCGAAGTATCAGCAAGCCGAAAAACTGGGAGGAACGAAGAAGCTAGGAGACACTGTGGCAAAGCTGTTACGTTAAAGACATGACATGTGCAAGCCTTCGCCGGTTCAGAAGCTCACGCAATTCAACAATCGACCCAAAACTAGCAGCCACTCTTCTCTCAACTTCTTTTACCACTGATGCACGGGTCTGACTATATAAAAGAAAAATATTAAAACGGCAGATCGGTGTCTTCGAGGTACTGTGGGGCCAGTTTTCAAAACCTTTCCCGTCTTCACTTGACGTCCTAATCTGTTGACGCTTTCCATGTAATGGACAGGAAACCAAGCCAAAAAAAAGCCAGGCTTCACCTTCCAGATTGCCAGATACATGAATCTTCCTCACATCCAAGCCAGCTCTTCCGGAAACAGCCGAACTTTGCCGAACTTTGAACAGTTTCCGAAGAAAACACCAAAACCAAAGGGAGAGAAGTTTCAGCTTAACCCCTTTTCTGTTAATTAATAAATACCAGGGAAACTTCTCTGCGAAACACTTGCCGAAAACATTTATTTCATGTTTCAAAGTTCTTGTTCTTGTTTCAAGTTTTGCATCATAAATAAATCGATGAAAATCTATTTATACCTTTTAACCAACTCTTCCGGTACCCCACCTTCACCCACTACACTCAATCTTCCTAATGCTACTTTACTGGATGTATGAAGAAAAATAGAAGGAAATGCCCACTTGGACATTTCGCCCTGTCCTAAATAGAGCCTGACATATCTGTAAAAGCCGGAGACAACATCACTTCAGACTAGTCTAGAAATACCAAAACAATTAAAATAAATTCTGAACTTAGTACTTCGAAATTCCAATCCCAGTCCTTGGGCCACAAATTATCGAAGTTTAAGTCTACACATATCTAAAAATAATCAGTTAATTATATTTGTTGATTTTTTTGGGGGGGGCCCCCCCCCCAATGCTTTCTTTTGTACTCCGTTTTTTTTTCTTTCTTAAATTGACATGTGGTATCCAAATAAATTTTATCTCTTAAAGTTGAGTTCTCTAGTTACCCATCACTTATTCAGGCTTGAAGAGCCGATGAAAATGCGTCACTTCGTTGCTCCGCTATTCACGAACAATCGATCATCATATAGTGGGATTTCCCTGTCGGGTTTGTGGTACCTCTATGCGCTTGTACCTGTGTTATATGTTTGACGACAATGATAGACGCAGTTCGCTTTCTTCCGCGAGCTGGTCACTGGTCACGGATAAGCCGCGTTTATTTTGATATTAAAATTTTCCGCGTCATAGTAGAATTTTGCTTTGTTAGGACGACCGTAGATTAACATCACACTAGAGCAAATTGTGAAAAAAAAGAATCCCTTAACACAAATCAAATAATGCAGCGTTCAGTTAAGTGATACAAAAATAAGTTGGCTTTTCAGTTACACTTTAAACTTTTTGCCCTAGGAATTGGTCATATCTGAATGAATGTAGCGATTGTGCCCTCCACCCCCTAAAAATGCCTACCCTACCGATATTGCGATCGAATATGATTCTGTCTGTTCCCCTCCTGTCTTTTCTAACCGGCAAAAGCTAAGCTTCGTTCACGTAATTTAATCCAGCATGCCGCCAACGATTATAAAGACCACATGTGAAAAATTACCATATAATAATTGAATGAAAAAATGGTATGAAAAGTAGGTGCAGGATATAGCACCCAAACTATGAATTTTAATTGCTAATCCTTAATCGTTCTTCCATAAGTAATTAGTCTTATGATATGTTAATTTTTTGGACATAGGGTCATAGCAGTAGTGTACAATAGCGTCGAGTAGGCAGGTAGGTGCATTATTTATGCATTTATGTCTCTCAAAACTGAGGATTTCAAATGCAATGAATAAATCAAAACTAAACTTACATCAGATCTATCCAAGGACACTATAAAAACTAGGAAAAGATAAACAAGAGGGCATCCAGAAAAAAAGGACGACCGAAACCGGAAACAAAAACAGCGACATCTAAAATTACTGCATGCAATTTCAATTTCAGTTCATTTCCAAAATTCCTTCACTGGCAAGCCGAACATTGGATTTTTTGTCGTAAATATAATCACATCAACATCTTCGTCATAATTTTTTCATAAATAATAAACTTAATAAACAATTTGAATAACTGTAAGTGATCATTTACAATTACACTTATATCAGAACTAAAAATCAAATAACTATAAGATGAACAAGGGTTACGACGAATTATGCATTTCGACGAATGAGGTCACATACACGTATATCAAAACTAGGATTCAAACAATTATAAAAAAAGCAAGAATTACGATGAGTTATACAAGAATTACGATGAGTTATACATTTCGACGAATGACGGTAGGAAGCTTTTTTTGTATCGGTCATGAGATGCCGAAACAGGATGTAACTTAGGAATGGGCTGCGAAACCATTCGCGCAGGTCTTGGTCTAAAAGTTGCCACGGAACTGTTTTTGCTTTCGTACAAATATTTATTTTTATAATTAGTTCTACTCATTGTCTTAAAGCATACCTCGCGCTATTTGCTTTGTATGCTCCAGTATTCAAAAATAGTTGAATACTGTAGAACTAGGCTCTGCTTTTAACCAATTCCACGGCTTTGGCAATTTAATCGTTTTTCGATGCCCATTGACTTCAAGCAACAACACGGAAAAAGTCAGACAACTGGGTTTACGCATCAACAAAAAAAAAGAAGGAAATGCCCACTTGGACATTTCGCCCTGTCATAAATAGAGCCTGGCATATTTGTAAAAGGGGAGATGACATCGTTTCAGACTAGTCCAGAATTACTAAAACAATTAAAACAAATTCTGAACTTAATAATTCGAAATTCCAGTCCCAGTCCTTGGGCAAAAAATGGCAGGTAGATTGCAGTTGCCACGAAACTGTTTTTGCTTTCGTACGAATATTTGTTTTTATAATTAGTTCTACTCATTGTCTTAAAGCATACCTTGCGCTATTTGCTTTGTATGCTCCAGTATTAATACATAGTTGAATACTGTAAAACTAGGCTCTGCTTTTAACCAATTATCCACGACTTTGGCTATTTTAATCGTTTTTCGAAGCCCATTGACTTCAAGCAACAACACGGGAAAAAACAGATAACTGGGTTTACGCATCAACAGAAATGATACGCAAACACTCGTCTGGAGCATCATTTACGCGGGAAATAGTAAAACGCGGCAAGTGGGAAAATCGTTTGGTGGTTTAGAATGTAACTCATGAAACTAGGTTCTCCGTGTTTAAGAATTAATGGAGCAATTTACGTAAGTATGTTGCATTGCATTATAGGTCCTTTATTCACATACACATTGGCACTATAGGTTATTCAGTGTAGCGGACTCAATGTTGGGAAGTACTTCATTTTCTCGGACCACTACTACTTAAAGCACATAGGGCACAATTTTTTATCCTTCCGCTGATTTATATTTGTCCTTTAGCTTCTCTTTTCATGAAAGTCACTGATTAACACAAGATACGTTTCCAGTTGTACCAAGTAGAGGGCATACCCGTCTTTGTGTTGGCGGGAAATTCAGATATGTTGAAACAAGACGGCAGTTAAAAAAACAAAAACGAACAATAAGTGGGTAACCGTGCCATCGTACAAAACTGAATACTAAAAGCTAATATTACCTACTATAACCCCAAGCAATTCTTACAAAGAAATTCAACAAAATCAAATACTTAAGCTAGTATCTTTAGTTGATTTTCCACAAGTTCACTTTCCAGCTTGAGCGGCTTGGGCCTGAAGAGGATCCTGCCCAAGAAGGGCCGAAATATTACTCTAATAAAATTCAGCTGATCTATCAAGGATATTATTGCCATTGAGCAAGTTTAAAGAAGAGCAACAAAAACCGTGCCAGCCATTCGCCATCTGCCTTGTGGAAACCGGCTTCAAAAATTACGATTACCCAGTTAATACAGATTTCTGCGAGGTGATTTGATAGAAACTTTTAAAATTTGCCATAGCTATTATGATAACATTAGACCTGATGATGTCCTCACTTTCAAAAACAACAGTCTCAGAGGACACAACTTGAAACTGAGTGGTAAGAATTTCCGAAAAGACACTGGAAGATTGAGCTTTAGAAACCGAGTAGTAGAATATCGGAAAAATCTCCCAGAAAGTGTTGAAACTGCCGGAAATATCAACCAATTAAAAGCAGGTGCCGATAACCACCTGGCTGAAATTCAATTTAGTGTGTAAAGTGTCCCGAGAAATTTATAGTGGCGAAAGCCTTATTATTACAACTATATTATATATTATATTATTATTCTTACGTCCATTTAGCACGATCAACTATACCACGATAAGTGCTGGATACTCGGTAACTGCAAATACGACTTTGACTGTGGTATTACATGCCTCGGTAGCTGCAATGGTGGTATAGGCTACTATGGTATGTGCAAAAACGCAACTAATGCCTGCGTTCTCCTAGGTCCGTTGACGAAGAAAACGATGGAAAAATTCCACAGTTTGTCGAAACGTTCCATCGCGAAGTTGATCGAATGGGGGAAGAAGTTGTTCGCGGTATCCAGGACCATCTGCGATCCTGTGTTTCCCAGAGCTCTGTATATGGTAAGTTTTTCATGCAATATATGTTTGACCGTTTAGTGTAGTGTAATATTATTATTTTATTTTTTTTCTGTTCTTTCGATGCAAACCGAAATAGCAGTTGACTCGGCAGTTATGCTTGCCTTTTTTTGTTTATATATATTGATGTGTATATATATGTTGACGCTGAGATCAGTTAGTTCGGCACACGCCGTAGGTAAGATTCTTAATGAATAAACGATTGGCAACTAATCATTTATTCTAAAAACCGTAGCGGGTGGTCTTTTTGAATTTGTGTAATCTTTAAAGAACCTGTCGTAACTATAATGCCAATGCAACTTACTTCCGTAACAGCATTAGTTCTTAAACCCGGAGTCCCAAATTTCGTATGTTACATTCTGAAAACGCCAGTGACACCACTAATCTCTGCACTTGCCGCGATTTCGTAGCTTCCGTGCGGATCATGCTCCCGACGAATGTTCGCGTATCATGCTATTGATGCGCAAAAACCGGTTTTGTGAGTTTTGCCGAGATTTTGCTAGAAGTCAATGGGTCTGGGCGAAGGCTTAAAACAGCCAAGACCTTGGATAATTTGTAAAAAGCAGAGCACAGTCTTACAGTATTCAGATAGTATTGAATATTGGAACATCTTGGATAATTTGTTAAAAGCAGAGCACAGTTTTACAGTATTCAGATAGTATTGAATATTGGAACATAACAGTAAATAGTCTTAGGTTTGCTTTAAAGGACACCTATGAAGAGTACCAAGTAGCCTATGATCCGTATCTGTATGACTTCCGTTAACATTGCCTACAGAAAACCCAATCCAAATACGAAATAGTGTTTGCAAGCTATGATTTTTGCTCCATTTTGCATCTGTCCTTATTTCAGTACCGAACAATTCTAGAAATTAACAAATGTTTCCAATCACCCTTCTTCTGGAATATTTTTGAACCAGTTAAGCCGAAACGTATATCTAGAAGAAATTCCAGTAAGATCTGGACAGCGCTGTACAAGATTTGAATGAATTGCGTTTTTTGTATTGGGGTCTGCATTTGCAAACCTCCAGAAACGAACATCCCTATTTTGAAGTCACGCTCAGGAGAAGAATGCTCTCCATGGCCATGTCTGCAAATGCATTCTCCATGGTGTGTTCAAGTATGGTTTCATCGTTCAGGCGTCCTTTAAGGGACACCTCGTACCAGATAGAGCGTGTTCCATCCTACTTACCGTAGTTACTACGCATGACTTCATGAATTTTGGCTTCTTGGCGTCAACACTGGAACGCATTTTTCTATTTTCATCAAAATATCACTCCACGGGGTTATTCAGCCAATCAAGTTACAGAGATCCGTAGTTACCACGCTTACTACGCTCCGAGCATTGTAAGCAAATAGTTAGTATTAGTTACTGTCTCGAGCAGGTTAGAACGGTCAGCATAGTAACTTTTCGTGTGGTAGGAATGGAAATAGTGACTAATAGTTACTATTGTTAGAAGGGTGGAACACGCTCATAGTGCTTCTGTGTTCTGAGATGTTTGACCACTTTATAACTAAGCTATGCTTACAGAAAATTACAAACGTCTTCGGCTGTTTTTTGCCTCTTTCGATGCCACTTGTCTTGGGTGGCAATCTTGGCAGAGTTTGCATAACCGGTTTCCTGACGAATAAACTCCTCGGGAACAATTTTTATTTATTATTTGTATAACCCGCTGAAAAGACCAGAATAGCGGAGTACAAACAATGAAAAAGAACACAAAAACACTAAAATTCACTCGAGAAGAAGGGACAAGCCGTGATGTGCGGGGAAGCTGAGATGGGACGTTGTGGAGAATTTTATACTTACGGCCGAAAGTTTCAGCGATATATCCGGAAGCTTGTAACGCGAAATCAGACGTCTGTTTTTATACCTGGGGGGTTGGAAAAGGAGGAATTTTGCATATCGGTAATTACAAGAACGGAGGGAATGAAGATTTTTTTCTTTAAAACTGAAGAGAGGCCAGAAAGAAATAAGATAGAATGGCCAGTAAAACTGCTGTAAAGTTTACTAAGGGCTTTTTTATTGTATTTCCCACGATTAGCAACGATCTTCGAGTATGATACTTGAATCTCTCTTTTTGCATCATTAACCGATCGTGACCGGAACGATTTGAGGCTGTTAGTAATGTGGATGCACGACCACCGAAGAGATGTGACAAGGGGGATAGTCTTAGTTGGGAGAATTAACGGCTCTTGGTTAATCTCTCTTTATTTCCTTAATAGCTCGTACAATTCACTCGCTAGCATTGGATCGTCGTACAGTTTACCACCAATATATATATAATAACACTATAAAAGACATTTTGATAATAAATTAAAAAATTCACAGTCGACACTTAATATATACAGTTTACCTTACTAATTACTACACAGAGTTAAAGTGGTGTACGAAATAGGGTACAAAGGAGTTGAGGTACCAGTCAGTAGAATGTGTATTTGGGCGAACAAGTTTAGGACAATTTTCAGTTGCTGCTTTGTGTCTGGTCTTCGGTCGATTAGGGTTGGGTACTTGAAAGTCCGGTTAGTTAAATTGAAAAATAAGTATTCGCATTTATAAATGTTCAGAGCCAGACCGATCCAGTCGAAAGCAGGGAGCTCGGGAACAATGATCGGCGCATCGGAATGCAAAGAAAGCAAACGTGGCCAGCGTGACAATCAGTATATTGCTAACAGAGGATATAAGATGCAAAAGAAATAGACAAACGGGATTTTCGGTTTTTTTTTTGATCAGCTAGTTATCCCTCTAAGATAATGTGAGAGGGATAAACAGAATTTCGGATATATCGGTTGCACTTCCGTCAAACCGTCCTCAGCGAAAAACAGACTGAATCATAAAATCCACAACAATACCGACAGAAAAACGACGCGGAAAATCACGTTGCTGTATTTCTTTTGCGGTGAATGGTCAGCTTGACTTCAAACCTTATAGTAGATAACATACACTTCTGAAGTGAAGAATCTCGGGAACGGGAATGGATGGAAATACTACTGAAGTAATGAATTGATTACTATCAAAAGTACGACGTGTCCTTTAATTTTGTTAAAACATCCGATGGCAAAACCGGTTATCCGTTTTTTGTCGTCATAAAAAGGGGTCCAATATAGCAATGTTAAAATATATGCAACTGATAATTATTAATATAGGTTAAACTGTGGACCCGACGTAAAAAGCTCACAAACGAAGGCACGAAACTGAGCTCATTGCGAGCGCGTGAAACAAGTCAGTCGGAAGTTTCATATCATATAACACGAGGATGCGCAGTTTCAGCAGATAAAATTTGAGATGTTATCTGTTATGATTTTGGAAACCTCATCGAAAGTTATGCATAATAGGCATTGCAAGAAGAGCGGAAAAAGCATCTGCTGACTTCCGATATCATGATGACAACCAAAAAAGTCAGCAGATATTTTTTTGTCAGTTGATAACGTTTTAACTCGTAACGTCTGAAAATCATAACAGCTAACATCTGAAGTGTTATATGCTGAAACCGTGTATACTTATGAAACTTCTGACAGTGTATGCAGGGTTGCCAAGAGCTCGACTCATAAAAGTGTCGCAATTCCTGACAAAAAGGTCATTTTGACACCTCGATTTTGTGTTTGTGCATTCCGCTGCAGAATGCGCAAATGCCAATAATTGGTAATTACTTTATACGGGTTTAAAAAGAAACTGAAAACTTTCCACTTAATTAATACGTGTTGAAGGGTGTGTGGTCTTTTTCTTTTTTTTCTTTTTTTTTCACAGTTGTTCGGGTGGGTCTGAAACTGGTAAGGAGTAAATATTATGTTTGTTATTAAGTCATAGGCTAGGTGGATAATTGTAAGTTGCTGTGTTTAGCTATTTATCTTTAGATTCACGTAGTATGAATAAATTGCATCACAAGTCCTTAGGACTCTCGTTTTGCTGCAATTGGCTATTAGTCATGTTATTTATGTCATTTTTAATGTTTTGGTTAAAAAAAAAACTAAAAAAAACTATCTACTGAATTTGGAACAGCATTTCTCAAAACAGTTCTTAACTGTTACATCACAGTATTGTAACAAAATTTCATCGGAAATAAGGTGTATTAAATCAAAGTAAAGTACATGTTTTGGGGGCGGTAATACGTCACTTTAGTAAAGTGAATGAAAAAGTGCTTTTCTGACCTAAAAAATGTCATTCGTGTCACTTTCAGAGAAAAAGTGTCGTGGTGTCAGCAAGAGTCAAAAAGCTTCAAAAAACACAAAAAGTTGGTAATTTTGGTGCATAGTGAGTGTATGAGATATATCCAAACAATGCATAGAACGGATACGTCAGCTACGATGCTTTGGCAGCAGAGCAAAATAACACTAGGGAGTAGCGCCAAGACTCGAGAAGATTGACACACACTCTAATAACAGCTATACTAGCACCACTAGCGATAGAGAACGTCCCTACTGAAACTCATTCAGCCGTTCACCAGCCCTGGCTCCGATAACTTCAACTGACGATGAACTTTGGAAAAAAATGTTTAACTTCTGACCACCATCGGAGTACTTTCCCAGACTTTGAGACTCCAGACCAGACCAGACCGAACACAAGGAGAAGACTAGCTAACACTGACAAGTCACGGCTTCTTTAGCCCCCCATAAACTCAACCGAGAGGTATTTATGTTCGTTTGTGCCTTATTTTATTCGTAATTTTAACTGTCAGAATATCAATCAGCCGTGATTCGTAATTTGTTATGTTGGCGATCGGCAGCTAGCAGTTGTAAATGCTATTAAGGAAATAAGTGAGTTATTATATTCTGGACATAGAAAAAAAAATGATACAGCCTCCATTGTTTTCTTGGTGTGTGCAGACAGCACCTTTGCTTTACTAGAAATTTCCAAACCCGCAAATTTGTCTCGCTTTAAATGCCGAAAGCGTAGTGAGCGATGCTACGAACATGGCCCGTTTGTAGAGCATGGGAAGCATAGGTCTTGGCCCTACTCCTTAATGTTATTTTGCTCTTTTTGGCAGCGATATTTCGGCCCCTCTTGGCTAGGGTCCTCGTCAGGCTGTCGAACCTCAGCGACAAGTTTGGAGAAGGAACGAACCTTTAGTAAATAACTGAAGCTTCTATCGACTATATATATCCTATTCCTGGGAATTACTTTTAAATGCCATTTTAGGAAAAATCTGGTGCTGAGATTTAATTTTCGACACGGCTGCTGTTTTTTCTTCTCGTTCGGGGCGATGACAGGAAAGGTTTTCTTCTGCATTTTGGTCAACTTGTTTGAAAAGTTTGAGGCTTAAATTTTCTTCCATCGTTGCCAAAGCATCGTGACTGACGTTTATGGTTTGTGCATTGTTTGAATGAATGCTTCCCAGTCAGCTTGGACTCAAGGAGCATGTATAGTCTATGAGATGTTTCATTACCTTTCCTACGAACCTGACTGGCCATTGATTTCGTTGGAAAATCAATCCTTACTGCCGTCCCGACGGGAAAACGATACAAAGTTACCTTTTCTATGTTTTCATTTCATATTTTATGATCAGTTTTGTTTATTTTTAACTCTTTTGACTGGCAAGCGACACAGTAGCCACGGAGGGTTCCGGTGTGCCTGTCACAATTACGTCAGAAGACGGTTGTGTGCCAAGCTTCAGTTTTGTGTTGTCTAATTTAAAAATCTGGCATGGGTTGTGTACAGATAAAGATGCTGAGATGCCGGTCGTACGGGGGAGGTAGAAGAAGCCTGTTATGTACAGGGGCGTCAAGACTGGGGCGTTAGGGGGGGACGCCCCCCCCCCCCTGACGTTGTCGGCCAGTCGGTAGCGATTTTTCGCCAAAACAGTTTATTTTTTTTTTTCATTAAAACAGTCGATTTTTCTGAAAATCAGTCGATTTTCCGTCAAAATATTATTTTTTTTCTGAAAATCAGTCGATTTTTTCGAAACTGTCGTTTTTTTTCTTGAAAACAGTCGTTTTTTTCTGCAAAAACAGTCGGTAAAAATTACCAGCCAGTCGTTAAACTCTTTGCCCCCCCCCCCTCCCAAACATTTTGGCTAGTAACGCCTCTGGTTTTGTGTAGTAACAATAATCCATAGGGAAATGGTGGGGCCTGCCAGATGTGCTAAGTTTCTGATCATTATTGTAATTATTTATTTGTAATCCTTCAAAACTGAAGAGTAAATATAAAATTGAAAACAGAAGCACATTATTCATTTCACAAACATTATTGTAATTATTTATTTGTAATCCTTCAAAACTGAAGAGTAAATATAAAATTGAAAACAGAAGCACATTATTCATTTCACAAACATATATTATATTACCTTCTTGGCAAAGGTCCTCTTCTAGTTGTTTGTGGAAGAAGAGAACCTTCAATAGATAAATGAAGGCTCTAGCTACTAAATAAATATCCTTAGAAAATCCTTCGGACGTTAATTTGCGTCTTTTTGCGCACAGTGCATCAAACCGTTGCAACACAAATTTTGTTTCTTGGAATAGTTTAGAATATTAAAAAATGAAAACAGTACATGAAATAGAATACGCGGAGTCAGCGCAGCGATCCATTGAATGGATAAGGCTGTGGTGGTAATAACTCCATGACAGTCCTTCCTATTTATGGTTTTTGGGATCCTAAAACGTGCTGGAAACTTTGTGACATGCACACAAACCAAACGAATGAACCGAAGGGGATGCAACTTTGACAGTACCGATTTTATGTGGCCTAATTGTTTTTTACGGTTCGAACCGGATCCGGCCAGGGTAGGAGGAGGATGAGCCGGAAACCGGAAATTTGCAGATATGCTCAGATTGTGACGAGAAAAGAAAATGTCAGAGATACGATATTTGGCCACAGTGTGGGAAGTTGGAGGGGGAGTCCCGGAAATTTTGTGGCTCGCATAGGGGTGAAGCGAGTGAGGATTTGAATGAAACTTGACGAGAAGAGATGCGATGTTCCCTAGATGACATAGTTAGATAGTTCATAGTTTAGATGACATAGTTCATAGACTCAAGCGAAACTTGATACCCGGAAAGAGAAGATGCTTTAGATGATTAGTTTACTGTCTGGACCAGATTCTCGCCATGGTAGGGGGAGTATTAGGGCGAGGAGTACCGGAAATATTGTGCCCTGACATTTGCTGTAGATGATCCGAGGCGATGCCGGGAATGCTCAGACTCGAGTGAAACTAGTTATAGTAATAGAGTATATGTATTAGCCCTAGACATTGCTTCAGCATACGATAGTATCATCCACGCTTGGGCCCTTAGATCTTTGTTGAAGAATGGTGTACCAGTGAGGATAGTACTCATGTTGCGTCGGTGGTTTGGAGCTTCTCGAATTAGAGTTCTTTGGAAGGGTTCTTACACTGATTTTGATGTTGTTCTAAACCGGGGTCTTCGTCAGGGTGGGATTCTTTCTCCAGTGATTTTCAATATAACTATCGCTGCATGTCTTGATGGTGTACAGTCTTCTTTTATTTATGGTAAAGGTATCCTAGCTTCTCTTATAGCGTATGCTGACGACATACTCCTTATTAGCCGTTCTCTATCGGGCCTTCAGAATAATGTGAATTATCTAGTTAAGTCTTTTAAAGAATATGGCCTGATTTTTCGACCTGAAAAATGCCAGTTTATGGTTTTTGGTCCAAAACCCCTTGAACAAATTTCTCTTCCAGTATCTGTCCGTATATATAATTCAGTCCTAAAACCATGTGAGTCTTTAAGATATCTGGGAATCCCTTATGGCCCGACTTTGTCATTAACGAGGGCTCTAATAGTAAAAGATGTGGAGTCGCGTATTTCTTCTAGTTTCGGGGCGGTGATTTGTCTCAGGGATTTCCTATCTAGACGCAATCTTGCAAAGATTTTTAACACTGTTGCTCTTCCACAGGCTTTGCTTGCATCTTCTTTTTCACCTTTTTTAACGTTGACAAATTTATCTCATATTAAAACTACATTTTTTAATTTTGGGAAATTTTTATGCCGGTTTTCGAAATACCAATCCAGTTCTTTTATGATGGAAAATTATGGTTTAAAAAACCCCACTAATATTTTGAAAAAGAAACGGGAAACATTTTTTTCAAAAATTTATTCCATAAAGCACACTTTGACCGATGCGTTGCGTTGATTGTATTTTGGTTAAAGTTTAGGTAGACTTCATTGAGGATAGCGTAGGCTAATTGTTTTTTTTTTCTTTTTTTTGAAGTAGAGTTTGTATGAAAGTATGTGGTCTAGTTATTAGTCTGTAGACCGATTGTGTGAATTTTATTATATTTTTTTTTTACTCGCCAGCTTTGGCGGATACAAATAAATGAATTGAATTGAATATCTTATTTCTAGGTCCAATCCTAGGTGGTTGAAGGGGGTATTTTGTGACGTTCTCACCTACTTTCTTGCAACACCTACTCGGTAACCAGTGCCATATGAGCTCGTAGCTCTTGCTGACGGATTTCTGACGATCTCGCGTAAAATCGTAAATTCTACTTAGTTTATTCTGAATTTTTCATGATTTGTGGAAGACCGAATTTCATGAACATTGTACCATCATATTTTATTCCTTAAAAAACGCTGTGATCACAAATGTTTCTAAAAATTTCGCCTGCGATGCCCTTTATAATAGCCTATTCTCCACTTAGTGGAAGGCGCTTTTAGGCTTGGTCTTTGTTTTAAATTTGAATGGGAAGTAGTTCAATTTTTTTGTTGACATTTTTTCGACGGGTTGTTGACGGATTTTTCGTTCGCAATTGGCCTTATTCCTGTTCAGCGCTCCAAGTGGACTAGAGGGCGATTCTGGCGGTCTGGAAAGCTCCGCGAGCTTATGCGCCGGCTGTTCTTGCGACTTCGGCTAAAAGTCGCTTCGCTTTCCAGAGCTGTTCTCGCGCTCCGCTAGTTTCCGCCAGCACTTGGAAAGCGAATCCACTTCGCGAGTGGAAAGTGGTTTTGGCGAGTCAGCGAGAAGTTGTAAAGGTGCAACTGAGGCGCTACGACTTTTTGCTTGTTCTTGCGCTCGGCGGATTCTTGCTTTGCTTTTCGGAAAGCGAATCCAAGAGATCGCCAGAATCGCCCTTAGTTTCTGTTAGTCCCACATTGCCTCATAATCAACACTTATGCAGACATAGTAAAAAGTCGGATCCATAGGGTAATGGGTCACTTTCACTTTCTGCTGTTGAGAGGTATGCAAAACCTCCATTACCTGGGACACAGATGACAGGTTTTCCAGTCACTAACCTGTGGATCTATTTTTCCATGTCTGATCCAGGTGCTGACGGTGAGGCATAGGGGGGTTAACAGAAACTAGTCCGCTTGGAAGCGCTGAACAGGAATATGGCCAATTGTCGTAATTTTACGGATTTTTCTACTACCAGAACGGAAAACCTGCCATCATGAGTGGAAACAATGGTAGCCAGTAGTACTCGGAAAGAATGGCCTCCGCAATCTCCTTGTCCTTTCTGTCCGTTCGGTCTTTAAGTTATTATAAATTCGGTCTTTAATTTATTTTAAATTAATTTGTGCCATTCCGTAATCAGTTTCCCTCAAAGGCCCAGATCGAACGACAGAGTGTGGGAGCTGATTTTGAGAATATCTTTTCAGAGTATTTTTATCTCATTTTTAAATTGCCCCACTTTCGTCTTATACTTCAACTGTCTATATTTTACTGTTGGAAATTATCCACATTTATTTAAACTATGAGAGGAGGACATAGTTTAGTGTGTTTTTATGTCTATACTCCATCGTTGACATTTCATTGCAAGATGGGTGATAAACACATTCTTTCATTGAGACTAGTGACGCATGAACTCTAGATTCAATTATTCGCTTCGCTTCGGCAATTATAGTGATTTCTACCAGTCCTGTTCTATTTGGCGAATAATATTTATGTTAAGATAATCAGACATGGGATTAGTTTTCCAATTAGACAGGGCGTGCTGCTTAATTGGCCGTCTGTAATGGGTGTCATGTTAGTTCTATGGCTTGGCTTGTCTCGTATGTCACTGGGTAGACAGCTCGAAAAGCAACTTGCTTTTTGTTGGCTCGCCTTTGAATACAACGAGAATGCTTGAAGTTTAACTGAAAAGCAAACTCGTTTTTGGATCATTTAACTGAACACACTGCATTATTTGGCTTGTGTTAAGTGATTTTTTTTTCACTGTTTGCTCTAGAATGACGTTCAGAATATCTACGGCCGTCCTCACAACGCAAATTCTACTATGACGCTGACAATTTGAATCTCAATGTAAACGTGGCTTTTCAGTGACCAACGATCAGCTCGTGGATGGTAGCTGACTAAGTAAACACTTATTTTTCATTTATCGTTTTCATCAAGCATAAAACACAGGTACATACGCATAGAGGTACCGCAAATCCGACAGAAAAATTCCACTACGTGAATATCGATTATTCGTGAATAGCGGAGCAACGAGGTAACGCATTTTCATCGGGTCTTCGAGCCTCTTCAAGTGAATAAGTGATTTTCAGTTAAACTTTAAGATTGAACGAACATCGCTGCAACTTGTGATCGAAATATAAATGTTAAAGGACATGTCGTACTTATAATACTTCAGCAGTATTTCCGCCCATTCTTGTTGCCGAGATTTTACACCTCATAACTGTATCTTATCTTTTCTATTAGCATTACACTTTACGCGTGTCAACTTCGTTTTCTTTAGGTGACGTATCATGTTCGATCATTGTTTCAGAGAAGCTTATTGGTCCGAAGACCGGTTGCAAATTTTGCCATCCAATGCAATGGACATGGAAAGAGGCTAAAAACAGCCGAAGCCTTGTGTAATTTTCTTTAAAGTTTTAACCGAAACGGGCTGAGATATTCCAATCTAGTTACCCATCACTTATTCACTTAAATAGGCTTGAAGACCCGATGAAAATGCGTTAATTCGTTACTCCGCTAGTCATGAATATTCGATTTTCATATAGTGGAATTTCTCTGTCGGATTTGTGATACCTCTATGTGCTTGTACCTTTGTGTATTCTTGACGAAAACGATCTAGAAAAATAGTGTTCTACCTTCCGCGAGCTGATCACAGGCCACCGAAAAGCCGCGTTTGTATTTAGATTCGAATTTTCCGCGTCATAGTAGAATTATGCGTTGTGAGGACGGTCGTATATATTCTGAACGTCATACTAGAGCAAATAGTGAAAAATAATAAAAGAAATCCTTTAACACCATCCAAGTAATGCAGTGCAGTTAAATGATACAAAAATAGGTTGGCTTTTCAGTTAAACTGTAAGTATAGCTAAGTTTTCAAGTGGTCAACTGTCTCAGAACATCTTAGCAGAAACACTGTGTAGTACGAGGTGTCCTTTAAAGCACAATGGGCACTAACTATGCTTTAATTTTCATAACATGCTTCACACATATAGATTTCTGACTTCCACTAGATAGCGCATACAAAATAAGCCGTTTTCTTGTAATCGCTCGTCATTGACTCTTCGGCGGAGACGATTTCAAAGCATGGTATTGTAAGGCGCGGAAATTCAAAAACTCTCGGCTATGTACGAAAATCAGCCTTTTTGTAGAGCTGAGTGAAGAGAGTGCCATGGCGGCTAAAACAAACCGTCTCTGTAGCTGGCAGATTGCTCTAATGTTATCTGATGAAACTTTCTGTTGTTGGTAGTACCGAAGGAAAGTTTTGTTTTCTGAATGTAAAGTTACAACACTGCCAAAAATGTACAAATATAACCGACCTTCCTGTAGCTGATTCCAGAGCTTACAAGGAATTCCCAGTTAACACCGTTAATTTGAATATTTGTCAACAATACAAATAATCCGGAGTATATAATAACAACGAAAAGTAAGAAAAAAGAATCTTCGCTTATATTTGTCGAAGCTAGTGAATCGGAGTATGGCAGTCAGCAAAAGACTGCGTAACGATATAATAGCAAAAATAAGTTGTCGAGGAATCTGCTGATTTCTGATGTAACATTATATTCTAGGGGGTGGTAATGTGGCATCGTGATTGTTTGATCCGCCCATTGAGCTTTAAAGGAGTTAATTCAGAAGTGTTCTCGCAATTGCAACGTCTAGACCACTCTTATTCAACTCGCTAGTTCAAACCAAGACCCGGTACGACCTTGGGATGAATTAGTGGCGAAGTACAAAGCTAGTTGCTGTCTGAATAGCTCTTATCAACAAAATGAAATCTTCAGAAAGAAACCTAAAGTCATTCGTTCCATATTTTACTAAACATTTTATAACATTTTTTCGTTTCGTATTTTTTTTTGTTAGTTTGTTTTTTATTCGTATTGTTTGTGAGTGTTTTTTTTCCAATTTCCACCCGTGCTAGCCTAGTGCTATTAGGGTTCACACAGAATTGATTGATTGAAAACAAAATCCGAAGATACGGAAAAATATTTAGTAAGGGTAAACAGTAAACAATTAGTGGTACTAAGTAGTAACTTATTAAAAGTCCGTATACGAACATGAGCTAATTAATCCCAGTCCCATCTTCAGCTTTTTTTTCACTCAAATCGACCATCTGTTGTTGGGTCACCATTAGAGCGAGACTAGGTTTCGAGTGTCCAACATTCCTGTCCTCAATAGCAACCCATTTCGATTAGACCGAAAACAAAAAAGAAAGACTACATCCGAAATTTCACAAAGCATTAACTGTTTATAACTGCGTATCTGAAACTCACAGATATTTTAATAATTCAGCAGATAATATAAACATAGATAACGCTAATAATTGTTCACAGAAGATTTTCACTCTCTCATGGTGGAAATTTAATCTTGAAATCACTTAATCGTTCGAAATGAGTGACAAGCGATGAGCAAGGGGGTTAAGAGGCTCAGCAATTAACAACTGAATTAAGTGAACGTACTCGCGATTTTGTTGTAATTATAGTGATGCTTTGGTGGAGGAAAAGTTACAAGTGTAAGGAAATAGATATGAAAGTTGGTTTCAGTCAATCAATCAGTCTCGTCATTCTGGGAATAAAATATGAATAACACGTATATGTACAATTGCGAATTAAATGTGTCGTAACCGTCATAATGCACAAAATAGCGTGCATCAATTTAAAACCTAATAAACTTAAATTAGTCGGTTTCTTGTCTAATTATTGTTCTAACTTTGGTTTTGCTTATGAGGTAACATTAGTTTTGAGCAGAAACATCGTATTTTGGGACCTTCTTTAAATACTTGGCTGTGTCTATTTCTTTCAGTAATTCGAGGTTTATTTACAAAAAAAAAAAAAAACACGAGACTTGAGCTAGAAATGCAGCAAAATCAGACAGTGGATATTTAGTTGGAACCCTACAACCCACAGTTAACACCACACAACCTGCGATTCGGTGGATTAAATACAGAGAGCGCTGTGCATTTCCAAAAACTAATCAACCTGAAGCACGAACGTTTCGAACATGACAGGTCTGACAACTGATTCAGTCTTTTTATTATTATCATTATAATAATCGTAGTTTCGTATCGTCTTTGTTTCTGATAATCACCCTATTACTATTATTAGTAATTTGTGTCTGTAGAAGAAGTAGTCACAAAAAAGAAACAACGACGAAGCACACACGGATTCAATACTAAGCCAAGAGAGACTTCACTGATTAGCAGTCAGCCTGTGCTAGGAACTGTCGGTTCCTATCCTTATAGCTTTTGCCAATGACCAGGGTTAGAGTAGCCAAAAATATTACGGCTTTGTAGGTTGTTTTTGTAGTTGGTTTTGATTTCCGTCACTGCTGTCTCAAGTCCCCAAGTGTGGTTCTCGACAGTGAAGTCATCAGATGATTCCTCGTTCATTCCTCAGAACAGCCGGCTAGAGATAAGAGAGGTTGTCGTAAGAGGTTCCCTAAATGCGCACAAGCCTGCCATGCAGTGACTTTAAATCTGAGGAGAGTAGGTGCATAATTTCTATATCTCTTGGATCGTTCATCGTCAAATCAACAGACTCTCTACGGTGGCTCGGCATAACATTCAAACCTTCATTGTCAAAATTTTGCTCTTCGGTTGTTCACAAAGAGGTGTATAAGTCAATCCGCAGCGCCTATGGGCGCATCGTCCCCAACCGGGGGCGCTATAATCGTAAAGCTTTGGGAAATTTGTACAGCACCTTCTGCGCTCCTTCTATACTATTTCGTTCTGGCGTCACTCATGTTCTGCGAAAGAAGGAGATTAAAAAGATGAGATCATGTTATATTAAATATGCAAAGCACCTGCTCCACTTGTCGAAATTATGTCATAATCCTACATTGACGGAGAAATTCAAAATTCAAGATGCAAGTGTTACCCTTTTGGATGTTTCCTCATCGCTTTCAAAAATCATGGACAACAGGGCCCAACCAGCGCACGACGTCGTCCACTGCTTCCTGACCGAAGATTAAAAATTAAGTGTCTTTTCTGTGTGTTTATGTGTTTTGTTTATTTTCTTTATTTTCTTCATTTACTCCGCCTTTTCAAAATGGCGGGTCATAAATAAATTACTTACTTTACTTACTTAATCAGCTAATTGCTTGAAGGACTGCGATACTCAGCACTAACCATTCATATCAACTGGTATAAGTTTCACTCCAGTTTTCTGCAACGTCAAATAAATCCTTTGATAGGTGTTTTATGAGATGCCTCATTTTTCTCGTTTATCATTGGCATATCAGTAAACTAACTAATGAGCACTGAGCTCGGACTAATTTAGTTCCAGTGATTTGTGTTTAAAAAAGATGCACGACTGATACAAACTTACCCACCAGGAAAGCAGAAGCCTGGCTAGGGCAGGGCATAATAACTAATGGTATTTAAATAATTTAAAATACTAAACAAACGGGTCGATAGGTTAACTGAACATAAAATGAAAAAAAAAAAAATGGATTCACCGGCCTCTGTAGGTCGTTGTGTTCTAATCATTATAATATTCCTTGCTCAGTGTAATCGTTTCTGCTGCTTTCTTCATATAGTAATTTTTCAAGGAAAAAATATCAGTGCTTAATAAATGTTTAGTCACTATGATTAGAATCCAAGGAAAGTTAGTGCGTTTTCGCTTTCTGGATTGCGGCTAAGTCGTGCCACATCTGTTGGGGAATATCGCACAGGGAGCTCCTTCTGTGATCTTTCCGCGGTTCCGGTTTCGTTGTATAATATGCTAATTCTTTTTAGTTTTCCGGTGCTTTTGTAATATACCATGGTCAAGGATGTAGTGTAAAAGATACTACTACTACTACATGGGCTTTAGGGATATTTTTTTTTAATGTGTGCTGTTTTTTTCCGTTTGAGAGTCTCGGAATTTCAATCTTCTGTTACTACTTACCTACCGTCATTTTGGCATTCTTCTTTTAATTCGAAAGGATCAATGGAGGCGCTAGGAGTCTTTAACCCATTTGGCTTCCAACCACGGAAAAAAGAGATAAAAAAGTAGCTTCACCTGGTCACCTGTTCGCTGAATAGATTTGCTAAATCATAAACTTGCGGCTCTGGGAGTAAATATTTTTCGGATGTCTTCTCTTTTTTTTCTTTGCCTGGTCACCGTTCAGACATATTGTAGCAAATAAAGGACTGTTTGAGTTTGAGATGTAAAAATAAATACGTTAGATCCCTTAATACGCTAGATCTCGCGTGGTATTTTCTATTTAATGGGTGAATGTCAGGAGTTAAGAGATTTGAGGAAGGAAATATTTGGGGAAATGGTGTGGGGTGTGTGATGTTAGAAATGTTAGAAATTTGGGAAGATTCCTTAAGGTGGCTATGGTCCACAGTGAAAGTTTTTTGTGGTTAGTTCTGTTGTTGAGGTGACGGTTCGTTTTGGTGTTGTTTTGTTGTTTCCATGGACCTCTGTGCTTTTACGGAACCAATCGTATCTTATCTTATCTCGTGTTAGATGAGATGTTATACGAGGGACACACCATGACAGATAAACCAGAAATAAACTTTTAATTAAACGTAAACAAATTCAGTTAAATTTTATTTATAACCCATCTAGGTCAAATTGAGTATAGTAGAAGAAGAAAATAAGAAGGAAACAACACTACAACAACAACCAAAACAATTAAAGTTTCATCAAACCGAAATCTCATCGAGATCTATGGATGATTACAATTTTGCTACATTTTGTTTAAAAATCTGGGACTCTACTGTACCTATGACCCGCTTCTATACTATTGTAGTGTTGGCGATATTCGACATCGATAACGATATATCGGACCAGATATCGAAATCGAATATCGAAATGTAAATATCGATATCGAAAACGATATTTGTTCATTTATAATTATTGTAAGTAATCTAACATAACTTACATTTATATATCCGACATTTTACCAATATATTCCTCGTAAATTCAGTATTTAAATATTCGAACTTTGAGATGAAGCTAGATGCTTTTTCACGACGAATTTGTTCTCAATCTTTGGAGAAACGAGACGTATACTATAGCGAAATATGGCACCGAAATATCGTTATCGGTTGTCGAGTATCAAAACCCAAAATATCTATATATCGGAAAATCCGAATATCGCCCAACACTAGACTATTGTAGTTGTTTTCGAACTGTGTTTAGGAGCTTCTCTGTAGCTCATTGGTGGAGCAGTGGCAGTGTGTAAAGGTCTTTGGAACAAATCACGCCTGAGAAGCACTTTTGTCTTACAGTTCACAAAAAAAAACACGGAGAAGCTTGCATAACTGGATTTTTAACTCTGATCAGTTCGACTGCTCAAAATTTCTTAGAGTTATTTAGAGGCGAAAGCCTTTTCTCTTGCTTTGTATTATTATAACCGTATTTGTATCCAGTGAGCTTATCAGATGCTAAAAACTGTTTCGACCCGCGTCGAAAAGTGCCAAACAAGGAGAATGGAAGGATCAGCCTAGCGCCGCTTCGTGGATAAACATAACGTGGGAATTTCGGAATCTCGGAATGGGAATAGACTAGGCGATTACGGAAGGGCAATCAGTAGTACAATACGACGGGTCCTTTAAGTTTTACGAATTGTTGAAGTTGACGAAGAGTGACGAGATATCTTTTCGGATACGACCGTTATCCTGTACTGCCAGGTGAGATATCTGAGAAAGAAGGGGATCAAATATGGTTTTTTTTAGGAATTTTTGGAGATGACGGGTAGTGCTGAGATTTTCCTTTAGCTTTAGCCTAATATGAAATAAGAAATATAAATTTGTGTTTAATATTATTGTGAGAGCATCACCGGGTTGAGATTTAGCTGTTTCTATAGCAAGAGCATCACCAGTTTAGGTAACCGATGTTTGCAGTACTGGGAAAGCATTCTTTTGATGTAAATAATGAACTGCTTAGGTGAAAGTGCCTTCAGGCAAGATTATTGTTCCCATGGCCGGCTTCTATCTGACAATTGTAGTGATTTTCCCATCATGTTCACAAGCCCCTCGGTAGCTCGACTGGTAGAAAGGTCGCCTTTTAAGCGGAGGTTCCTGGGTTCTAACCCTGGCTGATGAGCAATTTTGTCTTTCAGTTCATGTTCACGTATAATGTATATTTGCATATGGCATCTATATTTGCAAATGGCTATATTTGCAGATGGCGTTTGGCGGAAATAAAAGTTATTATTATTAATATAATTTTTTATCTTGTATCATAACAACCTTACCTGAATTTATTCTATGACAATTGTATATATGTTTTAGTTGTAGGTCAGTGACAAATGCCAATTAATTTGCTCACGCATGAAATATTTTGCCACATTTATTTTGAAATTAAATTAAAATTAAAGTAGGTAATGAGATCTTATTTGTTTAATTTCGTCTGTTTTACAGTTCTGGACTGTTGTTAAATGTTTCCGTTAGAGGGAGCAAAACTAATTGAGTAGAAAAGATCAAAACATTCCATCAAATTGCAGCGTGCGGCTTTAATTTTATTTTTATTTAGTTTGTGCTTGAAGCGGAAGCGGATCTTCCGTCGACTGATCCGCCTCCCACCTCGAGAGAGCATTAGTAAGGCGTTTGTGCTCAACCATTGTCAAACTTTCGACGAGATAGTGAGGAATTCTCGAGCATCGCTTGTTTTGAGGCTACGGCAGTCGAAGAATTGCCTTGTGGCGATGGCTTCACACCCGCTATTCTACTGTCTACCTGTTTGGCGACATCTGTCAAGTGATGATTAATTAGTGTTTTTGTGTTTGTAGTATAGTATATGGCGAAAGCTGAAATAAAGTTGAATAAATAAATAAATAATTTGATTTTGAAAGCATTGCTCAGACTATTGTTTGCGCTTAGCTCATAAGTAAAATTTTATTCTAGGCCGTCTGCTTGACAGAAGAGTTGTTGAGCTCAACGCCCACCGAGATCTTCTCGAGTCGATCGTCGCCGGCGTGTCGTCATACATCGAGTCTCAGAAAAGCGTCGCTACTCAGCAGGTAGGCTTAGATCTGTTAAGCTGCTTTCACATTGACGCGTTGAGCCTTTCATACTGAGCTACGCAACCTCTGCGTCGCACCTGTGGGGACGCAACGCAGAGCTTACGCAGACAAATGAACGTTGCGTTGACGCGTACGCATCCCATTTTTCAGTGAAAAAAAAGGAAGTTTTTGAAGAAAAACTGGAGAAAACCTGCTAATGATGAAGAATAACTTATTAATGATGAAAGAAACGAAAATTTAGCAGAAGAAACCGTGGAAGGAAAACGTACAGACCCGTTCAGCTGAAATCTTCTCGCATAGGTGTGAAAGATACGCTACACAACCTGTGGGCTACGCACGATAAACGCATCGCAACAACGCGTTAGTGTGAAAGCGGCTTTAGGTCCGATCAGTCCAGTTTTCCTTTTTTTGTTTTCTTGATCGTGCGCATTTCAGTTCTTTATTTCAGGTAATTTCTCGCTAAGTGTATTAGTTATTTTGTTGTTTTAATGTCTTTTGTAACTATTTCGGATGTCTTCGACTGCTTCGACGACCTCTTCTTGCTTCAACCTGTTTGGAATGATAGGCATGAAAATGGCAAAGTCCAAAGTCAACAAAGGTTCACATAAGCATGCCTCTACTGTAGGCGGATTGTATAAATACGTATAGAGATTTCGGAAAATATCCAGCTAGTCGAATTGAATGAACACGGTTAGAAATTTCAGAAAAATGTATCAACTCGGAACAGCTTATAATCTGAACAAGGATTTCGGCCCCACTTTAGTTGGCTATGCGCTTCTTTGTCTAATACGCAATGAACTAACATCAAACTAATTGGATAACCAATGTGTCTCATTACAAATTTTCGTATTTCAGCGAAGTAGTTGGATCATCATCTTGCGTTCCTATAGGAATTTCTGATCGTATCCAACTAGTTGGATGTTTCTCGATGTCTGAAGTTAACCTTTAATATCATTTATTTCCCATCGAAAACAAACTGATGGAGTATAAGAGAGAAAAAGAAACAAAAACAGAAAACGTAATATATCTACACATCACTGATGAACAGTACCACAAATTCACAAAGACGGGCACACCCTCTGCTTCAGCACAGAAGCCCAAGGGTGGGAAGCAACTCGTTTTACAACAGAAGAGAGTGGAGTAGAGATAAATAGAAAAAAGAAATAAAAAACAAAAAGAACGAAGAGCAAGTGTCGAAAAAGAACAAGTGTCATCGCTCTGTTAGTTCTGCGATAAAAATTTTGAAGGACCCCTCTTGCTTATTTTCTGCCTTTTACCATCACTAGCTCCCTTGTAGGATTATAAGCTTCTGAAAACCCCGACTTTCGCCGTTGTTTCGTTTTGTACCTACGACTTTTTGCTGCTTTTTTGGCCGAGCCAAGTTTTGACAGTCACGCACCACATTCTTCGCTGAAAGCTGCAAGTTCCGCCGACAACTCTTTCACACGCAAGTATATGTCAATCAATCAATCAATCAAAATATTTAATTCGGGATATTGCACATCACATATTAAAGTTGGAAGGGAGTCGGAAGTTGGACTATTCTTTACTAAATATATACAATCATTTCATCCATTCGGTGGCTCGGGGCAATAGCACAGTCGACGGAAAAGGCGGTAAAAACGACTGAAAAATGAATGGCCGGAAAAATGCCTGAAGAGACCCTCGCCAAGAAGGGCCGAAATACAGCTCTAATAAAATGTAGCTGGCTTATCCGTCTTGCACCGTCAAATAGGGCCCGAACGGCATTCTACATTTCCGCGAATTGCCTTTAAAACTGGATTTTCGGAGACTTCTAACCTTGCAACAAAACTAACTATCGCTTTCCGTCTCATAACATCAAAAGATTCAGTTTCATGTTCTAAAAAGATTTGACTAACAGAGTAATGTCGATTATATGATAGGAGATGACGGAATTCATTGTTAAAACAATCTTTAATTTGCATGAAAAGCTTAAATATACATCTGTATTGAAAAACCCAAAGGCCAAATACAGGTTTAGTTTAGTTTATTCATAAAAACAAAAAACACCATTAACTGTTTATGGCCCCACCGTAAGGCCATAATGGCAATGGGCGGGGCTTATTCTTTATTCATCTAATCTGAAGGGAAACAAACCAAAGAAATCAAAAAAGAAAGAAAAAGAAGGAGAGAAGAAGAATGAAGACATAACAAACTGACAAGAAATATCCACTAGCGAACGATCTTCCATCACCAAAGCGCCCTTGCCCCCCCCCCAAAAAAAAAAATGAGGAAAAACAGGAAAAACGAACAACTCATAGGAAACGAAACAAAATAAAAAACTAAGAAGCAGCACTTCTCAAATCGAGTGCTTTTTGCACAAAATTCCCAAAAGAGACAATCACTCTTGGAGACGTAGAGCGTAAAGTACCAAGAAGCTGGCCACCATTCCCAGAAAATAATGAACCCCTTAAATGGGGTTCATTATCCCCCCCCCCATTTTCATTTTGGAAGGTACGGTAGACCATCAAGTCTGCCTTCTGTTTCTGACTTCTTTTAACTCGGTATGAAATAACCGGTATGAAAACAATTAACTCAACTGAGTGAATTTGGAAAATTCTTTGTCTCATCCTCAGATCAGATCAGATCCAAATAATATACTTCCTGGAACAAATCGCATATCCGCCTAAAAAAAGGCCATGCGGCCTATGGGAACGAACATACAAATAAGGAGCTCATTCATAATACTTCCTTTTATAACAAATATGAAAGGAAACATTAATGTTTAAAGACATTTAGAAATACCAACTCTCAACTACTATCACATGAAAATGACTCTGTTAGTTGTTTTTTAAAAGACTGAAGGGTTATTGCATTCCTAATACACAGAGGTATTTCATTCTCACTGATTTGATTTTTTTGTAGACCAAGTCAACTCAGGAATGGGTTGCTGGCTTCCGCAGCGCCTCTCGCGGACATTTTACTTCACAAGCTGCACAGCAGAATGCGGCTTTCGCTGAAAACTTCGTTCCTGCTGCCTTGTCAATGGTTCGACTCATCACGGACTGCTCCTCAGAGACTGCCCAGCTTCAGAAGAACCTGAAGACAGAGGTAAGGCACCCTGCTTACCGTAGTTACTACGCATGACGTCACGAATTCTGGCTTTTTGCCGTCAAGGCTGGAACGATTTTTGTATTTTCCAGCAGAATATGCCGCGGGCGAATCCGACCGATCCCGTTTCAGGAATCAGTTTTCTCCATATCCTGCTAAGTCTTCTGCCCAATTACGTAGTTTCGTACCTTCATTTATTTCTGGTCATATCTTGTAAGTGTATTAGTTAAATGTTTCGTGTCTTTGTGTTTCGTAAATATTGTATTCCTCTTTTAGCTTTAAGCTATTTGGATATTAAACTTGATTGATTGAAATGCGTAGATACCACGCTTACTACGCTCCCGAGCATGGTAAGCAAATAGAACTATTAGTTACTATTTCGAGAAGGCTGGAACGGTCAGCGTAGTAACTTTTTACGAGGGTGTAACGAGAATAGTAACTAATAGTTACTATTGTTAGAAGGGTGGAACACGCTCAATATGTCCCGAACCCCCTCAGCCAATCAATCAGTTAGCTAAACTACAGCGGAAATTCCACAAATAGCAGAAAAGAAGAAACAAAGAAAAACACTACAGAACTTAAAGTTTAACGGAAAAGCCAACTTATTTTTGTCCCATTTAATTGAACACATTGAATTACTTGGATTCTGCAAAGAGATTTTTTTTGTTTTCCACTATCTGCTCTAGTTATGACGTTCAGAGTATCTGCGGCCACAACGAGAATTCTACTATGACGCGTGAAATTTTACTCTCAACACTAACACGGCTTTTCAGTTCTCGTAAGGCATGCAACAAAAATACAAGCGCATGGAGGTACCACAAATCACACGGAAATTCCCACTATTTGAAAATCCTGTGAAAATCCATTATTCGTGAATAGCGGAACAACGAAGTAAAGCATTTTCAGCGAGTCTTCAAGCCAATTTAAGTGAATAAGTGATGGGGAACTAGATTGTCCTATCCCACCCCTTTTCGGTTAAACTTTAAGAATTGTGGTTTAACGACCGCCAAATGGGTAAATAAAAAAAAATGTAAGCTTAGAGACAAGCACGATTAGCTCATTATACACATTCTAAGTCGTGACAATAGAGCAACTTGTATTATCCGGCGAATTTCAGTAACAGCCATTCGAGACTTGTGCAGAGTGAACAATGCAAATACGCGGAAGCGGAAAGAACCGACGATGTGCATTGTTGGAACACACTTTATTCTTTATTATTCTTTTTTTTCTAGTTTAGTTGTTAACACACAAAAAATAATACACTTCCTGGAACAAACTGCATGTCCTAAAAAAGGCCATGCGGCCTATGGGAACGAATAGGTGTTCCTTATTTGTATGTGAACGAACATACAAATAAGGAGCTAATTCAGTAATACTCTTTTTTAGAACAAACATAAAAAGAAACGTTATTGTTTAAATACATTTACAAATACCAACTCTCGACTACTATCACTTGAAAATGACTCTTTTAGTTGTTTTTATGGCACTTGCAGCCCTGGCTCAAGTGCCATATACCGATCACAATTCCGTCTGTCGGTCTGTCGGTCGGTCCGAGTTTTTTATCACACTTTTTCGAGTTAGGGTACTTCCAGATGTGCTAGGACAATGAAACTTGGCAGGCATATCAGGGACCCGACCAAACTAACCTGGAAATAATCAGTTTCCCGATCCGACCATATGCGGGGGAGTGCGGGGCGCTGGAAACTTGAAAATTTAGGGCATTTTGTCACACTTTTCCGAGTTAGGGTACTTCTAGATGAGCTAGGACAATGAAACTTGGCAGGAGGAACCTGGAAATAATCAGTTTCCCGATCCGACCATATGCGGGGGAGTGGGGGCGCTGGAAACTTGAAAATTTGGGGCATTTTGTCACACTTTTTCGAGTTAGGGTACTTCCAGATGAGCTAGGACAATGAAACTTGGCAGGAATATCAGGGACCTGACCAAACGAACCTGGAAATAATCAGTTTCCCGATCCGACCATATGCGGGGGAGTGGGGGCGCTGGAAAATTGAAAATTTAGGGCATTTTGTCACACTTTTTCGAGTTAGGGTACTTCCAGATGAGCTAGGACAATGAAACTTGGCAGGAATATCAGGGACCCGACCAACCTAACCTGGAAATAATCAGTTTCCCGATCCGACCATATGCGGGGGAGTGGGGGCGCTGGAAACTTGAAAATTTAGGGCATTTTGTCACATTTTTTCGAGTTAGGGTACTTCCAGTTGTGCTAGGACCATGAAACTTGGCAGGCATATCAGAGACCCGACCAAACAAACTTAGAAGTAATCAGTTTTCTGATCCAACCATTTTGGGGGGGAGTGGAGGGCAGGGGAACCCGGGAAAATGAGAAGTGTGTAAGTTTCGAACGGGTGATCGGATTGTAATGAAACTTCATAACTGAATAGAATATATATCTGTAATGTCCCGTTTTAAAGTCTTGACCGGATTCGGTAGCCAGGGGGGGAGTTGGGGGGGGGGACCGGAAATTTCAAGAAACGGTTAGAATGGAGATATCGGAGTGAAACTTGCTGGGAAGAACAAGCATCTGCTCTAGGTAAGTCCTTTAGATCATTGTACTGGATCCGGACACTTATGGGGGGGGGGGAGGGGGTTTCCCGGAATTCCGGTGATGGTGGTTTTGGGGATTTTCACGATGAAACTTGGCAGGCATATCAGGGACCCGATCAAACTGACTTCAAAATACAAATTTTGTCGATCTGATAATGGTGGGGGGAGTGGAGGGAGGGGAATCCGAAATTTTCAGTCATGCGTAATTTTGGAATGGATGATCGGATTCGAGTGAAATTTAAGAATTGAACAGAGGACATTTCACCGATGATCTTTTTCATATCCGGACCGGATCCGGCAACTATTGGGGAGGGGGGGCGGAAAATACTTGACCCGTTTGGAATGGAGGGATCGGGATGGAACTTTGTGGGAAGAACAAACAGATGCTTTAGGTAAGTCATTTACTGAATCGGATTGGCTACGGGCACCGTGGGGGAGCTGGGGGGGGGGGGGGGGTGGACCGGAAATCTCGAGAAACGTTTAGAATGATGGTATCGGAGTGAAACTTGCTGGGAAGAACAAACATCTGATCCATGTAAATCTTTTACATAATTTGACTGGATCAGGACACTTGAGGGGGGGGGGGGGAGGAGGGGGTTTCCCGGAATTCTGTTTTTTGGGGGATTTTCATGACGAAACTTGGAAGGCATATCAGGGACCCGGTAAAACTGACTTGGAATAAAAAAAATCCTCGATATGATAATCTTGGGGGGGGGGGGAGTTGAGGGAGGGGAATCCGGAATATTGAGTCATGCGTAACTTTGGAACGGGTGATCGGATTCGAGTGAAATTTAATAATTAAACAGAGGACATTTTTCTCTGATGACCTTTTTCATTTCCGGACCGAATCCGGCAATTATTGGGGGGAGGGCGGAAAATACTTGACCCGCTTAGACTGATGTGATCTGGATCGAACTTCGTGGGAATGACAAACAGATGCTCTGGATTAATCATTTACAGAACCGGATTGGCTCCGGTTATTGTGGGTGGAGTTTGAGGAGGGGGGGGGGGGGGGGTCTGGGATTCCGGTGATCGCGCGTTAAGGTACTTCCAGATGTGCTAGGACGATGAAACTTCGCTGGAATATTGGAGATTCGACAACATTTGCTTAGAAATTGCTACTTCCCAAATCCGATTATTCCTTAAAGTACCAATCTTGACCGCAAAGTAAAAAAAATACTTTTAAGCAATATATGCATTTTCGTGATGCCCATCAGCCCACTAGCAGTTTTGCCTCAAGGGTTTTGCTTACAAATGAAGTTCCAGCTCCCTTAGAGTGCGCATCTCAACCGCAAAGTCGAAACTTACTTTTGATCAATCAAATCATCTTAACCCATGCAAGTGCCATATGAGCTTACAGCTCTTGTTTAAAAGACTGAAGGGTTGTTGCATTCCTAATACACAGAGTTGTTTCATTCCATATCGCTACTCCTGCATGTCTTATTGAAAACGCCCTAAGGCCATGGCCTTAGGAGCCGGGTTAATCACCATACCAAGTGCAAAAAACTATAGCAGTATGTCTGAAATAGTCGGGTCTTAAACTTACTATCAGCTACATGAAACTTAATTATGAAACTAGATGAAATATGAATTATAGTTAGAACGTTTGCTCTCTTACATAGGCTACCCATCATATGTTGAACATGGGGGGGGGGGGGGGGCTCTACATCCCCCCCCCCCCGCAGTAGTTGGATCCTATCCGGGTCTGTAAATGTTTAGGAAACAGTTTAGGGCTGATGCAGCTATCGAGATTCGACCCGCTTCTTCCACCGGTTCGGCTGTTAGGCCGAATTTAAACGGTGGTGGGAGTGGTGCAATTGAGAATTGCAAGAACTGTGCAATGGAGAATTGTGCAATCTGAATCTAGTTATGTAAGGGCTACTGACCGAAGATGCCCAGCCATCGAGCCAGCCTCACCCCCATTCATACTACCTGTTATTTTCAGTATTTTCTTGATTCTAGTCGGACCGATATATCGAGATGGTGTCCGCCTTTTCCACTGAACAACAGGACCTGATCGACCGAGCGAAAACCCGAATTTCACACTTCATCGCAGAAGAAAAGATGATCATCGATCGTATGGCGGAAAGAGCCAAGTTCAGAGAGACGGAACAGCTCCAGCAAATCTCGGTAAGAACAGGGGATCTGATTGCGAGGGGTCAATCGCCGAGGAGGGGAGGAACTTTATTCCTTCAAGAAGTGCCCTGAAAGACCCAGGGAAGACCCCTCCTCCCCAAAGTGTTGGAGTCTCGACGAGGGTCATTAGTTTGAATGAATGAATGCGTTATTTTACCAAAATAGCGTTAGCTAGCGCAGGCATATCAATACACGAGTCAATACATAAATAAAACCACACTAAATATTTCAACGCAAATTTGCGTAACTAAGATAATACATAAAGTTTTAATGTGAATTAAATAATAATTGATTAATTAATAATTAATAAATAATTACTTATTAGTAGTAGTGCCATTGCATTGTACAGCTGGGCCAGAATCCGCCGATCAAACTGTGCTTCCGAAGAAGACGGCAGCGCTTCTCGAGAATCCCGGACTTGCTTACCGACCAAGTCCGTGCTTCCCTGCAAGGTGATGCTTCAACCAAGAAGAAATCGAGTTAATCCAAAAACGCATCTTGTGCAAAAGCAAAGATGTTGCTGCAGCATCGATGCGGCAGCACATATGCAACAAAAACGAGGGTAGGGTTTTCGAAGTCTGGCAGTAGTCGACGGCGGAAAGGTGATTCAAGACATTTCAGTACAAATATGACAGTTAGTTCATGTCGGAATTTTTAATGACAGTAAGCCAAGTTCTTTTAATGCGCTGTCATAGTTTGTGTAGTCGTTGCCTAATATTATTTTCGAGCCCTTTTCTGGACCGACTCAATTTGGGCAGATTGTTTCCAGGGTTTCGATAAGCTGTACGGTGGGTTGAGCGAGTAAGAGGCTTAACCCATACTCAAAACCCACAACTAGATAAAGGTTCCACGAGTTTTTGGAAATGATTTGGAAAGCAAGAAGAAAGCTTAAAATCCAAATCCAACCTTCTACTTGCCGCAAACCTATTCCTCGTGCGAGACACGCTTAATATAAGCCAAGATTTCAGACATGCTCTTTTTCTACATTATAGGAACCAAGTTTGAGCAAGAACTGACATAGAAATGAAAGCAAACGTTGACAATGTCCGCAAGGACGAGTATGTTACATGCTGATGAGAAAATTAACCGGTGTTGCAATGTTAATTGTTCAGCGATGATTTTCATGGAAGGAATTAAGAGTCCTGGCGTCGCCGAACCACATCCGGGGGGTTTAACCTTATGGAAGTGAATGCATGTGCGTTGATTGTTCAGCGATGGTTTCCATGCAAGGAATCGACTACATCAGGGGGGGGGGGGGGGGGGTTAGCCACTTGCGAGTAGCAACCTAATGGAAGTGAATGCGTGTGCCTTTTTTTCAGTGTGCAGGCCGAACTCACAATATACTATCAACCACCCATTTTACACTAGGCCTCACAGGCCAGCCACTCTAAGGAGAACTAAGTAAGACTCATAGCAGTGACCTATGGTCCGTAAGTAAACAAAGGTTTTATTAACTGGTACTGTACTTACAAAATAGACAACCTTTAAGTGAAAAGAGTCGTTGGCCGGTCGAGGCCCGGAAAAGAAGTGTAGAAGAAGATGACTCATGTTCATGAGATGAGTCATGATCATGAGTTAATAAAACTAATAAAGAGTAGACTACGGACTGTATAAAAGATTAAACATAGTGAACCAATCAATCAATCTTTATTATTCGAAAAACATTCCTTCCGGTATTAACAAAAAACCGAATTTGTTCTCTCGTCAAACATAACTATATACAATTCCGCTTTTACATTGTCAAATATTCAATAATGACACAAGAACAAGAATTGCAACAAATTAAAGCGCTAAACTACAATAATTAACATAAAAAAAGGGGAAAAGAATTTAAAATTTCGTGTTGAAAAACTCACAAAGAAGGGGACAAAACTTCTTTCGTACCGCGCATGAATTGCCCGAATGGGTTGGATCTTAGGAACTGGTTGTGCTGCCATTCTCTGTGGCCTTATGCGGTCTGGACTCTGGGGAGGGGGAAGGGTATGTCGATGGTTGGGGTCTTCCAGTAGTTGGTCACCAAACTTGGTAGAAAGTTGGTGTCTACGGTTTGACAAAGATGCGAGACTAATCTCGTTAAGAAGAGAAATGTACGGGATTTTGGGGGATTTTGATATATTAGTAAAGACCGGTACTGGATCCTCTTGAGTCGTTCCGACTGCTCCCGTGTTAAACCGAAGTGCCATACCGGACAGCATTATTCAAGGGAAGGGCGAATGAACACAAGGTAAATGCGAAGGGGGTGGTGTTTCGGGGTGCCATGGCGGGGGAGCATTTTGAGAGATCGTATGCCCATATTTGCTCTTTTCAGCATAGATTGTACTTGCTTATCCCACTTGAGATCTGAAGTTGAAGAACGGAAAGGGAGTAACGCTGCCTGGCGGCGGAAGGGATCAGTGCGGGGTGCAGATGGCACCACCGTAACAAATACCTTTAAATAACACACTAAATACACAGACAATTTTTTACAAATCTACATTTACACTAAACGTTTTACTTAATGCGTTCAACTCTCAACCTTTTACTCTAGGATTTGGACAAAGAAATTGAGGAAGGCATCCAACTCCTAAACAACCTCAAAAAGAAGTCCACCGTTCTCCGGGAGCGTGCTTCAAACGCAACGGAGGAAATGGACGGATTCAGAGCGACGGCAGAACAGGAACGGATCCGGTTTGGAACGGATGCGAACGTCCTACTGTCGGACACCGGAAACCGGATGAAAGAGTTCGGAGTCAAGGTGACCAACTTGAAGAAAGAGAGCTTTGAGGTTTCCAATGCGGTTCTAGATAAGGTAAGTGGGTGAGAGCTTTAAAGCTTAAAATGTCAACCAACCGCCCACACTCTGTTAGAAGTTTCATAACAGACAACGCAAGGATGCGCGGTTTCAATAGACAACACTTGGAATGTTATCTGTTGTCGCGATAAACGGTATGCATGAAACGTCATGCATAACGATTTCAGCAGACAATAGTCGCGTTTTTTGCAGATCGACTGGCGATTGGAACTTGTTCCCGGGTTCATCCAGTTGACCGTTTTTTGTCGCTTGATAGGGGAGCGAGAACAAGCCTTCGAAAAACGGTCTAAAAAAACTTCTCCCCTTCCATCCCCACAACTCTTCCCTCGGCAGTCTTTGAAACTGCTGCAGCAACTGGCGCTTACTGAGTTGTAAATTATACGTTTTTGGGTCCACATGTTTCAATTTTCAAAATTTGGCACCAAGTTTGACTGGACCTCCAAGAGAAAGGTGCATCGGATCGACTGTTGACTGTGTTCCCAGTCGATATCCAGTCAAGCGACAAAAAACGGATCGACTGCACCTCCAGTCGACAGTCGATCGCAAAAAACGGCAACTTTCGTTCCAAGCGATCGCAAAAAACGCGACTAATGCATGTTTCAACAGACAACACTTGGAATGTTGCCTGTTGTCGCGACAAACGTTATGCATGCAATTTTATGCATAACGATTTCAACAGACAATGCATGTTTCAACAGACAACACTGCACCCTACGCCCCATCCTGCCCCCTAATTTCGCCGCAATTCGAGTCAGGCCTGGCAGAGCAGCTTCCCAACCGATTCCGGTAATACAACCGGTCACATGCTCTCATGCTCGGTATTGCGTAGCTCGTGCCCTCATTCGTGAGCCGGCTCAATTCTGAAGCAGTTTCAACAACTGCCAGTATCTAAACATACGTCTAAAACTTTCATTTGTTCTTTAAATTTTTACTAACTTTTATTGCTGTCTGAGAATCTTGTTTTGTTGTTGTTGTTGTATTTATTCACTTTATGTTTGACGTCATCATTGTTGTTGTTGTATTTATTCACTCTACGTTTGACGTCATTTTATCATCATACAGTTATTTTTGTTGACAGTATTTTTGTTGACGTGAACGGTTTGGAAATAAATTGAATTGAACTGACGTATTTCTTTTATGCATTATTTGAGTACACGTTTCCCAGTCAGCTTGGGCTCAAGGAGTATTTATCTTATCTCTTGTCACGACAAATGTTATGCATAACGATTTCAACAAACAACACTTGGAATGTTATATGTTATATTCAAATAATGCATGAGACGAAACACGTCAGCTTTGCCATATTTCCGCCCTTCTTGGCAAGGGTCCTCGTCAGGCTGTCACATCGCTGCCAAAGCATAGTAGCTGACGTATTTCATTCCCTCTATTTATTATCATTTTATACAGAAGTGTAATTAAAACCTTGAACCTAACAGACAACACAAGGGTGCGCGCTTTCAGCAGACAACACTTGGAATGTTATCTGTTTTCGCGACAAAACCGTAATGATTTTCGATATCATTACGACAAACAGAAAAGCCAGCAGATTTTTTTATTTTTTTTGTTTTTCGGCTCTTCCTGGCAATGCCTGCTATGCATCACAAAATGTGAATATCTGTCTTTTAACTCCGGGCTATCCGCGTCTCTAAATTGCTTGAAGTTTTCTATTCCAAGTGTTGATTCTATTCGGTGGTTGGGTATTACCATTACTAAAAATATTCGTTCTTTCCGATCCCGGACGGTTTCCGACGGTAGACTAAAAATTCAACTGGGTTATTCGAAAATTGTTGCTAACAGGGGGAAATACAATCGGAAAGCTTTCGGCGAACTATACTCTTCCTTCTGCGACCATTCTGTTCTTTTTCTATCTGGTGTCTATCCTGTTTTAAAGAAAAAGGATATTAAAGCTATGCGATCCTCTTATTTTCGTTTTTGTAAATTTCTTCTTTTTCTCCCTCCTTGGCAAAGAAATTCTAAAATTATTAGTAATTACTCGCTACCGGATATCACGGAGAAATTGTCTGTTCTCCACAGAAAACTGTCCGAAACGGCGTACGCGCGTCTGTCGCCCTCCCATGGGCTTATTCGTCTGTTTGACTTTTAAGTAGATTTTGTTTGCATGTATTATGTTTTGCCTAATTATGTTTTCATATATTCTTTTGTACTCCACTGTTTTCGTCTTGTACGATTTGTGGGTTAAAAATAAATTATTATTATTATTATTATAACATTTCACGCATAATGTTTGTCGCAACAAGAGATAACATAAATACTCCTTGAGCCCAAGCTGACTGGGAAACATATATTCAAATAATACAGTAGAGGGTCAAGCCGGGGACACACGATCCATTGACAAACACAAGGTCGACTGGCAATGATTGGGACTTCTTCGACTGCAACTTCTGACAGTGCAGTTTGACCGTGAAGCTGAATGTGCAATACCTCTCTGTCATGCATTTTTTATTGTGCTTTTCCGTTTTCGTCGGGTAGTGTGCAATCCTCTTTTTTTATATTCGTAATTCTTTTTCTCTTTAGGTGTCTACACAGCAGCGACGTGGGATCGAAGTAGCGGCTCAGCTTGAACTTGACTTGAAATCGCATCTCGCGACTCACGAAACGAACTGGAATGCAATCGAAGGGGCACAGGAAACAGAACTACGCAAGCTTACAGACGAACAGAACAACGTGTACAGGAATTATTTAAGCATATCACAAGTAAGTAAAAAAAAAACAGCTGTCCAAGAGGCACTTGTGGCAGAGGAGATTTTCTATCCTGATGAACTAATATTTACTGATGATACCAATATGAAATATCGTTCATTCACTAGTGCAGGATATCTTTTTTTTGCTTTTATGCCATATACTTGTACCATAATAAGTGTATTTCAAAGCCCAGGGGCTATATACAAAACAGAACAAAAATAAACATTACAACAAAAAAAAACAATATTTTCATGCGGCTATGGAGCCTCGCTACGAAGCTTAGTGGCTCTTAGCGTCAGGGCTCTGTCTATATAGTCCCATACCTTGGTTATAACCCTTTCCGACATACTATTCAGGATGTCCGGAAGAAGCAAAACTTTCCCCTTAAAAAATTACCCCCTTAACTCCGAAAGCTCCTGGCATCGATTGAGAAAGTGGTCCATGTTTTCCTCTTCCCCAGATTTGCAAAGCTTGCAATTATACCTGACATGTGAACCAGTCCTATCCCTTTCAAAAATTCTAAATCTACCGAAAGGGGGGAGGGAATTAGCTATTGCCTGGATTCATAACATCAAAAAATTTTGAGGTAGCTAATTAATTTAAAATAAAGCTCAGGCCCAAGCACCTCCTTAATCTCACACATTTTTAAAGGACCCCTCTTGCTTATTCTGGCTTTTATAATATACTTAGCTCCCATATAGAATTATAAGCTTCTAAAATCCGCACCTTCTCCATTGTTTCGTTTCGTAGCTACGAATTTATAGCGCTTTTTCAGCCTTGCCGAGTTCTCCTTCATCCAACGAAAAGTTTGCCGGAATCTTCAACGTCCGATGACAACTCTTTCACACATAAGGATGTGAGAATCTTCTTTTTATTACTTCTTTTATTTGATTAGTTTTCCCAATTTTGAACCAAGCCACATCCAGTTTTGAAATGTTTTGCGCCCAGCCGCCGCGTCGAAGAGTACGAAGGCTGGATATAGTCGGCAAGCGCTAGCAAGAGAATCACTAGTTTTAGGTGGAAAGTAATGGTATTTCCCAGAACGTCTTTTCTGATTCATTTCACAGGGAAAAGATTATTTCTAGTGAGAGTTGTGCTTTAATCTCCAAGGTTTCGGACGGACTTATTAAAGGAGCTTTAATAATTTTTGTCTGTAAAAAAATATATAAAAAAGTTGTTAGGCCGCATACGCAGAAACGTACATTACAGACAAAAACTATATTTACACAATTTTGCCTATACAAGTATGATAATCGTAATTCATTTATTCTTGATTTCTTGATTCATGGAATTGCGTGGAAGTCGAAAAAATAGCCGGCACATCAACTAAAGCGGAGTTTTCCAGACCGCCAGGATCGCCCTTACAGATTGCAGACCGTGGGAACACTTAAGGATTTTAAATGTCAGGACGCATCATTTAGCGCAAATTTCCTCTGTTCAAGACCCTAGGGTATTTTCTGGCATACTGTCACGGAACTTATGAAAACTGATAAAATTAAATAATAGCCTACACATTTGCGAATCCAATACTCTTGATGACTAAAAGCCAGGCTTCACCTTCCAGATTCCCAGACGTCCGGGGCTTCCGCATAGTCAAGCCAACGCTTCCAGATTTTCATGATAATGATGACAGCTAAACGTGCTGTTCTTCAACATTTCTTAGATGTCCTCTTTACATTTCAAAAATCTCTTGCATCCCGATCGTAACTGTCAATCACTTTCTCTTTTCTTCCTTCATTTGCATATTTGTTCTGTGTCTCTAACGGGTTGCCTCTATGGCACCTTCCAGAAATCTGGGGGTCCAACACCCCGGACTTCCGGATGTTTTTGTCCTGGCTTCGCCTTCCAGATCCGTCTCGACGAAAACGGCTGTCTGGAATCCGGAAGAAAAATCTGGAAGGTGAAGCCTGGCTTTAACTCTTCGTTCCGATGAAGAATCGCCGTTTGCTCAGCGAAGAACAGGCAACGTCACCGTAGTTATTCCCGACAAACGCTGTTGATTGGTTGATTGGTTGATTACTGACGATAATTCATACGGTTTGAATTATCGTTTGAGTGACGCTACTCGTTCTTCCCGAGATTTACTGGCATGTTTTGGACTTAGTCATATAGAGTATCGATAAATCTAGATAGATAGATATTTGTATCGATCGAACTCGTAACGCAGACAAGGCACTAAATACTTCGGCCATTACATTTCATGTCTTAAAATACTTGAAAATATACAATAATTACATAAAAGAAAATAAATTACTTGGAATTCACTTGTTTTTTGTTAATTCTCTCAGTGAGATATGGTACAAAGTAATTCAAATACTGGTTAGTGCGACATTTAACTGGCACCAGGAGATCTGCTTAGCGGGCTCGGTCCCACCTGAAGACGTTGTTTCTGCTGAATCAACGCCCTGATAAAAATCGCTGGATCATATCTCCTCGAACAAATCAATTGACAGGTCGTGCTGCTTAATTAACCGTCTTTAATGGGTGTAACGTTAGTTCCATAACTTGGCTTGTCTCGTATGTCACTGATTAGACAGCCCGAAAATCAACTTTTTTTTCTCTTTTTTTGGTTCGCATTTGGATACAATACAGGTGTGCTTTTCCTGCTTACATTTGGGACTTAAAGCAGTACCATTTTCGTGCACTTGCTGTGACTGAAAGTTAACGACCTTGACCGGACCCTGAAAACACCTAATAGGTCTTTTGGATCTTGAGTCTACTCCGAGAGGTTAAAACTTGTCAAATTCACCGGAACTTGATGATTTTTAGGGATTCTACCAGATTATTACTCAGGGAACCTACCTGTTGGCCTGTCACTGATTCGACAGTTCGAAAATCAACTTTTTTTCTTCTTTGTTTGGTTGGCTTTTGAAAACAACACAGGTGTGCTTATTTGATCATTTGGGACTTAAAGCAGTGCCATTTTCGTGCACTTGCTGTGACTGAAAGTTAACGACCAGTTAGCCCTGAAAACACCCAATAGGTCCTTCGGATCTCCAGTCTACTCGGAGGGGTTGCCCGGTCGGTGCCGGCTGGCACCAGTTGCCACGTGTCGGAACAGTAAACTAAGCGTGTTTAAATAAGTATATTAATTAGGGTTACAATGTACTTTATTAATCAATACGCTTATAACTCACTTGATTCCAAGTTGACGTTAATCCATAGATAATCCTCCCTTTAGCAAAATGGCAATTGGTACCAACTGTACAGTATGACTGCTAGGCTTAGGTTCATCTTTATCTTCTTGTCTTGTCTTTTCTTGTCTTTCATCTTGTCTTTCGTTTATTGATGTATTTTATTTATGAAATTTTAATGTTATCAGATAAGTAATATTGACCTGTCGAGTTGATTGATAGTGAGTGCTTGAAGTGTCTTTATTTGTATTGACATATTCAAAGCTATTTTTATGTACTTAAAGATATTACGGATTAAATCCATCATTTCATTTCATTTAAACGCGGACACTCTTACTTAAATATACAATTTATCTCTCTACTCAATAAGGTATTTGTTTATGGTAAAAATTTAAAACTAATTAAATTAACCCTTGGATCATCTAGTGCCGCATAACTTTACCAAGAAAATTGTGATTTCTTTTTCGATTTCAAACGCCCTTTGATTTCAGCACCAGTCCAACCTTCTTCATAGCGCGCGGAACCAATACGAAACCGCAACTTTTTACAGTGTGTGATGTATAGGACTTCCGACTTCGAGACTAAATTATCGGCGTTTGGTAGCTATTTTTGGCTTGTTAATTGCTGAGAGAGAGAGACAAATTTTAATATATAATGGAATTGTACACGAAAAAAAAATTCAATATCATAACAGACCTGCCACGTGTAAATCTATACCTTTGATTTCAGGACCAGTCCAACCTTCTTCACAGCGCGCGGAACCAACACGAGCGCCTGATAGAGGAGCAGAGCTCCGACTCGGTCGCTTTCATCAGGGAGCGTCAAGAGGAACTCGACGGCCGCTGTACTGCCCTGAATGACCTGGCTCTGTTCGTCAATACAGGTCTGAGGTCCCGGAAGGAAGAGGTGGAGAAGTTCTTGACAGAGGATCTTAGAAAAGACATTCCAACTGGTAAGAGCTTCAGGAGGGTTTACAACATTCCAAACAGCTATTAATTTTTATACCCAAACCGGTAAATACCCCATCAGACCATGCTGACTCGAATCATATTTGACATTGCAAAACGGATTTGGCAGCTGAATTTTATTAGAGCTCTTTTTTATAGGTAGTGAACTGATAGACAAAAATGCTCCTCAGCCGGGATCAGTCTATCAGTCTCACTATCACTTCACGACTTATAAAATGTTTACATCTCAAGGGCGTCTTCCCCATTAAAATTATATATTTGGTTTTATCTGGTTTTCACCACGAGACCCCGTCTTGTGGGTCCTGGTATGTCTACGTGGCTCCGACAATGGAGTCTTAGACTTCTAAATGATATTCGAAAACTGTTTCTGGTTTATTGGTCACGGTACAAGTCCCTTGCGTAAAGTGCCATCTACGTATTATTATTAGAGCTTTGTTTCGGCCTTCGGTGGTGACAGCTTGAGCCTGAAGAGGACCCGTGCCAAGAACGGCCGGAATATAGCTCTAATAAAAGCTGTCGTTTCCTCAGCTGACGAAATCATTTGGTCTTGCTAGACATCAGAATATAGCTTTATTCTTTAACTATAAGACACTAAGACATATCAGGAAACTGTTAGATGTTTACTCCTTGCAAGCTCGACCTGACCAATGGTCCTTTTTAAGCTCAAGCTTGAAAATAAACTTCTGGAAAAACAAAAGTTTGTTTTTTACATTGTATTTCGTTTTTGATTTAGTAGGCTAATTTATCTTTAAAGGTTAGCTGTTTATTAGTATGTAAATGTGTATGAGTTTGATTGACTTGTTACTACTCCAGTTTTGAAGGATTCAAATAAATAATTATAATAATATAAATAACTAAAGATTCTAGCTTATAGCCTTAAATATCTGATTCGGTGAATTTCTTTGTGAGAACTGCCTGGAGTTAAAGATGGTGCTGTGATTTCATTTTGGCCACGGCTGCTGTTTTTGCTGCTCGATTGGGTCGTTGACAGGTTAGAGATTTTTCCGCAATTGGGTTGACTTCGGTTAAGAGGGGAGCTTGGGGTCTGAAGTTTCTTTCTTCGATGATACTGTTCCATAATTCTGGTAGCGAGTACTCGCCTGGGGCTGAAGGAATATTTATCAGAGACGACCTAGAGGTCAGAAGTATTACCGAGTGGAAAACATTTCACACCAGAAATAACGAATATAGTAAGTTTAACTGAAAAGCAAACTTATTTTTGTGTCATCTGACTGAATACACTGAATTATTTGGATTCTGCAAAGGGATATTTTTATTTTCCACTATCAGATCTAGTTATGGCGTTCAGAATATCTGCGGCCGTCCCCACATCGTAAATTCTACTATGACGCGGGAAATTTTAATACAATTAATACAAACACGGCTTTTCTGAGGGCAGTGGTGAGACTGGTGAAGATTGCTTAGTGCCTGAAAAAAAAAAAAATCATGAATCTTTCTCGTAAGGCATACAAAAAAAAATACAAGCGCATTAAGGTACGACAAATTACACGGAAATTCCACTATTTGAAAATCGGTTAATCGTGAATCGTGGAGCAACGAACTAACGCATTTTCAGCGGGTCTTCGAGCCATTTTAAGTGAATAAGTGATGGGTAACTAGATTGACCTATCCCAGCCCTTTTCGATTAAACTTTAAAGGACCCCTCTTGCTTATTCTGTCTTTTATAATATACCTAGCTCCCTTATGGAATTATAACGACCGTTCTCCATTGTTTCGTTTTGTTCCTACGAATATTTAGCGCTTTTTCTGCCTTGCCGAGTTTTGCCCGTTACACAACTCAAAGTTTGCAAGAATCTTCAGCGTCTGCTGAAAACTCGTTCACACACAAACATATCAGAATCTTCTGTCTTTTGACTTCTCTTATTTGTTCGAATTTCCCACTTTTTAACAACGGCACGTTCAGTTTTCAAATGCTTTGCGCCCAGCCGCCGTGTCGGAGAGCAGAGCCTCGTTTTCGTTGCAATAGTGTTGCCGCATCGCTGCTGCAGCACTTCTTTGCTTCCGCACAAGATGCGTTCTTGGATTCACTGCCCGCACGATTTCCTCTTAGTTGATGCAGCACCTTGCAGGGAAGCACGGTCTTGGTCGGTAAGCAAGTCCGCGATTCTCAAGAAGCGCTGCCGTCTTCCTCAGAAGCACTGCAGTGCAAAAACGATTGTAGAAAGAATCAACCCGGAAGCGGCCCAGCACTGGAGCTGCTGCGAGCAACAAAAACGAGGCTCGGGAAGGCTGGATAGAATCGACAAGCGCTAACAAGAGAATCGCTAAATTCAGGTGGAAGGTAATAGTATTTTCGAAAAACAGTTTTCTGATCCACTTCATGGTGAAAGAGTTGTGCTTTACTTTTCTGTATCTTTTTGTATTTGTGTAGTGGTAGGGACAAGCTAAAAAGATTAACGCCAGATATGTTGATAAATAAAATGATGAAAGTGAATTTTTCCTCAGGCCAAACACCCCAACGACGGGATTTCACGTATCCACGCTCCCTGGCCCAAACGTCACCTTATGATCAAATTCTTGGAAGATTTAGACTTGGTTTGGAAGACGTGGGAGAAGATGATAGCAGCTCTAGCGTCGTAACGGAAAGCCCGATGGTAAGCTTGGGTTGATACGAGGGGGGAGGGGAGGGGGTGATCTCACAGGCGCGACGAGACGTTTTGCGTTGAGGAAGGAATTCAAAACAACTCTTTCCGAATGTTACAGTGGTGCAAATGGAGCTGTTATTATTATTATTAATTTTATTACCCGCCATAATCTACAAATACATAAATACTTTTTTTTGGGTGGGGGGGGGAGGGGGCAAGGGCGCTTTGTTGATGGAAGATCGTTCGTTAGTGGATATTTCTTGTCAGTTTGTTATGTCTTTATTCTTCTTTTCTTCACCTTTTTTTCTCTCCTTTTTTTTGATTTGTTTGGTCTGTTTCCCTTAAGACTATACGAATAAAGAATATGCCCGCCCATTGCCAGGCCTTATGGTGGGGCCATAAACAGTTAATGGTGTTTTACTATTTTTTATGAATAAAACTGAAAAAAACTGAAACAAAAAAATGGAGTAGGAAAAATAAGGAAAAGCTAAACAATACACAACACTACGTAATCAACAACAGATTATCAACTACTTCAGGAGTCTATAGGCGTTTTTCCGTGCTCCCATAAACAGTTGTCGATTGTGGCCCACAAGTGTGTTTCCGCGACCAACAAGATTGTCGTGGCTCGCTTTGTGGCTCAGATTTGACAAACAACTGGCGAGGTAGATTGTCGATTTTGTGGCTCGCTTCTGGCGGGAATTTCAAATTAAGCAGCAAAATAGTGTCTAAACAATAAAGCTAACTACTCTTTCAAGCATATAGACTTAAAAGTGAGGATACTTTCTGTACAGAATGTTAAGGAAAATTAGCTTGGAGTTCTATTTATTGAGAGTTTACATGAATTTTTTTTTTCAGATATAATTACCGCCAAAAAATAGACAAAACGGCGTTTCCGCGAGTTTCCACTAGGGGCTCGACTGTGTGGCACACAATCGTGTTCCCGCGACAAACACACATAAGTGTTTGGCCCACAATTGTGTCGCGGAAAAAGGCGTTATATATCGCTTGTGGGATCAAGATCTTGCCTGGCAGTATAGGCAGTAGACCATAGTTGGGGTAGACAATAAATTCAAGGTATACATATGGCCCATTGTAAGTTTATGGCTAACCACAACACTACTCCTTATAGCACTTTATTATTTTATTTTATTTGTTTATTTAAGTCTAATATCGGTGGACTAGGGCCATAATACATAACAAAATAACGACTATACTTTACACACTAAGTCTCGTCGAAACAACTTCTGCATTTCAGCCTAATGGGAAGAGATACACTGTAAAGATAATCATGCAGTATTTGCTACTAGGATTAATCTTGTCTCTAAAAAGATAATCTTATCTCTTATTCGGACTAACCTTATCTCAGTAGAGATAGGATTAATCCCAGTAGTAAATACTGCAGTTAACTTTAATCCTCACTCGGAGAAACTTTTTACAGAGTAGCCGCATGTGTGGCCAACAGCCAAAAGAGGGGTCTGGGACTCCAAAATCCTACTCTGAAGCGAAAGACAAGCAGACCTACAGACTTCAGAGAAAGATGGGAATTTAATTTAATTTAGTGTATTTTTTAATTTTTAATTATTATTATTATTATTATTTATTTGAATCCTTCAAAACTGAAGAGTAATGTATAAAAATGAACAACAGCATGTCAGTCAAACTCACACACACTTACATACTAATAAACAGCTGACTGTTAAAGACAAATTAGCCTACTAAATATGCAACGAAGTACATGGAAAAAAACAAAGCTCAAAATAAACCAACTAATCAGGACGCTTTTTTGTGAAAAAAGGAAAAGGGTTGTGATGAAGAAGAATGTTGTCAGCCTTTTTATGAAAGTTATGGATTTTGCCATTTAAAGTTTCCAAAGGATTCTTCACTTTAAAATTCGAAGTTACGAAAGATTTACTCGCAGAAATCGGGAAGCCAAGAAGGAATTTAGAGAATTTATAATACGTAACTTTTAATGCAGAAAGTTCAGAAGGACGGAAAGAAGAAAAGAAAGCAGACGGAAAAAGAATGTGAGGAAGTGCAACAGCCGTATAAATAGAACCAAGAACATCTCTGCGATACATCCCTCGTAAACGAATAACAGCGCCAAATGCTCTTCTTATTTTATCGTGCACATGTTGAATAAGGATAAGTTTCCAATCCCTGGTATTAGATGAGTAAGGGATTCCAAGATACATAACTTTCTCAACAGGGGTGAAAAAAATCCCCCCACCACAATCCAGAGGGGAACTCAGCGTCGGCAAACTACTAATCACAAAATAATTACACTTTTCAGAACTAATTTATTTTAGTTTATATATTCGTCGTGAACTTCCTTAAATCTGCCGAGTGTCTCAGTTCACCACATAAAAAACGCTGTTTAGTAACTGTTCGTATACAAAATCAATCAACAGAAACTTTTAACTGCTTCGGATCTCAGTGTACTCGCTACTGAATACTAAATACACTTCTTTCATTTCCTTCGCGCTTGACCCTCGAGGGCGCAATAAGGTTTACGGCAAAAACCTGATTACGAACGCGGTGATTAATAAAAGATAGTGACACGTGAAGGGGATTCACGACAATATTAATTTAGCTTTTTAATTGAAAAGCTAATATAAAAGACTTCCCGTCAGTCATAGGAACTTGAACAGTTGCTTCAGGCATTTCTTTCTCAAAATAATACGCAGCAGAGCACTCGCACTGTCAGAAGTTAATAATACATAGATGGCACTTTACACAAGAGACTTGTACGTTACCAATAAACCAGAAACAGTTTCTTTTTTTTTTTCAAATATAATTTAGAAGTCTATAGGACTCCATTGTTGGAGCCCCGTAGACATACCAGGGCCCAAAAGGCGGGGTCTCATGGTGAAAACCAAATATATAATCTTAATTGGGAAGTCGCCCTTGAGATGGAAACATACTTATTAAAATGGAAGAAGTTTCATAACAGATAACAAGAAGAGGCGCAGATTCAATAGACAACACTTGGGATAATACATAGATGGCACTTTACACAAGGGACTTTACCGTGACCAATAAACCATAAACAGTTTTTCGAATATAATTTAGACGTCTAGGACTCCATTGTCGGAGTCACATAGATATACCAGGACCCACAAGATGGGGTCTCATGGTGAAAACCAAACAAAACCAAATATGTAATTTTTAATGGGGAAGACGCCCATGAGATGAAAACATTTCCGTGACATGGGGATGTGAACTGATTAGATGAATTTGCTTTCGGGCGTGATCACTGTTCCTATGGCCGGTTTCTACCAGACTATTGTCGTGGTTTGCGAACTGTGTTCACAAGCCCCTCGGTAGCTCAGATGGTAGAGCGACTGCCTTGTAAGCAGAGGGTCCTGGGTTCAAATCCCGGCTGAGGAGAATTTGTGTCTATCAGTTCACTACTTGTAAAACACTTATGATGTAATCTGTTGTGATTTTGAAAACGTTATACTTTCAGTGTTATGCATAGCAAGCATTGCCATGAGCCGAGAAACACCGAAAAATCATCTGCCGACTTTTCCAATAGCATGATGACAAACAAAAAAGTCAGCAGATGCTTTGTTGAGTAAATGTCATCCTTGCTAGTGGGTTCCATGTGTGGAAAGTAAATCCCGAATGGAGCAATGATTTTTTAAAATATTTGGAGAGCATTGAATTAAATTGTCAGGAACATAGTGATTTCAGGTTGAAGTTGCTCCTTAGAATCGGGATAGCCCCCCCCCCCCCCACCTGTCCTAAATTAGCCATTCAATCAATAAATCAGATTTAAAAGTATTTACGAAATATACAAAAACGAAACAAATTAACTAATACTATTCACGTGGGCCGAGAAGGTGGGAGGCACGATCATTTTTCGATGGGTCGAATTTTTATGAACACACTGTTACCTTTGTTTTCCTCAAAATCCTCACGGTAGCTAAAGTTATCCACAAATTACTCGAACGCAGTTCACTCCTGGAAGCAAGTCCGCCATTGCCAATTAACTATTCATTGATCTCCCGGCGGTGGTCAAAAAAGTTACTAAAGGCGTATTCTCGCCGTTCCCCGAGGACTCCACTTGAGGAGTCCCCGCGTTTTTGTTTGTCCCGGGGACTCACTCCCCGTATTCTCGCGAGTCCCCACGGACGGGGAATGCTCATATTATCATCACCATCATCAAAAAGGACTCCCTTTCAAATTCGGTGGGGAATCAATTTTTGCTGTTGTAGGTGCTATGTAAAATTAATTAAAAAGAATCAGAATAAAGAAAACCAAGAATGAAGTGGATCTAGACTAATTTTTTCAGCTGCATATTCATTTTTCGAACAAAATCCATTTTAGAAGCATTCCCCGTATTCTCGCTGTTTCTGTACGCGGAGTCCGCGTGGAGTGACTCCATCTATTCTCGCCGTTCCCTTCGATTCCCCGAGGAGTCCTCGGGGAACGGCGAGAATACGCCTTAAAACCTTCGAGAGGATCGAGTGGCGTGTAAGGGGAATAAAACAACTAAGTAGGTCACCATGTGGACGTTTAGGTATGTCGGAAGAAGAAATCATTGACCAGTTTGACATTTTTTGGTCTCGGAAGCTGAATATTATTTAGCTCAGTTTCAGAATCTTCAAGAAATCACTATAATGAATTTAGTATAATTTACGGCGTTTGTTTGTTGTGATCTAGGTTATATCCTTAATTCTTTGAACTTACCGGAATTAGCAAGAAAAACAGAAAACAAAATACTTAAAGAAATCGATAATGCAAATAATTAGTTTGATTTTTCTACACATTTTCCAGATCTCTGCTACAATAAAAACATTTTGTAGATCCATAGTCAAACTATGATCCCAGCCTCCCCATGTCGGGCATTTCCCACCCGGGCCACTAGGTGACTCAGTGGTGGGATCGAGTCGTGGCAACATCTTGGGTCTTGGGTGGGTGGGGGGGATTGTAGACGTTGCAATCTTGCGCATTTACTACATTATTGAAAGCTCAGTGGTTTTTTTCCTTTTCTTTGTCTGTACTGCACTATTTTCCTCTTCGTAAGTGCGTAAATAAAACTTCATCATCATCCTCATCACTATGTAAAAATCGGGCAGAAGAATTGTCACCTTCATTCGAATCAAAGTCAATAAATCTTGTCTTTCTCAGGGGAGCCCAACATTTAGCCGCCAGTTGGACTTGGCGTCGACTAACCACCACAAATCCAGCTCACTTACCGACCTTACCACCCCGGCACCGGAAGCTACCAAGCCACCTACCACCGCTGTCCGATCTCAGACCACCCTCGGAATAACTGAACTGTCAAGATCGAGTTCGACGCACAGCCTGGACGAGGATACTAAGGTTGGTTTTATCTCAGGAGTGGCGTTATAGGCGTTTTTCATTTGTGTGCCACACTTTTCTGAGTGTCGTGGAAGCAGAATTTGATCAAGAACAAATAATCAGAAAGAACCTCCGTCTTCCCATCTCTATAATATGACCATGCGAAGTCGAATATCTCCCCGCACCCTGCCCGATGCAAACGAGCCGAGGCTAGGACCTTCGCGGCACATCACGTTTCGATACTTCTACGGATAGCTATATCGCTGTGAAGCCGCGTAGAAGAAACTTTCCAAGTCGAAGCAGGTTGGTTCTCTGGACGCGCACAAGAGCGGGTCGGCGCGCCTCCTGCACTTATTGCTCTGCGACGAGCAACGGCGAAGACGGAAGTAGAGTAGACGGGTATCAACATCAGCTCGAAGCTAGAGAAAATACTTCTAGCTTCGCTCATTTCGTCGGGGTATACATAGTCGCTGCGTGGGAACAAAGACGGAGGTTCTATCTGATTATTTGTTCTTGATTTCATGCAACAACCTTAGAAGGGTTTTAGCGAGCTGGAAAGCAAAGTCGGAATCACTTTCCAGTGGTTTTCGCGCTACTTCGGAAAGTTGCCGAACTTTCCAACCCGGTTTTCGCTCTTTGGAAACCAAAGCAGCTTTCCTGGAAAGTGATTCCACGAGGTTAGTGGAAAGCTCCGCGGAAAGTTGAATCTTTCGGCGGGAATTTCAAAAGTGTGGAGAAAAAACAGTGCAAGTGTCACTAATAAATTAAAAAAAGTGGCAATCGTAATTAAGGGGACTTCGATGGAATATATGAGAATCAAAGAACCGTTCGGTGAACCATATTTATTCGAAAAAGTTTGTAATTCAACATTTTCTCGGCGATTTCAGCTTTCCATGCGTTTTCGCGATCAGTCCAGCGGGAAAGTGGAAAGGGATTCCAGGAATCACTTTCCCACAGTTTTCGCGATGCGCTTCGCTCGCCGGAAAGTGATTCCGAGATCTCGCGAAAACCCTCCTCCACGCCGTTTTGTCTTTTTTTGGGGGGGATCCCAAAACGTAAGTGGAGGGATACCTATGACATCGTAAAAGTTGTCCGTCTGTCCGTCTGTTAGCACGATAACTCTCGAAGGGAATGAGATATTTTGATGAAACTTGGTGTGAGGACTCTTTGCGTCAATGGTAAGATCAAGTTCGTAGATGGGCTCTGTAGCCCTACATTTAGGGGTGGGGGTTCAAATTAAGGGGCAAGCAAAATATTTTTAAACATCTAATGTGATAGTTGATTATGGGGTAAGAAGACATGCTGAACACGAATATGCAAAACATTTTTCCGTCCGACAAGTAGTTCGCCCGGAATCCGGCAAAAAACGGAAAGTTGGTTAAAAGTAAAAGTTTCATTTGAAGTTGATTAAATGTTCGGTTTGGGGGTAAGTAGACATGTGGAACATGATGGTGAAAACCATTTTCTCGCCGGACGAGTAGTTAGTCCGGAATCCGGCAAAAAACGGAAAGTTGGTTAAAAGTAAAACTTTGATTTGAAGTTGATTAAATGCTCAATTTAGGGGTAAGTAGACAAGCTGAACACTTATATGAAAAGCATTTTTTACCCGGACCACTAGTTCGCCCGGAATCCGGCCAAAACCGGAAAATTTGTCAAAAGTAATAAGTTCTATTTGAAGTTGATCAGATGACAGATTTAAAAAGAGACACTGAGTCTGCATATGGCAATCATTTTTTAACCGGACAGAAAATTCGTCCGGAATCCGGTTGTAACTGTTTTTTTTTCAGAAGCTAAAGTTTTATTTGAAATTGATCAGATGTTCTTTATAGGGATAATTAGATACCGTACGCTGAATTCGATTCTGAATTTTCTTTTTTTGCGGGACAAGTAGTTCGCTCGGAATTCGGCCGAAATCGAAAATTTGGCAAAAAAAGGAAGCAGGAAGTTTCGGTCAGTTTCGTCAAAATAGGTATGGCTTATAAAGGTATATCTGAACTTGGTTGTCTTTGATGATTAGCCTGGCGAAGACTGGATCTGGCGAAGACAAGACCCAGTTGTCTGGTTCAAATATTAGATTTTTGGGATCCCATCGAAACCTTAGATCTTGTTGGCGGTGATTTCAAATGTCTGAAAATAAAATTAAATGAAAATCTAGAAATAGAACTTCAGGCTTACGTCCTTACCATTCTTACCATTATCTTATCCATCCTTACCACACTTGTGGGATCCTGAGTTTTGTGTCAGGCTACTTGGGAAAAACAGCGAACTTTAATATTTGGATAATTTTTTTTTTACATTTTCAATATTACCACTAAATTTGAATTTCCGGACAAAATCGAGCCACAAGATTGAATACCACCTCGATAGTTGTTTGACAGTGTCAAGCCACACAGCGAGCCACAAAAACCTTTTTGGTCACGGAGCCACGCACACGAACTCAGAACCTCTCTTTTCGTGCCACAACCGAGCCACAAACACTTAAGTGGGATTGCGGAAGTATCAACTTCAAATTTTGGTGTACTTGTGGAATACACTGTACAAAGTTTCTCCGGGTAAGGATTAAAGTTCACTGCAGTATTTGCTACTGGGATTAATCTTATCTCTACTGAGAATATTAATCCGAATTAGAGATAAGATTATCTTTTTAGAGACAAGATTAATCCCAGTCGCAAATACTGCAAGATTTTTTTTTACAGCATACTGGTCTAAGTTTTCTTTTTTTTGCCCCCCCCCCCCCCCCCGACCCGCCCCCCCCCCCCCCCCCCCCCCCAGCTTGACATAATTTCCGAGATATATCTGTATATTTATTTTTGCCCCAGTACATACAGAAAAAGAAAAGAAACTAAAAAAAAAAAAAATACACGCACTAAACACAATACTAAAATCTATACCACGAGTCGAGTTAGCACATGGTTTGCGCAAGCATTTAAAGCTCTTGCCCGGGCCCTTTTTTCAATTTTATGTATTTTTTCGGTGGGGTTTATTATTTTATATTTTGCTGATAACTCCGTGTTTGAATTTCAGAGGTTCGCTAAGCAAAAATTTTGCGTATAAAACGATAGAACACACTCACAGCGCTCACATAGATCCTAGGATCTAGAACTGCTTTTCTAGTTGCACCTCGCCAACCGGCCCCGCTCGAGGGCAACAGGCCCAAATTGCCCAGTTATTAATGGCAGGAGATAGGATGATGATTTCCTTATACTTATAGTTTTTTGGGCGGAAAAATATTTTTGGAGTTGCACCTCACCCACCCTATCATGGGAGGTATAAAGCTCGCTAGCAGGTTGCCTATGAGTTAAGTTATCGAGCCTTGACCAGTATCAGATATAGATTTTGGATATTTGTGTACATACCGTTCTAGGCTTGTGATTTTTTGAAGTCCCGACCCTCCCCTCACCTTGTCTTCATGGGCAATTGAATGGGCCCACCTCGTAACTTGCGAACAATGCCTGTTATCAAGGCTGAACTTGGAGAGTTTAATGCGCATATAAATGATAGGATCTGGAGTTGCTTTTTCGACAAACCATCCCCGTTCATGGGCAGCTAGGGCCAAATTTCCCAGTGAGTAAATTCGGGACCTGACAACGGGTATTAAGTTCAAATTTAGTTTACTTGTCGGCTTTGCTAAGGCTTGTCAGAAAATCAGAACACTTCTATCAGACATTTCAAGGAAAGGAATGAAATGGGCTCTTGTTGGTGATATTAACACTGATCTTCTAACTTCTTCTGTACGGACTGATTTATTTTTCGATTCTTTACCGGTAGCTCACAGTCTCATTGAGAAGTCTCTACCCTTTTCATATAGACATAATCGTGGCGCTAATGTTTCCAACCTTGATCATTTGATTGTTTCTGAAACAAGTCTCATTGACGGTATTGTTGAGGTTGATGAGGAGAAAATTGAGGACGACCATCTGCCTCTGTCTTTCTGTTTGGTTGTCCCTGTTGCTCGAATCAGTCGTCCAAATCCCAAGAAGGCTTGGATCCAAAAGCGCAACTGGAATTGTATAGATACTGTGCTCTACATTTCTACATTAACTAATCTTCTCTCGCTTTTAAAAGTTCCTTTTCACCTTCTTCAGACTGGTATAGCAGCTACTACTTCGTCCGTTGATATTAATTGTTATTATAGCGAGCTTGTCCATTGCTTGAAATTGGCAGCCGATATTGCTGTACCGACTGAGAGAATTCGAGTTGGTACAAGGAAACCTATTTGGAAAGTCAGTCCTGAAGTTAAGAAGGCAAAAAACACAGCAAAATTTTGGCTAAAAATTTGGATTGCTTGTGGACGCCCAGGGAATGGTACTGTTTTTAATCTAAAAGCTAAAACAAAGCGTGAATACAAATCTTCCCTTAAAAATGCTCGTTTGAATGGCTTAGATGCTCCCAGTGACAAAAAAGCGTGGCAAAAGGTCCTTCGTACAGATAAAGGTTCAGCTGTACCTCCTTCCGCGCTAACTATGGCTGACTGGACCAACCACTACCGTGGTCTATTCAGTGGTTGCAAAAACCAGATTCAGCAGCACTTTGAAAATTTACTTCTTAATTACCTACCAAGGAAAATATTTCAACCTTCTGTTCTTCCCGTTACTTGTTCTTCCATCGAAATTGCTTTCCGAAAATTAAGAAGAACTGGTTCTACAGATTCTGATGGCCTTAGTGCCGATTTTTTCAAAATTGAGTGTCCAGCTTTAACACAACACCTTCAGCTGCTATTTCAAATTTGTTTATGCCAGGGTTTGGTTCCGAATAGTTTCCTCCTGGGTACTATAACATCGGTGATTAAGCGAGGGAAAGACGCGGACCTTTGCAAAAGCTATCGGCCAATTACAGTTTCTTGTACCATAAGCAAAATCCTGGAATACGTCCTTCTTCCAGAACTAGTTGAAAAATGTAGCTTTGGTTCAATGCAGTTTGGATTCCGTTCGAGCGCCAGTTGTGCGCATGCTCATCACATATTGACAAAAATGATGAAACAGGCTACCCGCGACAAGTCTTCTATACATATATGTTCTATAGATATAGCTGGTGCTTTTGACAATATAACGCATTCTCAGGCCCTATTTTCTCTCATTACTTCTGGCGTGAATCTGTCTGTCGTCTATCTGTTAAAATTTTGGTATGGTCATTCTTCAGTAAGGTTCAAATGGCAAGGTAGCTTGTCAGAGATTATTTCTGTCCGAACTGGTGTTCGCCAAGGGGGAGTCTTATCTCCCTACATCTTCAAATCGGCCATATCTTCTTGTCTCGATTCTTTGCTTCCTGCTTACTTCTATAAAGACTATGCCTTCAGCTACATAGCCTATGCGGACGACTTGCTCTTAGTAAGCCGTAGCCGATCCACACTCACAAAAAATGTAAGTAAGCTGTCGTCAGAACTTCTGAAAATTGGCCTTGAAGTTAACCTTTCAAAATGTGAGTACCTGCATTTCAACCCTTCATCAAATTGTTCGAGTGCATCTAAAGCTTCTATATCTCTTGGATCGTTCATCGTCAAATCAACAGACTCTCTACGGTGGCTCGGCATAACATTCAAATCTTCATTGTCAAAATTTTGCTCATCGGTTGTTCAAGAAGTTTATAAGTCGATCCGTAGCGCCTATGGGCGCATCGTCCCCAACCGGGGGCGCTATAATCGTAAAGCTTTGGGAAATTTGTACAGCACCTTCTGCGCTCCTTCTATACTATTTCGTTCTGGCGTCACTCATGTTCTGCGAAAGAAGGAGATTAAAAAGATGAGATCATGTTATTTTAAATATGCAAAGCACCTGCTCCACTTGTCGAAATTATGTCATAACCATACATTGACGGAGAAATTCAAAATTCAAGACGCAAGTGTTACCCTTTTGGATGTTTCGTCATCACTTTCAAAACTCATGGACAACAAGGCCCAAACAGCACACGATGTCGTCCACTGCTTCCTGACCGAAGATTAAAAATTAAGTGTCTTTTTCTGTGTGTATATATGTGTTTTGTTTATTTTCTTTACTTTTTTCATTTACTCCGCCTTTTCAAAATGGCGGGTCATAAATAAATTACTTACTTACTTACTTTGTGGTCTCGATATTTTTTTAATTTTATGAAAAGAAAAGAAAAAAATGGGGGGGGGGGGTAATCTCCTCACACCCTTCCGGATCAAGGGCGAATGGTTCTTAGGCTGTTCGTAAAGATGTGATAAACGCTTTACTTTGAAACTCCACGTTCGAGCGCTTGCGCACTTTTTATCAAATAATAACACGTTGGGGTTGGAGTGAGAAATCTGCCAACGTTAAACATTATTCACAAGACCGGATTTTTTAACAAAGGGTCAGGTTACTGATTTCGCTGCATAGGCTTAAGGGTATGCTAGAGCTATCGGACAATAGCGACGCTGTTGGCTGCATTTAGTACAGCCTGGGTTTAGAACAAATGGTATCAGGATATTAATAGTTATATTCTTTTATTTCCGTATTATTCTTATATTTTCCATATTTCCATAATAGCTTACGGTAGTTAGGGTACGATCGTCGACTGATATACATATATCAGTTGCGTTTTTGGATGGTATTTGATACCACGTTAACTGGATATGTATTTTGTTGTGTTTGCAGTTACCGTGGTATCTGACAGCTGCCGTCGCCTTGCAAAAACGACAATTGCCGAATTAGTGATTTTAGAGGTCACCCCAAAAGAAATACTTACATCCATTCACATCCCAAGTGCCAAACTTCTTTCCCACCAATTTGACAAAACCTAGGGTCTTGAGTTGTTGATGATGAAAGTGAGATTGCTTTTCAGGTACCACGGTCAGTTACTATGGTCGAGACCGTGGGATCTGAATAGCAGATACCACACCTACTGGTTAGGTACTCAGAGCGTGTTCCACCCTTCTAACAATAGTTACTATTTTCGTTCCAACCTAGTGAAAAGTTACTACGCTGACCGTTCCTTCTCGAAATAGTAACTAGTAGTAACTATTTGCTTACCATGCTCGGGAGCGTAGTAAGCGTGGTAACTAGGATCTCTGTGACGTGATTGTTCCGATTAGACCGTGGCACGATATTCCCGAAAATAGAAAATGCGTTTCAGCCTTGACGCCAAGAAGCCAGAATCCGTGACGTCATGCGTGTAGCTACGGTAAGTAGGGTGGATGTGGAACATGCTCTCAGTAACTCTAAAAACGAGACTTTAGACGGTGGTATCGGGTCCGTCCTGGGAATGACTTTGGAATTTTGACGGTATTTATCGGACACTCTTCATCCTTCCTGACCAAACCAGCAACTATAAACCTCATTTAAAGGACACCTGAACAATGAAACCATACTTGAACATACCATGGAGAATGCATTTACAGACATGACCACGGAGAGCATTCTTCTCCTGAGCGTGACGTTTTCAAAATAGGGATGTTCGTTTCTGGAGGTTTGCACATGCAGACTCCAAGACAAAAAGCGCAATTCATTCAAATCTGGTACAGCGCTGGCCGGGTCGCATTGGAATTTCCTCTAGATATACGTTTGGGCTTAACTGGTTAAAAAATATTCCAGAAGAAGGGTTGATTGGAGACATTTGTTCATTTCTAAAATAGTTCGGTACTGAAAAAAGGACAGATGCAAAATGGAGCAAAAATCATAGCTTGGAAACACTATTTCGTATTTGGATTGGGTTTTCTGCAGGCAATGTTAACGGAAGTCATACAGATAGGGATGATACTTGGTACTCTTAATTCAGGTGTCCTTTAATTGCTGTTCAGTTTAACTTTGATGTTTCCCCGTAGGGACTAATACTTGCCGAGGACCATCGACCAGACCGGCCTAGATTACTGTTGTACGATAGGTGGAATGTACCACCACCACCATTCCCTACCACGACCGCACCACCCGAAAAGCGTCTGTGTAGGGTGGTCTGTACGCGAGGTGGGTCTGGCTGATGGTTTTTAGCATGTGTTTAACCTTGAGTGAGGAACTAACAAGTACTAAGACCGTGTTGACCACCGATTTGTAGGTGGTTTCCACCCTTGACCACCCGTTTGCAGTGCCCTTCCACATTTTCAGATTTCAGATTATTTTTTAACACAAAAAAAAAATCCTGGAACAAACTGCATGTCCGCCTAAAAAAAAAAGCCTGCGGCCTATGGGAGCGAACATATAAGTAAGGAGCTCATTCAGTAATACTTATTTTTAGAATACTTAATTTTTGGGGAAATATCAAACAATACTTCATAATAGTAGTCGAAAAACTTTAGGAAATATTTACAGCACGGCTCCCTCTATTTCATTCCGTTATGGTGTAACGCGTGTTCTGCGAAAGAGGAGATCATAAATGATGAGATCGTGCTATTTTAAATAATGAGAAGCACCTGCTCTATTTGTCAAAAGCATCCCGTAACCACACGCTAAGGAAATGTTACAAATTCAAGATTCAAGTGTTACCCTTTTGTAATCTTCCTCGTCATTATACAAAATCATTGACAACTATATAACCTAACCTATAAGGCATGACGTTCACTGTTTTCTGACCGAAGACTGAAAATCTCTCGGGTTTCTTTTTTATGTGTTTTATTTGTTTTCTTTCACTTACTACGCTTTAAAAATTACGTACTGTGTAAATCACGAAAGGTTGCAGCTTACGTCATTTCAGTAAACATTAAATGTTATTTGTTTTATTAATTTTCTTTCATTTACTCCGCTTTATAAATTACTGACTTATTAAAATGTGCAAATCATGTTATGTGTTTGTTCATTTTCTTTCGCTTTAAAAATGGCGCGTTACAGATAAATTACTTACTTATTGTGCAAATCAGATTGCAACTTGGTTCGGTGGCGTCACTTCAGTAAACATTACGGGCGTTGCAAAAGATGTATTTTGGGCCCCAATCCCATGTTTATTATCAGGTTTACTCAAAATCAAACTACTCTTTTTAGAATAAATAAATCATTACTTTGCATTTTGCCCTTTGAACCCTGTTTCGCGGCCAAAAAAAAATCAACAAGGAGGAAGATTTTCAAATCAAGGTGGGTGCATGCTCCCCCCCCCCCCCCCCCAGACGGCGTCATTGACTACTTGTTCTTTTTTAGGGTGACAAAGAAAACGCCTTCCAAGTCCCTAGCGCACCAAAGGCGAAAAAGCGTGAACTAAAGCCGCCGCAAAACGGCTTCATCAAACCGAGAGAAAAACGCGTCCTCGGCTCACGCAGAGACAACGGGGAATAGGAACCAGATAGAGATGACTTTGAGTGTGCAAATTCATGTGAGACTTGAGTGGAACGAGTGATCACAGTGGTGATAAGTGAGTGTACATATGCCAAAGTCCGCCGTCATATTTGGCACTGACCTCAGTTGTCGCCGTCAACGTGGGATTGCTCTCGCCCTAAAACTACATTATACCAATCTATGCTAAGTAGCCAGTCTGTGTTGACGCCCTTACAAATTGGCTCTAGAATGACAATTTTGTAAATTACACCGGCAACGCTGTTGCCATTAACACTAGTGCTAGTGGATACAATCAGGTAAAAGACAACGGACTTAATTACACATTTTAATGAAGCCTGTTTGGATTACAATGTACTGGACACACTGGCAAAGTAACACGAGTGCTAAAAGTGGGTGAGAGGATTCTCTGTTAATTAGCAAGTCCGTGTTGCCGCCCTTACAGTTTGGCTCTAGAATGACAATTTCGCAAATTTACGTCGACACGCTCCGGTAAAAGACGACGGACTTAATTAAACTTTTTAGCAAAGCCTGTTTGGGTCACCATGTGCTGGCAACACTGGCAAAGTAATACGAGTGTTAAAGTGTACAGTCCATGGGTGGGAGGAGTATCTTGTTTGGTGTAACAGTATGTCCTGAGCTAGCCGTTGGACCTTACGGTCGTTGTCGCTAGAGCAACGCCATCCGGCGTTGGAATTCCGCGCATTATCATAGTTTTAAGGTGTACAATGCGATGTGAGACGGTTGCCTTATTTGGTGTTAACGTTATGTTAAGCTAGCGTTGAATTGTAGGCCTCCAAGCCTTCACAGTGGCAAAAGTTTCAAAACAGATAACACACCGATGCGCCGTTTCAACAGATAACACTTATGATGTTATGTGTTCTGATTTTGCAAACGTTATGCATACAAGCACTGTAAGGAAGAGCCGGAAAAGTATCTGCTGACTTTTCCGATACCACGATGATAAACAGAAAAGTCAGCAGATGTTTTTCGGCGATGTTTCGGCCCTTCTTGTATCCATAACACTCAATGCGTAACATTTGCAAAATCACAAGACCTAACATCCTAATGCCTGAGCCACACTATAGTCACACCTGTAATATAGCTGGTAATAAGACCTTCTTACGGTCGAAATTGGGAAGAAAATACTCTGAAAACGTAAGATACTCGAGATGGAAAAATCCATCTCCGCCATTTTGAAGCGTACCTTTGGAGTATTTGGACCAATCATAGACCAGAGTCACTGACTTTAGCTGGTTTTGTTTACCTTTGAGTGATGATGGTGGTAATATGTCTTGAATTTCTTTTTTCCAAGTGTGACCAGGATGAAACGTAAAGAGTTGAAACAGCGCATCCTTGTATGAAACTTCTGACAGTGCAGTCATAGTCGCCAGAGGAATACAGCATTGGAATTCGACGAATTCCCATTTCTGCCTTAAATTGAGGTCCGGATACAGTGAGATTAACTTCAGTCAAATATTTGTAAAATAGGCAGTGTTTCCGCTGGAAGTTTCAGAACCAAATTTGGATGCCCTTAACTATAATTTAAGGATGAATCAGGTCTGATTGGTTGAAGCCGCAGTTGGCAAAAATTTCTCCATGCGTGGTGGGGCTAGAACCAAGAACCGGTACATTTATACACATCCTCATTGACAAAGCTATGCAACATTCTTCTCTGAAGCGAAAGAGAATTTGCAGTGAGAAAAAACGGAAGTCCGTAGTGCGTTTTACTAGGGCGATTTTGATATTTAAGAGTATGTTAGCGACCTGCGCTCAGGGTTGCCACTAGCGGTGATACCAAATTTTGTAAAAAGAAAAAAAATCCGTTTGTATCACCAAATTACTCAGTTTTCAGAATTCACAAAATTTTCCCCAAAACTAAATTTTCTGTTTGTGTGGATCAATAAATTACTAAATTTCGGTGTTATCACGTTAAAATCACCGAATGTTCAAAAACTTCGCCCGGCTTCATCACGATTTCATCTTTTGGTGATTTCTTTTCAAGAACGAGCGATTTATTTTCATCTGGTGTGGCAAATGCGTTCGGCTGCCTCTCGTTGAAACCGGGAAAGGTGCGCCAGAGCTACAGCCAGGCTGAACATTCTACCTTATCGATTCTTGAGATACCGACGCAAAACCTCTTTCGTATTTGGGTACTATTCTGCATTAAACTTTATTAAATAATATGGTGATGTATATTATTGTGCGTGCCTTAAGTAGAAAAACTAAAGCTATAGCATTTAATTAGTTTAATCAAAAATACTTAAAAAGTGCTTCTTAAAGCGAGAGGTTACTGACTGAATATTTTGGGTGCATCAACTTGATTTTTGGTGGATTCTGGGGAGTTAGCGAATATGTTAGGTGATGCCAAACGGATCAGTCTGCTGAAATATTTTTATTCGAGATATTTCGGCGCTTCTTTGCAAGGGTCCTCTTCTTGTCGTAGTTAAAAATGTGAACCCCCTTGAAGTGTAGATTTATAGCTGCTAGAAAGTTCATTTGTTTTAAGACAAGTTCAGGTTTGTAGGTAGTGCCTGAAGAGGTCTATTGCCAAGAGGCTCGAAACAACATTTTAGCTGACCTAATCCGAAACATAACTCGCAGGTTAGCTTGGTCTAGAGGAATAATAATAGACTGAGTTATTCCTCGTCATAAGGTTGGCACTATGTCCCATTAACCTGGTTACTATTTTGTACTTCAATTTCATATTACTGTTGTAAATATGTTTCTCGGTATTAGTGAAGATAACCAAGACGTCATGTGAATTATTGGATTAAATGAGGATTTGTGAAATGTCCGGCAACCCCTTAGAGCTCCGCCCATCGGGATGGGGTCCGACACGGACCTCAAAATGGCACATATGACCTTTGTACAGTCTAAGCTTCATCCCAATCGCTCAACCCGTTTGGTCCCAATATGCGTGTCGCAAAATTTCCGAGACCCCCCACCACACACCGTGGTCGGATTCGATTAGGACACATAATGTCACACCTAGGGCATTTTCAATCACAACACCCCCTCTCCCCCCCCCCCCCCCCCCGCTGAGATCAGATCCGGCCGGGACCCCAAAAATGGGTCCACATGCACCCTGCAAGTTTTGTCCCCATCGCTCAACCTATACCCCTCCCACACGCACACACACCGTGGCCAGATACGGTTCCGACACCTGTATACCATATCTAGCGCATCTCTTAATATGAATTGAATGAATGAATGAATTTATTGCACAAAAAAACCCTTGGGGTCATGGCAACAAAACAAAAAGGAAACACAACAAACTACAAAAATCGCTCTCTATGGGACAAACCAACTCGGAGGAATCTAGCCACCTTACGGATATCCCCCATATTTGTGCTTCCCATTTTTTCTAGTAGCCACTCCTCCCTAGTAATTCCCACCCCAAATAATTCGACCCTTAAATCACTCAATCCTTCACATTCACACATAAAGTGGAACACATCCTCATCCATCTTTCCACACATCGGGCAAAAGTAAGGGCCATTCTTTAATCTATTTTTTCCTATAAACCTTCTTTTCTCCCCAATAGCTAATCCCCCCCCCCCCTTAAACTCACCATCCACTTTAAATCTACTCCCGACAACCCAGCTTTAAAATAAATTTCCTCCCCCCAAACATCTTTCGCCTTTGCATAGATAATAAGGTATAAGGGTTTTGTTTGAACTGGAGCATTTTCGGGAAATGTCCGTCGTTGAGAAGGTTAGGTTGCGTATTAGCCATCTGCCCAGTTCCAATCGAACTGAGAAATCGAGCGTGTGTCAAAAGTCGATAGATGGAAAAACATAGTTCTAATTTCTTGGATGTTGAAAGTTCAAAAACACCGCACATGGTTTCTGGTAAGGACTCGGTACTTCAGGATCCGAGCATTAGTTTCATAAAAATCTAACAGATAACACAAGAAATTAAGGCAGTGCATGTGTCATCTCTCGGATCAGAACACTTTCTGTTTGGATCAGAACACTTACTACCAACTACCGGTCGTCAGTAGCCGGAGCGATAAGCATCCTCGGAGACCAATTTATTATCCTTTTGAGCCGAAGGCTGGAAGTTCCATAAAAACAAACACAACCGGATGTAGGGGCAATTTTTCCTTTAAAGTACCCACTCACCTACAGTAGAGGTATGCTTATTTGAACACTTTTTTAACTGTTCCACTATCTTGGCTTTCTTACTTGCATATAAAAAAGTAAAATGGAAAAGAAAAATAACAAACTTCATATCAGCTAACAGTTCAATTAACTTTCTTTGATTTTGAATTTATTAAAAAGGTCCTTCCTCTTTTGAAGGCATCTGACGGTTCGGACCGCCATCTTCTCTATTGAAGGTGCGTTCCTCGCGGCAAACTTTTGAAATTATAAAAAGCAAACCAGGTGTCAGCTGAGTCACTTTCATAGATGAATTAGCAAAATATTCAAAAAGCGACAAAGGCGTAAGTGATTATTACTTAGTTGTTTTAGGAAAAAATGCCTGGTTTGGGTTTTAGTTTTTTCTTCGGCGATCGTTCACTGTTAGCAGACGTTCACATAAGCATACCTCTACTGTATATTACCAATCCAGCCTACATTCTTAGACGTTCCATCCATTCTTATTCCTGAAATTAAGAACTTCCTACGAAATTTGTATCCACCCTAACGGCACTCCGCTAATTCTTTCATTTTCCCATGTTTGGCTCTTATCGAGCCGGATCACGCATCAGATTGCTGCTTTCAACGAGCTCATTGGTCAGAACAAACGGTACGCAAGTTTTCCCGCCTATATAATCGTCATATTTGTATGTGAAGTATGAAGAGGACCCTTGCCAGGGCCAAAATAAAATCATATACAATCTGACTCAAAACTGATTAGTCAGCTAGAGTAAGATATTCTTTAGGGATAGTTCGATTGATTACAGGTTCGTATCTCCCTACACTCTTAAGGTGGCCCTCACCAAAAAGGGCCGAATTATCTTTGAAGGGTATCCTAGCTGACTAATCCGTTTTAATTCATTTTTATTAATAAGTCCTTGTCAGCTTGGGCTGAAGGAATAACACTACCTAACATATATTAAAACAATGGATAAAACGGATACGTCAGCTAGATGCTTTGGCAGCAATACTTCGGCCTTTCTTGGCAATGGTCCTCGTCAGGCTCTGGAACGTCAGGGATGGCTATTAAGCATCCCTGACGTTCGACAAGCCAAGAAGGGCCGAAATAATCACTGTCAAAGCATTGCAGCTGACGTATCTGTTTTATCCATTGTTTGAATACATGTTTCCCAGTCAGCCTGGGCTCAAGGAGTATTTACTACTAAACATGTCTTTGGATAATGAAGACTATTTAAATTAAATCTCGTTTATTAAGGCACGTTCAAATTCATACTCCAATTAATTCCGAAACAACCACTAACAATCCCGAATAACTGCAATTCCGCACATCTACAATCTCTTTTTCGTTACCGGATAACGTTTCGCTGTAGCTGATATCTCGTAACTGCTACATTATAATGACTCTTTTGCGAGTGGCAAACTATGCCAGTGGTGTCGTCAGACAGTAACTTAACTGTACGCCAATACTGCACAACAGGTTTATAACAAATCTCCCCTCTCAGACTTCAAGGAACATTTGGCCTTGGCCCCAAGCGGATTAGCTTGTGATTGTCCTCCCTCGTCTCATTATCATCGTCCATCACATAGAGATAGTACAATCGATGGATGAACAAAAAAGAATAGCTTTCACTTTTTACCCTCGCCTCATCATATCGTCATCCATCACACTGAGATGGTCCAATCAATCGATCAACAGAAAAGAGCAGTTTTCCCTTTTTAAATTGAAGGGTAGCGCAGAAATATCATGGTAAGGAAATTCGTACCTTTTTTCCTGCTGAGGAAACATACTTGAAACAAAAATTTATCTGAATTTTCGTACAAATTACCGTTTTTGCTCTTCTCTTCTCCATTCTCGTTTTAGACCAAAGCACTCATTTTGCCACCTGTTAAAACCTGTGTAACGGGTTAAGCTTCCGCCCTTCACTGACCAATCAGGAAGGAGAACGTAGAAGGACAATCGAGAATTGCCTATCGACGCAACTTCTCGATTCTGCAGAATCGCGAAACTTTCCCCCATTCTCGATTTCGAGAAAAACGAAACAATTTATCTCAATAGTCATAAAACGCGAAATAGGCGAACTGAGAGGAGAATCGCGAGAATTGAGATACAAAACGCAACTACTGTCGTAACTTAAGGTAAACGTTGATGATGGTGATGATCACAGGGGAAGATCTAATGGCAGCTAAATCGTATGGTAGCTCTGAACTGGAATAAGGGGAATTCAAGGTCAAGGTTCACAGATTTTAAGAGTTGTGACAGTTTTACTACGCTACAAAGACCTCGAACCCCAATTCTCAGTCCCCAACGAATCTAGAATTTTGGCGAGAGGGGTGTATACCAACCATACCGACTAACACCTGGATGCGCTGGCCACACTGTCAGAAGTTTCCTAATATTTACAAAAGGGTCGGCAATTTCAACATATATGAGGCAATATTTATTTATTTAAGACCCGCTTTTTAGTTTTAGCGAAGTAATAGAACTGTGTCGATGACCGTTGACGTTAAAGAGAGATTATGTTATGAACCTTTAAGTATTACGTTTCTTTAAAACATAACATTAAACAGGGTGTGCAACGTTGCTTTTAGCGAAAAAATAACAGTTATAGGTCATAACGGAAATAGAAAAAATAACAGTTAGAGGTTATAACGGAAATATTCTGTAATGTCAACAGATAGTGTTATCTCGTATCTGTCGAAACTGCGCATCCTTGTGCAAGATGTTACGAGACTTCCGGCAGTGACGTGACCACATCACGATGCCAAAAAACCATTCTGGATTGTGGGGCCAGTCGGCCCAACGGGTCAATGCGGTTGGACCATGCCAAGATTTTACGTAAACTACGGGCTGTTAATCCCATGAGCCAATCACATGCCCATTCAGAAGCAGCCATTTCAGAATAACTTTGGCTTCTGTTCTCATCACCCTACAATGAGTGCAATTTCCAATGCAGGGCAACACGTGTCCGTTTAGGGACTAAGCCTGCAGACTTGTTTAAGCACGCAGACTTTAAGCCTGTAATTTTAGGAGGCTTTAAGTCTGCAGGCCTTTTAAGCCGCTAGAGTTGAATCCTGCAGTTGTAGGAGACCCAAGGCTTGCACTTTTAGTAGATTTTAAGCCTGTAGACTTTTTTTAAGCCTGTAGACTTTTTTTAAGCCAGCCTCCAATTTTAGGAGAGTTTAGGCCTGCAGACTTTTTAAAGCAAGCACACATTTAGCCTGCAATTTGGGAGGGGCGTACCGGGGTTCTATCACAAAGGCACACCGAGTTTACACTTCCACTCCTAGGTCGGTTTCGTCCGTTTTCGTTGGTCGCTGAAGCCGCTTCAAGATGTCACTTGTATCATTCTGCGAAGATGGGGGGAGTACCGGCTGTTCTGGTATCGTTTCACTAGCGATGGAGCTTTGAGGTCGGGTGAAGAATGCCATCTTTTCTCTAAGAAAACAAACTGAGTTAGTCGTCTTGGTTCTAGCCTGATTGGCATGATGACCAGAGGCGTTACTAGCTGAAATATTTGGGGGGTGGGTGCAAGGTAAATTTACCGACTGGCTGTTCATTTATACCGACTGTTTTTCGAAAAAATCGACTGTTTTCAAGAAACCTTGGGGGCTACGCCCCCCCCCCCCCTACCACCCACACGTGATTTTTTTTTGTTTTACTTAGCAATAAGAATGCAGTACAAAAAATCGTCTTCCCAGATCTCCGCGGAAAATGGTAAAGGGCTGAAACACGGGGATCCGGAGAAGTGGACACTTACGACACCAAAAATTATTGTTCGATACTTAATCCTCCCTTGACATCAATTCAATCCAATTCAATTCAGTTCACTTTATTCGAAAAACATGCGACGAACAGAGCCGATTATTAGTTTTTGTTGCCATAAAATAAACATGTATGTCAATCGAAGAGCCAAAAATTAACATACTCAAAGGTACAATATATGCAATTAATAACTATTTTGCAGACTAAAAAATCAACCCGGCATTTAACATCTTAACAAACGAGGGCATAAAACTAAGCTCATGTCGAGCATGTGAGGCAGTCACAGGTTGAAGTTTCGGTGTGATAACGAACCATCGGTGAATATTTGAAGAGCTGAGCGCGCGAAGGTGACAACTCGCCTTTTCTGACAAATTGAGTTAAAACCCCCATTTTGAACAAATTTTTGCTCTCTTTCTCTCTGACCTATCAGAATGTTCGCCAGATCACTCCCTACTGAGATATAGTTCGACAAATGTGATAACTAGCCTCTGATATACTAACTTTCCGAACTTTAGACGCGATATTCTCGAAACTTGCAAGAAGTGACTTATCACCTTTCTGCGCTCACCTCTTCAATTTGCAATGGCATATCTGTGAGCTTTCGACATCAACATTTCAACCCTTTCGAATTTATTATGAATTCTATCCTGTTTTTTGTGTTATTTCATGCTAGTAACTTGTCGTTGTATAATACTGGAATCTCTGAGAAGATACAATTATTGTTCGATACTTAATCCTCCCTTGACATAACGATCCATCGGTAAATAATAAGCAATGGCATATCTGTGAGCTTTCGCATCAACATTTCAACCCTTTCGAATTTTTTAACATTTCTATCCTGTTTTTTGTGTTATTTCTTGCTAGAAACTTGTCGCTGTATAATATTATATTATAATAATATAATATTATTACATTTCAACCCTTTCGAATTTTTTAACATTTCTATCCTGTTTTTTGTGTTATTTCTTGCTAAAAACTTGTCGCTGTATAATATTATATTATAATAATATAATATTATATTACAATATTATATATATATTTATTAATATAAAGGGTGAGTCTGCACGAAAGCTGAAGATTGGTTTAGAATTACAAAAAAAAGGATTTTTCCACAGTACCCTACTTATAGTAATACTTAATGGATCATTTGATTTAGCTATAGTTATGTTTGTAGATCATATTATGTTATCCCTCAGATATAGAGAAATAAGTATCCAAAGCATTAACTCTTAAGCTGAAACGGGGGGGGGGGGGCGAGGATGCAGGTCACTACTCACTGGAAAGTAATGCAGTCAGGTTTTCCTCTCGCTATCTTGCTCCTTCTTAGTTTGTATATTTCCCGCCAGGTTCGCCGAAACAGCCTTTCTAACCTTCGGCCTTCGGCAGTTTCCGTTTTCGTTGAATTCTCCGTCTGAAAATAAAATGTGAGTTTGACAATTTCTACTTTCTACGCGTTCTTGTTGCATCAGCTGCCTGTTGCATAGCGGGTCGAGTGTATAGTGTAAATGAAAAGAAATTTAAAAAATCAGAAACTCGAATTCGCAAATCTCACAGAAACTTCCACCGAGTTGTCGCGCTCCTAATGTTGGAAAAAAGTTGCCAGATCTAGTGCCATGCCTCCTTGTTCATTTTTTTTCCTTTGTTGTGGCTCAAGAGGGCCACATCATTTTCGTTATCATTCCCAACAATGATGTAAACACATACGCCAACTAGGCAGGCAGTAAGTACAGCTTGCTGATAGAAGACTTATGCCTCTAATTGTCTTCGCGCCATTGCTTGATACTGGTGATGCTGACCCATTATCAGCATCATCACTTAATCACGTCCGGTAGCGAGGCAGGAGGCTTTTGTAAAAAAGTAGCTGAGTATACATTTATTTTATCAACGGAGAAGAGAAGAATGCGTCTGAGCCCTAGGCTACATAGGACATCCCTACCCCTCATTTTGTTGATTGGTTTTTGAGTGTGGAGATTAAGGTCAGGCCCGCCGGTTTTCAGAGAAAATCACGCTATCCAAAAGGTCTCAGTGACCCTATTCAAGACCTAGCCTTACCAGCCACCCTTGAAACCACATCACCCTCGAAATAAGTGTCTAAAGCGCAAGAAACGGCTCAGAGTTGAACTTGCGAATGTACCGCAGATATTGGATTCAGTTGAGAGCGAATTGCCTACCAGTACATAGGAAACTTAAATTTTTAAAAGGAAAAAATGAAGAACCGAGTTTAGTGACACCCTGCCCTTTATGTAATGAAGGGAATGATGACTTGGAGCACTTTTTGCTGAAGTGTCATGAGCTTTCTGATTTAAGGGTGTCTTTGCTTGGGGGGAATTTGCGGCTTCCAGACATCTTGGATTGTACATCGGCACAGATAATATGCAAAGTGTGTATATTTACTGATGAAGGAGTGAAGTTTCGTGACAATAGAAGTAGAATTTTGGTTATATTTTGTTTAATTTTGTTGTTTAATCAGTGTATAACCTGTTCATGTATATGGCCTCTGGCTATAAACACACATTATTATTATTGTAACGTGCAAAACACTGATTTCTAGAGTTCAGGCATGGCTTTAAAGTGGCTCGGAAACCTTGGTGAAATATGACGAAAAAAATCAAATTCCTTGTACTTTTATCTTCTAGGCTTAATTTCCTATGCGCCACACATGACAAAACACTGATCTGAAGCATAGCTGCGCGACATACGGAATACAGATTTCGGGGTCTCGTAGATGGTTTTAGCGCGGTACGGAAGCCTGGTGAGGAAAAACAGTTCTAGAACAAATTTGTCTTCAATACCTGAAGTACCTAAGCTCACGAATCTATATCTGATAGCGCCAAACGTAGAAGCTGAGATTTTCCCTAGCCAGATTTCAATCAATCAATCAATCAATCAACCAATCAAGTTTAATCCAAATAGCTAAGAGCTAGAAGAGGAATACGAATTTACGAAATACACAGACACGAAACAAATTAACTAATACACTTACAAGTTATGCCAGAAATAAATGATGGGATGAAACTATGTAAAAATTGGGCAGAAGAATTAGCGAGATATGGAGAAAACTGATTGCCAGTATTCCTCTCGGACCGACGCACGGGAGACGGGAGGGGTGGGGGAATAGATGGGCCATCTGCGGACAACACATTATCTTAGCTCCAAATTTGTTTGAAAGAGTATTTCTACGTTCAAACCACTTCCCTACCTTGAGCCTGAAGAGGACCTTTGCCAATAAGGGCCGAAATAGCGCTAGAACAATCATCAAGTGACATTTGCTTATCGCCATCAAATAGGATTCACAAGAGCCGTAAAAAAAACAAAAAGGTTGTTTATTTTATTTTTGGTAATTTTGGTCACGGTGGAAGGGGTGCCCTATGATGGAAGGGTACCCTGTGATACCGGTTGAGCCATTATTTTAACGTGGATGTTACAGATTGATTGTAGGATACGGCTCTTTTTTAGTTTAATAGTTTTAACTGCCCAAATAAAATAAAAAAAAATGATAATTATTTAAAGTAGGAAATAAGTAATAATTTGAATTTAGTGTAAGAGTAAGTGTAGGTGACGTATAAAGATAAGAAATTTGAGCTGTAATAATAAAGAAAGTTGCGTCACTGAGAGGAGTGGAGGTGGGATTAAATTGTAATGTAAAAAAAAAGAAGAAGACCAAGACCATGGGAAGTAAGAAAAAAAAAAAAAACAGGATTACAATCAACATGGGCGGAAGGTCACATATTTGGGAACAATAAAATCGGTCATCGTACCTGTTTTAACAGAGAATGCATCGTTGTGTCGAATTCGTTCCAATCGAACAGGCTTGGGTTGCCTTCGTCTTCCACCGCTAGCAGGCGTTGCTTCAAAGCTCGCAGTCTTTCCAGTTCAGTGGTAAGCTCACCAAGTCTTTTTGTCTGAGCCTGCAAAAAAATATGCTTACTTTAGAGAGAGAGAGATCGGTATAATTTCGAAACTATCGTAGCATAGCTAAATTTAGTTTGTTACATACAAATAAAACACATATAATTATAAAACCCAATCCTGACAATAATGACCACACGAATTTGAAGAAAAAAAACAGTTGCAAACGGAAATCTGGTATAAGATGCATAGTTTGTCACTCGTTTTTTTCGGTCACCGTTTTTTTTTGTTACCATGATTGCAATGGCCAGGCTTTTTGGACGGCGAAAAAAAAAATTACGGAGAAATTTAGAAAGAAGAAATTTGGAGAAAAAAAGAGGGTCCTTGCCAAGAAGGGCCAACAGGTTACACATACATTCAAATCATGTCCAAGGTCTAGGGACTTTTTCCCAGTTTAGACAGCCAAAACTGATCAGCCAAGGACAGAAATGATAATTATTTCGTTGTAGATACGTAGTGGTGGACATTCTTTTCATTTTCCCTCTTCTCCATTACTCATTTTGTGTGTACTTGTACATTATGATGGGTAATACAATCAATAATGATCAATAACAAGTTCATGTTTCTAGATAAGGACTGAAGAGGACCATTGCCAAGAAGAGCGCAGGAAATCCGAAAACAGATAAAAATGTTTTTTGAAGGCCAACGAAAAGACTGAAAAACAAAGCGAATATTTATATTTATATATTTCGTATCTTATTATAACAAAGCAGTGTTTGACACTTCTTTGCATTAACCATTGTTTTATTTATTTTTCAAACCATTTTGTTTTGACGTACAAAGTTATTTTTGTTCTACAGAAATATTATGTGAAATATACTTATTGATTGATTTCGGGGTCCAAGGGCCGACAGTTCACACATACCTGTAAATCAAGTTCAAGATCTAGAGAGGTTCGTTCCTTCGGACTGGATTTCTGCTTCAAGCGGGACTTCCCCGATTCAGCGTGCCGTGCCGAATTCGTCGCCGAATCGTCACGCCAGCGCAGACTTCGTCGTTCGTGCGATAATCGCTGGAACGGTGCGCCCCGTCGGTATAACGCCATCGAGCTGTCGCTGTCACTACGATTTAGCTATGCAAAAAATACAAACATTAGATAAAGAAGTCGCCACACTGTCAGGAGTTTCATAACAGACAAAAGAAGGATGCTCAGCTCGGCAGACAATGCGTAGCAGACTTCGGATGTTGTCTGTTGTGTTTGAAAATGTTATGCATAACAAGTGTTGCCATCAAGAAGAGCCGAAAAATCGCCAAAAAGCATCTGCTGAATTTTCCGACATCATGACGACAAACAAAAAAGTCAGTAGATGCTTTTTTGGCTGTTTTTTTGCTCTTCCTGACAATGCTTGTTGACCGAACAGATCATACCAAGTGCTGTTTGTTACGCACTGTTTGTTGAAACCGCGCATCCTTCTATTGTCTGTTATGAAAATTCTGACAGTGCATTCTCCAGCAGGCGAGTGATAATAGTTTCTCCCCCATTAACCCTTTGTCCAACCCTGTTGACTGCTAGCAAACATACGGGAACATTTGCATAATCAGATTTTCTGACGACGGAGTGTCTCGTAAAAAATCCTCGGGAGCATGATTCGCATCGAAAATAGCGAAACCCATTTTGCCGCTCGTCGCAGAATTCTGAGATTTGTCATACATTTTCGTTCCTTAGACAAAGCGAGCAAGAGCTCTACGACCGGTTCCAGTAAACACAAAATTGATGCATAAAGGTTGAGGCGTATAATTATGAAGATGATAAAGCGAGATTTCTCGTTAATGGTTGGGGCCAAAATATAATTTTTTTTTCCGGCCGAACGTCACCGATTCGATCAGAAAAAGTGGCAACACTGAGCGACAAAAGGCAAGTGTGAAAACCAGTGAGCTTTACCCAGCAATACAAAATGTAATTCACGGATTACCCACTTCACATATAGATACATAATGTAGCACACAAATTGGTATTTCAGTGGGGGGCGGGCCCTACCCCACGGCTTAAAACAGCCAAAGTCGTGGGTCGTTTTTTAAAAGCAGAGCCTGGTTTTAAACTACTATAAAATACTGGAGCATAAACAGTAAACAGTGCGAGGGGTGCTTTAAGGGCAGTGTTACCGATCGGTGAGGTAGCCGAACCCCCGACGACAGCAGAGAAGCATTGAATATCTGACGCACGTCACACAATGTCAGAAGTCTGATAACGCCACACACAGACGCTACTTGTCGTCATGATATCGAAAAATTCAGCAGATGCTTTTTCGGCTCTTCCCATGGCAATGCTTCTGATACATAACATCTAATGCATAACGTTCTCAAAATCGCAACAGATTTCATCATGAAGTGTTGTCTGTTGACACTGCGCATCCTTGTGTTATCTGTTTTAAAACTTCTGACAGTGTACTTGCATGCCGCTAATGTCTGACATTGCGGTAAATACATAAAGTGGTAAATTGTGTGGTAAATAATTAATAATTAAAATTAATAATTTTAAATAACATCTTGATTCATACCTTACAACTGTAATTAAACCTTGCGAGCGCAACGCTCGGCGAGAACGTTTGCGAACGCTTCACACTTGGATCCGTTTTCTTCTGGTCATCAATGTGTTGTCGGGTGGGAAGAAAAACGCACTCTGTATTCGTTTCCTTGTCCGTCACTCGTATAGAATATACACGACTAAGGGGTCGGCGTTTTTTCGCTTCGGAAGCTACGCCGCTGTCCGATAACTCTCCACCGGATTCGTCAGAGGAGTCGGAAATCCGGTCGGAACCATCGAGCCCAGCGCCCTCCTGAAATGGCAAAGGTTAGCGGTGGGAAAACTAAGTTCCTAGAACTAGAATAGATGTCATACATGTTTCCATCGAAAGTTCAGGTCGCTCGTTAATACCAATTAATACCAGATATGGGCGAATCCGAATCCGGATTCGAATCTTCTGCTTGTCAGGCTGGATTCGGATTCGGATTCCAAACCTTGAATCTTACGAATACGCTCCGATTTTTAACCTAATTTTACACACTATTTTTAAGGTATCCTGTGCTGAACCATAATATAACAAGCACACATGAAAACCTAGAAATGTGGTTTACATACCGTCTCATGTGCTTTAGCCATCAGTGCTTTTTGCCATCCCTAATTCTTAAACTGTAATGGATCAGGATTCGGATTCGCCCATCTCTGGTCGTACATGCATTACTCATTAACTCTGGGAGCTGTTTCGTCCGTTTTTAAGAACTAAATGCAATCAATTCGTAATTTCGACTTAGTCAAACAGTAATTTGTCTGTTACTTACCACGGCTTCGAGGGCAGCGTCAAGGAGTCTTTCCTGGCTGAGAGTATCATCATTGTAGCTGGAACTATTTGAATCCTCGTCCTGTTCTGCCAAGTCGTAAGGAACATCGATAATTTCGTCTGAAATAAAACGAACTTTCATAAGTATCCCTCCAGATAGTGCGAACTCTGATAATTTCCGCAACGATTTATAGTACACTGTAAAAAGTTTCTCCAAGTAAGGATTAAAGTTAACTGCAGTATTTGCTACTGGGATCAATCTCATCCTGGGATCAATCTCATCCTCTCCACTCCCAAATCCTCCTTCCCCCGTATCAAAATGTTAGAAGTCGACCAGAACGAGTGGTAAGTTCTAGGGTTCCCAAGCTTTGTCCCGTACCTACAAAACACGCTAGATATGCAAACAGTTTTATTTCTGAATTCGTGAAATATTTTAACGAAGCGTGAATTTTTTTTAAGCGTACCAAAAATTAGATACATATATTGTAATTTATTCTGTTTGTTTGACAATAATCGCAAATTTGGTTTATAACCATGATAGTCGATTTTTACAATAAACTTTCTATCCATCTATTCTAGTCTTATCTCTACTCGAATGTATGAAATGTAATGTATTTCTGTACAAGTTTAAGATAGTGGAGTAATGAAATGAAACTGAAATCTTCTGTTTATTACTTCTTTTATTTTCCACTTTTTAACCACGGTGCGTTTAGTTTTCAAATATTTTGCGCCCAGCCTCCGCGTCGGAGAGCAGGAAGGCTGGATGTAGTCGACAAGCGCTAACAAGAAAATCGCTTATTTCAGGTGGAACGGTGTTTTTTAAAACGTTTTTTCTGACCCATCTCATAAACAAAAGACCATTTCTAGTAAGAGCTGTGCTTTAATATTTGTAAGCCTTCAAAATTTCAAGTTCGGTGCCGCTTGGAGTTTCCGGAAAGGAAATACATACCTATGCAATACTGACACCGCGTCAGGGCATTGTCAACAAAGGTTCGAGAAACAATACATTATTTTATTACAGACAAATAAAAAATACTTTTGGATTTGAGTATTGTTTTAAATTAGGACTGTCGGCGCAGGTACTTAGGGTATGGTTCCAACTCCGGACTAACTATCTTCCATTACGGTACGGTACAGAAAGAAAGTTTTTGATAGGAGAAACAGGTCGGTGAGGAGAATTAGAATTGCCCACTTTGATGCACTGGGCAAGAAAGATACCATTGACCACCTTCTAGGACAGTGCCAAGAGCTTCCTTCATTGGCTTTAGTTGGGATGGTTGGTGGTGTTATCTTCCCTGGTATCTTAAAGTCGACAAATAAAAGTGTAATTCGTTAGGTAATTTTTTTCTATGTAAAAATTGGGCAGAACAATGGTCAGTTCATTCGAATCAAAGTCAATAAATCTTGTCTTTCTCAGGGGAGCCCAACATTTAGCCGCCAGTTGGACTTGGCGTCGACTAACCACCACAAATCCAGCTCACTTACGGACCTTACCACCCCGGCACCGGAAGCTACCAAGCCACCTACCACCGCTGTCCGATCTCAGACCACCCCTGGAATAACTGAACGTCAGATGAAAAGAAGAAAGTAGGTTGTGTTTTCATTTTTGTCAGCTTCATTCGAATCAAAGTCAATAAATCTTGTCTTTCTCAGGGGAGCCCAAAATTTAGCCGCCAGTTGGACTTGGCGTCGACTAACCACCACAAATCCAGCTCACTTACCGACCTTACCACCCCGGCACCGGAAGCTACGAAGCCCCCTACCTCCACTGTCCGATCTCAGACCACCCTTGGAATAACTGAACGTCAGATGAAAAGAAGAAAATAGTTTGTGTTTTCATTTTTAGTGGTAAAAATTGTTGTTGGCGCTTCAGGCGTCTGTTGTATGGCCGTACTAGGCTTTTTCCAATAAATTATTATTACTATTATTATGCAAGGAACAATAGATATAGACTTACTTTGATTTCTTGTGAGTGTGGATGTCTTCGATGAGATAATAGTACTCTCGTCACTACTCTCGTGAGAACGGCTCTCCTCCTTGGCAACTGGGGGGGTAGCAACCCCCCATCCGAGGGTTGCAGGTATGATATTGTACCACTTTAAAGAGGGCCGATCTTTGTCGAAGTCTGCTAAGCTGACCTGAACGGACCCCTGCAAACACGAAGGGTTGAAAACTCTACCGAAGGGCGGGGTAGGGGTAAAGGACCGTGAGGACAAGTAAAAGCCAACGCAATATGCGGCTCCTCAAACAACATGCTAAGATATCTTTCTCCTTCATAACTTTTTCATACTTAAAGGACCCGTCGTACATATAAACAACTTGTATATAATATTAATATTAGTAATACTTGTTATGGACCAAATTAAGAAACCAAAATTGTATATTGCGTGTAGATTATGTAAAGTAATAGTATATTATGTACTTGTATGTAAGTAAATTTTTTTTTGACATTTTCCTATAGTATTTTTCGCAATGAAGAATTTTTTGATGAATATAGCGAATTTGAATTTCAATATAATGCCAATGCAACCTACTTCCGTAACTGCATTCATTAATTCTTAAACCCCACCACAAAAATTTCACATGTTAGCACGCTAATGACACCTCACTAATCTCTGCACTTGCCACCATCCCTGCACTGTCAGAAGTTTCATAACAGATTGCGCATAACACTTTCAAGAATAACACCTTTTCACTTAGAAAAAAAGTGTTATGACCAATTAAGTTTATACTATTTCGTGCCCAGATCTCCAACAACACCTTCAATAGGTAAAAATACTACACTGTCAGAAGTTACATAACGACAACAGCAGGATGCGCGGTTTCAACAGATAACACTTTGGGATGTTATATGTTATGTTTCTTTCGTTCCCGTTAGTATTTTTACCAATTGAAGATGTTGTTGGAGATCTAGGCACGAAATAGTGTAAACTTAATTGGTCATAACACTTTATTTCTAAGTGAAAAGGTGTTATTCTTGAAAGTGTTATGCGCAATCTGTTATGAAACTTCTGACAGTGTGTTTTCCATGCGCATTATGTTTCCGACGAGTGCTCGCGTATCATGCTATCGATGAGTAAAACCGGTTATCTGATTTTTGCCCATTTTTTGCTTACAAAAAGGCTTACAACAGAAAAAGCCGTGGGCAATTTGTCAGAAGCAGAGCCTAGTTTTACACACTTAGTTGACCAAGTTCAACACTATTCAAAAGTTTCTACAAGTTCAACTTCCTAGCAAATTTTTACGTCCGCGTTGATGATAGTGACGACTGAGGAAACTCTAGCAAATATGTGTCCCAATGAACGGTCCACACACCCGTAATGATCCTTTCCCAACTTCTGCATCGAAGCCAAGCCTACCAGAGAGATAGAGGTAGGACAACCGGAATCTACCAGGTTGTCGGGTACCCTACCCAGGCCTACCAGATGGGGGTATAAAGCCGCTTCCACACTGAGCTACGCAACCTCTGCGTCGCGCTTGCGGTGACGCCACACAGGGCTTACGCAGACAAATCTGCGGTGGAGGCGATGATGACCTAGCCCATTTGGTTGCACTGTGCCGCGAACTCTCGTTTTCAAGGGAATCTTCCTGGGGGGGAAGGGAGATACTATTTCCTGATATGTATGTATGTATGTATTTATTTATAACCCATCTACAACAGCTACAAAAGCATGAGACGGAGTACAGAAAAAGAAAAGAAAAAAAGAAGGAACTAATAAACTCATACCCAAATACAAACAACACCAAATTCGATAAATACTAAAATAGAATGCGGCTCCAGGGGTGGTGAGACGGCTTGTCAGCAGTCATCCGCTTGAAGTGTTCGGCCATTTCAGTTACCGGTTCCCGCAGACCGTATTTTCGAACTAGAGGTCTATTTCTTGACCAAGACGGGATTCCAAGGAGATATTTCCCATATTTAAAATAAATTTTTCGGAGTTCAACTTTATCACTGTCACTTTATATGTCCCAGAAGGGAACGATATACAGAAAATGGCCCATGACTGAGCTGTTGAATATTCGAGTAAGTAGTTTCCTACCCAAATTTAGCTGGGATACAACTACTGAAACGTAAGAATTTCGCACTTTATTCTCAGTGTGCTGTACCAGAAGCTTCCGCGTAGCAGCAATAGTCCGACCGATTGGGATACCCAAGTACATGAAGTGATCGACTGGAGTAGCAACAGTATCTCCCAAATTAACCGGAGCTTCAATAGGATCTTTGCAATTAAACAAAAGCACTTGGGATTTATCTGGATTCAAAGACATACCAATCTTATCATAGTTAGTACTTAGATCCCGGAAATACCGTTCAAGACCAGCAACAGTTCGACTTATGTTAAAAAGATCATCCGCATAACAAAACTTCGAAACATCTAAAACGCGGAATATACAAGACGTATCAATGTTACTTTGGGCAGGCAGAAGCGCACTGTTAAACACAATAGGGGACGTTATCGACCCTTGTTTGATACCCTTTTCTACCGGGATATCAATAGTTAGCTTTTGTGAATGAGGCAATTTAACCTGAAGAGCACATCTCCAGGAGCAATTAGTGCATTATGTAGATTTGTGTTGCAAAGTATTAAAGTAAAAGTTGACCGGGTGAGTGCAGTTTAGTATATGTAGTGCGATATTAGAAGTAATTATGAAGTTTTTTGTTTTGTTGTATGTATTTGGCCCTAAGGCTTTAAATACAATATTATTATTATAAACGCAACGCAAGAACAGAATCAGTTCTATTCGTGCATTGCGTCGACGAATACGCATCAGAATTTCCAGTGAAAAATGGTAAAGTTTTTGAAGACAAACTGGAGGAAACCAACTAACGATGAAGAAAAACTTAATAATGATGAAAGAAACGAAAATTCAGCAGAAGCAACCGAGAAAGGAAAACGTGAACACACATCCATCGTGTAAGCTTGTCGCGCAGGTGTGAAAGATGAGCTACGCAACCTGTACGCAGTGCAAGATAAACGCATACGCAGCGCATCGCAACGACGCGTCAATGTGAACGCGGCTTAAGGCGTGTTCTTTAACAGCATTTACAGCGACGTGTCCCAGAAATGAGTGTCGACTAAACTTTAGCTGATTATCTACGGGTCGTGACGTCACATGAAAAGTCCTATATTTTCCATTTACTAACGAAACTGATTGTCCCTAGAACGGTTTATAAGTGTAAATGCGTCCGGCGCCTCGCTAGTCGCTCAGCTCTATATATATAGATACAAATATATATTCCGCAACATTAATTTAATCGAATTTTCCTATTTCTTCCATGACGTCGTGAAAACGTAGATAATCGGCTAACGTTTAGTCAATACCTAGAAATCTATTCGCGCACTTACCACAGACACTTCATTGAGATCCCTCGTGGAGCATACTTCTATAGCGAGGGTTTTGAGACTCAGTTTCTGAACAGGTACAGCCAATCGGAACTCTTCATACCAGCTCGGATTAGCAAACTCGGTCACGTGACCGGTACAACAGACCAATAAGGAGTCAGGCGGACTGGGCAAGAGACGGGCCTTGACACACCTGTAAAAACGAAATTTAACTTCATTTACTAATTACCTAAATTTCCACTTCGGAGCCAATTAAGATCCATCTTGATCTGTTCAATCGCTACGTCGTTGATGATATAATAGTAATATAACATAACTGCGGCAAAAAGGCTATCGCCTCTATTAATACTCTATATGACAAAGTCCAAAACACGCCAATGATCCCCAGGAAGAACGGAAGAAACGCCTCACTAACGACTCAATCTCAACAACTCAAATCCTGTGTCAGCCAATCACGGCGACCATTGGGAGCAGATGTGATACCGCTTCCGGCTCTTCTGCTAGGTACCAGGCGATTTTGCATCGGCAAGGAGAGTTAGTCATCAAGAGTATTTCTTACGACACTATTTACAATAAACTGAACGTCAGTCAGATGACGGTCTTATATAATCTGTGGTGTGCTGTTAACAGAGATGGGCGAATCCAAATCCGGATTTGAATAAAGGATTCATCCTTTTGGCCAGATTCGAATCTTCTGCGTATCAGGCTGGATTCGAATTCGGACTCGGATTCCAAACCTTCAATCTTACGAATCCGCTAAATTTCGTCTATATCCTTCTAGTTTCCGCTTCCCAATTTTTACACAGTGGCACTAACTTTTGTATCTCCACCACCGACCATCCTCAGTTTTTTTGTCACCTCTGATTTTTAAACTATAGCCTATGTAGCATACATGATTTGATTTTTGATAAGGTCGGATTCGAATCCGGATTCGAATCCTCACCATGAAATGGTGGAGTCGGATTCGGATTCGTAAGACAGCAGATGCATCCAAATGGTACTTCCAATGCTATCATTCCACTCTTTTGCCTGACGACTTCTTGGGAATTTTATGGTTGGGTGCTGATGCTGTTTAGTTTTTAAAGGACCCCTCGCACTATTTACTCTTCAACTCACACTATTTTAAAATATTTGAATAATTTAAAACTAGGCTGTACTTCCAACAAATAACCCACGGTTTTAGCTGTTTTAAGCCTGTGAGGAAACAGGAAAACAGTGAAACAATCTACATAACCGTTTTTTTCTGATGGAAAAACTTCTCGCACACAACCGTCGACAGCGTGATACACATCGAAGGTAGCAAAACATGGCAGGTGAGAAAATCAGCGTGGTTTTGTTAGAGGGGTTAGAATGTACCGTACGAAATTAGGGTCTCCGGGCTTAGAAATATATGGAGTGATTATGGAAGTAGGTTGCATTAGTGTTATAGGTAAGACAGGTCCTTTAAGACTGTTTCGTTGGTAAGATTTCATCATCACGTCCTATTTAGCCTACAACAAGGGTATGTTCCTTTGAACTAGGAGTAGGCCTACTAGAATAAAACTTAAAGGTAGCGACTTACACTCGAGCATCGGCAGGTAACTTGAGGGCAGTGAGATTGCGGGCTTTCTCAATTCCGATATGCAAAAAATTGTCAGCCATCGAATACCTATACAAAAAAAGTTTCATTAACTTCAAAAATGAAATCGCAATCTCAGCACTACTTTTCCACTACAGCAGTTCTTAAGAGATTTCAATTTCTGTACTGTAGATGGCAATGTCCCATTTTTTGTATTATATTGTTATTATTTTTATGCAGGAACACCTCAAAATAAGATATTTACAGTTGCTAGAGAGTTCATTATTTTACTGCAGGTTCGCTTCTTACAACTACAGCCTGACGACCCTTGTCAAAAAGGGCCGAAATATCTGTTTTGCAAATCTTACCTGACCTGTTCAAATTCAAGTTCAGTTTATCATCCGAAAATTCTTCACTGCGAAAAATAGCATAGGAAAATGTCAATGAAAATTCACTAACATAAAAGGACACAATATACTATTACTTTACATAATCTTCATACAATCTACAGTTTTGGTTTCTTAATTTGGTCCACAATAAGTATTACTAATATTATATACAATTTGTTTCTATCCGTTTAATGCCATTTTTTAGTTAATTAGCTAGGTTTTGCGTGCCCCAATTAAGCAATCGCCTAGCTTTCTGCACCAGTTTTGCACACCTCTCTGCACCGGAAAGTGACGGTCCGGAGACAATCCGGAGCCGGATTCCCTTGACAGTGGTTCCGCGCTGCTACGACCAGGTTTTTCGCGGATTCCGGGCCCCGGAGTTGTCATTTAGGAAAGCGATTCTCTTTCTCTGCTATTCTCTAACCTGATCATGCAGGGTTCAAGAAATTACTTGCGTTTTTGCAGATATCATGGTATCTGATACTACCATGGTATCTGATACCAAGCTCTAAAGTTAATTTTTGCAGTTATCGTGGTATCTCATACCACGGTCAAAAGGCGTTTATGCAGTTATCGTGGTATCTAGCCAGTTATCGTGGTATCAGATATTCAGATACCACGGTCCGACCGTGGTAACTGGTCGTGTTATCTGAAAAAGTCATCTAACTTTCATCGATTTTAGTCAAATTGGTGGGAAAGAAGTTTGGCACTGGGTGATGTTACTGAATATCTGTTTTTCTTTTGGGATGACTTCGAAAAACGCAATTTCGGCAATTGTCGTTTTTGAACAGCAACCGTGTATCAGATACCACGGTTACTGCAAAAACGACTAATTGCAAATCCAGTTCCCGTGATAACAGATACCATGGTGTCTGCAAAAACGCAACTGTGTATCTGCAAGCCCAACACTGGGAAAACTGAGAAATACTTACGACAGCTTGATTTGTATTTGGCTAGTTTCATTATCACAGTAGCTTTCAATCACATCATACTCGCAGGACGGATTATTCCAATCACCATTTACACCATTTTCATCATATTTTTCGTACAAAGTCGAAGGCTCTTCGTACAAGGGCTCAGGCGGGAAATTCAAACTAGCAAAACGTGTCTCTTGAAGAGCTGGTAGATTTGAATACGGTGGTTCTAAGTCGACCAACCGCGGATCCTGCTGGTTGTACCTCAACTCGGGTTGAGAAAATCGCGGATCCGCTTGGTTGTACCTCAGCTCCGGTTGAGGAAACCGCAGATCGGACTGACCGTAGCGCGGAAACTGCATATCAACCTGTGGGATCGCGGGCTGGAAAGAATCAAACAGCGGATCGTGCTCCGAGCTCTCTTGCACCGTTTCGTCACTAAAACGTGACATTTCAAACCGCGGATCCGAAAAATATCTGTTTTGATCACTTCTCTGCTCGAAATCCGCAAACCGCGGATCAGATAAATACCGCATTTCGGCTTTCTGACCTCCAAACCGCGGATCGTCCAAAAACCGCTGATCCTTCACCTCAAACTTGGGCGATATCGGGGGCGATACATTGTATCGAGGAACATTAGCATAAATCGCTTCGTTACTATCGTTAACTGAGTTTGTGGATAGTAGTCTATCGAACCGCATCCGCAAATCCGCCATGTTTATCGGGGTTGCAACAATTCCACTATCCGTGTATGGATGTCCGTATATATCAGTATATGACAAGACCGAGTTGAGACTCGACGTCCGACTTTGACTCGACGTCGATAGGCTCCCGATGCTCGATCCGCTCGAGAGACTCAAGGTACTCGCCCTCAAATGTTTCAGCTGTGATTCGAGGACTGTCACTGATTTGATCGCATCGTGAAGGTTGGCCACTAAATTCTCTTTTTCTTCATGAAGTTTCAGCCTTTCGGAAATCATCCGGTTTGAGATTTCGAGATTCGCCCGGATTTCGGACTGGAGCCGCCGGATTTCGCTGTTGAAGTGGTCCTGTTCCCGCTGGCTACGCGTCCGGGAAACCATCGATCGAAGTTCAGACAGGAGTTGCTCTTTCTCTTGGATAAGAAGAAGCCTGAAAAGAAGGACAATCTAAAGAGCCAGAACACGTTTCTACCCCTGACCATTTTTCCGCGTGCCATCTATCGCACCGACCATATTACCCCCAGAAGCCCCGACAGTCAGCCGCACGAGAAACTAAAGTCCGGTCTTCACCTCCCGGAACTTCCGGAATCTGGGCTTCCAGATTATTCTTTGTCGTCTTCTGTAAATTGCATCTGGAATATGAACCGGTCCAAAAGGATATCAAAATAATCCGGAAAAAGGGGCTTTTGAATTCCCAGATTTCCGGATTTTTTAAGTGTCGCAGAAGAAATTAAAAAAAATCTCGGAAAATCTGGGAACCCAGATTCCGGAAGATGAAGACCGGACTTAAAACTTGTGCCTGTGCGTGCTCGGGCAAATCGCTACCAGAACTCTTTCGTGCCCTTTTTTCGTCCTTGGACAATTGTGTATAATAACATGTTTTGTGGTACAACATAAAATTAGCCACTGAGCTACGACTGTTGTGTAAATAAATCTTATAAACCTTTCTCTCTCTCTCTAGGAAGAAGACCTTTTAGACCAGAATAATGACAACTTCCAGAACATACCGACGACGCCAACAGGCGACACAGACCAGTCGCTAGCAAGGGCGATTTAAGGCAATTTGAGGAGGACCTTTTCTTTTATCTATGCTTTTTTTATCTTGCACATTTACTCAGTTACTGAAAACACAGTGTAGTTTTCCTTTTTCTTCTTTGTAGACACATCAACCTGAGCCTCAGTTTTTGTTGCAATGTGCTGCCGCTTTGCTGCTGAAGCACTTCATGGCTTGCGCACAAGATACGTTTTTGGATTCACTGCCCGCACGATTTCTTCTTAGTTGATGCATCACCTTGCAGGGAAGCACGGACTTGGTCGGTAAGCAAGTCCGCGATTCTCGAGAAGCGCTGCCGTCTTCCTCGGAAGCACTGCAGTGCAAAAACGAATGTAGAAAGAATGGGCCCGGAAGCGGCCGAGAGATTGAGTTGCAGCGTGCAACGAAAACGAGGCTCTGGAAGTGCTGAACTTGAATATGTCCGAGTCTGATCGGCACCTTAGGCTTATTCTCGCCGTACCCCGAGGATTCCACTTGAGGAGTCCCCGCGTTTTTGTTTGTCCCGGGGACTCATTCACCGTATTCTCGCGAGTCCCACGGACGGGGAATGCTCCGAGTATCATCACCATCATCAAAAAGGACACCCTTTCAGATTCGGAGGGGAATCAATTTTCGCTGGTGTTGGTGCGATGTAAAATTAATTAAAAACAATCAGAATAAACAAAACCAAAAATAAAGTGGATCCAGACTAATTTCGTCAACTGCATATGTTTTTTTCGAACAAAGTCCATTTTGGAAGCATTCCCCGTGTCCTCGCTGTTTCTGTACGTGGAGTCGTCGTGGAGTGACTCCCTCTATTCTCGCCGTTCCCAGAGGAGTCCTCGGGGAACGGCGAGAATAGGCCTCTTGTCATTAGCCGCCTTTACGCGTTAAATGATCGGAAGAACCAAAAGGATGCTTCAACCAAAGGCAAAATCTCAGCACACCTGGAAGCGCAACTAGCTATAACCCATACTACCTCCAGAAATTCCTCTCATCAATATTCCTTCAGCCCAAGCTGACTGCGAATCATACTTGATAGTGCAAAACGGATAGGGTCCTTTGAAAGGGTCCTCTTCAGGCTCAAAGCCGCTCAAGTTGGAAAAACGAACTTGAGGAAAAACCGTTTTGAATAGCTCTGATAAAATTCAGCTGACGTATGCGGTTTGCACTATCAAATATGAAATCCGTCTCTTTCAAAAATATCTACAAGGACTATTATTTACTGAATATATAATATAACATTATAGGCCTACTGACAATTTTATTACCCATCCACTACACTGCCAATAGTATTTTAACAGATAACACATGTTTTTGCATCCTTGTGTTAAACGTTTTGAGAATATATCTTTTTATGACTCTTTTACGTATTATATTTCGAGAAAATCGAGAAAAAAATTCTGTTATGACCTTACAATTATTGTTTTTGCGAAAAGGTAACATTTAAAAGGTCATAGCAGATGTATTATCATAACGCTTAATACAAGGATGCGCAAACATATGTTTTCTGTTTAAACTTCTGACAGTGTATACCCTCGTCTTGGTAGGATATCGTTCCTAGCTTTTTATTTCATGTAACTAATACACAAATTTAATCATGAAGAATACTTGTCTTACTAACCAATCGATCAGTCAAGTTTAATTCCTTTAACCAAGAAGAGGTAAATATAATATTTACGAAGTACAGAAAAACGAAAACAAAACAACTACCTAATGCACTTTACAATATATGTTGGAATGAAACGGTGGTAAGAATTGGGTTGACGAATTGGCAGGATACGGCAAAAACTGATTGCCAGTGTTCTTCTCGGACGGACGCACGGACCACGGGACGGAAGGGGGGAATAGACGGCTCGCCTGGGGACAACACACTTCGAAATTACTGCACACACACACAACAGAATATTGCGGCCCCAGAAGCTAGGCTTAGTCACTACGATAACATTCCATATCCCGCTTTAATCAGCGCAAAGTCAGACTGCAATCAACGACTTGTGCCGACAAATGTGACACATACTACAAATATTCCGCCCCCGTACTGTTAGGAATTCCAAAAGAGATGACACAAGGAGCGTGTTCCATCCTACTTACCGTAGTTACCACGCATGACATCACGAATTCTGGCTTTTTTCCGTCAAGGCTGGAACGATATTTCTATTTTCAGCAGGATATCATGCCACGGGCGAATCCGACCAATCACGTTGCAGAGATGCGTAGTTACTACGCTTACCACGCTCCCGAGCATGGTAAGCAAATAGTAACTATTAGTTACTATTTCGAGAAGGTTGGAACGGTCAGCGTAGTAACTTTTCGTGAGGACGGAACGGAAATAGTAACTAACAGTAACTATTGTTAGAAGGGTGGAACACGCTCAAGGATGTGTGGTTTCTCAGATAACATTTAGGATGTTCGCTTTCATGATTTACAAACATTACGCATTATAAGGTAATCCATACAAAAACAGCCGAAAATATATCTGCTGCCTTCTTTGTTTCATCATCATGACATCGGAAAAGTCAACAGATGCTTTTCTCGGCGATTTTTCTACTCATCCCGGCAATGCTTGTTCTGGATAACATTTGCAAAATTATAGCAGATAAAATGCCAAGTGTTATCTGTTTAACCTGAGCATCCTTGTGTTATCTGTTATGAAAATCCTGACATTGCAGAATCTAGGCTTGTGAGGGGATTTATCATAACGGTAACATTCCCATACACTGCAATCAGTGAACTTTGCCGTCATACCCCTCGGGTTCAATTCAATTCAATTCAATTATATTCAAGAAAGCCATAACACGGACAAGCCGACTAGTAGGTTTCGTGTCACATCAACATAATACAACAAAATAAGAAACAGATTTAAAATTCAGCTGACAACAGCTCGGTCAGTAAATATGTCCACTTGCGATAGTTACATGGTTAACAATAGTACAAATATGCATAAAAAAAACATGGTCGTCCAATAAAACTTTATACGAAAACTATATAATCACGAAATCTAACAAACAACAACACTAAAGTCATTTACAATTCATTCTTGTTTTACGAAACTAGGCACAAAGCTGCTCACGTAACGAGTGTGGCTATACGTGTGGGGCTGTAGTTTTGCGGGCGCGGTGTTTCTGACAATCCCAGGACTCAAACCCTCGAGACCCACCTCGAAAACCGAGCGGGGGGGGCATTCTTTGTCCCCGATAGAACCGGCACACCCTGTTCCTTTTTCGTGTCAATCCTTTCAGTCCGTTGTGTGTTAAACTTTGAGCGAAAAATTCCTTAGGGGAAATTATCTGGCGCGTTGGCCCGGAATGTTTGCGCTCTGTTGGCACTCTTGGAATGTCGTTTCCAACCGCTGGGTCTTTCCAGGAGAGTTTTCAATTAATCCCGAGAGTTTGGCAAGCTTGCCGGACAACCGGAATGCAAAGAGATCTGCGGGAACCACAGTAGAGTTATGTTACTTCGGACATTTTATCATCATATTTTGGACAGATTTTTGTGTACACATTTTCACTTTCTTATGAGATAAAGAACAAAACCGTTTCTTATTTCATTTTGATTTTGTTTTCATGTTAAGAGTTCGATTCGTTCTTTATTTCATAAGAAAGCTGGTACACTTGGCTCTTATCTGATTTTATGTTCTTAATTTATCATTCCCATTTGACTGCTTTAAGGACGGGAAACAAAACCAAGGTGATCAAAAGATTTGGATACGTCATCGAAGTATAGCTTCATCTACCGCGGATTGGAACTTTTTTACGAACCCAACCACGACAATCGGCCTTATGCTAAATATTCCTTGGGAGATGACTTTGAAACATATATTCAAATAATGCATACACGGATATGTCAGCTACGATGCTGTGGCAGCGATATTTCGGCCCTTCTTGGCAAGGGTCATCGTCAGGCTGTCAATCTTCAGGGTCAACTTCGGGAAGGAAACAAACCTGTAATCACATTCATTGTCACATTCACTGTTGTGATTGCAGGTTCGTTTCCTTCCCCGAAGTAGACCCTGAAGATTGACAGCCTGACGAGGACCCTTGCCAAGAAGGGCCGAAATATCGCTATATTTCGCATCAAATAAAGCATCGTAGCTGACATAACCGTTTTACGCATTATTTGAAAATACGGCCTTATGCTGTTCCGCGCTCAAGTGGATCGGTCTCTGTTTGAGCTCTCTCTGATTATTATCAGCATCCAGCATATATGAGATAGTACAGATTCACAAAAAAGTCTTCCACCTTTTAAGTAAGAGGGTAGTACACATTCTCCATCACTAGGGACGTTCGCACTTTTTCCTGCTGAATGAAACACACATATATCCTAGCAGAATTTCGTTAAATACTGATGATGGTGATCCTCAGGGGGGGGGGGGGGGACCAAGCCAAACAGGAAGATAACTCTGTACTTGAATATGGAGAATCGCTACCGGCATACAAATTCTGAAACTCGTAGTTTTGTCAATTAATAAAAATAGCCTAATTTACAAAATCTTGTAATAAATATATTTGGTGATGCTAAATGGGTTCGTCAGCGAAAATCTTAACCAGACGATTCGTAGTCAGCTTGGGTTGAAGGAAGAAAAAATACATCGAATATTTAAGGTTATTTCTAAACTAAAATTTGGAAGACCCTACCAAAACAGGCCAATCAAATCGAATAATCAACGTAAACAAAAATGAATACAACGGTGAGACTCAAACACGAATAACGTTAATCCCCAGTATCTTTGAATATAAAAGAAACTAAAACATAAATTTATAATTGTTAATATGATTCTTCTCGTGCTGTGCGGACCCGCCAATACAGTAGCCAACTGCATGGTGTTTTATTAGTTTTTTCATTTCGTGACAATTATAAGTCGTTGATTTGAGAACAGATTCGCTTCTAACATTCAACGGATTAGATTCCTCTTCCCAAAATAACAGCAGAGCTTGACCTTATACGGTTTCTTGGGGGGGGATGCCCTACAGTGGTTGTTCCCCTGACGTTTTTATCACCACGTTTGTGTCCTTTCCTCACCCATCTATTATCTGGAAACGCGCGAATGTCTCTCTATCTTAGCTCCCAAGCATGTACAATCTCTAATTCCAATGTCCGGACCGCAAATAAAATACCTGATACGTTTTCAAAAAGATAAGAATTCGGAGATTGCCAAGAAGACGGACATTGGGAATTGTGAAGATTTTCTCGCCGGTCCAGCAGGTTTACTGCGGGCTTACGATATCAAAAGTATGTTCCACCCGGCACCCTTCCAACAATAGTAACCATTAGTTACTATTTTCGTTCCGTCGTCGTAAAAAGTTCCTACGCTGACAATTCCAACCTTCTCAAAAGTAGTAATTCATAGTAGGCCGAACTATTGGCTTACCACGCTCGGGAGAGTAGTTAGCGTGGTAGTACGATCCCTATGACGTGATTGGCCGAGTCAGCCCGCGGCATCAAAATTTGTTCAATCAAAATGTCTGACCAATAGGCTTCTTCAGCATGATCGGGAGCCAGAGGGGAAAACACAGCAAGCGTGAAATAAGTGAGGTAACGTACAATTTATTCCTGACATACTACTGACAGCTATATTTATTACAGCTATGTTTCGGCCCTTCTTGGCAAGGTCCTCTTCAGGCTCGCTGACAGATTCGCAGTCAAGCTTGGGCTAAAGGAACATCTATTTTTACTGACAACTTTAGAGAAACTGAAATTGCATAAAAGCCTGAAGAGGACCCTTGCCAAGAAGGGCCGAAATATAGCTCTAATGAAATGTAGCTGACTTATCCGTTTTGCATCGTCAAATATGATTCGCAGTCAGCTTGGGCTGAAGGAACATGTATTGTTACTGACAACTTTAGAACAAGACCAAAGTTTTCGATGGGATCCCAAAAATTCAATATCTGATCCAGACAACTGGGTGTTGTCTTAGCCAGATCCAGTCATCGCCAGAATCCTTGAACATTCTTACAATTAAAATTCAGAAACAGATTAAGGCCAAATAGCTAATCATCTGAGAAAACCAAGTTCGGATATGGATTCAGCATGTGTGTTTACCCATATAAGTCATATCTGTTTTGACGAAAAGATCCTGCCACTTCTGCCAATTTCCCGGTTTCGGCCGAACTCTAGAACTACTTGTCCGGCGAAAAAAGAAAGCTCAAAAACGAACTCAGGGTATCTTCTGATGAACATCTAATCAACTTCAAATAAAAATTTAACTTATAACAAATTTTCCGAATCCAGCCGGATTCCGGTCGAACTATATGTCCGGGTAAAATATGATTGTCACAAACGGATTCAGCGTCTCTTCTTACCCCTAAATCGGTTATCTAATCAGCTAGAAATAAAACTTTAACTTCTAACAATTTTCCGGTTTTGGCCGGATTCCGGGCGAACTACATGTCCGGGTAGAAAATTGTTTTCACATAAAAATTCAGCATGTCTTCTTGCCCTAAATCGGACATCTGAACAACTCCAAATAAAACTTTTAATTTTAACAAACTTTCCGGTTTGGGCCGGATTCCGGGCGAACTACTTGTCCGTCGAGAAAATGGTTTTCACCATCGTCTTCAGCATGTCTTCCTACCTCTAAATCGAACATCTAATCAACTTCAAATAAAACTTTTACTTTTAACAAACTTTCCGGTTTTGGCCGGATTCCGGGCGAACTACCTGTCCGATTACAAAATGGTTTTCACCATCGTGCTCAGCATGTCTTCTTACCCCATAATCGACTATCACATTAGCTGTTTCAAAATATTTTGTTTGCCCCTTAATTTGAACCCCCACCCCTAAATGTAGGGCTACAAAGCCCATTTACGAACTCGACTGGTTCGCCGACCCAACGAATCCTCACACCAAGTTTCATCAAAATATCTCATTCCCTTCGAGAGTTATCGTGCTTACAGACGGACGGACGGAAGGACGGACAGACGGACAACTTTTGCGATGTCATAGGTATCCCTCCACTTACGTTTTGGATCTCAAAAACTGAAATTGCATAAAAGCGACAGACGTGCAAGTGGCATAAGAAAATGACGCTTCGTTAATCCAGATTGGTTTGTAAAAAAATTAATAAAACCCTAGCCTAAGGTGTGACAAATAAAAGTATTTTCGGCAGTGTAGTTAGGCTGTCTTTTGGCAGTTCATGAGTTATAGTGTTTTAGCCGAAATTTGTCAGTGTCTATTAATTTCTTTTTTACTCGCTATCTTTGGCGGAAATAAAATATTGATTGATTGATTGATTGAAAAACAAAAAAACAAGTAACAACATCAGCACAAGTGTGGTGTCTATATGAGCATTAGAATACACCGCATGAAGGGCAGCATCATAATAAGAAGAATCCTTCGATTGAGCCAATCGCAAACGACGCAAGAGGCGGGGCTTGACTGTGAAAATACTCTCAATAAGGAGATTCAATCTGGACAGAACGAAAAGCATGAAAACAACTGTCGAAGGAAAATCAAAAACAGGTGGACTGGGGATGGCGCTTGTTACTGATAAAGAAAATATGGGACGGCATCAGATTACATTTCTGCTTTAAGAACAAACAAGGACTTGTGCTTACCTGTCTCTGTCGCTTTCTGATTGGCCAGGAAGGACTCTATCGTCGAAATCAGCCAATAAGCGCTGGACAGTCGTTAACTGTCGTCTCGCTTCGTCGTACTGAAGTCTTAACCGTGACAACTCTGCTACTCTCGCCTTTGGTGACATGAGCTGAAAGAAGGGGCTTAACAGAGTGGAATAGCGGATAAAAGGAAGAAACCATTACTAGATGCTAGGACAAAATATTGTGAGAACAATTGTACCTTTCTGAAATATGCTGAAACAAGCGATTGTGAGCTTGTTCCTAGGCAAACTAGGCAGTTGCCTAAAACTAGGCAGTTGCGTGAAACTATGCAGTTGCCTAAAACTAGGCAGTTGCCTGAAACTAGGCAGTTGCCTAAAACTAGGCAGTTGCCTAAAACTAGTTGCCTAAAACTAGGCAGTTGTCTAAAACTAGGCAGTTGTCTAAAACTAGGCAGTTGTCTAAAACTAGGCAGTTGCCTAAAACTAGGCAGTTGCCTAAAACTAAGTAAAACTACGTAAGTAAGCAATTTACTGGTAACCCTCCATTTTTAAAGTTTAACTGAAAAGGCAGCTTATTGTTACATCCGATTTCTGAAGACGCTGAAACATTTCGACTCATCTAAGGGCGTTTTCATTTTTTCACCCGAGGCTGTAGTAGTAGCCTAATGACGTTCAGAATGTTCACTGCTTGCATGAGAGCCCCAAGTTCATCCAGACGCGGAGATTTTGAATTCGAAAACAAGCCTGCATTTGCAGGATTACGTTCAGTTTCAGGTTCATTTATTGATATACTTACATTTACGAAAGTGCAAATCTACACAAATCCGGCAGGGCCGATTAAAATTTAACTGAAAAGCAAATTTATTTTTGTATCATTTAGTTGAATAAACAGAGTTATTTGGATTCGCTAAGAGTTTGTCTTATTTTCCACTATCTGCTCTAGTACTGAGTTTCAGGATATCTACGGCTGTCCTCACAGCGCAAATTCTACTCTGACGCGGAATATTGAATCTGAACACAAACGTGGCTTTTCAGCGGACGGTGATAAGCTTGGTGAAGACTGCTTGGTGCCTGAGCAAAAATATTTCATAAATCTTTTTCGTCAAGCCTACGACACAGGTAGCACCACAAATCTGACAGGGAAATTCCACTATTTGAAAATTGATTATTCGTGATTAGCGGAGCAAAGAAGTAACACATTTTCATCGGGTCTTCAAGCCTCTTTAGTGAATAAGTGAGGGTTAACAAAACTGTCCCATCTCTGCCCTTTTCAGTTAAACTTTAAAGACGGTAATCGCTGGCTTATTTTTGAACAATGGCTTACCTTTGTAGTTGGTAAATATTTCAGGCATATAGAGACATGCGCAAAGAGGTACCACAAATCCGAAAGATTAATTTCATTCGATAAATTCATTATTGGATGTTCCTAAATTAACTGACCGCAGAAATACTATTTCAAAAAAATTTGGAGGAAAGATAATGTGTAGTCCCCAGATAGCCCATTTATTCCCCCCTCCGCTCCCGTCTTCTGTGGGTCGGTTCAACAGGAGTACTGGTAATCAGCTTTCTCCGTATCCTGCTAATTCTTCTGCCCAATTTTTACGTTGTTATATCACATCATTAATTTCTGGTCATATCTTGTAAGTGTGTTACTTAATTTCTTTCCGGTCTGTGTATTTCGTAAACATTGTATTCCTCTTCTAGCTTTAAGCTATTTGGAAAATAAACTTGATTGATTATCTGTGAACAAGGGACAAAAGGAGTAGCCTATCGTATTTTTGTCGGGTTTCCAGGCGTATTTCAAGGACCCCAAGCACTAATTACTCTTCAACTTACATATTATAAACATTTGAATACTTTAAAACTATGCTGTGCTTTCAACAAATAACCCAAACCACGGTGTTAGCTGTTTTAAGACTTTTCCCAGACCCGTTGACTTGTAGCGAAAACAGGGAAATAATTTACATAACCGTTTTCACTGACTGAAAAACTTCTCGCAAACAGCCGCTGACACCGTGATACACATCGAAGGTAGCAAAACACGACAAGTGAGAGAATTAGCGTGGTTTTGTTAGAGGGGTTAGAATATACCGCACAAAATTGGGGTCTCTGGGTTTATAATACGGATGATTATGGAAGTAGGTTGCATTAGTATTATAGGTAAGACAGGTCCTTTAAGTGAATACGTGACGTGTAAGTAGACTGTCAGGTCTTTGCCCTTTCCGGTTAAAGTTTAAAAGAGGCGTAAGTAAAAAAGAAAATAAACAAAACACATGAAAAATCATGCGCAGGTCAGTTCCAGTTCAGTTCAATGGGTTTATTAACAAATAAGAAGATAGATCACACATAATCAAAACACTCAGTCCATTCCTGGACGCCGAGAACCACAATCTTTACAATTTAAACACAATACGCAGAGTGGTCACTACTCCTACTCTCAGACACAACCCTACCTCTCAATTTACAAAATAACTAACCAATTTCCGTTATACCCTCCTGCACTTTACCCCAGGGGAAACCACCCCATCATATAAAAATGGCCCAGTTGTACATAATTTTATTTTTTATAGAATACTGAAGACGAAATCTCCTAAGTGTAGCGCTTGTCTGCATGTCAAGGTCCGTTAAAAAAAACAAAAATTAAAGTAATGTGTTTTTGCTAAATTACCAAAAAGAGAGCTCTGGGGGCAGCTGAGTTTCCAGTTGGTCGAACAAAGCTGTACAATGTCTATGTCTAAATCAGTCTAAATCAATGTCTAAATCAGCTAGAACCTAATTATTTTTGTAATATATTGTCAACGAATTCTGCGTACTATTCATGTAATACAAGGAATTCAGAGAACCTTGTACATGAGAAACGACTGATGTCTGGTCTGATGCGTGGTCGATCTTTTACTACTATTAAAAACCTGGCACTGTTTGTCCAGGTGGGACTGAGACACAGGTCTTTGTTCTTTTAAAGTGTTTTAATTATGTAGTTAGTTTTCTTTGTTTTGTCTTCAAAAAGTGTGTTGAATATGTAGTTAGTACACTGTCAGAAGTTTCATAACAGATTGCGCATAACACTTTCAAGAAAAACACCTTTTCACTTAGAAAAAAAGTGTTATAACCAATTAAGTTTATACTATTTCGTGCCCAGATCTCCAACAACACCTTCCATAGGTAAAAATCCTACACTGTCAGAAGTTACATAACGACAACAGCAGGATGCGCGGTTTCAACAGATAACACTTTGGGATGTTATGTTTCTTTCGTTCCCGTTAGTATTTTTACCAATTGAAGGTGTTGTTGGAGACCTAGGCACGAAATAGTGTAAACTTAATTGGTCTTAACACTTTATTTCTAAGTGAAAAGGTGTTATTCTTGAAAGTGTTATGCGCAATCTGTGATGAAACTTATGACAGTGTAGCCTATTTGATTGGCATAATACTTTTTTGTACCATGGCCCCCTGGGCTTTCCACGTACAATACATACATACATACATACTTCACGGTCTAGTTTTGTGTTTAGAAATGTGGGGTTTCAGTATGGAATAATCTGACGGAGAGCACTAGGATGGCCGAGAGTGGAGCCTATGTTCGTTTAAAAATAAGATGTAAAGTTTTTGAGCTGCAAGAGCTGCAGTAGAGGTATGCTACTTTCAACACTGCTTTAAATTTATTGTTTTTCGCTTTAGAATTAGTCAGCTGGAAATAATGTCAGGAAGACTGGATGCTACTGGATACTACTGGCCCCGTGTGGTTACTACTGGCCCAGTGTGAAGCACATTAAATGATAGTATTCTGTACTATTACATATGAATACATGCAACTTTTTACTTGATACAACCAGGGACCAACAAATTTCCTGTAAAGACTCGCCATTCAGGGGGCTTGTCATTTCCTATGCTTCTATGTTGCTTTGTTGCCCGAGCCTCACCTAGTTTCCAAAAATTCCAAATGGATCGAATCGGCGTTCTTGCTCAGATAGACAAAATTGCCAGCATGCCACCAGGTACCTAAGCTAGGACAAAAGACCCAGGATACTCCTCCATTACAGAGAAATATTCCTAGTTCAGCACAACAGCTGCGAAAAAATTTATCTATCTGGATAGTCGGGTATTTTTATCCCCGTGGGTATTTTTCGAACTATCTGACGCTCGGTCAAGAGCGCATCAGAAATCTCTTATTGACAAGCCCCCTGAATGGCGAGTCATTACAGGAAATTTATGGGTCCCTGATACAACTCTGATGAGTAAAGATGGGTGAGGAGATATGGTTACCTTGGGTACGAATCGGTTCTGGATTGCCACGAGGTTTAATTGTCTTCTATTTGTCTATCATACTGATTTTTTTTTATATACATAGTTGTTTATGTACGTATTGCATTTATTTTTTTCCCTTTTCTTTTTTGTTCCCAATATAATTAGTGATTAAATTATTGAGTCCTACCACAAACAAATCTGTATAGATTTTCACGTGGCAGGTATGTTATGATAGTGATATTTTTTTTTGTAAAATTCCATCATATATTAAAATTTGTCTCTCTCTAAAAAAAATAAGGCTTACCTCTCCGCAGATGTCGGTCTGAGACGCCGTACTAAGTTTTTCATTGGCTATACTAAACAAGGAACTGTCCAATGACAAATCACTACGAAATCCTCTCGTATCCCTCATTCGCGACAGTGTTGCCAGAAGATCGGCTTTCTCTTTTTCACCAATCAGAAGGGATTTCTGAATGTTTTTGAGTTCCTGGATGATGGCATGAGCTTCAGATAGGGAGTAATTTGTGTTGGGGCCTGACATCTTGCGATCAACCCTGAAACAGAACAGGTAATATAAGTAAAATTCCAACCCTGAAGAAGAAAAATCTCTACGGCCTAACTCTGGACCAGATATTAATACTAATGTTTAATTTCCTTAAAGCACCCTCGCACCATTTAGTCTTTGTGTTCCAGTATTCAAAAATATCCGAGTACTGTAAAACTAAGCCATGCATTTAACAAATTATCGACGGCTTTGTCTATTTTAAGCCTTTTCTCAGAACCATTGACTTCCAGCAACAGCTTGGCAAAATTCAGATAACCTGTTTTACGCACCTGTAGCATGATCCGCAATCAGTCGTCGAAAGCATAATGCACCATAAAGAGTTAATAGTGTTTTTATTTTTTATGAACAAACTGAAACTGAATGAAACATAGTTATCATGGCAAGTGAAAAGATTAGTGAGGTTTCGTTAGTGGGTTCAGAATGTAAAATATGAAACTGGGTCTCCGAATTAAGAACGAATAATCTGATAGAACCTCCGTCTCCGTATCTCTGTTATGCGACCATGCGGAATCGAATATTTCCCCATACCATGCCCGATGCAAACGAGCGGAGGTCGCTGTGAAGCCGCGTAGAAGAAACTTTCAAAGTAAAAGCCGATTGTTTCTCTTGACACGCTCCAGAGCGGGTCAGCATGCCTCCTGCACGTACTCCTCTGCTGTGAGCAACGGCGAAGACGGAAGTAGACGGGTTCAACTCGAAGTTGAGCAAGAACCTGTAGCTCAGCTCAGCTTTGTCGGGGTATCCATAGTCGCTGCATGGGACCAAGGACGGAGGTTCTGAGAGTTTCTTTGTTCTTGGTATAATGCCACTGAAACCTACTTCCGCAGTTGCATTCAGTTTCATTTAATTTAACTGAAAAGGGCTGAGATGAAACAATCTAGTTGCCCATCCTGATGGGGATGGTCTGGATCATTTTCTTTTCAGGTGCCAGGAGTTTCCGCACTTAAGGGGTTCATTATTTTCTGGGAATGGTAGCCAGCTTCTTGGTATCTTACGTTCTACGTCACCAAGAGTGATGGTTTCTTTTGGTAATTTTTTGCAAAAAGGCACTCGACTTGAGAAGTGCTGTTTCTTAGTTTGTTATTTTGTTTAGTTTCCTATGAGTTGTTTGTTTATCCTGTATATGGCCTTTAGGTTTTTCAATACAGATTTATATAGGTCCGACGGGTCCTTTTGATACCCTGGATACCCTTTTTTATGCCACGCAGCCAGTGGACCACCACAAAAAGGTTGTGGCTCGATAACAGTGTTTCCATGATCGTTTCTGTGGCCCACAATTTTGGGGCTCAAAACTGGGCGAAAAATCAAATTTCCCAGCAGAATGAACACAAAACTGAGGCTCCTTGTAGAACAGAATGGCAAGGGCGTAAGCCCGGTGTTTTACTTATCGAGATTCCCTTTTAATTTTCAGAATTTTCAAAATACCGCCACATAAACAGACGAAAGAGCGTTGGTATACCCTTTTTATGCCACGCAGCCAGTAGACCGCCACAGAGGTTGTGGCTTGATAACAGTGTTTCCACGATCGTTTGTGTGGCCCACAAATTGTGGCTCGAAATTGGGCAACACATCAAATTTGCTTGCAGAATAAAAACAAAACTGAGGATCCTTCTAGAACAGAATGGTAAGGGCATAAGCCCGGCGTTCTACTTATCGATATCCTATTTTTATCTTCAGACATTTGAAAATACCGCCACTTCGTACCCCTTCAACCGTACCCCTTTGGGTACGCGTACCATCGGTTGGGCACCCCTGATCTAGAGTAGATGCTTGTTCTTCCCAGCAAATTTCACTTCGATCCCGCCATTCTAACCGTTTCTCGAGAATTCCAGTCTCCCCTCCTAGTTCCCCCCATGCCCGTCGAATCCGGTCCGGACTTCAAACGGGAAATCAGAGATATGTCATCTGTTAAGTTATTAAGTTAAGTAAACAGACATTAAGGAAACAGACGAAACAGCGTTTCTGCGAGTCCCATCTTGTCCATCGAGTTTGACGCACACACTTTTGTTTCCACGACGAACGTTCAGAAACGTTAGGGACAAATATGCCGTGTAAACCCTAGTTATGGAGGAATAAAATATTAGCTGCGTTTTTGCATGCCTTACAGCACGCCTGTGAGTGGCAGCTGTGCTTATTAGGTGTTTTGGCAAACCTTTCCCTGTAGCCTGTCTGCCTATAAGGCGTTTTTGCTCCTCAGTCCAACGGCCAAAGAACGAAATCCACAGGCTACGGCCAAAGGCCTTCTTGATGCCGTTGTCCTTAGCCTTAGCCTGTGGTTCCTTTCAAAAACGGAGCATGCAAAAACGCCTTATAAGCACACAGGCCAACTGCTACGGCTACAGTCCGCAGGAATGCAAAAACGCAGCTATTGAGTCTACTATTACGCTCAGGTTAGCCAGGTCGAGAATTGGCGCATTTCATAAAAGCAAAATTTAAAGGAAACCGCGCATTGTTCAGTGTTTATGTCCTAGTATTTTTAACTAGTTGACAACTTTCAAACTAGGCTCTGCTTAGAACAAATTACCAACGAATATGGCTGTTTTAAGCATTGTCCAGGACCGTTGGCTTATAGCAGAAACAGGGACAAAGTTCAATAACCGGTGTTTCTTAATAACGGAGATAGAAACAAGCGTCTGGAGCATGATACGCATCAAAAACAGCGAAACAACGCGCTTGTGAAAGTCAATTAATTGTCGTTATGGGTTAGAATATACCGTACGAAATTCCGGTCTTGGGTTTAACAATTGACTGAGCGATTTCAGAAGCAGATTGCTTTGGCGTTACAGGCACGAGTCCTTCAAAAATATTCAAACAATGGCTAAAACGGATACGTCAGCTACGATGTCATGATGCTACGATGGGTCCTTTAAAGCAATTCCACTTAAAGCAAACTTTAAACCATTTCAGTTTAAGCAAAACTTAAAGCATTTCTAAAATACTCACTGCTCCAATAAGTTTACTCCTTTCTTGTGCGAGAGCATTTCCATTCTTGCTGCCTCCAATTCCTGTCTTAAATGGGCGACTCTCTGCTTACTTAAAATGACATCCGTTTTAATCGCATCGGTATCGTAGCGGTTTGAGCCAGAACTTCCGGTAGATGCCAGGGAGGAGGTAGATCTATTGACGAGGCCGATATGGTTTAGCTGCGCGTATTCCTTCTGAGCTAAATGCAGGCGTTCTTCTCTGATATTTACGAGCTCTTGCTTGGCCTAAAACAGAAGTATTCCAGTTGATTTTGGTAGGAGTTGCTTCACAACGAGGAGTGGTTGAATGCTCCTTGGGCCCAAGCTGACTTGTAAACATCCATTCATGGAACTGATAAAAAACGGACAACGGATTATTTGTGACCCGCTTTTCGGATAACAGCGGAGTATGAGTAAAATACACAAAGTAAAATCAAAATGCACACTAAACAAAACAATGTAAATAAACATGACTACATTATTTCATATAGTTCAAAAACACACTAAAAAGACTTAAAAATTTGTACTCAGTGACAAGCACATTAAACTGGTTAGGCTACAAAGGCCGCAACATGAATGAAGATTAAATGCACCAATAAAGTAGGCCTAGGCAAACCATCATAGGCTATTTCCCAGTTTTGGGGTTGTAACTCCAGCTTACTTCAAACACCATCTGGTCAGTGAGGGGAAGAATATCACATAAACAAACAATAATTCTTCACTTAATGAATAAAACATTCATTCATTCAATTTGCCATTAAAGTATGATTCAGCGGCTCCAGTGTCTGACAGCGAAGTATGACGAATATAGCTGATCACTTTCTACGAGTGATTTAAGATATTTAAAGGACACCTGAATGAAGAGTACCAAGTATCATCACTATCTGTATGACTTCTGTTAACATTGCCTGCAGAAAACCCAATCCAAATACGAAATACTGTTTCCAAGCTATGATTTTTGCTCCACTTTGCATCTGTCCGTGTTTCAGTACCGAACAATTTTAGAAATGAACAAATGTCTCCAATCAACCCTTTTTCTGGAATATTTTTAACCAGTTAATGTATGTCTAGAAGACATTCCAATACGATCCGGCCAGCGCTGTACAAGATTTGAACGAATTGCGCTCTCCGTGGCCATGTCTGTAAATGCATTCTCCATGGTGTGTTCAAGTATGGTTTCATTGTTCAGGTGTAATTTAAAGTAATTTAAAAGAGGAGAATGTGTGTGTAAGCATAAGAGCTTGGTCACACCTGATTCATTTCTGCGCAGAATTAGGGTCGTCACACTGGATCCAAATAAAGGCAGCTTTTTGAGTTGTTAAATTTAAAAAAAAGAAAAGTACAAGATACACCAAATTCTGAATGTTGTTGTTTCAAATCCAGGAGATTATTTAGAACGAAATAGCTTTTCTGATCATGGTCCAGGAAGCATACTGTTTTTTTAGTGCTGTTGACTAGCCTATAAAAATAATGAAAATAAGTAATTTTTTTTTTACTCGGAAAAAGACATCAAACTGATGCTTCTTTGTTATTTTTTGGCAGAAAATAAAAAATAGATGTGATGTGACTCACTACCTTTCTCCCCAAAAAGATTAGGTTAATCCTGCGATGTGAACCTGGGAACAAACTCATGGTAGTTCACTAGCCCAGCATAATTAAAACTGAATTGTTGCAAAACTGGTCAAGTTTCGATTTTACATCCCTAATTGGAGTCTCCTCATTATCCCCAAGCTGCCCCAGGATCTTCGGAACCTCACCGGCGACCCCAATCTGCGCAGATTGTCAAATAGGTTAATTTTTTAATTTAATTTCAAAATAAATGCGGCACAACATTTCATGCGCGAGCAAATTAATTGGCACTTGTCATTAACCTACAACTAAAACATATATACAATTGTCATAAAATAAATACAGCAATTCAAGTAAGGTTGTTATGATACAAGGTAAACTGAGGCACAAAACTATTCCGGTACCTTTCAGTTTTACAAGCGACAGGTGTGAGTTTTGGTACTTTCATAGCTGCTTCTCTTGGAGGTCTGTTTCTTTCCGGTTTAAAGGGTGGAGGAAGCATATTTCGGTAGAAAGGGTGGGATAACAGATTTGTTCCGAAACGTTGGCACAGCTGTTCTCTACGAACAGAAAGGGGTTCCAGCTTACACTCCTTTAGGAGATACGAGTACGGCATTTTATGGCCACCAATTATAATTTGAACAGCGCGTTTTTGGATTCTTTCCAACTTATCTGAGTCACTCTTTGTAAGTCCATAATGCCATGCTGGACAGGCATATTCAAGTAGTGAACGGACAAACATACAATACAAATCTTTCATTCTTTCTTTAGGGACTTTGAATTTCTTTAGGATTTTTAACATACTCATGGAAGAGTTAGCTTTCTTTAAAATATACTTGGTATTTTCCTCCCAAGACATGTCAGAAGATATAATAACGCCAAGGAGTGTAATTTGGTCGCGTTTTGAGCCCAGTGTGACCGGGCTCTAACTCACCTCTAAGTTTTCCCGTGCTGTTACCAAATAATCCTTCAACATTTGTTCCTGAATAGACCTCCATGTAAGTCTTGGGTCTTCGATCTGGTTGGTATGTTCAAGGTGGTTAATGAAGTATTTTCCCAACTGTGGGTCATATACTTCTTCCCAGCCGACTGGCAATTCATTTCCTATGCAGTCTGCAAACGACGTGGGCTTTGTGTAGCTGAAATAAAACGAACAAAAATCAAGGTAAATGGTCCCAAATGCTTGGATCAACAGCCCGATGAAAATTTTATATCAGAATAGTGGTATGAAGCCCCGATGAAAAATTTGTAGCCTGCGTAGTAGTATGGTAGTAGTTCGAAAACGTTGCATGTAATACTATGTAATAGCAAAGAATACTATCATTTAATGTACCTCAGACTGGTCCAATCTTATGTAGTAGTATCCAGTAGCATCCTGTCTTGCCATAGTAACATCCAGTCTTGCTAATAGTACCATATAGTAGTATGCAGTAACACGGTAGCCTTGAAGTAGAAGCATGTAGTAGCATCGTTAGTACTGCATGCAACTTTTTCGTACTACTTCAGAGTACTATTTTGAGATAAATTTAACATCGGGGCTGTACGAAAAAGTAGTATGCAGTTCTAACTGATGCTACTACATGCTTCTACTTCAAGGCTACCGTGTTACTGCATTCTACTGCATGCTACTATTAGCAAGACTGGATGCTACTATAGCAAGACAGGATGCTACTGTATACTACTGCTTAACATTGGCCCAGTCTAAGGCACATTAAATGATAGTGTTAGTGTTAGCAATACATGCACATTTTTCGTGCAACTATCATACAATTACGAAGGCTACAAATTTGTCATCGGGTGGTAAAAGCAAACAAAACATAATCTTTTTTTTTATAGTGCAAAACGAATACGTCAGCTGAACTTTATTAGAGCTATTCCAAACGGTTTTTCCACAAGTTCATATTTCCAACTTGAGCGGCTTTGAGCCTGAAGAGGACCCTTGCCAAGAAGAGTCGAAGTATTTCATAAGGTTGGAACAGTCAGCGTAGTATCTTTTTGTGAGGTTGGAACGGAAATAGTAACTAATAGTTACTATTGTTAGAAGGGTGGAACACACTCGTAAACTCTTTGCCTGAGAATGCCACTAGGTCTCCCAAAACATGGGTTGATCAAACTTCAACATCAAACAAAACATCAGGTTCATTTGTCCCAAACTACACCATCCAAGGTCAAAACAACCCTCAATAACCGCCCTAAACGACAGTTTTCGTTTACTCTACAGTCTATATCTGTTACTTCAGATATCACGAAACTTTGAACAATGCCAAGCAAAGAATATAACGAAAATGTGACATAAGGAAATATTTCTCCACTATAAGCAAGGTCTAAACAAGGATCAGCGAGGCTCAACAACAATTAACATGTTATTTTTGCTTTAATATTGTCAGCTCAGTTACTTCTGCACTCTTACGGTTGATTTAGAGCATCCAAAGAAAAGCAACAGTTTTCCATCAGCCTATTTTCATGACTGTCTAAGCAACCCCGACAGAGGAAACAGAATATTTGAAAAGGAACAACTAACTATAGAAAAATAATTCCTTGCTTATGTCAAAAGAAAGCTGAAATCCTGACACTGAGTCAGGATTAACATATCTTTATAAAGTAACATATCGTTATCAGGATTAACATATCTAAAGATTTACATATCTTTAGTTACCTCTAAAATCTGTAAACTAAAGAAAATATGGTAAAGAAAAGAAAACATGGTGGTCTAAAATTCAGAGAACTGTTTGAAGAAGCAACTACAGGGATAAGGCGCATAAGGCAGTCTGGATTTTTCAGATGCAACAAAAGCACCATACATACTTCTGACATAGTGATATCCATTAGATACGGTTGAGTTAGAGCATAACAGTTTTCCATCAGCCTATTTTCATGACTGTCTAAACGCGTTTTTCTGTGCTCCCACAAACAGTTTGTGGGTTGACTGTGGCTCGAAAAGTGTATTTCCGCGGCCTTTTGTGCAGCCCACAAGTGTGTTTCCGCGACCAACACGATTTCGTGGCTCGCTTTGTGGCTCAAATTTGACAAACAACTGGCAAGATGATTGTCGATTTTGTGGCTCGATTCTGGCGGAAAATTCAAATTCAGCAGCAAAATAGTGTCTAAACAATAAAGCTTTTTACTTTTTCAAGCAACCTGAGGACCCTTAACCTGAGGATACTTTTTGTGCAGACTGGTAAGGAAATAAGCATGGAGTTCTATTCATTGAGATTTACATGAATTTTATTTCGATTTTCAGATATCTGAAATTACCGCCCAAAAAAATAGACAAAAGGGCGTTTCCGTGAGTTTCAACTAGTGGCTCGACTGTGTGGCACACAATTGTGTTTCCGCGACAAAGACTCAGAAGTGTGTGCCCCACAATTGTGTCGCAGAAAAAGGCCTTAAGTAATCCCAACCGAAGAAACAGAATTTTCTAACAGGAACAACTAACTATAGAAAAATAATTCCTTCCTTATGTCAAAAGAAAGGTGAAATCCTGCTATGAAGTTCTTAGTTTACATATTTTTAGTTAGCATACCTCTTTCAGAAGTAAAAAAAAGAAAACATGGTGGTCTAAACCCGATGAAAAATTTATCCCAAGATAGTAGTACGAAGTTGTACGAAAAACTACATGCTTCTACTTCAAGGCTACCATGTTACTGCATCCTACTGCATGCTACTATTAGCAAGATCTTTAGTTACCTCTAAACTCTGTAAACTAAAGAAAATATGGTAAAGAAAAGAAAACATGGTGGTCTAAAATTCAGAGAACTGTTTGAAGAAGCAACTACAGGGATAAGGCGCATAAGGCAGTCTGGATTTTTCAGATGCAACAAAAGCACCATACATACTTCTGACATAGTGATATCCATTAGATACGGTTGAGTTAGAGCATAACAGTTTTCCATCAGCCTATTTTCATGACTGTCTAAACGCGTTTTTCTGTGCTCCCACAAACAGTTTGTGGGTTGACTGTGGCTCGAAAAGTGTATTTCCGCGGCCTTTTGTGCAGCCCACAAGTGTGTTTCCGCGACCAACACGATTTTCGTGGCTCGCTTTGTGGCTCAAATTTGACAAACAACTGGCAAGATGATTGTCGATTTTGTGGCTCGATTCTGGCGGAAAATTCAAATTCAGCAGCAAAATAGTGTCTAAACAATAATGCTTTTTACTTTTTCAAGCAACCTGAGGACCCTTAACCTGAGGATACTTTTTGTGCAGACTGGTAAGGAAATAAGCATGGAGTTCTATTCATTGAGATTTACATGAATTTTATTTCGATTTTCAGATATCTGAAATTACCGCCCAAAAAAATAGACAAAAGGGCGTTTCCGTGAGTTTCAACTAGTGGCTCGACTGTGTGGCACACAATTGTGTTTCCGCGACAAAGACTCAGAAGTGTGTGCCCCACAATTGTGTCGCAGAAAAAGGCCTTAAGTAATCCCAACCGAAGAAACAGAATTTTCTAACAGGAACAACTAACTATAGAAAAATAATTCCTTCCTTATGTCAAAAGAAAGGTGAAATCCTGCTATGAAGTTCTTAGTTTACATATTTTTAGTTAGCATACCTCTTTCAGAAGTAAAAAAAAGAAAACATGGTGGTCTAAACCCGATGAAAAATTTATCCCAAGATAGTAGTACGAAGTTGTACGAAAAACTACATGCTTCTACTTCAAGGCTACCATGTTACTGCATCCTACTGCATGCTACTATTAGCAAGACTGGATGCTACTATGGCAAGACAGGATGCTACTGGATACTACTGCATAAGATTGGACCAGTCTGAGGCACATTAAATGATAGTATTCTTTGCTACTACATAGTATTACGTGCAACTTTTTCGTAGAACTACCATACAAATACGCAGGCTACAATTTTTTCATCGGGAATAGAGAACTGTTCGAAGAAGCAACCAGACTCAAGTCAGACTGGATTTCTCAGATACAAGAAAGGCACCATCACAAACTTCTGACATAGTGATACCCATTAGAGCAAGGTATGCCTTAGAGCAGAAAGAAACTCACCTGTCTCTGGGATCAATCCATGTTGTCCTTTTGTTATTATGATCAATAAAATACAATTTTCCATCAATATCCTTTGAGGCTTCCCAACCCTCAGGTAATGGCAACTCTGAATTTCTATTCCCACTCATTTTCCAACTGGGAATCCACACAAATTAGAAATAAATAACTTTAACTTCACAAAACCACCATATTGCCGAAACAACAAAACAAAACTGACGACGTCACAGCGATGCCGACCAATCAGCGGCCGGGCGGCCACAGGAATGCAGTAGTGTTACAGCAAAGGAATTTGGCAGAAACAAACTAAATAAATTAGCCACGGCAAAACTTTTCTTATCGTTTTCCCCTTTTAGAGATCACATTTTTAAAGAAAACTGGGAACGGAGGCTAGCGATAATGTTTATCAATCACTTCCAAAGTCCACTTTAAATCAGGTAGTAACAAAGTACATTAGCTCCGTGAAAAGACACACGTCTTCTTTCTTTTGTTTTTTCTTTTTCTTTAGAGACAAGAAACATATAATAACATTGAAAGAAGGCCTCAAAATACACTTCTTTCCTTGCAACTCAACTGCTGTTTGTATATGCAACTTCCTTCCAGGAAAGTGCCATGAACAAAAGTGCCAAAAAACAGCACATAGACTTATGTCCTTTTGGTTGCTGCTCCTTGACCTTTCGCTCGCCACCTGGATGCGTTTCGGCAATTCCGGTTCCTAATTTTATTCCATGACAACAATGAATGTCACTGAGTAATTAGCAATTTAACGTATATATTAAACAATTTCTAAAAAAGGATAGTCAGTTACGACACCGTAAAAAAAACTCTCTGCTTTCAGACAAGTAATCACTGAAAAAGAACTCCCGGTTTTCAGATAGCTTATAATCTTGATTATTTTGCATTCTATCCTTTTAATAATTCATCGGGTTTTAACTGTCCGAACTCGGAATAAAACTCTCCGGATTCGGTGATGCTTATTTATTAAAAGACACCTGAACAATGAAACCATACTCGAACACACCATGGAGAATGCATTTACAGACATGGCCACGGAGAACATTCTTCTCCTGAGCGTGACGTTTTCAAAATAGGGATGTTTGTTTCTGGAGGTTTGCACATGCAGACTCCAAGACAAAAAGCGCAATTCATTCAAATCTTGTACAGCGCTGGCCGGATCGTATTAGAATTTCTTCAGATATACGTTTGGGCTTAACTGGTTAAAAATATTCCAGAAGAAGGGTTGATTGGAGACATTTGTTCATTTCTACAATTGTTCGGTACTTAAATAAGGACAGATGCAAAATGGAGCAAAAATCATAGCTTGGAAACACAATTTCGTATTTGGATTCGGTTTTCTGCAGGCAATGTTAAAGCACAGCTCTTACTAGAAATGATCTTTTCCCTACAAATGGATCAGAACAAACGTTTCGAAAATACCATTACTTTTCACCTGAAACTAGCGTTTCTCTTGTTAGCGCATGCCGATTATATCCATCATTCCTGCTCTCCGACTCGGGGGCTGGGAGCAAATGATTTGAAAACTGAACGTGCCTTGGTTAAAAAGTGGAAAAACTAAGCAAATAAAAGAAGTAATAAACAGAAGATTACCACACCCTTATGTGTGAAAGAGTTGTCAGCGGACATGAAGATTCCGGCAAACTTTTCGTTGGGTGATCGGAAAACTGGGCAAGGCCGTAAAAAGGATAAAAGATTTTAGAAGCTTATAATTCCGTATGGGAGCCAAGTATATCATGAAAGGCAGAATAAGCAAGAGGGGTCCTTTAACGGAAGTCATACAGATAGGGATGATACTTGGTACTCTTCATTCAGGTGTTCTTTAAAGTACGATGTAGGAGAGACTTTCTAAAGTGGATTCTTATGCAGCGACGTTTCGTTCCTTCTTGGCATGAGTCCTTGTCAGGCTATTGCTGGAATGGAAGAAATTCTCAGGTTGGTTTCTTCAGCGAGGAATTTGAGAATCCTGGCCTCGCGGAGCTGTGAAATAGAGGGGTTATTGACTCTAAAATCAACAACTTAGGAAGTGAATGTTTGTGTAATTGTCTCATTGCTTGAGATATTTGGCGGAAGAAAGAAAAAGCACGTATCCTGAAACACATAACAGACTTGGTTCCAAGAACAAGCACTGTAAGTAAGTAAGTCAGTAATTTATTTATGACCCGCCATTTTGAAAAGGCGGAGTAAATGAAGAAAATATGAAAATAAACAAAACACATAAATACACAGAAAAGACACTTAATTTTTAATCTTCGGTCACTGTACTTTGAAGCCGCCTTGATTATCTTTCCACTTAATAATTTGCAGATTAAAGGACACCAGAATGAAGAGTACCAAGTATCATCCCTATCTGTATGACTTTCATTAACGTTGCCTGCAGAAAACACAATCCAAATACGAAATAGTGTTTCCAAGCTATGATTTTTGCTCCATTTTGCATCTGTCCTTACCTGTCCTTCCGTACCGAACAATTTTAGAAATTAACAAATGTCTCCAATCAACCCTTCTTCTCGAAAGCCCAAACGTACATCTCGAAGAAATTCCAATATGATCCGAGCCTCGTTTTTGTTCCATGCTACAGGTCCACTTCTCCGCCGATTCCGGACTGATTCTTTCTAAATCCGTTTTTGCACTGCAGCGCTTCCAAGGAAGACGGCAGCGCTTCTCAAGAATCACGGACTTGCTCACCGACCAAGTCCGTGCTTCCCTGCAAGATGCTGCAGCGCCGCCGCTTCAACCAAGAAGAAACTGAATCCAAAAACGCATGACAAGCAAAGAAGTGCTGCAGCAGCGATGCGGAAGCGCTATTGCAACAAAAACGAGGCTCCGACCAGCGCTGTACAAGATTTGAATGAATTGCGCTTTTTGTCTTGGAGTCTACATGTGCAAACCTCCAGAAACGAACATCCCTATTTTGAAAATGTCACGCTCAGGAGAAGAATGCTCTCCGTGGCCATGTCTATAAACACATTCTCCATGGTGTGTTCAAGTATGGTTTCATTCTTCAGGTGTCCTTTAAGTAGGTAGGTTAATATGTTTGTAGACTTGATCAATTGCCTTATAATCCTGCAATTGTTGGGATGTTGTTTAAAATTTGTATATTCACTCTTCAATATTGAAGGAATCAAATAAGTAATATTAATTTTTAGTTTGTCTTTGACGTACTTTTATTTCCGTTATGAAACTACAGTAGGCTATCTAGAACGAACAAATAAAAGGTAAGAAGCCAGTGCGAAGCAAAGCTTTTGGACGGACTAAGAAAACAAACTCCATCGAAACTACATCCAATAAAACACGACTTCATAATAATCTTCCTCTCCAAACAAAATGTCAGATGTGTTGTTTACTTTTTTTATATTTATTCTTCAATTGAAGGAATTAAATAAATAATAATAATAATACAATTTTCCTCTAAAAATAAAATACTATTGGTAATGTAGGTATGTAGGATGTGCTAAGGAATGTCACGTTACCCGTCAATTTTGGGGGAGAAAGTAAATGGTTGTTTGAATGGGCCTTCATTTTAAAATAGAAATAAAGTAAATAAATAAAAAAATTGGTCTCCGAGTCCGAATCCGAGTCTCCGCTAACCCGCTTAGGCAAGGCTTCGGCTTAAATTAGTAAGTGATTAAATTAAAGAAAAAAATTGAGTTAGTCTACTAAAAACTCCTTGAGCCCAAGCTGACTGGGATCTATATAGTCAAACAATGAATAAAACGGATACGTCAGCTACGATGCTTTGGCAGCGATATTTGGGCCCTACTTGGCAAGGGTCCTCGTCAGGCTGTTGAACGTCAGGGAAAAGGTTGGGGAAGGAACGAACCTTCAATGTTGATTTCAGGGTCATTCCTTCCCCAACGCTATCCTGACGTTCGACAGCCTATTTTCAAGCAGTGTATATTCAAACAGCCTATATTCAATTCGAAAATTACTGAATTTAATTTATATCTTGTTTTTATATTCAAACAACCTATATTCAACTCGACAGCCTGACAAGGGCCCTTGCCAAGCTGGGCTTATGTTCAAACAGTGTATATTCAAACAGCTTATATTGAATTCGAAAATTATTGAATTGGATTTATATTCAAACAGCCTATATTCAACTCGACAGTCTGCGAGGACACTTGCCAAGCTGGGCCTGTATTCAAACAGTACATATTCAAATAGCTTATATTCAATTCGAAAATTACTGAATTGAATTATATTCAATTTTATATTCAAACAGCCTATATTCAACTCAAGAGCCAGACGAGGACGCTTGCCAGTCTGGGCCGAAATATCGCTGCCAAAGCATCATAGCTGACGTATCCGTTTTATGCATATTGTTTGAATTATTCGTCTAGTAGCTATATCAGGTTTGAAGCCAAGCTGACCATTCATTACGAAAGAAATAGAAAACCGTGATTTTCGGGGGGGGGGGGGGGGGGGTTCTTGATCAGCTAGCAGCTAGTTATCCGAAATATCCGAAAATACATTTATCCCTCGCACATCGTTTCAGAGGGATAACTAGCAGATCAAGAATAAACCCTGATAACCACAGTTTTCTATTTCTTTCTAATAGCTATCGTTTACAAAACGAGGATTAAACTGTGGACTTTAGCTAAAAAAGGTCGAATCCGAAAACCCAAGAGTAATTTTCGTTACGATTTCAGCGACGAGTGGATTGGCAGATAAGAGATTGTTCCCACCAAATTCCTTCTCTGTAACGCGGTCACTCGAAAGTATGTGGTTATGGCTGGACGCGTGCCATCCCAGGAATTCGGTTCAGAATTCAGAATCCAGACACAGGTTGTGAATAGCTGTTGAACACCCTTAATTCAGGAAAAGCATACCAGAACCTGTACACTATTATTTTATTGTATACTAAATGTACACTCAAGCGAGAGGTTGTCAACTTGTCATAATGGTGTACGAGGCTTACGCAAGGTCGGACAATGTAAAAAACGGACTTCTGTATGGTTGACCGGGTACTGCCCAACCCCTACCCTAAATAAAGTTAAAGGGATCCTCAGAATCTAAGGCTCGGCTAATCTCCAGTAGCAAAGTTTCAGGCTTAAAGGACCTGTCTTGTCTTACCTATAATACAAATGCAACCTACTTCCGTAATCCCTCCATATATTTCTAAACCCGGAGACCCCAATTTCGTACGGTGCATTCTCACCACGCTGATTTTCTCACTTGCCGTGTTTTGCTTCCTTCGATTAGTGTCACGCTATTCACAGTTGTCTGCGATAAGTTATTCCATCAGAAACAAGTGCGCAAGCGCTCAGACGTGGAGTGTGAAAGTAAAATGTTGATCACATATTGCATATAAACAGCTTTAGAACTAAGACGTTTCACATCGCCAATAACCAAACAAGTAATGAAATAACCTAATTTGAGATCATCCCACTTTAAAAGCTTTAAATGTCAACAAACCGCAAGTATAAATCCAAAGAAATGCTGAAGATCTTGCATGAACAGCTTGAGTTCCAACCATGGTCTGCCAGCCAGTCCGACCCTTTAAACCTCTTTTACATTAGCAAGGTAATAGCAAGTGCAATAAACCAAATCGTAGCACTCTAATACCCCCTTTGTCACAATTCAGTCAGAATATATCATCGATCATACGACAAAACAGTCCAGTTTCCAACTGTTCATTAAAGATGTACGTCGCGTCGTCTCATTTGTTGCTTTTAAATCCTCATCCATAGATATAGCTCCCCAAATGTACAAGAGGACTTAAGACCTGTCATAGACGAACTTAACTCATGGGAAATCTGGGCTCAATTGCCCATGAACGGCAGGGGGCGGGGGGGGGGGGGTCGGGACCCATCAAAATGCCTATTTAGACCTCTTTTCCCTCAAGTCTACCAGCTTACAGTTTGATTCCAGTCACGGTCAAAAACTTTTTTCATGGGCAATTTGGGCCCACTTGCCCATGAACGGGAAGGGAGGGGGGGGGGTCAACTCCACATATACATCCCCAACCACTATGATCCAAAAGCACAAAGGAATTGCCCCTGAACCAAGTGGGGGTGGGGTTTGGGACCCGCAAAAAGTAAACAGAGACCCCAATGCTCACAAATCTACCAAGTTTCAACTTGTGCCTGTTGATTCCTGTCACGGGTAACCAACTTTACTCCTGGGTAATCTGGGCCCAGTTGCCCATGAACGGGTTGGGTGGGAGAGGTGCAACTTCAAAAGCAATTTCCCAGCCCTAGGATCTACACGTACAAGGAATTTCATCATCCTATCTCCAGTTCTGGTCAAGTTATGAACATTATTCACTGAGCAATCTGAGCCCATTTGCCCCTGAACCGGGATGGGGTGGGGGGGGGGGGGGGGGCACCAAAAGGCACAACTAGACCCCAATTCCCACAAGTTTGAACTTGATACTTGCACTGGTTCACGAGTTACGAGCTCCGCAAAATACGGTGAAAACCGGAAACCGAAAGCTGCTGCAGCGCTCGCAATAGTGGATTGTTCCAAGGAACACTCCACTAAAAACGGTTATGCAAATTGTTTCCCTGTTTTCGCTACAAGTCAACGGGTCTCGGAAAAGGCTGAAAACAGCCAAAACCGTGGGTTTCACATAATTCTGTAAACGGTGATCGGGCGCATCCCGAAAGTTTTAAGTTTCGTCGGTACATTTCGTCGGCACATTACAGTCTTGTCGGTCAAAACAAAGAAGAAATCGAATTCTGAATGCCGTAGTCGGGCGTCGGTATTCTTTCGGCACATCGGGTTCTTTCTATACGTAAGAAGTCAAATACTGCAAAGATTTGTCGGGTGCAAATTTTTGCGGAAACAACACTGATTTAAAAAGTTTCGCATGCGACGCTTAATTCAACTTATTCTGGGTACAATCGTCGGAAGCTTCGCTTTTTAGTTAAAGTTCAAACGAAAAGGCAAATGTGTTAATTTAAATATACGAATTTACATTAAAGGAACAATCTCAATTGATGATTTCGCCTGCGGCGCATTTTGTAGTATTTTCTATTTGGAAGATCGGCGTTTTATTTAGTTGCGTTTTAGGATTGACATTTTTGGGGGTTTGAAACACGTTAAAAGCTAGAACTTTTATGGTAGGTATAGCAAAATGTTTCCGGAAGAAAGGCAGATAACAAAAAATCGCCGGCGGCGCTTACTTTAACTTGTTCTGGGTACAGTCGTGGTAAGCTTCCTTTTTAGCGAAACTGAAATTAAAAACCGAATATGTGAACTTTAATAGACAAAATTAGATTAAAGTAATAATCTCAGCTGATGCATTACAATTAGTTTTCTATAAAATTTGGCCTGCGGCGCATTTTGTAGTATTCTCTATTTGGAAGATCGGTGTTTCATTTAGTGGCGTTTTAGGATCGACATTCTTGGGGGTTTGAAACATGTTAAAAGCTAGAACTTGTATGGTAAGTATAGCAAAATGTTTCCGGAAGAAAGGCAGATTACAAAAATTCGCCGGCGGCGCTTACTTTAAAGGAACAGAAAACTTGAGTCAAACTTGACTAGGGGATCTAGCTGACATATCAAGAATGTACCCCGAGTCGATACTGAGAGTAAGAAAATTCTCGTTACGACCATTGCACTCGCATTGAAGTTTCCGGGCAGTTTCCGAGAATTCGACTTTTGAGTTAGTAGAAAAAAGCAAAAGGTTTGTCTGCCGGGAGTAGGATCGAACGCACGACCTCTTGAATACTATCCCGATGTGTTGGTCAACACGGCCAAGGGCGAACTTTTACAGTGCATAAGCGCACAGTGCATAAGGGGCAAGGGCCTGCCAGCTAGCTTTGGGAACACTAAGGAGGGGGCTCGAGATAACAAAGAAGGGGGTCCTGTCGGCAATAAGTCCCTGTATCTTTATCTAAGCCCCCCAGGTCGGTTTGATGGCCGAAAGTTGCGTAGTCAAGTTTTCTGTGCCTTTAACTTGTTCTGGGTACAGTCGTTCGAAGCTTCACTTTTTAGCGAAACTGAAATGAAAAGACGAATATGTGAACTTTTATACACGAAATGACATTAAAGAAGTGACCTCAACTGATGCATTACAAGTAGTTTATACAAATTTTCGCCTGCGGCGCATTTTGTAGTATTCTCTATTTCGAAGATCGGTGTTTCCTTTAATTGGCGTTTTAGGATTGAGACTCTTGGGGATCTGAAACACGTTAAAAGAAAACGTTTCCGGAAAAAAGGCAGAATTCAACAATTTCGCCTGCGGCGCTTACTTTAACTTTTTCTGGGTACAGTCGCTGGAAGCTTCACTTTTTAGCGAAAGCCTAAATGAAAAGCCGAATATGTGAACATTTAACATAAGAAATTACATTAAAGGAATAACCTGAACTGATGCATTACAGGCTCTATCCGGCTCTTACTATTACCGGCTCTATTCTATGCTGATGGGACACATTTTTTAGTCCATTGGCACAAACCGGACGCCCCCCCCCCCCAAGGTAAAGGGCTAGTGACATTCATTCCGAACCCGCATGCTCATTACACAGGAATTAAATTTTTTGACCTCCGATAAAGATCTGGAATCCCCGCAACCCTCGAGCTCTGAATATAAAATTACTAAGTGGTATTTACAAATCCATATCTGGTTTCACTTTTAAGATACATGAATAGCAAAAAGCGCCCAATTCGCGCCAAGGTTTAGGGAAGTGCGCAAAAATGGCGCAATGCGCACACCTCAAAAATTCAAAGCGCAGCCGCCAAAGGAAACCGCCCAAATGCCGAAAATGCGCACCATCCGACAGCACTGCTATCGAGTCCTTCGTTAATCTATCTCGGAAATATACGAGCCGTATAGGCCATCTAGTGAGTATAATCCAGAAAGCTATTGGAATTTGTTTGAGTCTGCAGATTGCACTGCAGACACCTGGTCCGATTCCTTTTAGGAGCCCCGCAACAACAGTACGTTATAATTTTGCTCTTTTATTCAGATGAAAAACCTGTCTCGGAAACGAACTAGCCGTATAGGCGATCTGTGAGTATCATCCAAAGCTCTTAGAATGTGAAAGAGTTTACAGATGGCACTGCCAGTGGGGGATTACCAAGTAGACATCTGCCTATTAACCCTATTCCTTTTAGGAGCCCCGCAACAACGGTACGTTAAAATTTTGTTCTTTTATTCAGATTAAAAACCATATTCTTACTAACATTCACAACTCTTAATGTTTAGTTTCGTACAACAATATTGTTCTATTACAATCAAACGATACTGCCGAGATAGTTTGAGGGGTGAGGGGGGATTGTTGGGGCCTTAATCCTGCTGTGGCAGCTACCCTCGAGGTGGGTTCTTAGAAAAAATATACTTTGGTATTTCTTTTTGTTCAAAGCCTCCTACCAGATTCCCAGATACAAGCGGCTTTTTTAGAATCAAGCCAAACCTTCCGGATTTTCATGACAATATTGTGGTAATTTTCGTCGTTCTTTAACCGGGGGGGGGGGGGGGGGGCAGAAACTAAAATGTCAGACATGAAACCTCGAAAATGTCACTTTTCGAGGAGCAGAGTCCCCACCATTCAACTTAAATTTGGACCCAGGAAATGACACGTTTCGAGCCATCCAATCGAAATCTGTAGGCTACATTTGGACTTTTACTTTTATGATTTTTACAGTCTTCAACAGTTCCTACGGGGACCTTTTCTCGTTGAAGGTAATGTTGGCATATATTCGATATCTATAACGATATATAGATATATCGGACCAAGTATCGATATCGAATATCGAAACGTAAATATCGACATCGAAAACGATATTTGTTCACTCATAATTATTGTAAATACTCCAACATAACTTGCATTTATTTATCCGAAATTGGAGCAATTTTCAGTTCAAGTTCTTATTTATACGAAGTTAGTGATGATGCAAGATGCTATTTAACGATAATTTTGTCCTTAAATTTTGGCAAAATGAGACGTGTTCTATGTCGAAACATGGCAAAAAAATATCGATTCGATATACTGCAATTATCGAAAGTGGAAATATCGAAAAATCCAAATATCGCCCAACGTCGTTCAACGGGACAAGCCTCAGTTCCTTCTCCAAGAGGGGCCAGATGCCACTTGTCACTACTTGACTCCTCCCTGAAGGACGAGCCAAGTCGTCCCTCGGCCAATCCCGGGCCTCGGAACTACCTGAGTTTTGGAAATTATCATGTTCTGCGTTAGGCTGTGGATACCATCCACCTCAATAATTTTTGCGTGAATAGGCTTAATGTTGTTTATTTTGTTTCTACCTGGACGTCATCGTATTAGTTTGCGTAATTTGATAATAATAATGTTATGCAAAACAAATAAGACCACAAAGCCGCTACAAAGTTCTTTTATAACATTTGGAAAATAAACATTTCATCAATTTCTTTCTTGAATCGGCTCAGTGATGGAGAGATTGTTGTTTATTCGGGCAGCTGATTCTAATGGGTCGGCACGCGGTTTTTGAAACTCCACCGACCCATATCATTGCAGAACAACTCTGCGGTGAGTTTGAGGCTATGACCGCGTAAGTTACTAAAGTTGAAGTTAAAGATGTCGTCAGCTTCGACTTGTTCATACCGTGGCATAGCGTGTATGTCTCAGTGAGGTCCCCCCTGTGGAAACGGTATGCCAGCGTAGGGAATTTGTCTTTCAAGCCTTTGCTGGTATGCATGACCATCTTATGGTTTGTCGAGTCCGTATCGTTTCTTCTGTTGCTGTTAATTTGTTGTACGCTGAGGACGGTTACCGGAAGTGAAACAGAAATCATATTTATTCCTCGCATAGCATCTTAGAAGGGTAATTAGGTGATTGACAAGGAAAAATGAAAATCTCGTTTTTGTTATTACATAGCTGATCAGCTTCGTTGATATGAGTTTCGTCTTGCAGATACCGTGGTATCTGTTACCACGGTAACTGAATCTGCAATTAGTCGTTTTTGCAGTTACCGTGGTATCTGATACACGGTTGCTCTGCAAAAACGACTATTGCCGAAATTGCACTTTCCGAAGTCATCCCAAAAGAAATTCTGATATCCAGTCACATCACTAAGAGCTAAACTTCTTTCTCACAAATTTGAAAAAATTTGATGAAAGTGAGATGACTTTTCAGATACCACGGTCGGATCGTGGTATCTGAATATCAGATAGTCCGATAACTGGCCAGATACCACGATAACTGCAAAAACGCCTTTTGACCGTGGTATCATATACTACGGTGTCTGCAAAAACGCAACTATGGGCTCCTATGGTTTCTAGTAAGTAAGTAAGTAAGTAATTTATTTCCGACCCGTCATTTTTAAAAGCGGAGTATGTAAAAAAAATAAAGAAATTAAATAAAACACACCAAAAACTTCTTCATCGTTGAGGGTGCGGTGTAAAGATTTGTACCAAATTTATTCCCCGTTATTACGTTGCGACGGAAACCTCATATCGTGTCTATGTCATTTACTCCCGGTTTTTTTCCAAGGAAAGGGATGGCTTGAGCGCATGCCAAATTTCCATCGACGTAATTTATTAATACGGTTTAAAGCCAAGCTGATCATTCATAATACAAGAAACAAAAACGAGATATTCGGGTCATTTACAGAAATATATATTTCTTCATATGACGACGGTTGCCAGAAGTGAAGCCGAAATATTCGAACTTATCTTTATCCCTTGCACAACATCTTAATGGGAGCATCATCTGATCTACAAAGCCCCCGAAAATCTCTTTTTTTGTTTCTCGAAATTTATTAAAAAACGAAAATCTCGTATATATATCTTCATATGAAGACGGTTGCCATGAGTGCAGCCAAAAATTCGAATTGATCTTTATCCCGGGCACAACATCTTAGTGGGAGCATGAGCTGATCTACAAACCCCCGAAAATTTCGTTTTTGTTTCTCGTAATTTATTAAAATAAAACGACACAAAATCCCGTAACAAAAAACAACAATGCATGAAAAAACAATACTGGTGGAAGAGAGATGCAGGAGTTTACAAGCTGGATGACCTAAAAAGAAAAACGTTCGACATCAGTCAATGTTATCACGTCGCAGAGTTGCTGGGAGTCCAGCAAATCCGAGTCCGAGACAAGTCCAAGTCCCTGAAGAAGGCGTCTCGAGACGAGCCCGATGAAAAATTTGTAGCCTGCGTAGTGGTATGATAGTTGTACGAAAAAGTTGCAAGTAATACTATGTAATAGTAAAGAATACTATCATTTATTGTGCTTGAGACTGGTCCAATCTTAAGCAGTAGTATTCAGTAGCATCCTGTCTTGCCACAACACCATCCAGTCTTGCTAATAGCAGCATGCAGTAGAATGCAGTAACACGGTAGCCTTGAAGTAGAAGCATGTAGTAGCATCAGAGTACTGCATGCTACTTTTTCGTACAACTTCATTCTGCTATTTTTAGATAAATTTTTCATCGGGAGTCCAGAGTCCGAGTCCACCAGCTCTGTCACGTCATTGCTCCTGTTAAAGCAGTGGTTCCCAACTGGGGGTACGCGTACCCAAAGGGGTACGTGAGACCCTCGTAAGGGGTATGCGAAGGTCCCAAATCTCTGAATTCGAAAATGTCTGCTTTCGTCAAGAAATTAGAGTTTCGGGCTTCCGAAGTTTCAAATAAACAGCGCAAGTGTCTTTTTGATCCTTGACTAGTTTATGGACGAGAATGAAATTGACAGCCTTGCAGCCTCAAGTATCCCTTTTATTTATATGTATTTTTAACAAATTAATTGCTTAAGATTTATGACAATAAATGACGTCTGTTTGCTGTATCGATCTGGACACCTCTTAGTAAAATAATAGAACAATGATTCTTCAGAAAGGGGTACGCAACCATTTTGAACCTTAATTAGGGGTACGCGATACGGAAAAGGTTGGGAACCACTGTGTTAAAGAACCCCTCTTTCTTATTCTTCCTATTATAACATCACTGACTCCCCTACGGAATTATTTATTTATTATTAGATTTGGCGTTAAGCTTTTAGCTTGTCGCCATTACTACACAAGTACAAACGGATTAGATACACTTAAGACACAGAAACTGACACACTACAAAAGTAAAAAAAAATTTAAACTACAAAACCCCGCCTTTCGCCATTGTTTTGTTTGTACGACTTGGCGCTTTTTCGGCCGAGCCGAGTTTTGCACACTAAGTCTGATTTTCACACTCGTATGTGAATTTCTCTTTTGGCTCCGCTTCGCATACAGATTTCCCCATAGCGACGGGAATTTCGCACACCGTACTTTAGTCCTAACAGGAATACTCTATATGACCAAGAACATATAAGAGATAGAACTGCTGTCTCCCTATCTCCGTCATACAAAGATGCTGAGTCGAGTAAGATACGAACCAGTCCCGACGCAAACGAGCGGAGGTTACACTAGCTTCGCGCCACATCACGTTTCGTTACCTCTACAAATAGCTATAGGGTTATCGCTGTTAAGTCGCTGAAGAGGAAATCTAGCAGTCAAAGCTGATTGGTTCTACAGACATAATTGTATATTGAAATGAATATTTGAATTTTAATTTTGAGTTTGAGTTTTGATAAGTTATTATAGTGTCTTTGGTTTTTTTTTTTTTTTTTTTTTTTTTTTTTTATAGTTAATAGTCAAAAAGTATATATAATCTTTTTTAAAATCATTTATTTTTTAGGGAGGTTTTTAGATATGAAATTTTTTGTAATTTGGGTTATGTTACGACATGTTCTCATATATGTTTGTGAATGAAAATAAGTCGTAATAATTTTGTTCATGAAAGAAGTTATATAAAAATGTTTGTTTAGCTTTGTTATACATATTTAAGAAAAAGTGTATAGTAGTTTTATTGTGAAATGTTTGAAAGTAAAGTTTGCCACTACGATGAAGGATTTCCTAATGACGGTAGGACGTCCTTCATTTCGTAGGATGGGCGCTGTTTATTTTTGTTGATTTAATTGTTATTGGTTATATACACTTTTTGAAATTTTTTGACTATTAATAGTAGTGTTTTAGTTTTATAAGGAAATTGATTTTAAATTTTAACAGGGTATTAGATTAATTGACTGATTATGTGTAGCAGACTGTTTATATGTAGTAGAGTAGTTATTGTGACGAAGCATGGTTGTGTGATGGTGAGGGGGTCAGGGTAAATTAATCAAGAATTTGTCATTTTAAGGTAAGAGACAAAGTCAAGAATAAGGATTCTGGAGCATAGAGAAGAAATTCTGGAAGCTCCAATCAACAACACAAAACAACAACAGGTCCTACAGACGGGCTCCAGAGCGGGTCGGCGCGCGGAGTACGCCTCCTGCTAGTCTCCTTTAATATTTCTTGTGCGATAAGCAACGGTGAAGACGGAAGAGGAGTAAACGGGTATTAACATCAGCTCAAAGCTAGAGTAAATACCTCTAGGTCCGCTCAATTTTGTCGGGGTTTTCATAGTCGCTGCATGCGACTAAAGACATACGTTCTATCTGATTATTTGTTCTCCATATGACTAAGTCCAAAACACTCCAGTGCTCCTCAGGAAGAAGGAGTAAACGTCTCCGTAACGACTCAAATTCAACAACTCAAATCCTGTGTCACAACAATCGCGGCGATCTTCGGGAGCAGCTGTGATACCCGAGGTGATACCCCTTCTGGCTCTTCCGCTAGGTACCCGGCGATTTTGCATCGGCAAGGAGAGTTAGTCATCAAGAGTATCGATAATACTCTTGATGACTGAGAGCGTGTTCCACCCTAGTTACCATAGTTACTACGGATGACGTCACTGATCCTGGCTTCTGGCCATCAAGGCTGAAACACATTTTTCTATTTTCGTCCAAATATCGTGCCGCCGGCTGATCGGGCCAATCACGTCACAGAAATCGTAGTTACCCCGCTAACTACGCTCCCGAGCGTAGTAGGGAGATAGTTACTATTTTGAGCTATTTTGAGAAGGTAGAAACGGTCAGCGTTGCAACTTTTACCGAGGTTGGAACGAAAATAGTAACTAATAGTTACTATTGTTAGAAGGGTGGTACAAGCTCTGACTCTTCGTGAGATGAAGAATCGCCTTGTGCCTAGCGAACAGACATACATGTCACCACAACTGTCCCTAACAAAAGCTGTTGATTAAAATTAACGTCACTGAGGGATGGAGGAGTAGCCACAAAAGTAAGAAACATGATTTTCCATGTCTTTTTTAAATAATAAAAATGTAAGATAAATTAGAAAAGATGCTACGGAAAAAAACCGCTTTTTGATTGGTACAAACAAAATGTGAATCAATTTTAATGATCCGTTCGGCTAACGTTTCTCATTCTTCTCGATGTTTGCTGGCGTGTTTCGGGCTTAGTCTTACCAAGAACAAATAATCAGACAGAACCTCCGTCTTTGGTCCCATGCAGCGACTATGGATACCCACCCAAAAGTGAGCGGGGCTAGATGTATGAAAGAATGAGTGAACTGATTTATTACATGCAGTCTAATAATAAGGCATTTGCACAGTGTATACAGAAAAAAGTAAATAACCGCTTGACGTATTTGCTCTAGCTTTGAGTTGGTGTTGATACCCGTCTTCTCTACTTCCGTCTTCGCCGTTGCTCATCGCAGACCAAAAGCTGCAGAAGGCGCGCCGACCCAACCAACCGGCTTCGACTTCAAAAGTTTCCTTTACGCGGCTTCATAGCGATACAGCTATTTGTTAATGTGCCGCGAAGGTCCTAACCTCCGCTCCTTTGCAACGGGCAGGGCACGGGGGAATATTCGACTCCGCATGGTCATATTACAGAGATGGGGAGACGGAGGTTCTATCTGATTATTCGTTCTTGGTCTTGTAGAGTGTTTGGGAGAGTCAATCCACGCGGCGCGCTAGTACTGCTAGTATTGATAAAACGGCACAGCAACCGAATAAGCGATGGGCGTTGCAAGCGGCGCCTGGAAACTGCAGGCGATGCCAACGAAAGGCGCTTTAAAGGACGTACCAGCAACTGACAGGTTGCGTCTGTGCTCACTCAAAATCAAATATAAAGAAGTTTACCCGATGAAAAATTTGTAGTCAGTATAGTTGTATGTTAGGCTACTTGTACGAAAAAGTTGCATGGATTGATATGTACTAGTACGGAATTCTATCACCTAATGTTCCTCAGACTGGGCTAATGGGCTAAGTAGTATCCATTAGCATCCCGTCTTGCTGAAACTTAAAATTCCATATTATAACTAATTCTTGAAAATTCTTCATCGGGCACTTAGTAAACAGATATATTTTTTTTTTAAATTGTCAAGGTATTCATACTAACCAAATACACTTACGGTGAACATTTGTTGCTATTTTTAATTTCTGAATAAATAATTAGTAATCAAATAAATAAATACAAACTGTAACGTTTTAATAAGAGCCAACAATACTAAGTGTGCTAGTACTGCTAATATCGACAAGTAAGCGATTGGCATTGCAAGCGGACGCCTGGAAACTGCAGGCGTTGCCAACGAAGAGCGCTTTAAAGTTTAACTGAAAAGCCAACTTATTTTTGTATCATTTCGTTCGTTTCACTGAGCTATTTGAATTCTGCGAAGTAACTTTTTTCTATTTTCCACTATTTGCTCTTGTAGTGACATTCGGAATATCTATGGCGGTCTCCGCAGCGCAAATTCTACTATGACACGGAATATTTGAATCTCAACAGTAGATTATAGGCGTATGGTAGCCGACGGATTTTCCTATCCCTGACAGCCAGCCTGCTACCAAGCCAGGGCGCTTCCCTATCCCTGTACCACGCAAGCCCCCAGTCACGGACCTGGAATCCGGGAGCCTCCGTCCGAGTGCGCGAGGGTCCGAATTTCGGCCGGAGGGCGGGCGAGAATGCCGCGCCGACATAGGGAGCTTCCGTCCGAGCACGCGGTGGTCCGGAATCCGCCCGGTTAACCGCTATGATGAGTGCTTTAAGGTTTTTTTCGTGATAAAAGGATGTTTTGTGTATTGTGTCACTTTAATGAGTGTTCAAGAATGAATCAAGAAAGTTATAAATGTCGTTTTTGCGAGGCTATAGTCTCTCAAAATCAATGCAATGTATGTTCAGTCAAACCAGATCTTGGAGATTGTATCCCTTGTTTACATGCCTTTTGTCGTAATCACAATAACATCCAGCCGACCTGTATTGACTGTCTAGCCGTGAAATGTAAACACCATCAGACGAATCATCTGGCCGTGTGTTATTTTTGCCACAGTTACGCTTTTTGTTCAGAAGACCGGCAGCAAGATATAGAGTACATGATGAAAAAACTAAATTTTTATTTTGATACAAATAGCGACTTGTGTCGAATGGTCCATTGTTTCCCAGAAAATTAGGGGTGGAATAAACATGTTCAGACAAGTTCAAAAGATGACGCCATAGGCGCTAAGAAGAAGATGGGTTTCCCTATGTCTGACCGTCCGTCTGTTACCAAGCCAAGGCGCTTCCCCTATCCCTGTCCCACGCAAGCCCCCAGTCGCGGACCTGGGATCAGGGAGCCTCCGTCCGAGCGCGCGGGGGTCCGGATTTCGGCCGGAGGGCGGGCGAGAATGCTGCGCCGACATAGGGAGCTTCCGTCCGAGCGCGCGGTGGTCTGGAATCCGCCTGGTTAACCGCTATGATGAGTGCTTTAAGGTTTTTTTCGTGATAAAAGGATGTTTTGTGTATTGTGTCATAGGCGCTACGAAGAAGATGGGTTTCCCTATGTCTGACCGTCCGTCTGTTACCAAGCCAAGGCGCTTCCCCTATCCCTGTCCCACGCAAGCCCCAAGTCGCGGACCTGGAATACGGGAGCCTCCGTCCGAGCGCGCGGGGGTCCGGATTTCGGCCGGAGGGCGGGCGAGAATGCCGCGCGCGGATACCCGGCAGCCTCCGCCCGAGCGCGCGGTGGTCCGGAATCCGCCCGGTTAACCGCTATGATGAGTGCTTTAAGGAACTCCCTATGAAGAGTGCTTTGAGGAAACACCTATGACGAATGCTTTGTGTAATTTTTGTATGAAGTGGTAGTTGTTCACACATTTGGATGTTGACATTGTCAATCTCTCGCTAGGAGTTCGCAATTTATCCGTAGGAAATTATGTAATGTTCGGACATGCATGCCTATCATATAGGCTACCTGTATTGCTAGAGGGTGGCTAGCAAGGTATAGACAGTAAGAGACGCCCAGTGAAAATGTAGATTTTAGTTCCATCAGTGAGTTTAGGATAGGGCTTGAGGGTTTACAAAACAGGAACTGTGAAATTATAATTTTAAGCCTACGCATAGGCTTTGAAAAATACTTAAGAACGGTTTACGAAACAAGGAACTTAAAATTAAACCTGTTTGCGGTCAACAGCAGTTATAAGTTTAGGCAGATGCAAACGATTAGATGAATACGTTTAGAGCATACAACTGTTTACCAGGAGAGCAAATATTACCCTCACCACTGACCTTCCTACTTTCCCTATCATATCCCCCCCCTCCCATCCCTATCCGACTCCATTATAGACACATACAATAAATGAACAGTGATAAGTAGATTTTCTGGAGGTTTCTCTAAACAGATCCATAAATGGAGTGCTAAAAATGAACATCTGGGTTTTCCCCAAACCGGTAGCTGAAATAAACAGTAAAACTAAACAGGTCTACACGTTCAGGCAAGTTCAGGAGATGACGCAATAAGGGGGGAACGTCAACCAATCAGAAGGCGAGTTATAAATAGATCTTCTGGGGAGTTTCCCCAGACAGTTAATATGTCTTTTGCTTCGGGTCAAATTTGTTAAGGTGCTTTGTAGGCTATATTTAAAGTATATGTTTAAATCAAGAAACGAACAAGCAATTGAGTATTACGGCCTATGGGTAAGGTGGCACGTTCAATCAGAATAATTTACAGTACTGGTCATGTAGTTGCTCCGGAATCCAAGCAAAATGGGAAATTTTCTGGAATTAAAAAGACTAAAAGTAAACGCGGAAACAGTATCTGAACGTTATTTCCTAGCGGATACGTATTTCGCCCATGATCCAGACGATACCGGAAATTGAGTAGACGTGAAAATAAGGTCGATTTGAACCTGGCAAACAAACATACTCTATAGGTGGCCGTACGTCAATAGAGATAGAGAGAACATTAGACTCGAAACACCGAGTTACATATTTACCCATGCTTTTATGCCACTTTCTCCCTCTTAGGATATCCAACACCCCTTGTGATCCCATCGAAACCTTTGTTTTTGTTAGTTTAAATATACTGAAACGAAGGTACACCGAAACGTGCTTGGACATGTCTGTGTTACTGAATACTGTAAAGATAGAGTATTCATAGGTCTATAACTCATTTACTAATTACCTGACAAGCCTAGATCTGTCTACTGAAGCATATCCCAATCTTGACACAAACCTTAAACTGCTTACAGTTTTACCGATTAGTGTCGTCTCCTGTCGGTTCATAGTAACTCTCCCACATAGAATCGGGGTCACACAGTATCTCCATTATGCACTAATTATCGAACAGACTGACGATTTATTGAGCTTAGGACCTGGATTTATATACAGGGAGAATGTTTATCTCTACCCAACAGTTACTCAAACGTCTATAAATAGAGAGTGTATATACAGGGAGAATGTTTATCTCTACTCAACACTTACTCAAACGTCTATAAATAGAGAGTTAAAATTAGTTTGTTTGGGTTTTCCCCAAACAAATCCGAAAACAGAAAGTTATAAATAGATTATTTGACTTTGCCCATGAGAGTCCGTAAATAGAAATCTATAAATAGAACATTCGGGATTCCCCAAACATGTCCAAAATAAACAGGCGTAAACAAGTTCAATGAGATGACGCAATGAGGGGTGAGCAGGAACAAGTATAACCTTTAGCATGTCATTAGACGACAGCAGAGCTAGTCTACCAAATACACTTAGACTTGACTAGTAAACTACCTCCTTCCCTCCACTATGCCACCCCACAGTTTGAATCCTATCCAGAGATGTTTTTTCCCATTGAACGACAGCCCTAGGCTAGACCACTCTCGGTCTGTTTTATTAACGAGTGTCGTTCGAACCGATGAGGGTGCGAAGGTTTTAAATGCATAAAATATACCCTTTTGAATTTCATCAGACGGAAACAGATCTAGTATACCTAGCACACATATACCTGCCTAATATCAAGAATAAATAAGGGAAGAACTGAGAACTCACATAACCCCGATGTCAGCATCCTAGATCTCTTTTCGTCCGATCTTATTTACCGGGGGTGGAGCCTTGTTCGCGTGTTGCCTCTTGCAGTATTAAATGTTACCTCCAGAGCAAAAGTGATGAAGCAGTCAGAAAAGGCGGGAAGTTCAAACAGTGCAGATTCTGAGGATTATATAAATGGAAACTCCTTTCCAATCTTTGGTCAGATTTGCAATATGAAGCTTATGTTGTTACCACCCTTCACAAAGACAGTGAAGCCCAAGGGAATGCGGCATTTGATGACTCAGGGGAACAATTAAGCAACTTGAACGATGAAGCATAGATCTAACACGCATGCATTTAGTTCACATTCAATAGGACTGGTGTGAACATTAGTAATTTTATTTTGGTCTTCTCAGGACTGTAAAGAATCGCTCCTAGAAAAGGTATTAAGTTTGGACAATATTTAGCTGTCGAAATGTACTCAATGAGTTACTATGTTTTGTTTTTTAGTTGTACTCTACACGAAATTTATTTCATACCATTTTCTCGTGTAGTTGCGAAAAACAGTCTAAAGTCCTAATTTTAAATTAATGATTGCTGAGTGTAGGATATCTTTCAAGGCGTATCATTTTGTGATAACAACTTATTATTCTTGGTCAAAAAGTTATATCATTATCTAGGATAGTTGCACTTTACATCTGCCCAAATTTGTCATTGTCTATGCCTTTTCGTAATCGTTTTTTTTTCTTTTCATTATCATGTTTTTAAATCATTCAATTTGGAATTTGGGCATAGCTGGCGAACTGTACTCAAAGAGTTCTTATGTTTTGTTTTTAAGTTGTACTCTGTACACAAAATTCAGTTCATAACATTTCTCGGTTAGTTGCGAAAAACAGTTGGCTTGAAGTATTTCCTAATTTTAAATTTTAATTGATTACTGAAAATGATAATTGCACGGTACAATTCAAAACGTCTACATTTGAGATAACCATTTATTATTTTTGGTCAAAATGTATATCATTATCTCGGATAGTTGGCTAAATGTTTCACTGTCTATCCTATTGACATGTCTTTTTTTTTCATCACTAAGAATCTGCCGTAGAGATTGCATGAATGTTTGGAAGCGTGTCCCTTCCTTCTTTAAACTTATAGTGTTCAGTCTAGTGTTTCGGTCCTTTTCTGCCTTTATTTTCGTCATCCTTAAATGTAAGATTGCATGACTTCTATCATCTCACTATACTTTAGCCCCTTGTCTCGTCTTTTAAACTAGTGGTAGCAGCGATTTGTTGGAGGGAGAAGGGCAAAATGTCGGCCTCTTTCTGTTTAATTTGAATTCGGCGCACTTACTTGACGCGGAGCACGGCGATTAGAAGAAATAGCGCCAATATTTACTCTGTGGTCTGGACAGGCGCCGAATAGGCTCCACCCGCGGTACTTGAGGATCGGGCAGAAAACAACGTCCCATGATTCAAGTCTTCTCAATTCTTCCCTTATTTATTCTTGCTAATATGAATAATTCCTTGCTCTAAATCCCTCCACCATGACACCCCACAGTGCGAATCCTATCCAGAGATGATTTTTTCCATCCTCCGACAGCCGCAGGCTCGACCACTCTCGGTTTCCATGTAAATCTCTATGCTTCGCTAATGAGGGTAGTTTTGAATTAATGAGGGAGCGCAGACTTTAAATACAAAAGGTATACCCTTTTGGATGTCGTTAGACGGAAACAGATCTAGTATACCTAGCACACATATACCTGCCTAACAGGACTACCTCCTTGGTCTAGGTCCCTCCACCATGACACCCCCGCAGTGCAAATCCTATCCAGAGATGTTTTTTCCCATCCTCCGACAGCCGCAGGCTCGACCACTCTCGGTTTCCATGTAAATCTCTATGCTTCGCTAATGAGGGTAGTTTTGAATTAATGAGGGAGCGCAGACTTTAAATACAAAAGGTATACCCTTTTGGATGTCGTTAGACGGAAACAGAGCTAGTATACCTAGCACACATATACCTGCCTTACAAGACTACCTCCTTGGTCTAGGTCCCTCCACCATGACAACCCCACAGTACGAATCCTATCCAGAGATGGTTTTTCCCATCCTCCGACAGCCGCAGGCTCGACCACTCTCGGTTTCCATGTAAATCTCTATACTTCGCTAATGAGGGTAGTTTTGAATTAATGAGGGAGCGCAGATTTTAAATACAAAAGGTATACCCTTTTGGATGTCAAGAAATACTGTCCAATTTTCGATATTTACTGTGTGGATGCTACTGTCCCCTTCCGATACTAACCGATCGATCTTATCCCCCCTTCATTTCCAGTGATCAGATACTCCTAGACCTGTCTACGAGCTCAGATAATATTCCAACAGATCTACGAGAATATGCAGAGGTAGATTTCCTATCTCCTGACGAGCCTAAACACATCCATTCTTTCTCGCAAAGAGAAGGGTGACACACTCTCATTCCCAGTTGACAATAATTATGACTTAGAAATATCAAGGAAAGTATGCAATCGGGAGATAGGGCAACGAATTCCTTTTTTCCAAGTTGGATTTCCCTTCGATGGACAAGCCTAAACAAGTTGAAAGACGAATGTTCTATCCCTTTGAACAGCCTAGACCTGTCCCCAGATATAGTTACAACAAACCTGTCCCATCCCTTTAGGTTAGTGACTCGTGATCGTTGACAAAAAAGCTGGTCAATCTATTGTTGCATAGCATGAATTCACCTAACACTACATGTTTATTTTTCAGTCTGACCGATCCGTTAACTTTTTATGACACTTGCAATCCTCGGGACAACGAATCCTTCTTTTCGAGGATCTGTGATTGTAGTGCGGTTGGCAGGCTGGTGGGTCGAAGTAGGTTACGAACGGCTGATTTCGATTTGAGTACGAGTTAACGGTTGATAATTACTATATGTCTGAGGCGAACATTTAAAGGTGCCAACAAAAAATGCATCCTCCTTGAGGGGAGTACCAGCATTTCTTCGGAAATATTGGAACATGCATAGCCATGTTTCGAGGGTCACGGTGCCCACACTCCATAGTTCTTATGTTTAACCTGATGAGTTTCACATTCCCAAGGTTCGAAAAAGATTTCCATCCCTCGATGATGAGTTTCTACAACAAATTTGCTAATGTTTTGTCACATGGATCAATGGAATGCTGTGTTTTGATCGCTGACTACGGACGTTGAATCATCTTGAGACGCCATTTTCATGGTTCAGTCGGCCTTTCAGCTTATTTTGTTCTGTACTGTCCAATTTGTGGCATAAAGTACACAATCATGTACAATTGCCACGTTCTTCTTGGGAAGTACCCGGATTTAACAGTTTCCGACAAGCTCATTGGCCGAAAATACGCGATATCTTTAATTTATCCTGTGGATGACAGGGAACTGAGCACACAATTTTGTACATTTGCTACACTCTTCTTGAGATGTACGTGGATTTCAGTGTTCCGACAAGCTCATTCGTCGGAAACACCCTAATTGTTAATTTCTCATGTGGGTGACCCACTCAGTAAATCCATGTTCTCGTGTTTGATGGAGTTTCGATTGCCTAGAGTCCTTAATATTTATAATCAACCTGACTAAGTTTCAAGCTTTGGGAACCGAATTCATACAACAACCGAGGGTGGGTTCATATACGGTGCATACTGATTAAACTTTTACTTTTGTCATAGTATTCTGGAGACGTGGTACAGTCCCACTCGCTATTTCCATAGTCGAAAATATTGATATGTTTATTTTATATAGTGAGGGATAGAGAATTAAACCACTAGTCTGTACAATTGCCACGTTTTTTTCTTGAGACGCAACTTGATTTCATTCTTTCCGACAAGCTCAGAAATACCGCTATGATTTTGTGCATACTGTGGATTACAAAAAGAGACCATGGATTTAGAGGACTGAATGTCTATACTCCTTAATGTATCAAATTACCTGACTAGTTGCACTTTTCAAACTTAGGAACAGATTTCATTAAACCGAGGATGGGTTTCTACGATTCGTTTTGCTAATGATCTATCAAAATGTTCAGTAAAATGCTCTGAACGTTGAGTCATTGTAAGATTCATTTTTAACGATTCAGTTGTCCTTTCGTCTAGTTTGTTCTGTAATGTCCAGTTTGTAGCACAAAACCCACAATTTTGTACACTTGCAACGGTCTTCTTGGGATGTATCTGGATTTTAATGTTTCCGACAAGCTCATTGGTCGAAAACACTCTTATAATTTTTTGTATACTGCGGTTTTCAAACAAGAGACCATGGATATTTTTATCAATTTAACCTGACTAGTTTCAAGCTTCGGAATCGAATTCATTCAACCGAGGGTGGATTTCTACGGTCTTACTTCTAAACTTTTAGTTTTGTCATAGTCTTCTAAAGACCTGGCACAGTCCCGCTCACTATTTCCAGCGATCTTATTGGTCACCATGTTTATTTTATCCACTGTGACGGGGAACTATGTACAATTGTCACCTTTTTCTTGAGACCTACCTTGATTTATGTGTTTCCGAGAAGCTGATTGGTCGGAAACGCCGCTACAATTATTTTTGATATTGTGGATTACAAACAAGAGACCATGGATTTAGAGGGCTGAATGTCTATACTCCCTAATTTACCAAATTAACCTGACTATTTTCGAGCTTCGGAACAGATTTGATTCAACCGAGGTGAGTATCTACGGTACACTTGCAGAAGGTTTGACACACGAATCAGTAGATGCTGTGTATTGATCGCTGATTTGAACGTGGAACAATATTGAGAGTATTGAGACACCGTTTTCAAGGATCATCTGACCTTTCCTTGTCTTGTTATTCTGGACAATTCGAATTTGCAGCTTCAAGCCGACACTAGTGAACACTTGGCGTGTTCTTGTTAAGGCGCAATAGCATTCCAGTCACTATATCCGATGAGTTCAGTGGTTGAAAACACCCTATGGTTAATTTGTCCTGTGGGGATACAGCCCTCGATTCACTGGTCTCTTGTTTTATGGCCGTGTTGACCGTCTACATTCCATATATCTTGTTGATAAGTTTCATTTGCAAGCTTTGAAAACTATTTCTATTACTCGACGATGGGCTTCTACGGTAAATTTGCAAAGAAATTGATGGTTGGATCCCTGGAATGTTGTGTTTTGATGGCTTACTCTGTACGCGAACCCGTCATTTCTTCTATTTCAGTCATTCGTCCAACTTTTTTTTGTCTTTTTATCCTAAAAAGACAAGCGCTTGAAGAGTTTAAACTAGTTAATTGTGGACTTCACGCTACAATATTTAACGTTTTTAGGATAAAAAGACAAAAAAAAGTTGGACGAATGACTGAAATAGAAGAAATGACGGGTTCGCGTACAGAGTAAGCGATCAAAACACAACATTCCAGGGATCCAACCATCAATTTCTTTGCAAATTTACCGTAGAAGCCCATCGTCGAGTAACAGAAATAGTTTTCAAAGCTTGCAAATGAAACTTATCAACAAGATATATGGAATGTAGACGGTCAACACGGCCATAAAACAAGAGACCAGTGAATCAAGGGCTGTATCCCCACAGGAAAAATTAACCATAGGGTGTTTTCAACCACTGAACTCATCGGATATAGTGACTGGAATCCTATTGCGCCTTAACAAGAACACGCCAAGTGTTCACTAGTGTCGGCTTAAAGCTGCAAATTCGAATTGTCCAGAATAACAAGACAAGGAAAGGTCAGATGAACCTTGAAAACGGTGTCTCAATACTCTCAATATTGTTCCACGTTCAAATCAGCGATCAATACACAGCATCCCACTGATTCATGTGTCAAACCTTCTGCAAGTGTACCGTAGATACTCACCTCGGTTAAATCAAATCTGTTCCGAAGCTCGAAAATAGTCAGGTTAATTTGGTAAATTAGGGAGTATAGACATTCAGCCCTCTAAATCCATGGTCTCTTGTTTGTAATACACAATATCACAAATAATTGTAGCGGCGGTTCCAACCAATCAGCTTCTCGGAAACACATAAATCAAGGTAGGTCTCAAGAAAAAGGTGACAATTGTACATAGTTCCCCGTCACAGTGGATAAAATAAACATGTTGACCAATTAGATCGCTGGAAATAGTGAGCGGGACTGTGCTAGGTCTTTAGAAGACTATGACAAAACTAAAAGTTTAGAAGTAAGACCGTAGAAATCCATCCTCGGTTGAATGAATTCGATTCCGAAGCTTGAAACTAGTCAGGTTAAATTGATAAAAATATCCATGGTCTCTTGTTTGAAATCCGCAGTATACAGAAAATCATAAGAGTGTTTTCGACCAATGAGCTTGTCGGAAACATTAAAATCCAGATACGTCCCAAGAAGACCGTTGCAAGTGTACAAAATTGTGGGTTTTGTGCTACAAACTGGACATTACAGAACAAACTAGACGAAAGGACAACTGAATCGGAAAAAATGAATCTCACAATGACTCAACGTTCAGAGCATTTTAATGAACATTTTGATAGATCATTAGCAAAACGAATCGTAGAAACCCACCCTCGGTTTAATGAAATCTGTTCCTAAGTTTGAAAAGTGCAACTAGTCAGGTAATTTGATACATTAAGGAGTATAGACATTCAGTCCTCTAAATCCATGGTCCCTTTTTGTAATCCACAGTATGCACAAAATCATAGCGGTATTTCTGAGCTTGTCGGAAAGACTGAAATCAAGGTGCGTCTCAAGAAAAAAACGTGGCAATTGTACAGACTAGCGGTTCAATTCTCTATCCCTCACTATATAAAATAAACATATCGATATTTTCGACTATGGAAATAGCGAGTGGGACTGTACCACGTCTCCAGAAGACTATGACAAAAGTAAAAGTTTAGACAGTATGCACCGTATATGAACCCACCCTCGGTTGTTGTATGAATTCGGTTCGCAAAGCTTGAAACTTAGTCAGGTTGATTATAAATATTAAGGACTCTAGGCAATCAAAACTCCATCAAACACGAGACCATGGATTTACTGAGTGGGTCACCCACATGTGAAATTAACCATTAGGGTGTTTCCGACGAATGAGCTTGTCGGAACACTGAAATCCATGTACATCTCAAGAAGAGTGTAGCAAATTTACAAAATTGTGTGCTCAATTCCCTGTCATCCACAGGATAAATTAAAGATATCGCGTATTTTCGGCCAATGAGCTTGTCGGAAACTGTTAAATCCGGGTACTTCCCAAGAAGAACGTGGCAATTGTACATGATTGTGTACTTTATGCCACAAATTGGACAGCACAGAACAAAATAAGCTGAATGGCCGACTGAACCATGAAAATGGCGTCTCAAGATGATTCAACGTTCGTAGTCAGCGATCAAAACACAGCATTCCATTGATCCATGTGACAAAACATTAGCAAATTTGTTGTAGAAACTCATCATCGAGGGATGGAAATCTTTTTCGAACCTTGGGAATGTGAAACTCATCAGGTTAAACATAAGAACTATGGAGTGTGGGCACCGTGACCCTCGAAACATGGCTATGCATGTTCCAATATTTCCGAAGAAATGCTGGTACTCCCCTCAAGGAGGATGCATTTTTTGTTGGCACCTTTAAATGTTCGCCTCCGACATATAGTAATTATCAACCATTAACTCGTATTCAAATCGGAATCAGCCGTTCGTAACCTACTTCGACCCATCCAGCCTGCCAACCGCACTACAATCACAGATCCTCGAAAAGAAGGATTCGTTGTCCCGAGGATTGCAAGTGTCATAAAAAGTTAACGGATCGGTCAGACTGAAAAATAAGCATGTAGTGTTAGGTGAATTCATGCTATGCAACAATAAGATTGACCAGCTTTTTTGTCAACGATCACGAGTCACTAAGCTAAAGGGATGGGACAGGTTTGTTGTAACTATATCTGGGGACAGGTCTAGGCTGTTCAAAGGGATAGAACATTCGTCTTTCAACTTGTTTAGGCTTGTCCATCGAAGGGAAATCCAACATGGAAAAAAGGAATTCGTTGCCCTATCTCCCGATTGCATACTTTCCTTGATATTTCTAATTCATAATTATTGTCAACTGGGAATGAGAGTGTGTCACCCTTCTCTTTACGAGAAAGAATGGATATGTTTAGGTTCGTCAGGAGATAGGAAATCTACCTCTGCATATTTTCATAGATCTGTTGGAATATTATCTGAGCTCGTAGACAGGTCTAGGAGTATCTGATCACTGGAAATGAAGGGGGGATAGGATCGATCGGTTAGTATCGGAAGGGGACAGTAGCATCCACACAGTAAATATCGAAAATTGGACAGTATTTCTTGACATCCAAAAGGGTATACCTTTTGTATTTAAAGTCTGCGCTCCCTCATTAATTCAAAACTACCCTCATTAGCGAAGCATAGAGATTTACATGGAAACCGAGAGTGGTCGAGCCTGCGGCTGTCGCAGGATGGGAAAAACCATCTCTGGATAGGATTCGCACTGTGGGGGTGTCATGGTGGAGGGACCTAGACCAAGGAGGTAGTCCTGTTAGGCTGGTAAATGTGTGCTAGGTATACTAGATCTGTTTCCGTCTAACGACATCCAAAAGGGTATACCTTTTGTATTTAAAGTCTGCGCTCCCTCATTAATTCAAAACTACCCTCATTAGCGAAGCATAGAGATTTACATGGAAACCGAGAGTGGTCGAGCCTGCGGCTGTCGGAGGATGGGAAAAAACATCTCTGGATAGGATTCGCACTGTGGGGGTGTCATGGTGGAGGGATTTATACCAAGGAATTATTCATATTAGGCAGGTATATGTGTGCTAGGTATACTAGATCTGTTTCCGTCTGATGAAATCCAAAAGGGTATATTTTATGCATTTAAAACCTGCGCACCCTCGTCGGTTCGAACGACACTCGTTAATAAAACAGACCGAGAGTGGTCTAGCCTAGGGCTGTCGTTCAATGAGAAAAAACATCTCTGGATAGGATTCGAACTGTGGGGTGGCATAGTGGAGGGACTTACAACAAGGAGGTAGTTTACTAGTCAGGTCTAAGTGTATTTGGTAGACTAGCTCTGCTGTCGTCTAATGACATGCTAAAGGTTATACTTGTTCCTGCTCACCCCTCATTGCGTCATCTCATTGAACTTGTTTACGCCTGTTTATTTTGGACATGTTTGGGGAATCCCGAATGTTCTATTTATAGATTTCTATTTACGGACTCTCATGGGGAAAGTCAAATAATATATTTATAACTTTCTGTTTTCGGATTTGTTTGGGGAAAACCCAAACAAACTAATTTAAACTCTCTATTTATAGACGTTTGAGTAAGTGTTGGGTAGAGATAAACATTCTCCCTGTATATACACTCTCTATTTATAGACGTTTGAGTAACTGTTGGGTAGAGATAAACATTCTCCCTGTATATAATTCCAAGTCCTAAGCTCGATAAATCATCAGTCTGTTCGATAATTAGTGCATAATGGAGATACTGTGTGACCCCGATTCTATGTGGGAGAGTTACGATGAACCGACAGGAGACGACACTAATCGGTAAAACTGTAAGCAGTTTAAGGTTTGTGTCAAGATTGAGATATGCTTCAGTAGACAGATCTAGGCTTGTCGGGTAATTGTAAATGAGTTATAGACCTATGAATGCTCTATCTTTACAGTATTCAGTAACACAGACATGTCCAAGCACGTTTCGGTGTACCTTCGTTTCAATATATTTAAACTAACAAAAACAAAGGTTTCGATGGGATCACAAGGGGTGTTGGATATCCTAAGAGGGAGAAAGTGGCATAAAAGCATGGGTAAATATGTAACTCGGTGTTTCGATTCTAATGTTCTCTCTATCTCTATTGACGTACGGCCACCTATAGAGTATGTTTGTTTGCCAGGTTCAAATCGACCTTATTTTCACGTCTACTCAATTTCCGGTATCGTCTGGATCACGGGCGAAATACGTATCCGCTAGGAAATAACGTTCAGATACTGTTTCCGCGTTTACTTTTAGTCTTTTTAATTCCAGAAAATTTCCCATTTTGCTTGGATTCCGGAGCAACTACATGACCAGTACTGTAAATTATTCTGATAGAACGTGCCACCTTACCCATAGGCCGTCATACTCAGTTGCTTGTTCGTTTCTTGATTTAAACATATACTTTAAATATAGCCTACAAAGCACCTTAACAAATTTGACCCGAAGCAAAAGACATATTAACTGTCTGGGGAAACTCCCCAGAAGATCTATTTATAACTCGCCTTCTGATTGGTTGACGTTCCCCCCTTATTGCGTCATCTCTTGAACTTGCCTGAACGTGTGGACCTGTTTAGTTTTACTGTTTATTTCAGCTACCGGTTTGGGGAAAACCCAGATGTTAAATTTTAGCACTCCATTTATGGATCTGTTTAGAGAAACCTCCAGAAAATCTACTTATCACTCTTCATTTATTATGGCACTTGCAGCCTCTGGCTCAAGTGCCATATACCGATCACAATTCCGTCTGTCGGTCTGTCGGTCGGTCCGAGTTTTTTTGTCCCACATATCCGAGTTAGGGTACTTCCAGATGTGCTAGGACAATGAAACTTGGCAGGCATATCAGGGACCCGACCAAACTAACCTGGAAATAATCAGTTTCCCGATCCGACCATATGGGGGGGGGGGAGTGCGGGGCGCTGGAAACTTGCAAATTTAGGGCATTTTGTCACTTTTTTCTGAGTTAGGGTACTTCTAGATGAGCTAGGACAATGAAACTTGGCAGGAATATCAGGGACCCGACCAAACGAACCTGGAAATAATCAGTTTCCCGATCCGACCATATGCGGGGGAGTGGGGGCGCTCGAAACTTGAAAATTTAGGGCATTTTGTCACACTTTTTCGAGTTTGGGTACTTCCAGATGAGCTAGGACAATGAAACTTGGCAGGAATATCAGGGACCTGACCAAATTAACCTGGAAATAATAAGTTTCCCGATCCGACCATATGCGGGGGAGTTGGGGCGCTGGAAACTTGAAAATTTAGGGCATTTTGTCACACTTTTTCGAGTGAGGGTACTTCCAGATGAGCTAGGACAATGAAACTTGGCAGGAATATCACGGACCCGACCAAACTAACCTGGAAATAATCAGTTTCCCGATCCGACCATATGGGGGGGAGTGCGGGGCGCTGGAAACTTGAAAATTTAGGGCATTTTGTCACACTTTTTCGAGTTAGGGTACTTCCAGTTGTGCTAGGACCATGAAACTTGGCAGGCATATCAGAGACCCGACCAAACAAAATTAGGAATAATCAGTTTTCTGATCCGACCATTTTGGGGGGGGGGGTGGAGGGCAGGGGAATCCGGGAAACTGAGAAGTGTGTAACTTTCGAACGGATGATCGGATAGTAATGAAACTTCATAACTGAAGAGAATATATATCTGTAATGTCCCGTTTAAAGTCTTGACCGGATTCGGTAGCCAGGGGGGAGTTGAGGGGGGAGACCGGAAATTTCAAGAAACGGTTAGAATGGAGGGATCGGAGTGAAACTTGCTGGGAAGAACAAGCATCTGCTCTAGATAAGTCCTTTAGACCATTGTACTGGATCCGGACACTTATGGGGGGGGGGTCCCGGAATTCCGGTGAGGGTGGTTTTTTGGATTTTCACGATGAAACTTGGCAGGCATATCAGGGACCCAATCAAACTGACTTCAAAATAAAAATATTGTCGATCAGATAATGGTGGGGGAGTGGAGGGAGGGGAATCCGCAGGGGAATCCGAGAAATTGAGAAGTGTGTAACTTTCGAACGGATGACCGGATTGTAATGAAACTTCATAACTGAACAGAATATATATCTGTAATGTCCCGTTTAAAGTCTTGACCGGATTCGGTAGCCAGGGGGAGTTGGGGGGGGGGGGGGGGGAGACCGGAAATTTCAAGAAACGGTTAGAATGGAGGGATCGGAGTGAAACTTGCTGGGAAGAACAAGCATCTGCTCTAGATAAGTCCTTTAGACCATTGTACTTGATCCGGACACTTATGGGGGGAGGGGGGGTCCCGGAATTCCGGTGATGGTGGTTTTGGGGATTTTCACGACGAAACTTGGCAGGCATATCAGGGACCCAATCAAACTGACTTCAAAATAAAAATTTTGTCGATCAGATAATGGTGGGGGGAGTGGAGGGAGGGGAATCCGAAATTTTCAGTCATGCGTAATTTTGGAATGGGTGATCGGATTCGAGTGAAATTTAAGAATTCAACAGAAGACATTTCTCAGATGTTTTTTTTCATATCGGGACCGGATCCGGCAACTATTGGGGGGGGGGGGGGGCGGAAAATACGTGCCCCGTTTAGAATGGAGGGATCGGGATGGAACTTTGTGGGAAGAACAAACAGATGCTCTAGGTAAGTCATTTGCTGAATCGGATTGGCTACGTGCTCCGCGGGAGAGCTGGGTGGGGTGGGGGGGGGGGTGGTGGACCGGAAATCTCGAGAAACGGTTAGAATGATGGTATCGGAGTGAAACTTGCTGGGAAGAACAAACATCTGGTCCATGTAAATCTTTTACATAATTTGACTGGATCCGGACACTTGAGGGGGGGGGAGGAGGGGTATCCCGGAATTCCGTTTTTTGGGGGATTTTCACGACGAAACTTGGGAGGCATATCAGGGACCCGGTCAAACTGACTTGGAATAAAAAAAAATCCTCGATATGATAATCTTGGGGGGGGGGGGCGAGTTGAGGGAGGGGAATCCGGAATATTGAGTCATGCGTAACTTTGGAACGGGTGATCGGATTCGAGTGAAATTTAATAATTAAACAGAGGACATTTTTCTCTTGTGACCTTTTTCATTTCCGGACCGAATCCGGCAATTATCGGGGGGAGGGCGGAAAATACTTGACCCGCTTAGACTGGTGTGATCTGGATCGAACTTCGTGGGAATGACAAACAGATGCTCTGGATTAATCATTTACAGAACCGGATTGGCTCCGGTTATTGTGGGTGGAGTTGGAGGAGGGGGAGGGGGGTCTGGGATTCCGGTGATCGCGCGTTAAGGTACTTCCAGATGTGCTAGGACGATGAAACTTCGCTGGAATATTGGAGACTCAACAACATTTGCTTAGAAATTGCTACTTCCCAAATCCGATTATTCCTTAAAGTACCAATCTTGACCGCAAAGTAAAAAAAATACTTTATGCAATATATGTATTTTCGTGATGCCCATCAGCCCATTAGCAGTTTTGCCTCAAGGGTTTTGCTTACAAATGAAGTTCCAGCTCCCTTATAGCGCGCATCTCAACCGCAAAGTCGAAACTTACTTTTGATCAATCAAATCATCTTGACACATGCAAGTGCCATATGAGCTTACAGCTCTTGTTGTATGTCGGATAGGGATGGGAAGGGAAGGGGGATATGAAAGGGAAAGTAGGAAGGTGGGTGGTGAGGGTAATATTTGCTCTCCTGGTAAACAGTTGTATGCTCTAAAAGTATTCATCTAATCCTTTGCATCTGCCTAAACTTATAACTGCTGTTGACCGCAAACAGCTTTAATTTTAAGTTCCTTGTTTCGTAAACCGTTCTTAAGTATTTTTATGGCACTTGCAACCTCTGGCTCAAGTGCCATATACCGATCACAATTCCGTCTGTCGGTCTGTCGGTCTGTCGGTCGGTCCGAGTTTTTTTGTCCCACATATCCGAGTTAGGGTACTTCCAGATGTGCTAGGACAATGAAACTTGGCAGGCATATCAGGGACCCGACCAAACTAACCTGGAAATAATCAGTTTCCCGATCCGACCATATGGGGGGGGGGAGTGCGGGGCGCTGGAAACTTGCAAATTTAGGGCATTTTGTCCCTTTTTTCTGAGTTAGGGTACTTCTAGATGAGCTAGGACAATGAAACTTGGCAGGAATATCAGGGACCCGACCAAACGAACCTGGAAATAATCAGTTTCCCGATCCGACCATATGCGGGGGAGTGGGGGCGCTCGAAACTTGAAAATTTAGGGCATTTTGTCACACTTTTTCGAGTTAGGGTACTTCCAGATGAGCTAGGACAATGAAACTTGGCAGGAATATCAGGGACCTGACCAAAGTAACCTGGAAATAATAAGTTTCCCGATCCGACCATATGCGGGGGAGTTGGGGCGCTGGAAACTTGAAAATTTAGGGCATTTTGTCACACTTTTTCGAGTGAGGGTACTTCCAGATGAGCTAGGACAATGAAACTTGGCAGGAATATCACGGACCCGACCAAACTAACCTGGAAATAATCAGTTTCCCGATCTGACCATATGGGGGGGAGTGCGGGGCGCTGGAAACTTGAAAATTTAGGGCATTTTGTCACACTTTTTCGAGTTAGGGTACTTCCAGTTGTGCTAGGACCATGAAACTTGGCAGGCATATCAGAGACCCGACCAAACAAAATTAGGAATAATCAGTTTTCTGATCCGACTATTTGGGGGGGGGGGGTGGAGGGCAGGGGAATCCGGGAAACTGAGAAGTGTGTAACTTTCGAACGGATGATCGGATTGTAATGAAACTTCATAACTGAAGAGAATATATATCTGTAATGTCCCGTTTAAAGTCTTGACCGGATTCGGTAGCCAGGGGGGAGTTGGGGGGGGGGAGACCGGAAATTTCAAGAAACGGTTAGAATGGAGGGATCGGAGTGAAACTTGCTGGGAAGAACAAGCATCTGCTCTAGATAAGTCCTTTAGACCACTGTACTGGATCCGGACACTTATGGGGGGGGGGGGGGGCGGAATTCCGTTGATGGTGGTTTTTTGGATTTTCACGATGAAACTTGGCAGGCATATCAGGGACCCAATCAAACTGACTTCAAAATAAAAATATTGTTGATCAGATAATGGTGGGGGAGTGGAGGGAGGGGAATCCGCAGGGGAATCCGGGAAATTGAGAAGTGTGTAACTTTCGAACGGATGATCGGATTGTAATGAAACTTCATAACTGAACAGAATATATATCTGTAATGTCCCGTTTAAAGTCTTGACCGGATTCGGTAGCCAGGGGGGAGTTGGGGGGGGGGAGACCGGAAATTTCAAGAAACGGTTAGAATGGAGGGATCGGAGTGAAACTTGCTGGGAAGAACAAGCATCTGCTCTAGATAAGTCCTTTAGGCCATTGTACTTGATCCGGACACTTATGGGGGGGGGGGGTCCCGGAATTCCGGTGATGGTGGTTTTGGGGACTTTCACGATGAAACTTGGCAGGCATATCAGGGACCCAATCAAACTGACTTCAAAATAAAAATTTTGTCGATCAGATAATGGTGGGGGGAGTGGAGGGAGGGGAATCCGAAATTTTCAGTCATGCGTAATTTTAGAATGGTTGATCGGATTCGAGTGAAATTTAAGAATTCAACAGAGGACATTTCTCCGATGATTTTTTTCATATCCGGACCGGATCCGGCAACTATTGGGGGGGGGGGGAAATACGTGCCCCGTTTAGAATGGAGGGATCGGGATGGAACTTTGTGGGAAGAACAAACAGATGCTCTAGGTAAGTCATTTGCTGAATCGGATTGGCTACGTGCACCGTGGGGGAGCTGGGTGGGGTGGGGGGGGGGGGTGGACCGGAAATCTCGAGATACGGTTAGAATGATGGTATCGGAGTGAAACTTGCTGGGAAGAACAAACATCTGGTCCATATAAATCTTTTACATAATTTGACTGGATCCGGACACTTTAGGGGGTGGGGGGAGGAGGGGTATCCCGGAATTCCGTTTTTGGGGGATTTTCACGACGAAACTTGGAAGGCATATCAGGGACCCGGTCAAACTGACTTGGAAGAAAAAAAAAATCCTCGATATGAAAATCTTGGGGGGGGGGGGGGGGAGTTGAGGGAGGGGAATCCGGAATATTGAGTCATGCGCAACTTTGGAACGGGTGATCGGATTCGAGTGAAATTTAATAATTAAACAGAGGACATTTTTCTCTTGTGACCTTTTTCATTTCCGGACCGAATCCGGCAATTATCGGGGGGAGGGTGGAAAATACTTGACCCACTTAGACTGGTGTGATCTGGATCGAACTTCGTGGGAATGACAAACAGATGCTCTGGATTAATCATTTACAGAACAGGATTGGCTCCGGTTATTGTGGGTGGAGTTGGAGGAGGGGGAGGGGGGTCTGGGATTCCGGTGATCGCGCGTTAAGGTACTTCCAGATGTGCTAGGACGATGAAACTTCGCTGGAATATTGGAGACTCAACAACATTTGCTTAGAAATTGCTACTTCCCAAATCCGATTATTCCTTAAAGTACCAATCTTGACCGCAAAGTAAAAAAAATACTTTTAAGCAATATATGCATTTTCGTGATGCCCATCAGCCCATTAGCAGTTTTGCCTCAAGGGTTTTGCTTACAAATGAAGTTCCAGCTCCCTTAAAGCGCGCACTTGATCAATCAAATCATCTTGACACATGCAAGTGCCATATGAGCTTACAGCTCTTGTTCAAAGCCTATGCGTAGGCTTAAAACTATAATTTCACAGTTCCTGTTTTGTAAACCCTCAAGCCCTTACGACATAGTTCCTATCCTAAACTCACCGATGGAACTAAAATCTACATTTTCACTGGGCGTCTCTTACTGTCTATACCTTGCTAGCCACCCTCTAGCAATACAGGTAGCCTATATGATAGGCATGCATGTCCGAACATTACATAATTTCCTACGGATAAATTGCGAACTCCTAGCGAGAGATTGACAATGTCAACATCCAAATGTGTGAACAGCTACTTCATACAAAAATTACACAAAGCATTCGTCATAGGTGTTTCCTCAAAGCACTCTTCATAGGGAGTTCCTTAAAGCACTCATCACAGGGAGTTCCTTAAAGCACTCATCATAGCGGTTAACCGGGCGGATTCCGGACCACCAAGCGCTCGGGCGGAGGCTGCCGGGTATCCGCGCGCGGCATTCTCGCCCGCCCTCCGGCCAAAATCCGGACCCCCGCGCGCTCGGACGGAGGCTCCCGGATTCCAGGTCCGCGACTGGGGGCTTGCGTGGGACAGGGATAGGGGAAGCGCCTTGGCTTGGTAACAGACGGACGGTCAGACATCGGAAAACCCATCTTCTTCTAAGCGCCTATGGCGTCATCTTTTGAACCTGTCTGAACATGTTTATTCCACCCCTAATTTTCTGGGAAACAATGGACCATTCGACACAAGTCGCTATTTGTATCAAAATAAAAATTTAGTTTTTTCATCATGTCCTCTATATCTTGCTGCCGGTCTTCTGAACAAAAAGCGTAACTGTGGCAAAAATAACACACGGCCAGATGATTCGTCTGATGGTGTTTACATTTCACGGCTAGACAGTCAATACAGGTCGGCTGGATGTTATTTTGATTACGACAAAAGGCCTGTAAACAAGGGATACAATCTCCAAGATCTGTTTGACTGAACATACATTGCATTGATTTTGAGAGACTATAGCTCGCAAAAACGACATTTATAACTTTCTTGATTCATTCTTGAACACTCACTAAAGTGACACAATACACAAAACCTCCTTTTATCACGAAAAAAACCTTAAAGCACTCATCATAGCGGTTAACCGGGCGGATTCCGGACCACCGCGCGCTCGGACGGAAGCTCCCTATGTCGGCGCGGCATTCTCGCCCGCCCTCCGGCCGAAATTCGGACCCTCGCGCACTCGGACGGAGGCTCCCGGATTCCAGGTCCGCGACTGGGGGCTTGCGTGGTACAGGGATGGGGAAGCGCCCTGGCTTGGTAGCAGGCTGGCGGTCAGGGATAGGAAAATCCGTCGGCTACCATACGCCGATAATCTACTCTCAACAGAGACGCGGCTTTTCAGTGGGTAGTGATGAGTGCCTATTGCCTGAACACAATTTTTCTGTACATCTTTTTGTCAAGCATACGACACAGGTACAAGCGCATAGAGGTGGGACAAATCCAACAGAGAAAGTCCACGATTCAAAAAGCGATTATTCGTGACTATCCATTATTTGCTCTCGTAGTGACGTTCAGAATATCTATGGCGGTCTCCACTGCGCAAATTCTACTATGACGCGGAATATTTAATCTCAACAGAGACGCGGCTTTTCAGTGGGTAGTGATGAGTGCTTATTGCCTGAACACAATTTTTCTGTAAATCTTTTTTGTCAAGCATACGGCACAGGTACAAGCGCACAGAGGTGCGACAAATCCAACAGAGAAAGTCTACGATTCAAAAAGCGATTATTCGTGAATAGCGTGGCAACGAAGTAACGCATTTTCATGGGGTCTTCAAGCCTCTTTAACTGAATAAATGATGGGTGAATAGATTGTTTCATCTCAGCACTTTTCGGTTAAACTTTAAAGGCGTATCGGCAACTGACAGGTTAAGTCTTGAAAAACTTGAAACATCTGAAAAACTAATGCAAAGAAGAGGACGAAGCCTTATATTTAGTAAAAAGATATACTGTAGTCATGTATTTTCATAGTCATATTTATGTACATTGTTTTGTTTGGTGTTTTAATATGTGTATTTTATTTTGGGTAAATAGGGGATAGTATATATAATATAGGGGTTGAATAAATAATGATAATAAATATAATAAAAGGGGTAAAAGTTTGGGTAAATAAGTAAATAAATATACTTTTTTTTTTAATTGTAACGTATTCATAATAACCAAATATAATAACGGTGGAAAACACTGTTTTGTTGCTATTTTTAAATTCTGGAATAAATAATTAGTAGTTAAATAAATAAATACAAATTGTAACATATTATTAAGAGTCAACAATACTCAGTGAGAATCACAGCACTTACCTCGTAGCTGTTACAATTCTTTCTGCTTCCCTCCATCCGGATTCGACTGCCCCATGTACGGTTGAGTAATAATGGTCGTGGGTAGCCTCCCCGGCGAACATTAAAACCTTAAAACAAAATTTTTTAATTAGTTTTTTGAGGTACTGATGTACGGCAGAAAGTTCGTTCTGGATCTTGGAATGCTCTTAGTCCTTGCTTCAGATGGATGGTACTAGATAGTCCTTCAGCCCAAGCTGACTGCGAATCATATTTGACGGTGCAAAACGGAGAAGTCAGCTACATTTTATTAGAGCTATATTTCGGCCCTTTTTGGCAAGGGTCCTCTTCAGGGTCAAGCCGCTAAAGCTGGAAAATGAACTTGTGGAAAAACAATTAAAGATTCTTCCTTAAATATCTGACTTTATGAACTTCTTCTCTGGAAACTGGTTGAAGTTAAAGCTGGTGCTGTGATTTCAATATGGACACGGCTGCTGTTTTTGCTGTTCGATTGGGTCGTCGAAAGGATAGAGATTCTTCTGCATTTTCGTTTTGGAGTCACCTGTCTCTTCTTCTTTCCAGCTAAGATGGATACTTGTAGCTACATTTTCTTAGAGCTATATTTGGATGGTACTGCCGGAAGTACGGTTAAAACCGGAAATTTACCTAACCCGAGGAGTATAATTGGGGTCCTCTGCGGCAAATATTAAAACCTTAAAACACTATTTTAATCTGCATCGTTTGAGGTACTGATGTACGACAGCAAGTTCGTTCTGGATATTGGAATGCTCTTGTGTCTTGCTTCAGATGGATGGTACTGCCGGAAGTACGGTTAAAATCGAAAATTTATTTAACCAGAGGAATATAATTGGGGTCCTCTCCGGCGAATATTAAAACATTAATAAAAATTTTAATCTGCGTCGTTTGAGGTACCATGTACGGGTTAATGTTCGGTTTGGATCTTAGAATGCTCTTAGCTCTTGCTTCAGATGGATGCTATTGTCGGAAGAAATACGGTTAAAACCATAATTTACGAATAAATCTAAGTGCGAATCGGGGAAGTGACTATTTCCAAGTCAGTCTGGTCGGGTCCCTGATATGCCTACCAAAGTTTCATCATCCTAGCACATCTGGATTCTGGAAGTACCTTAACCGGTGATAGCCGGAAATCCGGGATCCTGCCTCTACCCCCCACCCCCCACAGTGCCCGGATCCGACCCGATTTATGTCAACAATCTATCAATGATATGTGCTTGTTCTTCCCACCAAGTTTCATCCCGATCCCTAGACTCTAAGCGTTTCACGATATTTCCGGTACCCCCTCCAACTCCCCCTACAGTTGCCAGATCCGGCTCGGACATAAAATGGGACATGTGAGGCATTATTTTTTCCACATGTAGAGTTTCATTTAGATCCAATCACCCGTTCGAAAGTTACGCATGCATCAATATTCCGGATTCCACCTGCCTCCACTCCCCCCACGATGGTCGAACCGGGGAAGTGACTATTTCCAAGCCACTTTGGTCGGGTCCCTGATATGCCTGCCAAGTTTCATCTTCCTAGCACATCTGGAAGTCTCCTAACTCGCGATCACCGGACCGACCGACCGACAGACCGACCGAAGTAAAGTGATCGGTATATGGCACTTGGCCGGAAGGCAAGTGCCATAAAAACGAGCGGACGGAGCACTTCCGGCTATCAGCGTGCTAGCGGCGGCGCAAGGGGAAAAGGCGGGGTGAAGGGAGTGGCTCGAGCACACCGAACGTGAGCGCGCGGAAAAGAGAAGGCGGATCGCTCCCCTGCGGCGTGGACCGCGGCGGGCTTGAGGAGGATCACTCCGTCGGTCTGAGAAGCCTAACCGAGCCGGAAGAAGGAGCGTAGGAGAGGAGCCGTAAACGAGCCGGAAGAGCTGAGCAAGTCCCGCAGTATTTTTTTTTATCAATCAATCAAGTTTAATCCAAATAGCTAAAAGCTAGAAGAGGAATACAAAATTACGAAATACACAGACACGAAACAAATTAACTAATACACTTACAAGATATGGCCAGAAATAAATGATGGGATGAAACTACGTAAAAATTGGGCAGAAGAATTAGCAGGACATGGAGAAAACTGATTTTCTATTAGCTAGAGTAAAATGCCTGCGGCACTGATAGCCGAATAGCCGCAGTTCTTAACGTTTATTTCATCTTTTGTCGTTTAATGCATTTTCTAAGCATTTCGCATGTTGATCTCTTCTAGCTTTCGGTACTCGGAACTAAAGTTGATTGATTGATGATTGGTTTAAAGTGGAACGTTACGTTATCTTGCCAAGCTCTCTGGCGTGTGTATACACTCAATGCAGTACCGATTTATGCCCCAAAAGGCGTGAAACTTGTCCATGGCTAACAAGAGCTGTAAGCTCATATGGCACTTGCATGGGTTAAGATGATTTGATTGATCAAAAGTAAGTTTCGACTTTGCGGTTGAGATGCGCACTCTAAGGGAGCTGGAACTTCATTTGTAAGCAAAACCCTTTAGGCAAAAATGCTAATGGGCTGATGGGCATCATGAAAATGCATATATTGCTTAAAAGGATTTTTTTACTTAGCGGTCAAGATTGGTACTTTAAGGAATAATTGGATTTGGGAAGTAGCAATTTCTAAGCAAATGCTGTTGAGTCTCCAATATTCCAGCGAAGTTTCATCGTCCTAGCACATCTGGAAGTACCTTAACGCGCGATCACCGGAATCCCAGACCCCCCCCCCCCTCCTCCACCTCCACCCACAATACCCGGAGTCAATCCGGTTCTGTAAATGATTAATCCAGAGCATCTGTTTGTCATTCCACGAAGTTCGATCCAGATCACACCAGTCTAAGCGGGTCAAGTATTTTCCGCCCTCCCCCCAATAATTGCCGGATTCGGTCTGGAAATGAAAAAGATCACCAGAGAAAAATGTCCTCTGTTTAATTATTAAATTTCACTCGAATCCGATCACCCGTTCCAAAGTTACATGACTCAATATTCCGGATTCCCCTCCCTAAACTCCCCCCCCAAGATTATCAAAAAAATGTGAATATCTGTCTTTTAACTCCGGGCCATCCGCGTCTCTAAATTGCTTGAAGTTTTCTATTCCAATTGCTGATTCTATTCGGTGGTTGGGTATTACCATTACTAAAAATATTCGTTCTTTCCGATCCCGGACGGTTTCCGATTGTAGACTAAAAATTCAACTGGCTTATTCGAAAATTGTTGCTAACAGGGGGAAATACAATCGGAAAGCTCTTGGCAAACTATTCTCTTCCTTCTGTGACCATTCTGTTATTTTTCTATCTGGTGTCTATCCTGTTTTAAAGAAAAAGGATATTAAAGCTATGCGATCCTCTTATTTTCGTTTTTGTAAATTTCTTCTTTTTCTCCCTCCTTGGCAAAGAAATTCTAAAATTATTAGTAATTACTCGCTACCGGATATCACGGAGAAATTGTCTGTTCTCCACAGAAAACTGTCCGAAACGGCGTATGCGCGTCTGTCGCCCTCCCATGGGCTTATTCGTCTGTTTGACTTTTAAGTAGATTTTGCTTGTATGTGTTATGTTTTGCCTAATTATGTCTTCATATATTCTTTTGTACTCCACTGTTTTCGTCTGGTACGATTTGTGGGTTAAAAATAAATTATTATTATTATTATTATTATATCGAGGATTTTTTTTTATTCCAAGTCAGTTGGACCGGTTCCCTGATATGCCTTCCAAGTTTCGTCGTGAAAATCCCCCAAAAAACGGAATTCCGGGAAACCCCCTCCTACCCCCCCCCCCTCAAGTGTCCGGATCCAATCATATTTATTTATTTATTAACAGAAAAAGACGTTAAGCCGAAGCTTCTCTCTCTACAAGCAAAATACAACAAATATAAACTAAAAAGGGGTCACATACGCGCTATTGTTGAACGTTGCACCAGCAAGATGTTGTTTGAATGAAAGTGGATTTGGTTGGGACACGGTCTTCTCAGATAAACCATTCCATGCCTGGCAAGCACGGTAACAGAATGAACGTTGACCAATTTTCCGGTTTATTTTTGGTGGGTATAACCTCAAAGAATGCTGGCGGGTTGACTGATATGAACTAAACTCAAAAAACTGTTTTTTGTCCAAATTATCTACCGAGTGGAGAATTCTGTAAGTGTTCGGAATGTCGTTACGATCCCGACGGAACTCCAATGAGGGTAGATTAAGATGTCTCATTCTGTAATCGTAGGTAGAGTACCGTAGGTATGGAATTAATTTTGTGGCCCGGCGCTGAAACCTCTTTACTCGGGACCGGTCTGTTTTGTTCATGGGATTCCAAACTGAAGAGTTATACTCGACTAATGGTCGTAAAGTCGTAAATATTATGTAAAAGATTTACATGGATCAGATGTTTGTTTTTCCCAGCAAGTTTCACTCCGATACCATTATTCTAACCGTTTCTCGAGATTTCCGGTCCCCTCCCCCCAGCTCCCCCACGGTGCCCGTAGCCAATCCGATTCAGTAAATGACTTACCTAGAGCATCTGTTTGTTCTTCCCAGAAAGTTCCATCCCGATCCCTCCATTCTAAACGGGTCACATATTTTCCGCCCCCCCCCCCAATAGTTGCCGGATCCGGTCCGGATATGAAAAAGATCATCGGAGAAATGTCCTCTGTTCAATTCTTAAATTTCACTCGAATCCGATCACCCATTCCAAAATTACGCATGACTGAAAATTTCGGATTCCCTTCCCTCCACTCCCCCACCATTATCAGATCGACAAAATTTTTATTATGAAGTCAGTTTGATCGGGTCCCTGATATGCCTGCCAAGTTTCATCGTGAAAATCCCCAAAACTACCATCACCGGAATTCCGGGAAACCCCCTCCCCCCAATAAATGTCCGGATCCAGTACAATGGTCTAAAGGACTTATCTAGAGCAGATGCTTGTTCTTCCCAGCAATTTTCACTCCGATCCCTCCATTCTACCCGTTTCTTGAAATTTCCGGTCTCCCCCCCCAAATCCCCCCTGGCTACCGAATCCGGTCAAGACTTTAAACGGGACATTACAGACAGAAATTCTAGTCAGTTATGAAGTTTCATTACAATCCGATCACCCGTTCGAAAGTTACACACTTCTCAATTTCCCGGATTCCCCTGCCCTCCACTCCCCCCCAAAATGGTCGGATCAGAAAACTGATTATATCTAAGTTTGTTTGGTCGGGTCTATGATATGCCTGCCAAGTTTCATGGTCCTAGCACAATTGGAAGTACCCTAACTCGAAAAAGTGTGACAAAATGCCCTAAATTTTCAAGTTTCCAGCGCCCCCACTCCCCCGAATATGGTCGGATCGGGAAACTGATTATTTCCAGGTTAGTTTGGTCGGGTTCCTGATATTCCTGCCAAGTTTCATTGTCCTAGCTCATCTGGAAGTACCCTAACTCGAAAAAGTGTGACAAAATGCCATAAATTTTCAAGTTTCCAGCGCCCCCACTCCCCCGCATATGGTCGGATCGGGAAACTTATTATTTCCAGGTTACTTTGATCAGGTCCCTGATATTCCTGACAAGTTTCATTGTCCTAGCTCATCTGGAAGTACCCTAACTCGAAAAAAGTGTGACAAAATGCCCTAAATTTTCAAGTTTCCAGCGCCCCGCACTCCCCCGCATATGGTCGGATCAGGAAACTGATTATTTCCAGGTTAGTTTGGTCGGGTCCCTGATATGCCTGCCAAGTTTTATTGTCCTAGCACATCTGGAAGTACCCTAACTCGAAAAAGTGTGACAAAAAACTCGGACCGACCGATAGACCGACAGACGGAATTGTGATCGGTATATGGCACTTGAGCCGGAGGCTGCAAGTGCCATAAGAACTCAGTAAGCTTTCGAAGAACTAATGCAGGTATTAGCTCTCTGAAGCTGCTGTCTCGGCACGGAATACCTTCAGATCACCTTTTGCGAGTTTATACATCTTTTATACGGTGCTGCTTAGAATACTGTTCCCCCGTTTGGCGTTGTGGCCTGACGCAGGAGCAGTCAGACGCGATTGAGAGAGTTCAATTTCAAGCATTGTTGGTAATTTCAAAAGCACCAAAAATTCCATACTGTGCCTTCCTTGGACAGTTTGGCCTAGATTCCCTTGCTAGCCGTCGACAAAAGCTGTCGCTTGCTTTTGCTACAGGGTTGCTGAACAGTACATCCCATCGATCCATACTACCCCCTGCTTTCAAGCCACATCGAGAAAGACCCGAAGAGCAGTGTCAGAAGCTGTACCTCTCATACAGCCTATTCAGGTGTCTCGAAACCGATATCTGAAAAGTTTTCTTCCCTCCTTTGTCAAGTTTTTTAACGCCAGTCCAAGAGCGGTAAATTGTATATATTAGACAATTACTTACTATAGTACGTAATTGTGTACCTGAGCTTAACTCTTTTTATAAAAGCACAACTCTTACTAGAAATGGTCTTTCCCCTGTGAAACGAATCAGAGAAAATGTTTTTGAAAATACCATTACTTTCCCCCTAAAACTAGCGATTCTCTTGTTAGCGCTTGTTGACTATGTCCAGCCTTCCTGCTCTCCGACGCGGCGGCTGGGCGCAAAACATTTGAAAACTGGAAGTGCCTTGGTTAAAAAGTAGGAAAACGAAGCAAACAAAAGAATTAATAAACAGAAGATTATCACATCCTTATGTGTGAAAGAGTTGTCAGCGGCCGTTGAAGATTCCGGCAAACTTTTCTTTGGGTGACGGGAGAACTCGACAAGGCCGAAAAAGCGCTAAAAATTCGTAGTTCCGAAACGAAACAATGGACAAGGTGGAGATTTTAGAAGCTTTTAATTCCATATCGGAGCTAAGTATATTATAAAAGGCAGAATAAGCAAGAGGGGTCCTTTAAATGTACTGGACGATTACTTTTATTTTTATTGTTGACTGTTAGTTGTAAATATATCTTTATTGACGCCCAAACGAATATTCGGCTTGTCCGCTTCACGTTTTAGAAAAACTGAATTGAATTGAACTGAATAAAGTGAACTTTACTGAACTTCCGTGAACTCGTTAATCTTCAACATCAGTGAAGTCCGAGAGTACAAAACACCCAGCTAAGCTTATGCTAACACATAAGCCCCGCCCATTGCCGGGCCTTATGTTAGGCCTTATGGTGGGGCCACAAAGAGTTAATGGTGTTTTTATTTTTATGAATAAACTAAACTGAACTAAAACTGAACTTGTCCGAAGCTGAATCAGCTCACAGGATTTCCTAACTAATTTATTTCTCGCGTCCCACGTTTTTCCTGCTGATGCAACTCACGTTTATTTGAAAGCGGTTATTTTTTGTACACTATGTCAAGTGCCTTTTTTCTATCTTGTCATTTTTGCACTACGTCTTTATCTGGCTCTGGCCTGCTGATGGTTAATAAGTAAAATCCTAATATAAAAGAAATAGAAAACCGTGATTTTCGGGTTTTTTTTCTTGATCCGCTAGTTGTCCCTCTAAGATGATGTGCGAGGGATAGATATCCGAATTTATATTTATCCCTCGCACATCATCCTAGAGGGATAACTAGCTGATCAAGAAAAAACACAAAAATCACGGTTTTCAATTTCGTTCGTATTGAATGGTCAGCTTGGCTTCAAACCTTATAATAATAATATAAAAAAAAACTTACCGGAAACCCACTTTCATTGACCACCGGCTCGGCCAGGTCCCTTGCCCAAACAAGATTCGAATCCGACTGGACCGACCTGTAGCTGTAGCTTCCACGGGTAAATGGGTTAAGATTCCAAGTTGACCTACAGTAGGAATAACTCAATATCATCAATAGTAGCCTACTTGTGCAAAGTAAAGTAGTTTAAAAAAAAGAAAAATCAGTGCACCAAATGAAAAACAATCAAATCAAATCGTTTATTGACAAACCAACTTCGTAGCTTTCTTCATCAGAAGATGCTAAATTCCGCTGGTCATACAGTAATAAAATAAAAATATATTACACAAATTATTCAAGACTAAAAGCCTTATTTCAGCCTTATTTTAGACTAAAAGCCTTAAAGCACAACTCTTACTAGAAATGATCTTTTCCCTATGAAATGAATCAGAAAAAACTTTTTGTAAATACCATTACTTTCCACCCAAAACTAGCGATTCTCTTGTTAGCGCTTGTCGACTATATCCAGCCTTCCTGCTCTCCGACGCGGCGAATGGGCGCAAAACATTTAAAAACTGAACGTGCCTTGGTTAAAAAGTGGGGAAACTAATCAAATAAAAGAGTAATTAACAGAAGAGTATCACATCATTATATGTGAAAGAGTTGTCAACGGACGTTTGAAGATTATGGCAAACTTTTCGTTGGGTGACAAGAAAACTCTGAAAGGTCGGAAAAGCGCTAAAAATTCGTAGTTACGAAACGAAACAATGGAGAAAGGTGGGGATTTTAGAAGCTTATAATTCCATATGGGAGCTAAGTATATTATAAAAGGCAGAATAAGCAACAGGGGTCCTTTAAAGGACACCTGAACAATGAAACCATACTTGAACACACCATGGAGAATGCATTTACAGACATGGCCACGGAGAGCATTCTTCTCCTGAGCGTGACGTTTTTGGAGGTTTGCACATGCAGACTCCAAGACAAAAAGCGCAATTCATTCAAATCTTGTACAGCGCTGGCCGGATCGTATTGGAATTTCTTCTAGATATACGTTTGGGCTTAACTGGTTAAAAAATATTCAAGAAGAAGGGTTGATTGGAGAAATTTGTTCATTTCTAAAATTGTTCGGTACTGAAATAAGGACAGATGCAAAATAGAGCAAAAATCATAGCTTGGAAACACTATTTAGTATTTGGATTGGGTTCTCTGCAGGCAATGTTAACGGAAGTCATACAGATAGGGATGATACTTGGTACTCTTCATTCAGGTGTCCTTTATGTAATGATTGATATCAATCAATCAATCAAACATTTATTCAAAAATTCTAACTGGATAACTAAAACTTTATTATATCTTGTAGGACCAAATTCCTAACACCACACGTTACAGGCATTATGACGCTAACATCTTCCATTACGAAGATAAATAAACTATTTACAAAATGAATTAATTACTTCTAGGCCCTCTTTCATTATTTTTAACTATGATGATTAGCGAATAAAAGCGAAGAATTTAGGATACTCACAACTTATAGCAAGAGCTGTAAGCTCATATGGCACTTGCATGGGTCAAGATGATTTGATTGATCAAAAGTAAGTTTCGACTTTGCGGTTGAGATGCGCGCTCTAAGGGAGCTGGAACTTCATTTGTAAGCAAAACCCTTGGGGCAAAACTGCTAATGGGCTGATGGGCATCACGAAAATGCATATATTGCTTAAAAGTATTTTTTTTACTTTGCGGTCAAGATTGGTACTTTAAGGAATAATCGGATTTGGGACGTAGCAATTTCTAAGCAAATGTTGTTGAGGCTCCAATATTCCAGCGAAGTTTCATCGTCCTAGCACATCTGGAAGTACCTTAACGCGCGATCACCGGAATCACCAGTCTAAGCGGGTCAAGTATTTTCCGCCCTCCCCCCAATTATTGCCGGATTCGGTCCGGAAATGAAAAAGGTCAGAAGAGAAAAATGTCCTCTGTTTAATTATTAAATTTCACTCGAATCCGATCACCCGTTCCAAAGTTACGCATGACTCAATATTCCGGATTCCTCTCCCTCAACTCCCCCCCCCCAAGATTATCATATCGAGGATTTTTTTTTATTCCAAGTCAGTTTGACCGGGTCCCTGATATGCCTTCCAAGTTTCGTCGTGAAAATCCCCCAAAAAACGGAATTCCGGGAAACCCCCTCCTCCCCCCCTCAAGTTTCCGGATCCAGTCAAATTATGTAAAAGATTTACATGGACCAGATGTTCGTTCTTCCCAGCAAGTTTCACTCCGATACCATGATTCTAACCGTTTCCCGAGATTTCAAGTCCCCCCCCCCCCCAGCTCCCCCGCGGTGCACGTAGCCAATCCGATTCAGCAAATGACTTACCTAGAGCATCTGTTTGTTCTTCCCACAAAGTTCCATCCCGGTCCCTCCATTCTAAACGGGTCACGTATTCCCCCCCCCCCCCCAATAGTTGCCGGATCCGGTCCGGATATGAAAAAAATCATCGGAGAAATGTCCACTGTTCAATTCTTAAATTTCACTCGAATCCGATCACCCAATCCAAAATTACGCATGACTGAAAATTTCGGATTCCCCTCCCTCCACTCCCCCCATCATTATCTGATCGACAAAATTTTTATTTTGAAGTCAGTTTGATTGGGTCCCTGATATGCCTGCCAAGTTTCATCGTGAAAATTCCCAAAACCACCATCACCGGAATTCCGGGACCCCCCCCCCCCCCCATAAGTGTCCGGATCCAGTACAATGGTCTAAAGGACTTATCTAGAGCAGATGCTTGTTCTTCCCAGCAAGTTTCACTCCAATCCCTCCATTCTAACCGTTTCTTGAAATTTCCGGTCTCCCCCCCCAACTCCCCCCTGGCTGCCGAATCCGGTCAAGACTTTAAACGGGACATTACAAATATATATTCTATTCAGTTATGAAGTTTCATTACAATCCGATCATCCGTTCGAAAGTTACACATTTCTCAATTTCCCGGATTCCCCTGCAGGTTCCCCTCCCTCCACTCCCCCCACCATTATCTGATCGACAAAATTTTTATTTTGAAGTCAGTTTGATTGGGTCCCTGATATGCCTGCCAAGTTTCATCGTGAAAATCCCCAAAACCACCATCACCGGAATTCCGGGCCCCCCCCCCCATAAGTGTCCGGATCCAGTACAATGGTCTAAAGGACTTATCTAGAGCAGATGCTTGTTCTTCCCAGCAAATTTCACTCCGATACCTCTATTCTAACCGTTTCTTGAAATTTCCGGTCTCCCCCCCCCCAACTCCCCCCTGGCTACCGAATCCGGTCAAGACTTTAAACGGGACATTACTAATATATATTCTATTCAGTTATGAAGTTTCATTACAATCCGATCATCCGTTCGAAAGTTACAAACTTCTCAATTTCCCGGATTCCCCTGCGGATTCCCCTCCCTCCACTCCCCCCACCATTATCTGATCGACAAATTTTTATTTTGAAGTCAGTTTGATTGGGTCCCTGATATACCTACCAAGTTTCGTCGTGAAAATCCCCCAAAAAACGGAATTCCGGGAAACCCCCTCCTCCCCCCCTCAAGTTTCCGGATCCAGTCAAATTATGTAATAGATTTACATGGACCAGATGTTCGTTCTTCCCAGCAAGTTTCACTCCGATACCATGATTCTAACCGTTTCCCGAGATTTCAAGTCCACCCCCCCCCCCCAGCTCCCCCGCGGTGCACGTAGCCAATCCGATTCAGCAAATGACTTACCTAGAGCATCTGTTTGTTCTTCCCACAAAGTTCCATCCCGGTCCCTCCATTCTAAACGGGTCACGTATTCCCCCCGGCCCCCAATAGTTTCCGGATCCGGTCCGGATATGAAAAAAATCATCGGAGAAATGCCCACTGTTCAATTCTTAAATTTCACTCGAATCCGATCACCAATTCCAAAATTACGCATGACTGAAAATTTCGGATTCCCCTCCCTCCACTCCCCCCACCATTATCTGATCGACAAAATTTTTATTTTGAAGTCAGTTTGATTGGGTCCCTGATATGCCTGTCAAGTTTCATCGTGAAAATTCCCAAAACCACCATCACCGGAATTCCGGGACCCCCCCCCCCCCCCCATAAGTGTCCGGATCCAGTACAATTGTCTAAAGGACTTATCTAGAGCAGATGCTTGTTCTTCCCAGCAAGTTTCACTCCGATCCCTCCATTCTAACCGTTTCTTGAAATTTCCGGTCTCCCCCCCCAACTCCCCCCTGGCTGCCGAATCCGGTCAAGACTTTAAACGGGACATTACAAATATATATTCTATTCAGTTATGAAGTTTCATTACAATCCGATCATCCGTTCGAAAGTTACACACTTCTCAATTTCCCGGATTCCCCGGCAGGTTCCCCTCCCTCCACTCCCCCCACCATTATCTGATCGACAAAATTTTTATTTTGAAGTCAGTTTGATTGGGTCCCTGATATGCCTGCCAAGTTTCATCGTGAAAATCCCCAAAACCACCATCACCGGAATTCCGGGAACCCCCCCCCCCCCCATAAGTGTCCGGATCCAGTACAATGGTCTAAAGGACTTATCTAGAGCAGATGCTTGTTCTTCCCAGCAAGTTTCACTCCGATCCCTCCATTCTAACCGTTTCTTGAAACTTCCGGTCTCCCCCCCCCAACTCCCCCCTGGCTACCGAATCCGGTCAAGACTTTAAACGGGACATTACTAATATATATTCTATTCAGTTATGAAGTTTCATTACAATCCGATCATCCGTTCGAAAGTTACAAACTTCTCAATTTCCCGGATTCCCCTGCAGATTCCCCTCCCTCCACTCCCCCCACCATTATCTGATCGACAAAATTTTTATTTTGAAGTCAGTTTGATTGGGTCCCTGATATGCCTGCCAAGTTTCATCGTGAAAATCCCCAAAACCACCATCACCGGAATTCCGGGACCCCCCCCCCCCATAAGTGTCCGGATCCAGTACAATGGTCTAAAGGACTTATCAAGAGCAGATGCTTGTTCTTCCCAGCAAGTTTCACTCCGATCCCTCCATTCTAACCGTTTCTTGAAATTTCTGGTCTCCCCCCCCCCCCAACTCCCCCCTGGCTACCGAATCCGGTCAAGACTTGAAACGGGACATTAGAGATATATATTCTATTCAGTTGTGAAGTTTCATTACAATCCGATCATCCGTTCGAAAGTTACACACTTCTCAATTTCCCGGATTCCCCTGCCCTCCACCCCCCCAAATGGTCGGATCAGAAAACTGATTATTTATAAGTTTGTTTGGTCGGGTCTCTGGTAGGCCTGCCAAGTTTGATGGTCCTAGCACAACTGGAAGTACCCAAACTCGAAAAAGTGTGACAAAATGCCCTAAATTTTCAAGTTTCCAGCGCCCCCACTTCCCCGCATATGGTCGGATCGGGAAACTGATTATTTCCAGGTTAGTTTGGTCGGGTCCCTGATATTCCTGCCAAGTTTCATTGTCCTAGCTCATCTGGAAGTACCCTCACTCGAAAAAGTGTGACAAAATGCCCTAAATTTTCAAGTTTCCAGCGCCCCAACTCACCCGCATATGGTCGGATCGGGAAACTTATTATTTCCAGGTTACTTTGGTCAGGTCCCTGATATTCCTGCCAAGTTTCATTGTCCTAGCTCATCTGGAAGTACCCTAACTCGAAAAAGTGGGACAAAATGCCCTAAATTTTCAAGTTTCGAGCGCCCCCACTCCCCCGCATATGGTCGGATCGGGAAACTCATTATTTCCAGGTTCGTTTGGTCGGGTCCCTGATATTCCTGCCAAGTTTCATTGTCCTAGCTCCTCTAGAAGTACCCTAACTCGGATAAGTGTGACAAAATGCCCTAAATTTTCAAGTTTCCAGCGCCCCGCACTCCCCCGCATATGGTCGGATCGGGAAACTGATTATTTCCAGGTTAGTTTGGTCGGGTCCCTGATATGCCTGCCAAGTTTCATTGTCCTAGCACATCTGGAAGTACCCTAACTCGGATATGTGGGACAAAAAACTCGGACCGACCGACAGACCGACAGACGGAATTGTGATCGGTATATGGCACTTGAGCCAGAGGCTACAAGTGCCATAAAAACTATTTTGCTATAAGAAGTCAATTTTATTGGCTTAGGTTTTTCCACAAGTTCGATTTTCCAAATTGAGCGGCTTTGAGCCTGAAGAGGACTCTTGCCAAGCAAAGCCGATATGTAGCTCTAATAAAATTCAGCTGACGTATCCGTTTTGCACTATTAAACATGATTCGCTTAGGTTATGAATAGGTTTGCTATGTTAGTTGTATTATCTTCTTTTTCAATATTTGTCGTTCACACTGGATATTTCACTCTATTTTTATTTATTCAAATATACTCAAATATATATTCAAATTTACATTTCAATATGTTTACATATATACATTTTATATACATTACAATATATATTTGAACATTTCAATATTTATTTGAATATATATTCAAATATTTATTTGTATATATCCAATATATTCAAATATGCAAACCGAAGCTAGGAGTACAAACGAAAAAAAGATCAAAGAAACGGCAGTTCACTCGGTAGGCTACGGCAGAAAAAGAAAATCAACAGTCAACTAGGCATTCGCTTGTATATGTTTTGGTATTTGTTTGTGGTTAGATTTTTGTCAAACTTCAATCAAATTCAAAGCAAAATTTAAGCGACAAGCTAAAAGCTTAAAGTTTAACCGAAAAGGGCTCAGATGCGACAGTCTATTTACACATCAGATGTTTAGCCATAACCTGTGTGAGGCTATCAGTTCTACTGAACCTGCTGATTGATTGATGTTTAGTGTTTAATCGTGTTAGTTTATTTATTTTATATATTTTATACTCGTCGTATACGGCGGATACAAATACATGAAATGAAATGAAATCTCTTATTCACTTAAAGAGGCTTGAAGACCCGAGGAAATACATTACTGCGCTGCTCCGCTATTCACGAATAACCGATTTTAATTATGCTGCGGACTTTGCGGGTTTATGCTGGGGATAAACTTTTTTCTAAGATGTCAGAAAATGTTTCGAACCACCCTTGGAAGGGTTTTGTGTTCTAGTTTCTGGTTCTGTTGTCGTTGTTGTTGCTCTTTCTTTTTATTTTTTGGTTCATTATTAGGTTAATTTGTTAGGAGTTAGTTTCGTCTTGTTTTTTTTTATGGTGTTATGTCTTTGCGTATATTACTTTTTCCTCTTTTTTGTTTTTATGCTCCGTCTTTCTCTTTGTGAGTGTGCCACGGCTCATAAGAAAATTATTATTATTATTATTATTATAATATAGTGGAATTTCCCTATCGGAATTGCGGTACCTCTATGCGCTTGCACCTGTTGTAAAATAACTGGTCACGCAGTGAGCCACCGTCCGCGAGCTGATCACTGGCCACTGAAAAGCCGCGTCTGTATTGAGATTCAAATTTTCCGCGTCATAGTAGGATCTTGCGCTGTGAGAGCCTGGTAACACTGGGCTAAAAAAGCCGCCTATTCGACAAACAACTGAAAATCCCTAGGGGACATGAGAGTTGATGGGTTTTGTGGCAACTTGGGGATAATGAGCATACCGCAATTAGGGGTCAATTAGGGTTCCTGTGACATAATTATACACTCTGTTTTTCTCTAGTTGATCTCCTGAATTTAAAACGACAACATTCAGAATTAGTTGTATCTTGTTCTTTTTCTTTTTTCTACTTTTGCAACCCAAAAAGCCATGAAATGAGCCAAGTGTGACCAAGCTCTGAGGACGGCGGTAGATATTTTGAACGTCATTATAGAGCAAATAGTGAAAAATAAAACAATCCTTTGACACAATCTAAATAATGCAGTTCATTCACTCAAATGGTTCAAAAACAAGTTGGCTTTTCAGTTAAACTTTAACGACAGATGCAATAATTACTAAATAAATAATTACTGGCGGACTGTCATGTCTTACCTCGTTATTTTAATCGGCTTCGTTATTTCGTAGCGACCGCTTACGTATTTTTTCAGTGCACGATAACAATCTTCCATGACGGTCTCTTCGGGAAGAAGTTCCATGGCTCGGGAGGCGGCGCCAAAAATCCAACCAACCAGCACGTTCGGATTGTTCCGCACAGAATAGAATCCGAGGAGATCTCTTGACCAGTCCTGAGGAAAAAGGATCCCAATCAAACAATGCAAACTTTCGCATGCAAACCATTAAAGTTTAACTGAAAAGCCAACCTATTATCGTGTCATTTAGTTGAACACACTGAATTATTTGGATTCTGAAAAGGGATTTTTTTTTTTATGTTTTCCAGTATCTACTCTAGTTATGACGTTCAGAATATTTCGACCGTCCCCACAGCGTAAACTCTACTATGACGAGGGAAATTTTAATCTCAAACACAAACGCGGCTTTTCAGTGGGCAGTGATGAGATTGGTGATTGCTTAGTGCCTGAACAAAAAAAAGAGCTGTAAGCTCATATGGCAATTGCATGGGTTAAGATGATTTGATTGATCAAAAGTAAGTTTCAACTTTGCGGTTGAGATGCGCACTCTAAGGGAGCTGGAACTTTATTTGTAAGCAAAACCCTTGAGGCAAAAATGCTAATGGGCTGATGGGCATCATGAAAATGCGTATATTGCTTGAAAGTATTTTTTTACTTTGCGTTCAAGATTGGTACTTTAAGGAATAATCGGATTTGGGAAGTAGCAATTTCTAAGCAAATGTTGTTGAGTCTCCAATATTCCAGCGAAGTTTCATCGTCCTAGACCCCCCCCCCCCTCCTCCAGCTCCACCCACAATACCCGGAGCCAATCCGGTTCTGTAAATGATTAATCCAGAGCATCTGTTTGTCATTCCCACGAAGTTCGATCCAGATCACACCAGTCTAAGCGGGTCAAGTATTTTCCGCCCTTCCACCAATAATTGCCGGATTCGGTCCGGAAATGAAAAAGATCACCAGAGAAAAATGTCCTCTGTTTAATTATTAAATTTCACTCGAATCCGATCACCCGTTCCATGGTTACGCATGACTCAATATTCCGGATTCCCCTCCCTCAACTCCCCCCCCCTCCAAGATTATCATATCGAGGATTTTTTTTTATTCCAAGTCAGTTTGACCGGGTCCCTGATGTGCCTTCCAAGTTTAGTCGTGAAAATCCCCCAAGAAACGGAATTCCGGGAAACTCCCTCCTCCCCCCCCCTCAAGTGTCCGGATCCAGTCAAATTATGTAAAAGATTTACATGGATCAGATGTTTGTTCTTCCCAGCAAGTTTCACTCCGATACCATCATTCTAACCGTTTCTCGAGATTTCCGGTTCACCCCCCCCCCCCCCCCAGCTCCCCCACGGTGCCCGTAGCCAATCCGATTCAGTAAATGACTTACCTAGAGCATCTGTTTGTTCTTCCTACAAAGTTCCATCCCGATCCCTCCATTCTAAACGGGTCACGTATTCCCCCCCCCCCAATAGTTGCCGGACCTGGTCCGGATATGAAAAAGATCATCGGAGAAATGTCCTCTGTTCAATTCTTAAATTTCACTCGAATCCGATTACCCATTCCAAAATTACGCATGAATGAAAATTTCGGATTCCCCTCCCTCCACTCCCCCACCATTATCAGATCGACAAAATTTTTATTTTGAAGTCAGTTTGATCGGGTCCCTGATATGCCTGCCAAGTTTCATCGTGAAAATCCCCAAAACCACCATCACCGGAATTCCGGGAAAACCCCTCCCCCCCCCCCATAAGTGTCCGGATCCATTACAATGGTCTAAAGGACTTATCTAGAGCAGATGCTTGTTCTTTCCAGCAAGTTTCACTCCGATCCCTCCATTCTAACCGTTTCTTGAAATTTCCGGTCTCCCCCCCCCCAACTCCCCCCTGGCTACCGAATCCGGTCAAGACTTTAAACGGGACATTAAAGATATATATTCTAGTCAGTTATGAAGTTTCATTACAATCCGATCACCCGTTCGAAAGTTACACACTTCTCAATTTCCCGGATTCCCCTGCCCTCCACTCCCCCCCAAAATGGTCGGATCAGAAAACTGATTATTTCTAAGTTTGTTTGGTTGGGTCTCTGATATGCCTGCCAAGTTTCATGGTCCTAGCACAACTGGCAGTACCCTAACCTTGAAAAGTGTGACAAAATGCCCTAAATTTTCAAGTTTCCAGCACCCCGCACTCCCCCACATATGGTCGGATCGGGAAACTGATTATTTCCAGGTTAGTTTGGTCGGGTCCCTGATATTCCTGCCAAGTTTCATGGTCCTAGCTCATCTGGAAGTACCCTAACTCGGAAAAGTGTGACAAAATGCCCTAAATTTTCAAGTTTCCAGCGCCCCCACTCCCCCGCATATGGTCGGATCGGGAAACTGATTATTTCCAGGTTAGTTTGGTCGGGTCACTGATATTCCTGCCAAGTTTCATGGTCCTAGCTCATCTGGACGTACCCTAACTCGAAAAAGTGTGACAAAATGCCGTAAATTTTCAAGTTTCCAGCGCCCCACTCCCCCGCATATGTTCGGATCGGGAAACTGATTATTTCCAGGTTCGTTTGGTCGGGTCCCTGATATTCCTGCCAAGTTTCATTGTCCTAGCTCATCTAGAAGTACCTTAACTCGGAAAAGTGTGACAAAATGCCCTAAATTTTCAAGTTTCCAGCACCCCGCACTCCCCCGCATATGGTCGGATCGGGAAACTGATTATTTCCAGGTTAGTTTGGTCGGGTCCTTGATATTCCTGCCAAGTTTCATTGTCCTAGCTCATCTAGAAGAACCCTAACTCGGAAAAGTGTGACAAAATGCCCTAAATTTTCACGTTTCCAGCACCCCGCACTCCCCCGCATATGGTCGGATCGGGAAACTGATTATTTCCAGGTTAGTTTGGTCGGGTCCCTGATATTCCTGCCAAGTTTCATGGTCCTAGCTCATCTGGAAGTACCCTAACTCGGAAAAGTGTGACAAAATGCCCTAAATTTTCAAGTTTCCAGCGCCCCCACTCCCCCGCATATGGTCGGATCGGGAAACTGATTATTTCCAGGTTAGTTTGGTCGGGTCACTGATATTCCTGCCAAGTTTCATGGTCCTAGCTCATCTGGACGTACCCTAACTCGAAAAAGTGTGACAAAATGCCGTAAATTTTCAAGTTTCCAGCGCCCCCACTCCCCCGCATATGTTCGGATCGGGAAACTGATTATTTCCAGGTTCGTTTGGTCGGGTCCCTGATATTCCTGCCAAGTTTCATTGTCCTAGCTCATCTAGAAGTACCTTAACTCGGAAAAGTGTGACAAAATGCCCTAAATTTTCAAGTTTCCAGCACCCCGCACTCCCCCGCATATGGTCGGATCGGGAAACTGATTATTTCCAGGTTAGTTTGGTCGGTTCCCTTTTATGCCTTCCAAGTTTCATTGTCCTAGCACATCTTGAAGTACCCTAACTCGAAAAAGTGTGACAAAAAACTCGGACCGACCGACAGACCGACAGACGGAATTGTGATCGGTATAGGGCACTTGAGCCAGAGGTTGCAGGCATACAGGCAGAGGCATACACCAAAAATACAAACGCATACAGATACCACAAATCACACGGAAATTCCACTATTTGAAAATCGTTTATTCGTGAATAGAGGAACAACGAAGTGACATATTTTATAAGTTTACTATTGTACTATCCCAGCCCTTTTCGGTTAAATTTTAAAACGTGCAGTACTTGAAGTACTACTTGCTGTCAGGTCCCGTACTAATTAATTGATACGGATGTCCAAAGTTTGGAAGTACTTGATATCCAATACGTAAGCACAAACTTGAAGTACTTGTCCGAAGTCTGGCCTCGGCAAGGATTTGAACTCGGGGCTCACAACCGTCTTAGTTTAAAGCCCAACGCCTGGACCACTCTGCTATCAACGATCAGTTGTTGGTGTTTCCCAAATCCTAGTATTCCTTATCTGAAGAAAAAAAAGAAAAAAAAGGAATAAAGAAAAAACAAGAGCTGTAAGCTCATATGGCACTTGAATGGGTTAAGATGATTTGATTGATCAAAAGTAAGTTTCGACTTTGCGGTTAAACCCTTCAGGCAAAAATGCTAATGGGCTGATGGGCATCATGAAAATGCATATATTGCTTAAAAGTATTTTTTTTACTTTGCGGTCAAGATTGGTACTTTAAGGAATAATCGGATTTGGGAAGTGGCAATTTCTAAGCAAATGTTGTTGAGTCTCCAATATTCCAGCGAAGTTTCATCGTCCTAGCACATCTGGAAAAATGCCCTAAATTTTCAGGTTTCCAGCGCCCCCACTCCCCCACATATGATCGGATCGGGAAACTGATTATTTCCAGGTTCGTTTGGTCGGTTCCTTGATATTCCTGCCAAGTTTCATTGTCCTAGCTAATCTAGAAGTACCCTAACTCGGAAAAGTGTGACAAAATGCTCTAAATTTTCACGTTTCCAGCGCCCCGCACTCCCCCGCATATGGTCGGATCGGGAAACTGATTATTTCCAGGTTAGTTTGGTCGGGTCCCTGATATGCCTTCCAAGTTTCATTGTCCCAGCACATCTGGAAGTACCCTAACTCGAAAAAGTGTGACAAAAAACTCGGACCGACCGACAGACCGACAGACGGAATTGTGATCGGTATATGGCACTTGAGCCAGAGGCTGCAAGTGCCATACAAACCGGTGGGAAAGTACAGTTCTATGTAAACGGCAAATTTTAAAGTTTTAACTATTTCAATTTCAATTTCAATTTATTTTCAAAATTCCTTCACGGGCAAGCCGAACATTGGATTTTTCGTCATAAACATAGTAACATCAAAATCTTTGTCATAATTTTGTCATAAATAATAAACTTATATACAATTCGAATCACTGCAAGTGATCATTTACCATAACTCTTATATCAGAACCGAAAGTCAAATAACTATAACATAAACAAGAGTTTCGACGATAACTATAACATAAACAAGAGTTACGACGAATTATGCATTTCGACGAATGACGTCACATTACACGTATGTCAGAACTAGGATTCAACAATTATAAAATAAGCACGAATTACGATGAATTACAGAAGAATTACGATGAGTTATACATTTCGACGAATGACGGTACGAAGCTTTTTCTGTATCTGTCATGAGATGTAGAAACAGGGTGTAGCTTAGGAATCGGCTGCGAAACCATTCGCGCAGGTCTAGGCCTAACGGGTTCAAACTCAGGCGGGAAAATGTCTCGCAGACGAGGATTCTCAAGCGTCTTAACTCCAAATTTAAGGCACATCTTTTCCCGACGTTGGGCCAAAGATTCAAGCTTGAAGCTCCGAAGAAGCTCAATGTATGGCACCTTTGGCGATTTGGAAGTAACAAGGAGGGCTCGGAATTGCAATCTTTCCAACGAATTCGACTGATCCCGTGTCAAACCGAAGTGCCATACCTGACAACAATATTCTAAAGTGGGACGGATAAAAGACAAGACAATTTTTAAAAGGTGCTCGGTAGGGACGCCGTAACGGGATAATAATTTTAGGGATCGGATTGCCATATTACCCTTTTTAAGCATGCTGTCCACTTGTTTGATCCATTTTAAGTCATGGGTAATATGGATTCCCAGTAACTTTATGTGTTTCACACACTGGGCAGTGGGGAGGGGAGGGTAAAAGTCCGGCATACTTTTTAAAAATGATATAGTTAGAACCAACGATTTATCCATGTTGACGGCCATGTCATCCATAGCTGCCTCATCACAGACATCATCGATGATAACCTTAGCGCTGCTTTTAATATTTCTTCTGCACACTTCAAGGAGCGATAGGTCGTCCACGAATTTCCACCTATCTGCGAAAGAAAGAGCGAGCTCATTGACCATAACCAAAAAAAGGAGCGGTCCCAACAGAGTACCCTGGGGTACACCGCAAAAAATAGGTAAAATATCTGAAAATACCGTTTTGTACTTGGTTTGTTGTGTTCGGTTTGACAGAAATTGTGCAACAATTTGTACCAGAAACGGCTCAATTTTAAATTTATGTAGGAGTTTGGCAATGAGCTTGCTGTGGTTAATTAAATCAAACGCTTTTTTTTAGGTCTATAGCTATTAAATTAATCCATATATTTGGATTATCTAAATTCTTAAGTATTCTATCTAGCAAGCTAACTAAGTAATGTGCTGTTGATGTTTTTGGCAGGTTACCAAACTGCTTCGGGTCAACAAGTCTCAAGATTGTTTCTTTTAACCATGATGAAAGGAACTGTTCGTAAACTTTACTAAAAACAGGGGTCATAGTAATTGGGCGCACACCAGTAAAATCATTAGGGGAATCTTTCTTCGGAATAGGTGTCACATAACCATTTTTCCAAACTGACGGCTACTCACCTGATTCTGTTATTTTATTAAAAATATGTGAAAGGGGACTACTAATTTTCTCAGGGAAAGCTTTAATCAGCTCAATGGGAATATCTACGGGTGTTAAACTCGTTCTCTTAAGCCTTCTTAATTTTTTAGTTACTTCGTCTTGACTAATTTTAGGGAAATCAAAATCAGGTGGGATTTGGGGAATTTCTTCGTGGGGGAGGGGAGGGAGAGTTTGAACTATAGCAGCAAGGTGAGCATTTAATTTATTTGCCGTTTCCTGTTCACTTTCATCAAGGTTAAAATCAAGTCCCTTCTGAACCTTCCCCATCATTTTCTTCACTCCATTATACCATTTTTTAACAAAGGGATACAGTTTTAAAGTTACTTTTGACAACCAAAGTAGTTATATATTAAGAAGATTGATAATTGTTGAAAGTTTTTCATTTAATCGTCCTAAACAATTTGATGTACAGTACGATCAAATGAACGTTTATTTATATTTTATTTGTTTTAAAGATTTTATTTTATTTAAAAAGAAAGGGTTTTGGTATTGGAGACGGAAATGAAAAAGATTGTAATAATTGCCACTGCAAAAGGGGTTCCCTATGACGGAAGGGTATCCTTTGACGCAGGAAGTGAGAAAAGGGGAAATAAAAATTGTGTTGTTAATGTCTCCAGGACAAGACCCCCTTTTGGTTTGGTTGCAAAAAAAATAACGAGGGATAATATTTGTATAAATAATAAGTTTTAAATGAAAGAAAATTTTAAGGAAAGGAGATATTAAGTATTCCTTGAGCCCAATAAAGTGGAAGTCAAGCCTTCAAGATGTAAGAGCCTACAGAGGAGCCGACGTCGCCTCAGACCATGCCTTGATGATTGCAAAGCTGTCTCTCAAACTGAAAGCCACAAAAAATCCCAAATCAAAGAGAAATCTGCTTACGACTCTGAAAAGCTCTCAAGCACAGCAGTTCGTCGTAAGTTCAACATACAGCTTACAAACAGGTTTGAGAGCTTGACCCTAGACTCGGATAGAGAAGCCACAGTGGACACAACCTGGGCCACCCTAAAAGAAGCCTATTATCAAACAGCAATAGAAACTATTGGGCACAAAAAAAGACCCAAAGACGAGTGGTTATCCGACAAGACATGGACCCTTATCGAAGAACGTCGGAAACTAAAACAACGTCTTCTAAATGATGGAGATAACAGCGACACAGTCTTCAGTAACCAGCTTTATCGACATCAAGACAAGCTGGTGAAAAAGAGCGCAAGGGGAGATAAACGGAACTTTCTAGAAAAGAAGGAAGCTATGGCAGAAGAAGCGGCCAAGCGTGGCGATTCCAGAGCCGTTTATAAAATCACCAATGAAATCATCGGGAAACGTCGCAACCTAAATGGACCAGTCAAAGACGGAAACGGGAAGACAGTCACAGCCCCCGATGAAATCTCTGAAGTTTGGGCCCTATACTTCGAGAAAGTTCTCAACAGACCTAGTCCTCCGAACACAGCAGATAACCCCACAACCCCTTTCCTGAAACTCCAAATCAATACGGAAGAGCCGTCAACCGAAGAACTGGTACAAGCCGCTCGCAAACTGAAGAACGGCAGAGCACCAGGAAGCGACAGGATATCAGCAGAAATGATTAAAACCTCTTTAGGCGCTTGCATAACTTTCTGGATCACATTCTTTGCATGTATATGGAAATCAGAGAAAGTCCCCGAAGAATGGAGAAAAAGCACACTCATCAAGCTTTTTAAGAAAGGAGATGCAGCAAAGTGCGATAATTGGAGGGGCATCAGTCTCCTTTCTCTCCCGGGGAAACTATTCTCACAGATATCCTTCGTTGCATCCAACAGCCTTAGACAAGCACTTGCGAGACGAACAACATGGCTTCCGCCCATCTCGCTCCTGCTCCGACCTTATATATGTCCTACGCATGATGATCGAGGAATGCAATGAATGGAGGCAAAAGATGTACCTTGTCTTTGTGGATTTCGAAAAAGCCTTCGATTCAATACACCGAGATTCGCTGTGGAATATCCTCCGATATTACGGCATTCCAGAAAAACTTGTATCCTTGATCATTGCCCTATATGAAAACACCGAGTGCTGCGTTCCACGAAGGAAATACAAGGTATTTCCATATCATGTTCGGTGTCAAACAGGGGTGTGCCTTCTCCCCCTTGCTTTTTGTCCTTGTAATCGATTATGTGCTCCGAGACTGCACGGGGTTTGGTATCCAAATCTGCGACAATAAACGTCTAGCAGATCTTGATTTCGCCGACGATATCACCCTGATGGAGGCAAACAAGGAAAGGCTCCAGGATCTTCTTGAAGTAATCCGAGAGAAAGCGAGTCTTTTGGGACTAAAGATCAACTCGGACAAAACAAAAAGCATGACAACGAGCGACTCACCACTGGGCATAAAGTGCGGGGATAATACAGTAGAGCAGGTAGTGGATTTTAGATACCTTGGAAGTACAGTCGAACGAACTGGATCCAGCGAAAAGGAGGTGCAGTCTAGGATTGGACAAGCCAGTGGAGCTTTTAATCGACTAAAGCCAATGGCGATCGAAAAAGTACTCCCTGAAACTGAAAATGAGGCTGTTCAACAGTTACGTCATCTCCGCCCTCCTTTATAGCTGTGAATGCTGGAAACTGAACCAACACCAAGAAAAGAGGATCCTTGCTTTCGAGAACAACTGTCTTCGCAGAATACTGAACATTAACTGGAGGGACCACATAACCAACCAGACAGTTCGCTCTATCTCCCGCCAGCCCCTGGTAATTGATGTCATACGTCAACGAAGATGGCGCTACTTGAGGCATGTTATCCGTATGGCGGAAGATAGACTCCCCAGAACGGTACTGGAGTGGCAACCAGAAGGACCCCGAAGAAGAGGAAGGCCGAAGAATACACTTCGTCGTACGTACCAGCGGGACCTAACAGACTTTAATTCGACAGTCCAGCCCCAGTGGGAAGACGTCTGGGCAGCAGCACATATGAAGGACGACTGGCGGCTCTTTCTGGGTGCCTCTGGCGGCACAGGAGGAACTAAGGTCTAAGGCAGTGGTTCCCAACCTTTTCCGTACCGCGTACCCCTAATTAAAGGTTCGAAAAGGTTACGTACCCCCTTTTCCAGAAGCTGAAAAAGACGATTTTTAGGCTATTATCATGGATGATAAAGCATACATGTGTCGAAATATATGCGAAATCAATGAGATATTTGAGACTGCTTTGTAGCTAAAATTTTTGTCAAATCTCTGCCCGACGTCATTAAGGGCAATCTTTTTGTACAGTCAGCCACTTTCTGTGTTTGATTTTGATGATCTCCATGCTTTCATAAAGCTGCATCGCAAACATTTTTGTTAGCTAATTCGGAACCTGAATGACAATATCACTTGCAATGTCTTCGATTCTTCTTGAAACAATATTGTTTGACACAGGAACAGATTTTACGGCAGTAGGCTAGCTGTTTTGGAACATTATTTCATTGACTTTCACTAGGGCTTGTTATCAGAGGCGTCACACACGGGTTGGTGACACCTCTCCCCCCCCCCACCCCCCAAAAGTAGTCGTCCAGACGGTTCAAAAGAAACGAGTCGGCGCGAAGCGCCGCGATTTTTTCGTAAAAACACATTTTTTTTAAATATTTGGTAAAAATGACCGGCCAGTCAGTAAAAATACCTTGCCCTCCAGAAAACATTTTAGCTGGTGATGCCTCTGCTGATAATATTATACTTTTGGCAATCAAAAATGAGTGAGGCGAGATATAGACTAAACTTTTGGTACCTTCGCGTACCCCTTGCAAGGGTCTCGCGTACCCCTTTGGGTACGCGTACCACCGGTTGGGAACCACTGGTCTAAGGTAAGGTGAGCCCAAACTGATATCGCTGTTAAAGCATCGTCGATGACGTATCCGTTGTATACATTCTTTGAATGTAGGAGACATTAAGAAAGGAAAAAGTAACGAAAAATGTTGAAGGTTTTAAAGATGTGACGAAAATGGTAAAACGAGAAATAAGGGTAAAAGAGGAAATATATAGGTCGGTCACAGAAAACAAAAAATAATTTAAAATATTAGATGTTAGGACCGTTGGCGTCACCGAGGGAAAGTGGACGCGTAGTCAGCTGGCCAAATCTGATTGGACAGGAAGAACGGAAAATATACTACGCGGCAAAAAAAAATCAAAAAAATCATTCCTCACCTTTCCATGTTTTTCTGGCGAGTACCGCTCTCGGTCCGAACGTAGAAAGCCGAAACCCCCGACGTCTTTCGGCCACCAAGCCTGTTCGAATTCTATGAAAATCTTGTCTACCGTTCCAAGCTCTAGATGCTGAAGGGAAAAATAAATTGTATTATTAAAGTTTAACTGAAAAGCCAACTTATCTTTTCGTCATTTAACTGAATACACTGAATTATTTGGATTCTGCTAAGGTATTTTTTTATTTTCCACTATCTGCTCTAGTACTGACCTTCAGAATATCTACGGCCGTCACCACAACGCAAATTCTACTATGACGCGAAAAATTTGAATCTCACGGCAAACGCAGCTTTTCAGTTGCCGATGGTGAGTTGGTGAAGACTACCGAGTGCCTGAACACGAATTTTTCGTAAATCTGTTCCGTCAAGCAAACAAAACCGGTACAAGCGCATAGATGTACCACAAATCCGACGGAAATAGTCCACTATTTGAAAATCATTCATGTTGTTGTCAATTGTTATTTATTGTGGTCAATTGTTATTTATTGTTGTCAATTGTTATTTATTGTTATGAAAGTTATTTGTGACAGTGTTTTTTAAATTTATTTTAGTACTCCTCATTATATATTCTTTGAGGGAAATAAATAAATGAATGAATGATGAATGGATTCATTTATTTATTTCCCTCAAAGAATACATAATGAGGGGTACTAAAATAAATTCTTTGAAATTCTTTGAGGGAAATAAATAAATAAATGAATGATGAATGAATTCATTTATTTATTTCCCTCAAAGAATACATAATGAGGGGTACTAAAATAAATTTAAAAAACACTGTCACAAATAAGTTTCCAAACAATAAATGACAATTGACGTACTTTCAACAACACACTGTACTTACTTAACTATTACCTTTTATCGAAAAACGGAAACAGATTCTTCAGAGTCAGAATATTATCAGCTTTAGCTACAAAATTACCAAATTTCTGCTCAATTGCCAGGGCAGGATCTTTAACTGAAAGGGAATTAATTACAGGTGTATTTCTAGCAAATAAAGGGTATCCAAGCAAAAATTTACGATATTTAAAATAGCACACACGAACACTAGCAATCATGCCACGATTAAAACCATTAACCACCACCGCTGGAAAAATAACTATTGGTAAAACAGTGGATTGGTATATACGGGCCAGAATATAGCGGAGCAACGAGGTAACGCATTTTCATGGGGTCTTCAAGCCTATTAAAGTAAATAAGCGATGGGTAACTAAGTTGGCCTATCTCAGCCCATTTCGGTTAAGCTTCAACAAATTTTCGTTTACTAAAGGACCTCTCGTACCTATAATGCCAATGCATCCCAGTTCGGAATCGACCCATCCCATTTCAGGCCCCCTGATTTTCACACTTGCTTTCTTTTGGTATTTGCGATGCGTAACATGCTAGTGCTACCGACAATTATTTACGGGAGGATCGCTCGTGCCAAATACCGCGGCTACGTACATTTCCCCCTGTTTTTGCTAGAAGTCTTCGGGCATGCAGAAGGCTTAAAAGAGCCAAAGCAATGGATAATTTATCAAAAGCAGAGCCTGGTTTTAAAGCATTCAACTATTTAGAATATTGGAGTATAAACGGTACACACCGCGAGGTGTGATTTATTTTAGTTTACTGATTTGGCCAAATTTTGTTAGTCATTTCCACATCAGCTCGTCTGGGAGCCCACCATCATAGCCGCCAGCTTCACATACTACTGAGACTTTTATTGGGTTGCGTTCCAGAAACTTAACAATTGTTAACAATCGTTAACTTTAGTTCGGGGCGGAGCTAACTGCAGCTTTGACGATCGTTAAGTTTTCCCAATTCTACAGCTGTTAACTCTTTTGTAACGATGCTCACCGACCATCGTTACAAAATATTTAACAATCGTTAAGCTCTGGAACGGCAATTGTAGGTGGGCGGAGCTTAAATTTGGAAATCAGAAGCCTGGAACGCAAAAAGTTAACAACTGTTAACAATCGTTAAGTTCTGGAACGTAACCTCGGACGCTACTCCACAAATTCACAGATCCGGTGTCTACAATCGCTGATATGACGGGCAGACAAATCGGGTCGAAATTGTAGAGGCAAAAGGGTCGCAAGACCTAGATCTGCCATTTGTCCCGGATCAAACCCGGGTAAAAAAAAAAAAAAAAAAAAAATTCAGCTGACGTATCCGTTTGCACTCTCAAACATGTGTTACATGTTATGACGGGTGCAGAAAACATTTATGTTTACGCCCCTTTCACGTGATCTCTCTTCTTGAAAATAATACTGAAGTCTACTTACCTTTATTGCAAGCTCCTTTTTTACAGACAAGGGCGGATGAAACAAATCTCTGCTAGTTGCTTTAAGTACACCAAGGGAGCCAGTGAATACCACGCAATCAAACTCTTCGACCTTTCCATCTCCTAGAGTTATTGTCACAGGTTTCCCAGCCCGTTTTGAGTACTTGATTTTCCTAACAGGTTGGCTTAAATGAAGGTTAGGAAGGTCTCGAGGGGTCGGGGGTCTGATGCTAGCTGGAACTTCCTCCTACAAAACATGGACTTGAAGCCATTCAAAAAGGAACTGTACGGATTGTGGTTGGTCCAGACTATATTTTATACGGGGATGGTCTGGTCAACCTTGATCTTCTAACCCTTGCCGAAAGATGCACAGTGACGTTTACGAACAAATGCCTGTTTATTTATTTTTTATTTATTTATTTATTTGTGACCCACTTTTTTTATAACAGTTTGCATAACAGTTTTTGCATAACATAATACACAAAGTAAAATACATATATTAAAATACTAAACAAAACAATGTAAATAAAAATGACTGCATTCTTTAAAACTTAACATTCTTGACTACATTCCTGTCATGATGTGGGCGTCTGACTTAAAGAACATCTCGCACCATATAGAGTTTCTGCCAAGATGTTACGAAGTTTTACACTACTTTGAAACTTAGCTTCACTGTAAAAAGTCTCTCCTTTATCGAACTTTACTAGTTGTGCGTCACCGATTTCGGACATTTCTATTCCTAATTCGGATAATTCAAATCTGAATTCGGAGAGTTATAATCTGATGCAGAATTAAAACGCTAGAAGGCAAAATACTGCAGAGTATGCTGCATCCGATTACAACTCTCCGAATCCGGATTTTGATTCTCCGAATTAGGAACAAAAGTGTCCGAAATCGGTGACGCACAACTACTTAAGTCCGATAAAGGAGAGACTTTTTACAGTGTTGGCTTACAGAAAACTATACAAGGCTTCGGCTGTTTTTCGCCTCTTTCCCCTTGCCTCGGATGACAATCTTGGCAAAATTTGCATAGCCGGTCTTCAGGCCAATTAGTTTCTCAGAAGCAATGATCAGGAGCCTGATACATCACGTAATTAGAAGAAACGTGGCAAGTGTGATAATCAGTATAATGCTAATAGAAGAGATAGGATACACTTAGAAGTGTAGAAGTGTAGAGTTGTAGAAGTGTAGAGTTTGAGTGTATTTTGAGTAGCCGGAACGGAAGATGGAAATTTGTATATATAATGAAAATAATTTTATGTTTTGTCGTTTTGTCCTTTGCCCTTGTTTTTGTGCCAGTAAAACAGCTGGGGTTGATGACCTGATGTGTGAAGGTGTGTTTATTGAGGATCTTTTATTTTAATGTTTACAAATGTTTAATACCGTATTTTAGATTTAGTTGTTTAAAGAAAATTGTTGTTGTTTGTAGTTATACAAATTATTTAAAAAATTTAAAAGAGAGAATTAATTTCCAAATATTAGAGGGGAAGAATAGTAAATAAAATATGGGTTTATTTTCAAAAGTTAGGTGACGTGAATAGTTAAAAGTGGGTAAAAATAGATTAAAATTAACGTCACTGAGGGATGGAGGAGTAGCCACAAAAAGTACGATATCTGATTTCTTAGTTTTTCAAACGATATAAAAATAAGTAAATGAAAAAAGATGCTACGGGAGAAAAAAAAAAAAAAGAAGTGTAGAATCTCGGGAACGAGAATGGATGAAAATAACACTGAAGTAGAAAGAATTACTGTAATTAGTAAGACGGATCCTTTAAAAGATATCATTACGACGAAAATACTGGGATGTTGCAAAAGCGCAGCTAACTGGTAATCTGGAGGTAAGGCCTGGTCTTATCATAACGGATGTTAAGGTCAGAGCACACTATCAGGGAAATATCGGTGGGCTGAAGCCTACGTGACGTTTTGAAAGTTTTGAAAAAGGCAATCTACGGATTTAACGTCCTAAGGCCAGGATGTTTAGGCCGGGATACACTGTCAGGGAAATATCGGAAGGCAAAAGTGGGCTCTAACCTACGTGGCGTTGTGAAAATTTAGAAAAAGGCAATCTAGGATTTAACGTTTAGTATTTGCTGTGCGCCGAACTGATAACATAAATTCTAACAAAGGCCTACCAGAAGATCAGAAACGGAGTAGGCCTAGAATTCCAAATTCGGGATTATCTAACCTTGAAGCACAACGGCAAGAGTCTATTTAGCTTTTCAATTCATCTCGGTCATTAAAAGTCAATTTTATGTCGACATAACAGTCAACCGAGATGAAGCGAACACTCTCTTAAAGCACAGCTCCTACTAGAAATTATCTTTTGCCTCTGAAAGGGATCAGAAAAAAGGTTTCCAAAAATACAATTACTTTCCACCTGAAATCAGCGATTTTCTTGTTAGCGCTTGTCGAGACCATCCAACCTTCCTGCTCTCCGACGCGGCAGGTGAGAGCAAAACGTTTGAAAACTGAACGCGCCGAGGTTAAAAAGTTGGAAAACTAAGTAAATAAAAGAAGTAGAAAACAGAAGATTCTCATATCTTTATGTCTGAAAGAGTTGTCAGCGGACATTAAAGACTCCGGCTAACTTTGCTTTGTGTGATAGACAGAACTCGGCATGGCCGAAAAAGCGCGAAAATTCGTAGGCATAAAACGAAACAATGGAGAAAGGTGGGGATTTTCGACGCTTATTATTCCACAAGGGAGCTAGGTATATTATAAAAGGCAGAATAAGCAAGAGGGGTCCTTTAACCTGCGCATTGTTTTATTTATGCTTGACAATCATAGCGCTCATGTTAGACAGTTCTAGTGCTACTTTTTTTTTACCAAAAAGAATTTTTGAAAAAAATAAATAGACTGAATTGAACTTAATTGTACGTATTGTAACAAGAAAATTGTATGTAGTATGTATATTGGTAAGTATTATTTTCTTTCGACTAAGTTGTTATAAAGCCAAAGCTGTACTTAAGTGCTATGCCCGAAGCTGAATGGCTGAATAATTGTATATATTTATTAAAGAATAGTCCTGTTTTAGTGTAGTTTAATATGTGATGTGCAGTACAACGAAGTAGAAAAAAATTGATTGACTGATTGTATAGAAAATTATGTAAACCAATGCTATGTACTTGCATGTCAGTGTATTTCTGCTGAAGAAATTTTGGAATACTTAACTGAACTGGGTTGAACTCCCAGTCCATCAAGCACTGCAAAAAAAAGCGTCAGAAAGACAGTTTCAGTTAACTAGACAGGTTAATCGAACGTGACTCAAAGGACTGATATGAACAACGTCAGCAATGTAGCCTAGTGAAACCTGTACATTTTTTTTCCAAGGAATACTGGGTATTATAGAGGGTTTGATACTAGATAGTCCTTCAGCCCAAGCTGACTGCGAATCATATTTGATGGTGCAAAACAGATAAGTCAGATACGTTTAATTAGAGCTATATTTCGGCCCTTCTTGGCAAGGGTCCTCTTCAGGCTCAAGCTGGAGAGTGTTCGTTTTCCAGCTTGAGCCTGAAGAGGAACCTTCAAGAAGGGCCGAAATATGGCTCTAATAATATCTAGCTGACTTACCCGTTTTGCACCATCAAATACGGGGTTGATAAATTTTGTGTATGCATTGAACTGGCAAGAAAACAAAATTCCGTCGTCTTGCCACTTTTGTGTTGTTTTGAAAATCAAAAGAATCTGAATCAGAAAATTTGTATAGCGCTTACCATCAGCAAATCGAAAACAGTTTCATATCCATTCTCCCAAACTACCAGAGGGTGTCCGGCGCAAAGCCAGTACTCCGTATGCCCCCAACCCCCCGTCTCAGACCAATCGTCTGAAGCATCGATGCAGTTCTCAAAGCGATGGTGCCAGTCCAGCAGTTTATCACACATTTCACGAGGGATATCTGCTACCACCCCGTCAGACAGGGCTTTCGCATATCTAGAAATTCGGAACTGTGTTTTATTTAATATACACACATAAATACTCCTAGGGCCCAAGCTGACTAAGAAACATACATTCAAACAATGACTAAAAAACCCAGCTAAAATGGCTAAACAAAACATTGTCTGATTATATATACATATAACTTTTCTCGAACAGATATGCAATGCCTATCTTCCTATGTCCCACAGGAAGTTATTTTATGACAATTACTTTTGTGGAGGATGATGCGACCATCGTATCATCCTCCGCAGAAGTTCATCGAGCACTTTGCTCAAATACTGAGTTCATCGAGCACTTTTTCTCAAATACTGAAAACTAGACGCTGACTTTTCACAAAAAAATAACTGAAAAAAAAAACTTTCAGTAAAAAAAAAAAAATACTAAAAATAAGTTAAATGTTGAAAAATGACAGAATATTTTACTCTCTTCGACAACCAGTCTGTGCCCTAGGTCATAGCTTGTCACAGTCAGGTTACCACTCAAAATACAGCTTGTCAACTAAGAAAACATCCTACAATCCCTTGCTTTCCAAAAGCTAGTTATTCAGCATTAATCACTGTCTTTGTTCTTGTTTCTCCGAAGCCTTCAGGTTGATTCTTTATTGTTTACTTTTTACTTCGACCCTAGAGCTGTCAATTTTAGTAGATCTATAGTAGGTTTTGACCGCTAGATGGCATTTGAATCGCCAAAAAAGTAAAAGACTATATTGGTAGAAACTGAAGTTCTTCAGTCCCAACAGTAGTCATTTTATTAGGTCTACAGTAGGCTTGGGTTGCTACTTTACGAAAATAAAATTCCCTACCTCCATTAGCGAAAAAGTACAACAAAAGAAGAATAAGACCTACCTATAACAAGAGCTGTAAGCTCATATGGCACTTGCATGTGTCAAGATGATTTGATTGATCAAGAGTAAGTTTCGACTTTGCGGTTGAGATGCGCGCTATAAGGGAGCTGGAACTTCATTTGTAAGCAAAACCCTTGAGGCAAAACTGCTAATGGGCTGATGGGCATCACGAAAATGCATATATTGCTTAAAAGTATTTTTTTTACTTTGCGGTCAAGATTGGTACTTTAAGGAATAATCGGATTTGGGAAGTAGCAATTTCTAAGCAAATGTTGTTGAGTCTCCAATATTCCAGCGAAGTTTCATCGTCCTAGCACATCTGGAAGTACCTTAACGCGCGATCACCGGAATCCCAGACCCCCCTCCCCCTCCTCCAACTCCACCCACAATAACCGGAGCCAATCCTGTTCTGTAAATGATTAATCCAGAGCATCTGTTTGTCATTCCCACGAAGTTCGATCCAGATCACACCAGTCTAAGCGGGTCAAGTATTTTCCGCCCTCCCCCCGATGACTGCCGGATTCGGTCCGGAAATGAAAAAGGTCACAAGAGAAAAATGTCCTCTGTTTAATTATTAAATTTCACTCGAATCCGATCACCCGTTCCAAAGTTACGCATGACTCAATATTTGGGATTCCCCTCCCTCAACTCCCCCCCCCCAAGATTTTCATATCGAGGATTTTTTTTTTATTCCAAGTCAGTTTGACCGGGTCCCTGATATGCCTTCCAAGTTTCGTCGTGAAAATCCCCCCAAAACGGAATTCCGGGATACCCCTCCTCCCCCCCCCCCCCTCAAGTGTCCGGATCCAGTCAAATTATGTAAAAGATTTATATGGACCAGATGTTTGTTCTTCCCAGCAAGTTTCACTCCGATCCCATCATTCTAACCGTTTCTCGAGATTTCCGGTCCACCCCCCCCCCCCCCCCCCCACCCCACCCAGCTCCCCCACGGTGCACGTAGCCAATCCGATTCAGCAAATGACTTACCTAGAGCATCTGTTTGTTCTTCCACAAAGTTCCATCCCGATCCCTCCATTCTAAACGGGGCACGTATTCCCCCCCCCCCAATAGTTGCCGGATCCGGTCCGGATATGAAAAAAATCATCGGAGAAATGTCCTCTGTTGAATTCTTAAATTTCACTCGAATCCGATCAACCATTCTAAAATTACGCATGACTGAAAATTTCGGATTCCCCTCCCTCCACTCCCCCCACCATTATCTGATCGACAAAATTTTTATTTTGAAGTCAGTTTGATTGGGTCCCTGATATGCCTGCCAAGTTTCATCGTGAAAGTCCCCAAAACCACCATCACCAGAATTCCGGGACCCCCCCCCCCCATAAGTGTCCGGATCAAGTACAATGGCCTAAAGGACTTATCTAGAGCAGATGCTTGTTCTTCCCAGCAAGTTTCACTCCGATCCCTCCATTCTAACCGTTTCTTGAAATTTCCGGTCTCCCCCCCCCCCCAACTCCCCCCTGGCTACCGAATCCGGTCAAGACTTTAAACGGGACATTACAGATATATATTCTGTTCAGTTATGAAGTTTCATTACAATCCGATCATCCGTTCGAAAGTTACACACTTCTCAATTTCCCGGATTCCCCTGCGGATTCCCCTCCCTCCACTCCCCACCATTATCTGATCAACAATATTTTTATTTTGAAGTCAGTTTGATTGGGTCCCTGATATGCCTGCCAAGTTTCATCGTGAAAATCCAAAAAACCACCATCACCGGAATTCCGCCCCCCCCCCCCCCCCCATAAGTGTCCGGATCCAGTACAATGGTCTAAAGGACTTATCTAGAGCAGATGCTTGTTCTTCCTAGCAAGTTTCACTCCGATCCCTCCATTCTAACCGTTTCTTGAAATTTCCGGTCTCCCCCCCCCCCAACTCCCCCCTGGCTACCAAATCCGGTCAAGACTTTAAACGGGACATTACAGATATATATTCTCTTCAGTTATGAAGTTTCATTACAATCCGATCATCCGTTCGAAAGTTACACACTTCTCAGTTTCCCGGATTCCCCTGCCCTCCACCCCCCCCCCCCCAAAATGGTCGGATCAGAAAACTGATTATTCCTAATTTTGTTTGGTCGGGTCTCTGATATGCCTGCCAAGTTTCATGGTCCTAGCACAACTGGAAGTACCCTAACTCGAAAAAGTGTGACAAAATGCCCTAAATTTTCAAGTTTCCAGCGCCCCGCACTCCCCCCCATATGGTCGGATCGGGAAACTGATTATTTCCAGGTTAGTTTGGTCGGGTCCGTGACATTCCTGCCAAGTTTCATTGTCCTAGCTCATCTGGAAGTACCCTCACTCGAAAAAGTGTGACAAAATGCCCTAAATTTTCAAGTTTCCAGCGCCCCAACTCCCCCGCATATGGTCGGATCGGGAAACTTATTATTTCCAGGTTACTTTGGTCAGGTCCCTGATATTCCTGCCAAGTTTCATTGTCCTAGCTCATCTGGAAGTACCCTAACTCGAAAAAGTGTGACAAAATGCCCTAAATTTTCAAGTTTCGAGCGCCCCCACTCCCCCGCATATGGTCGGATCGGAAAACTGATTATTTCCAGGTTCGTTTGGTCGGGTCCCTGATATTCCTGCCAAGTTTCATTGTCCTAGCTCATCTAGAAGTACCCTAACTCAGAAAAAAAGTGACAAAATGCCCTAAATTTGCAAGTTTCCAGCGCCCCGCACTCCCCCCCCATATGGTCGGATCGGGAAACTGATTATTTCCAGGTTAGTTTGGTCGGGTCCCTGATATGCCTGCCAAGTTTCATTGTCCTAGCACATCTGGAAGTACCCTAACTCGGATATGTGGGACAAAAAACTCGGACCGACCGACAGACCGACAGACGGAATTGTGATCGGTATATGGCACTTGAGCCAGAGGCTGCAAGTGCCATAAAAATATTCTGTTCGAAAAAGTTATAATAGATAACATACCTCCATCTCGGTTCATATCGACAAACTCGACGGCCATTTAAAAATATCAACCTCGCTGCGCTCGGCTGATAGCCTAGCCTTCGGCTCGGACAGGTTATTTTCAATGGCTTTCTCGTTGTTATTTTCCGATATCAACCTCGATGTCTGAAGTTAACCTTTAATATATTTTTCCTCGCAGACAGAAGGGAAAAAGCGGAGTACATGAAGAAAATACAGAATAAAGCAGAAGGAACAAGATAGCTTCAGGGGGTCTTGTTTCTTGCCTTATAATATGTTATGTAGTCTATGTAGTACGAATAAATGAATGAGTGAATGAATTAAAAAAATATTCTAGTAAAATGTTGCTGACTTATCCGTTTTGCACCGTCAAATATGATATCGATATATCGATTATCCAATATCGAAAATGAAATATCGATAAATCGAAAAATCCAAATATCGCCCAACACTAGCGGTTACTACTGACAGAAGGTTTGTGCACACACTTTCCGAGTCGGATGCGAATTTCTTCCTTCTCTCGGAAATGCTGACTCATCGCATTCAGGTTTTCCCATAGTGGTTTTCCCATAGGCTACACCCAATTAACATACATAAGTTGCGTTTTTGCTGATACCACGGTATTTGTTACCACGGTATCTGTTACCACGGTAACTGGATCTGCAATTAGTCATTTTTGCAGTTATCGTGGTATCTGATACACGGTGCTCTACAAAAACGACTATTGCCGAAATTGCACTTTTAGAAGTCATCCCAAAAGAAAAAAAGATATCCAGTTACATCACTAAGTGCAAAACTTCTTTCTCGCCAATCTGACAAAATTTGATGAAAGTGAGATGACTCTTCAGATACCACGACCAGTTAACACGGTCGGACCGTAGTATCTGAATATCTGATACCACGATAACTGGCCAGATACCACGATAACTGCAAAAACGCCTTTTGACCGTGGTATCAGATACCACGATAACTGCAAAAACGACTTTAGACCGTGGTAACAGATACCATGGTATCAGCAAAAACGCAACTATACTAAACGTCTAGCGCTCTTCTTCGAGCATTTGTTTCAATTATATTTACTTTCTCGGTAGGGTTCATTCTTTTGTATTAGCTGATAACTCCGTGTCTGAACTTCGGAGAGGGGCGCTGAGCAAAAATCTAGCGTCCTTGCAGTACGTGGTGCGTATTTTTCTCTGGTCTGTTAGCTTTAAAAGACATGTCTTACCTATAATACTAATGCAACCCGCTTCCATAATCACTCCATATATTTCTAAACCCGGAGACCCCAATTTCGTACAGTGCATTCTAACCCCTCTAACAAAACCACGCGGATTTTCTCACTTGCCGTGTTTTGCTACCTTCGATGCGTATCACGCTGTCGATGGTTGTCTGCGAGGAGTTTTTCCATCAGCAAAAACCAGTTTTGTCAATTGTTTCCCTGTTTTTGCTATGAGTCAACGGGTCTCGGAAAAGGCTTAAAACAGCCAAAACCGTGGGTTATTTGTAGAAAGCACAGCCTAGTTTTAAAGTATCCAAATATTTTAAAATACTGTAAGTTGAAGAGTAAAAATTCCCAACGTGGCGAAATATAAAACATGTAGGGTCTAATAGGGGTGCTAGACAGACGGGTAAGAGCAAACATTTGTGATAATAATATAAACAACAAGAGCTGTAAGCTCATATGGCACTTGCATGGGTCAAGATGATTTGATTGATCAAAAGTAAGTTTCGACTTTGCGGTTGAGATGCGCACTCTAAGGGAGCTGGAACTTCATTTGTAAGCAAAACCCTTGAGGCAAAACTGCTAATGGGCTGATGGGCATCACGAAAATGCATATATTGCTTGAAAGTATTTTTTTTACTTTTCGGTCAAGATTGGTACTTTAAGGAATAATAGGATTTGGGAAGTAGCAATTTCTAAGCAAATGTTGTTGAGTCTCCAATATTCCAGCGAAGTTTCATCGTCCTAGAACATCTGGAAGTACCTTAACAGCGCGATCACCGGAATCCCAGACCCCCCCCCCCTCCTCCAACTCCACCCACAATAACCGGAGCCAATCCGGTTCTGTAAATGATTAATCCAGAGCATCTGTTTGTCATTCCCACGAAGTTCGATCCAGATCACACCAGTCTAAGCGGGTCAAGTATTCTCCGCCCTCCCCCCAATAATTGCCGGATTCGGTCCGGAAATGAAAAAGGTCACCAGAGAAAAATGTCCTCTGTTTAATTATTAAATTTCACTCGAATCCAATCACCCGTTCCAAAGTTACGCATGACTCAATATTCCGGATTCCCCTCCCTCAACTCCCCCCCCCCCAAGATTATCATATTGAGGATTTTTTTTATTCCACGTCAGTTTGACCGGGTCCTTGATACGCCTTCCAAGTTTCGTCGTGAAAATCCCCCCAAAAACGGAATTCCGGGAAACTCCCTCCTCCCCCCCCCCCCCTCAAGTGTCCGGATCCAGTCAAATTATACAAAAGATTTAAATGGACCAGCTGTTTGTTCTTACCAGCAAGTTTCACTCCGATACCATCATTCTAACCGTTTCTCCAGATTTCCGGTCCCCCCCCCCCAAGCTTCCCCGCGGTGCCCGTAGCCAATCCGATTCAGCAAATGACTTACCTAGAGCATCTGTTTGTTCTTCCCACAAAGTTCCATCCCGATCCCTCCATTCTAAACGGTTTTCCGCCCCCCCCCCAATAGTTGCCGGATCCGGTCCGGATATGAAAAACATCATCGGAGAAATGTCCTCTGTTCAATTCTTAAATTTCACTCGAATCCGATCACCCATTCCAAAATTACGCATGACTGAAAATTTCGGATTCCCCTCCCTCCACTCCCCCCACCATTATCTGATCGACAAAATTTTTATTTTGAAGTCAGTTTGATTGGGTCCCTGATATGCCTGCCAAGTTTCATCGTGAAAATCCCCAAAACCACCATGACCGGAATTCCGGGACCCCCCCCCCCCCCCCCATAAGTGTCCGGATCCAGTACAATGGTCTAAAGGACTTATCTAGAGCAGATGCTTGTTCTTCCCAGCAAGTTTCACTCCGATCCCTCCATTCTAACCGTTTCTTGAAATTTCCGGCCCCCCCCCCAACTCCCCCCTGGCTACCGAATCCGGTCAAGACTGTAAACGGGACATTACAGATATGTATTCTATTCAGTTATGAAGTTTCATTACAATCCGATCATCCGTTCGAAAGTTACACACTTTTCACTCTCCCGGATTCCCCTGCCCTCCACTCCCCCCCAAAATGGTCGGATCAGAAAACTGATTATTTCTAAGTTTGTTTGGTCGGGTCTCTGATATGCCTTCCAAGTTTCATGGTCCTAGCACAACTGGAAGTACCCTAACTCGAAAAAGTGTGACAAAATGCCCTAAATTTTCAAGTTTCCAGCGCCCCCACTTCCCCGCATATGGTCGGATCGGGAAACTGATTATTTCCAGGTTAGTTTGGTCGGGTCCCTGATATTCCTGCCAAGTGTCATTGTCCTAGCTCATCTGGAAGTACCCTAACTCGAAAAAGTGTGACAAAATGCCCTAAATTTTCAAGTTTCCAGCGCCCCAACTCCCCCGCATATGGTCGGATCGGGAAACTTATTATTTCCAGGTTACTTTGGTCAGGTCCCTGATATTCCTGCTAAGTTTCATTGTCCTAGCTCATCTGGAAGTACCCTAACTCGAAAAAGTGTGACAAAATGCCCTAAATTTTCAAGTTTCGAGCGCCCCCACTCCCCCGCATATGGTCGGATCGGGAAACTGATTATTTCCAGGTTCGTTTGGTCGGGTCCCTGATATTCCTGCCAAGTTTCATTGTCCTAGCTCATCTAGAAGTACCCTAACTCGAAAAAAAATGACAAAATGCCCTAAATTTTCAAGTTTCCAGCGCCCCGCACTCCCCCGCATATGGTCGGATCGGGAAACTGATTATTTCCAGGTTAGTTTGGTCGGGTCCCTGATATGCCTGCCAAGTTTCATTGTCCTAGCACATCTGGAAGTACCCTAACTCGGATAAGTGGGACAAAAAACTCGGACCGACCGACAGACCGACAGACGGAATTGTGATCGGTATATGGCACTTGAGCTAGAGGCTGCAAGTGCCATAAAAATGTGATAAAATAAGATTTAATAAAACGTATATATGACGATTTTGACAAATTTGGATTTCACCATGGTAGTTCGGAAAGAATAAAAGCGATATGTATCTATCTATCTACCGAATCGTCTGAAGCACCGATACAGTTCTCAAAAAACTCTGTCTGTTGACATGCCTGCGCTAGCGAACGCTATTCTGGTAAAATGAAGCATTCATTCAGTCATTCAAACCGATGACGCCAGTCTAGCACTTAATTGAAAAGAATAGGTCTTTGCCGGTGACCAAGTGTGCTTGCCGATTTTGTGGTGAGGTAGAAGAGCGTTTATGCCATCTGCTGACGGGGTGTCGAGGGGTGAAGGAAATTAGAGATTGTTTTTTGGGGGGGTACCCATACTATTTCCTGGAATTTTGGAGTCGACGAATTCTGTATGTGAATATTTTAAGTGTATACTAGAAGTTTAGACTGAAGGTAATTTGGTTAATATTAATCTTGTTGTATGTAATAGTGAAGGTCAATTTTGTTGGTTAAGTGCGAGAATGAATGCTGATGTACGGCCCTTTGTTGGCTTTAATAAATTATTATTATCGCGAAGGACGTCCCATAAAACAAGGTGTTTTGTCAAGGGCCTCGCTTCGACTACGCTAGCCGCTATTTATAAGATCTAAGCTAAAGAAATAAGAATCCAGATTCAGTAAGACTTATTCTAACTTTCGGGTTAATCGTAAACTACAATGTCTGCGCCGGTGGTCGGCAACGTAGCCTAGGGCTAGGTAAGCATTTGGAGCCAGCGTCAGACCCTTGAACATCTACTTTGAAGGTCAGAGCCCGGTTTCAAGGGAACAGTGATAGGCTGATGGGTGGCTACCCGATGAAAAATTTATCTCAAAATAGTACTATGAAGTACTACGAAAAAGTTGCATGCAGTACTAACGATGCTACTACATGCTTCTACTTCAAGTCTACCGTGTTACTGCATACTACTATATGCTACTATTAGCAAGATTGGATGCTTCTATGGTAAGACAGGATGCTACTGGATACTACTACATAATATTCGATCAGTCTGAGGCACATTAAATGATAGTATTCTTTGCTATTACATAGTATTACATGCAACGTTTTCGTACTACTACCATACTACTACCCAGGCTACAAATTTTTCATCGGGTAGCAATGGTTAGGAGGTTAAGAGCGTGTTCCACCCTACTTACTGTAGTTACTACGCATGCCGAAACGAATCCTGGCTTCTTGTCGTCATGGCTGGAACAAATTTTTCTATTTTCAGCAAAATATCGTGCCATGGTCTTATCCAGCCAATCCCGTCACGGGGATTCGTAGTTGGGGGATGGGGTGGTAAGCAAATAGTTACTATTTCGAGAAGGTTGGAACGGTCAGCGTCGAACTTTTCACTAGGTTGGAACGAAAATAGTAACTAATAGTTACTACTGTTAGAAGGGTGGAACAGGCTCTAAGCCCGAGTTCTCCAGTCACGACGAAGTAAAGGCGAGAAAGTTATACTGGATATCTGCTCCAGTTTACGAAAAACAAGAGCTAGAAGCTCGTATGACACTTGCGAGGCTAGGTCACAGAATGACAGTAGGAATCTGGCAATTCATGGGTTTCTTATGATAATTTGTCAGCAAAAACATCGAGATGACAATGATCATCAACTCTTAAAAATCAGAAGATGTACTGTTTCATAAAAAGCGTTTTATTTTTGCACTTGGCTGTGACGATGCGCAATTTAAGGGCGCTAGAAATTCACGTGTAGGCAAAAATCCTTGAGGCAAAACTGATGACGGGCTCGTCGGGATATGAATATACATCATTTGGTCAAAAGTTTTTTCTTTCACTTTTCATTTAAGATACGCGCTTTAAGGGTTCTACAAATTCATTTCTTAACAAAAACCCTTGAGGCAAAAATGATCATGTGCTAAAGGGGATTGTGTAAAAGTAAATTTTGCTTAAAAGTATTTTTTGTACTTTGCGGTTAAGATGAGTTCTTTAAGGATGGTCGGATCGGGGAAGTGACAATGTCTAAGCAAAATATGCCAAGTCTCTAATACTCCAGCGAAGTTTCATCGTCCTACCACATCTGGAAGTACCTTAGCTCCGGATAACCGGAATTCCGGAAACCCCCCTCCACCTCCCCCCCCCCCCAGTGCCCGAATCCAGTCCGGTTCTGCCACTGCCGTACCTACGATTTTTGCCTGTACTTCCCGCTAAGTTTCATCCTGATCGCTCAACTCTTATGCGTGTCACAAGATTTCCGGTTCTCCCCTTTGACCCCACCCCCAGATTCATGGGATCCGGTCTGGACTTGAAGTGGGACATCTGAGACACCAGTGTCTTTCCAGATATCAAGTTTCATTAAGATCCGATAACACGTTCGAAGGTTATGCATGCCACAAATTTCCGGAATCTTCCGTCTCCCCCACCCCCACGATGGTCGGATCGGGCAGGTGACTATTTCCAAGTAATCTGGTCGAGTCCCTGATAGGTTTGATCGTCCTTGCCTACCTGGACGCACATTAACTCTGGATCTTCGGAATTCCTGAACCCCCCTCCAACTCCCCCACAGTGTCCGAATCCAGTCCAATTCTGTCAGTGATGTACCTAGAGCTTGTGCTTGTTCTTCCCACCAAGTTTCATCCCGACCGCTCCACTCTGAGCGTATCACGTCCTCCGTCCTCACTTTGTACTGGTGTCCTCGAAGATGAATATTATTGAAGTTACCGTGAGTTATCGTGAGTTCCCGCCAGCCCTATACCCTGGTAGAGTTCTGGCAAGTCCGACAATGACAACCGAGTGTATTTAGGCTAAAGATAAAGACGGATTTTTGGGATCCCAAAAAGTAAGTAGGCCTAGAGGGATACCTATGACTTCGTAAAAGTTGCCCGTCTGTCGGTCTGTCCGGAGGATAACCCTTGAAGGGGTAGAGATATTTTCTTCAAACTTGATATGAGGATCCATTGGGTCAAAGTACAGGTCAAATTCGTAGATGAAAACTATAGTCCCATATTTAGGGGTGGGAGAGGGGTTTCAAATCAAGGAACGATCAAAAATGTTTTATAAAAGCGAATGAGATAGTCGATCTGGGGGTAAGGATACATGCTGAATCCATATCTGAAAATTTTTTTTCTCGCCGGACAATTAGTTCGCCCAGAATCCGGCAAAAAACTGAATATTTGTTAAAAGTAAAAGTTTTATTTGAAGTTGATTAAATGTTCGATGTAAGGGTAGGAAGACATGCTGAATACGTTTATAATAGTTCACCCGGAAATCAGGCCGAAACCTGAAAATTTTTTAAAAGTAAAAGTTTATCTGAAGTTGATCAGAGGTCTGATATAGGGGTAAGCAGATATGCTGAATTCGTTTTGAGCTTATTCTTTTGCCGGACAAGTATTTCACCAGGAATCCGGCCGAAACCGGATATTGGGCAGAAGTGAGGCAGGATCGATCAATTTCATCAAAGTAGATATAAACACACATGCTGAATCCATATACCCGGACTTGATTTTCTCAGGTGACTAGCCATTGGCATTAATCTGTTTCTAAATTTTAATGGTAAAAATGTTCAAGGAGTCTGGCGTAATTGTCTGGATCAAATTTTAGGGATTCCATCGAAACCTTTGGTCATGTACTTCCATATTCCGGATGTTCGTTTTGCCAAGGTGGATCAAGAAGGTGAGGTCCGGCTGAAACATAGGGAATTCCGGGGTGCTGGACCCGGATTCCGAAATCTGGAAGGGTCTATTGAGGTAAGACATTTGAGGAAACAATAAATGTGTAAATGACTGCGGCAGAAGAAAAGATAAGTGAAGGGGACACCCATAAACTGTTGAAGACTATCTGGGATCTCTCAGGTATCTGGAAGGTGAAAAATGGGATTTTAGCTTTCCTGAAAAATTGTTTGTTGGTAAAATGAAAAACATTAAAGGACCCCTCGCACTATTTACTCTCCAACTTACAATATTTTAATATATTTGAATACTTTAAAACTAGGTTCTGCTTTTAACAAATATCGCACGGTGTTGGCTGTCTTAAGCCTTTTCCGAGACCCGTTGACTTATAGCGAAACAGGGAAACAATTTACGTAACCCGTTTTTGTGAAACCTTCTCGCAGACAACCATCGACAGCGTGATATACATCGAAGGTAGCGAAACATGGCAAGTGAGAAATCAACGTGGTTTTGTTACAGGCGCTAGAATGTCCCGCACAAAATTGGGTTCTCCGGGTTTAGAAATATATGGAGTGATTATGGAAGTAAGTTGCGTTAGTATTATCGGTAAGACAGGTCTTTAAGGAGACAATCCAGAAATTCTGACTGCCTGCAGACCTTGCTTCATTTTCATTATGTTGTAAGACTAGTGTCGCATTTGTAACGTGCCGTCACTGCTCATTTCTTATATTGCTGATTCAAAATAAACAATCAAACTTCTACATGGTGTCAGAAATAGCCAAGTAAAGATGGATTCAATTCATTGCTCACGCCATCGATCGACTGGAATTCCCAAAACTTGAAACCTTTGGACCTCCATAGGGTTTAATCTGTGCCAGTGTTATACTGGGAGTATCAGGGGCCTAATTGTGGACGAAGAGGAACCAAGGTCATAACATAATTTAGGACAAATTTAGGATGCCATGGACACCCTATACTTTTTTGAACCCAAAAAGGTGTGTGATAGGACCAATCTTACTTTTTTTGAAAATATTCCTCAAGGTTTCCTTCATGATCTTTCAACTCCTCATATGATTCCTTTTCAATCTGATCGATGATTGCAAAGAACTTGATCCAGTACTTATCTTCAATGACTTGGCCATTGTCATCAACTATCTCAATATTGTCTCCCTCTCCGCTTGATTCAAGAGTGTGGTCGATGATTACGTTATTCTTCTTTTTAGCAAGCTCGTAAACAACGTTGCCTTCTTCACCATGAATCCACTGGGCTCCAAGCTCAATTAGCTTGCTGTCTGAAAACCATACACAAACCATCAGGATGACTATCAAGTGTAGCCTGTGTAGTTGTACGAAAAAGTTACATGTATTGATATGCAGTAGTACATAATACTTTAATTTAATTTGCCTCACACTGGGCTAATCTTAAGCAGTAGTATTCAGTAGCATCCCGCCTTGCTCCAGTAGCATCCAGTCTTGCTATAGTAGCATCAGTTGGTACTGCATGCTACTTTTTCGCAGAACTTCATACTATTATTTTGAGATAATATTTCATCGGGATAGGCTAACTGACAAACGTGCTTATTTTATAATTGTTGAATTCTAGTTCTGACATACGTGAAATGTGACGTCATTCGTCGAAATGCATAATTCGTCGTAACTCTTGTTTATGTTATAGTTATTTGATATTCAGTTCTGATATAAGTGTAGGCTAATTGTAAATGATCACTTGCAGTGATTCGAATTGTATATAAGTTTATTATTTATGACAAAATTATGACAAAGATTTTGATGTTACTATATTTATGACGAAAAATCCAATGTTCGGCTTGCCCGTGAAGGAATTTTGAAAATAAATTGAAATTGATTGAATTGAAACCACATTTTCCAAGGAAAGTAGCAAATTTGTATTTTTGCAATGGTCCCTTCACTGACTTTACAGCTCTTCAATCCTGAAATACCTTAAATCGCGTTTGGTAGCAACTCCTATTATAGTACCATTTGCAGATTTTTTGCTGGTGAAACATTAACAACACTGAACCGCCCAAACCAGATTAGACTACGCTACGAAGTGCTTTCACAAGATAATAATGACTCACTCGAACACAACTCAAATTCAAGATAACAAGAGCTAGAAGCTAATACGACACTTGCAAAGTTGGGCCAGAGGATGACTGTGGGAATTTGTCAACTCGTGGGTTTATTGCGATCCTTTTTAAGCAAACCCTTGAGAAACGAATCTTTACAGACCCTTGGGGATCATGCAAATGTATCGTATGGTCGAAAGTTTGATTTTTTGTTTGCACTTTGCGGTAATCATGCGCACTTTAAGGGGCTGGGAATTCCCTTGTAAGCAAAACCCTCGAGGCACAAATGATCAGTTGCACTTCGGGATCATGAAAATGTACCGTATAGTCGAAAGAATTCTTTTTTTTTCAATTTGCGGTTAAGATACGCACTTTAACGGCGCTAGAAATTCATTTGTATGCAAACCCTTGAGGCAGAAATGATCACGGGCCCTTGAGGATCATCAAAATGTATCGTCTGCTCAAAAGTATACACTGTTGTACTTTTCGGTTAATATGAGTAGTTTAAGGAATTCATCCGTAATCAAAACCCTAGAGGCATAAATGATCATGGGCCCTTGAGGATCATGAAAACCTATCGTTCGGTCAATAGTATTTTTGTTACACTTTGCAGTTATCATGCACACTTTAAGGAGGTTAGGAATTCATTTGTAAGCAAAACCCTTCAGGTACAAATGATCATGGGCCCTTCGAGATCATGAAATGTATCTTTTTGGTGGAAAGTATTTTTGGGGGGATCCCAAAACGTGAGTGGAAGGATACCTGTGACAGTGCAAAAGTCTTGTCACTAATGATAATCTGTTCTACATATTATTCATGTCCGATGTGTGGTAGCATGGATGAGAATTTGAAACATTTATTGTGTGAATGCGAAAGTTTGAGTGAACTTAGGTTATAAATTTTTGGAGTGAATGGAAGGGGAATGGATGAAAAATGGATGTGTGGTGTAATGGGGAATAACTGTTTCGGAAATATAAAACAGCTGGTGAGATACCTCAGGGTAGCCCTAGCTCATAGGGATAGGTGCCTATAGAAGTCTACCATTTTTTGTGTGTGGTGTTGTTTTTTTGTTTTATGTATATTTGCCATGGCCGTTGGCTCTTAGCGCAAATAAAATCTTATCTTATCTTATCTTATACTCTTTACGTCTGCATGATCACCTGTTTTGTCATTGATGATAATCTGTGCTACATGTACTCTTTAGGTCTATACATATTTATATACATTTTTAATACTTTATTAAAAAAATTTGACAAAAAGAAGACGTAAAAAGCAGAGTATTGCCACTTGGGTGGACACAAATGGAATAGGAAGTTCGAGATCTCGGAAACGACAGTGGATGGGACTGTTATGGGTAGTTATATAGGCAAGACTGGTCCTATAATCAGTGATGGGACACGTACTTCAAATTTGTACTTAAGTATCAAGTATTAATTACCAGACCACAATTGTACTTCAATAGTACTTGAGTTTTAAGTACCGAAATTGTACTCTAGTAGTACTTTAAGTACTAGTTAAGTACCATAATTCGGTCATACAACAAATTTGACATTAGATACTCAACTATTGATTCACATTCTGGGTAGTTGATTGAAACACAGCTAATCACTTAAACCTGATATATCCCAGTAAACTTCTTCCTAGAAACAAAATACAGCCTCCAATTTGAACAATTACAATTCATTTATTCCCAGAATTCTGATAATACAAAATGCACGGGATTATCAAATTACAATTTGGTTAATTCACATTAAAATTGCGGATAAAATAAGGCACGAAAGAGTTCAAATAGCGTTCACTGCTATGAGCGGGCGGGTTTATTAGCTGAGCTTTCTTAGCTGCCCTTAAGATACTCCTTGTTGGGCGAGTATCCATTCTTTTTTGATCTTCGGGTGGCAGGATCTCACGGTGCATTTCCGAGGCAAGGCACTTTAGTCCGAATTTCGTTGTGAGATCGTGCCGACGCGACGCAAGGGTTTTCATCCCTAGTTCTTCCAGACCAAACTTTACTTTAGTCCGGTGCATTTCCGGTGCAACTTGCACTTTAGTCCGGTGCATTTCCGGTGCAACTTGCACTTTAGTCCGAATTTCATTGTCAGATCGTGCCGACGCGACGCAAGGGTTTTCATCCCTAATTCTCAACAAGACCAAAGGTTTCGGCGGGATCCCAAAAAGTAATCTTTATTCGGCTTGTTTCATTCAGACGATTTATTCTTGTCGACTTCCTGTCACCGCCAGATCGCGTAATATATCTTTTTCTTTTTGTTTTAATCCTAATCAACCCCTTGATCAGACCCGCTACGCTCCCGTCTAGCCTAGATTACAACGGGAATATCAATTCAATTCATTTATTTGTATCCGCCAAAACTGGCGAGTAGAAAAAATATAATAAAATACACACAATCGGTCTACAACTGACTAAGAACTAGACCATATACTTTCATAAAACTCTACGTCATTTAAAAATAATTAGCCTACACTATCCTAAATGAATTCTACGTAACACTTTAACCAAAATACAATCAATGCAACGCATCGGACAAAGTGTGCTATATGGTATAAATTTTTGAAAAAAATGTTTCCCGTTTCTTTTTCAAAATATCAATGTTTTTTTTTTAAACCATAATTTTCCATCATAAAAGAACTGGATTGGTATTTCAAAAACCGGCATAAAAATTTCCCAAAATTAAAAAAAGTAGTTTTAATTACGAGATAAATTTGTCAACGTTAAGGTAAAAAAGAAGATGCAAACAAAGCCTGTGGAAGAGCAACAGTGTTAAAAATCTTTGCAAGATTGCGTCTAGATAGGAAATCCCTAAGACAAATCTTGGACAAATCACCGTCCCGAAACTAGAAGAAATACGCGACTGCACATCTTTTACTATTAGAGCCCTCGTTAATGACAAAGTCGGACCATAAGGGATTCCCAGGTATCTTAAAGACTCACATGGTTTTAGGATTGAATTATTTATACGGACAGATGCTGAAAGAGAAATTTGTTCAAGGGGTTTCCAATACTCCAAAACCCCTTGAACAAATTTCTCTTTCAGCATCTGTCCGTATAAATAATTCAATCCTAAAACCATGTGAGTCTTTAAGATACCTGGGAATCCCTTATGGTCCGACTTTGTCATTAACGAGGGCTCTAATAGTAAAAGATGTGCAGTCGCGTATTTCTTCTAGTTTCGGGACGGTGATTTGTCTTAGGGATTTCCTATCTAGACGCAATCTTGCAAAGATTTTTAACACTGTTGCTCTTCCACAGGCTTTGTTTGCATCTTCTTTTTTACCTTAACGTTGACAAATTTATCTCGTAATTAAAACTACTTTTTTAATTTTGGGAAATTTTTATGCCGGTTTTCGAAATACCAATCCAGTTCTTTTATGATGGAAAATTATGGTTTAAAAAAAAAACATTGATATTTTGAAAAAGAAACGGGAAACATTTTTTTCAAAAATTTATACCATATAGCACACTTTGTCCGATGCGTTGCATTGATTGTATTTTGGTTAAAGTGTTACGTAGAATTCATTTAGGATAGTGTAGGCTAATTATTTTTAAATGACGTAGAGTCTTATGAAAGTATATGGTCTAGTTATTAGTCAGTTGTAGACCGATTGTGTGTATTTTATTATATTTTTTCTACTCGCCAGTTTTGGCGGATACAAATAAATGAATTGAATTGATATTCCCGTTGTAATCTAGGCTAGACGGGAGCGTAGCGGGTCTGATCAAGGGGTTGATTAGGATTAAAACAAAAAGAAAAAGATATATTACGCGATCTGGCGGTGACAGGAAGTCGACAAGAATAAATCGTCTGAATGAAACAAGCCGAATAAAGATTACTTTTTGGGATCCCGCCGAAACCTTTGGTCTTGTTGAGAATTAGGGATGAAAACCCTTGCGTCGCGTCGGCACGATCTGACAATGAAATTCGGACTAAAGTGCAAGTTGCACCGGAAATGCACCGGACTAAAGTGCAAGTTGCACCGGAAATGCACCGGACTAAAGTAAAGTTTGGTCTGGAAGAACTAGGGATGAAAACCCTTGCGTCGCGTCGGCACGATCTCACAACGAAATTCGGACTAAAGTGCCTTGCCTCGGAAATGCACCGTGAGATCCTGCCACCCGAAGATCAAAAAAGAATGGATACTCGCCCAACAAGGAGTATCTTAAGGGCAGCTAAGAAAGCTCAGCTAATAAACCCGCCCGCTCATAGCAGTGAACGCTATTTGAACTCTTTCGTGTCTTATTTTATCAGCAATTTTAATGTGAATTAACCAAATTGTAATTTGATAATCCCGTGCATTTTGTATTATCAGAATTCTGGGAATAAATGAATTGTAATTGTTCAAATTGGAGGCTGTATTTTGTTTCTAGGAAGAAGTTTACTGGGATATATCAGGTTTAAGTGATTAGCTGTGTTTCAATCAACTACCCAGAATGTGAATCAATAGTTGAGTATCTAATGTCAAATTTGTTGTATGACCGAATTATGGTACTTAACTAGTACTTAAAGTACTACTAGAGTACAATTTCGGTACTTAAAACTCAAGTACTATTGAAGTACAATTGTGGTCTGGTAATTAATACTTGATACTTAAGTACAAATTTGAAGTACGTGTCCCATCACTGATTATAGGACCAGTCTTGCCTATATAAACTCGATGTCAACTAAGCAAAATGTACTTGTAACAGTAATTGAACTTTTACTGTACTTGAAGCATTCAAGTACTTCGATATTGTACTTAAGTATCAAGTATTAGGTACTTTGAGAAAGTTGTACTTAAGTAAAACCCAAATATTTTGATTTTGTAATTAAGTAGTACTTGAAGTACTTCCCAGCACTGCCTATAATGATCAATCAAGTATACAGCCTATCACACAAAAAACAACAATTAATATGTTATGCCGACAATATATTTAATTTAAGCAGGTCAGTTGAAGAAGTAGCAGAAAATTATGCAAAACGAATATGTTCATAAAGGTCTTGAATTTAATTAGGCTAAGTCAGATGTCATACTATTTAATTGGAAAGCTGAAGGACCTGTGCCCTCCATTGCTCTTGGTAATTTCAATGTATAACCCATTGAAAGCATTGTTTACCTTGGTCTCCCCATTGGCTCTTCATTAAAACACACCCGCTATCTTCTATCTGAACAATTTGAAAGAAAAATATAAATATATATTTTAAATATATATAAAAATATATATATATCTACTTGTAAAGGATGTAACCCGTTTCAACCAAAAAATCCTAGCTTCCCTTTATAACTCTGTTGCAATACCCCAATTTCTTTACCTAGCTCCCTTCTGGCAAATATTCTCAGCTAGTGAAAAACAAAAAAAAATCTGTTCCACTTTTTTCAGATTCTCTAAATACTGACTTCGGCTCCCCTTTGGACAAGAAATAACAAAAATGTTACAAATATATATCGTAAGAGTCCCTGAGCTTGCTATTTCTAACCTGATTAGCATGTACAGCTAAGAAATCCAGTCCCACCCATGGAGCAAAATTCTCGGAGTCTAATGTATTTGTATGTAACTATGTTCAAGTCAGTCAGAGAGTTTAAGTTTGTAATTGGCGATTTTTTTCCTATGAAAGTGTTACATTTTCCTTTTTTTTTATTCATTTTTGTACTCCGGCCTTTTTCTTTTTGAAGTGACAGGTGATAAAGAAAAATATAGAGTACAAAAGACATCATTGAGTCATATCACAAGCACAAAATAAACCAATTAAATGAATTTTTTTTTTACAAAACTATATGGTCTTAGACGAAAATACGAAAGTTTTGTTGCTGATTGGCTTAAAGTAGAAATAGAACCATTGCTAGATCATCGACAGTATGGAAACCGAAAATATACGTCAACTTCACATTATCTAACCAGTTTTCTCCATTTTATTTTTAAGCATGTTGATGAGCCCGGTAAATGGTTGAATTTGATAGCAATTGATTTTAAAAAAGGTTTTGATCTTATTGACCACAAAATTTTAATTTCTAAGCTCTATCATGTTTTTAACGTTAATAACAGAGAATAAAAATAATTCAAAGTTTTTTAGCAGGTAGATCCCAGATTTTAAAGTATCGGAATGTTTACTCTGAACCAGAAGCGGTACTTTGTGGTGTGCCCCAGGGTACCATCTTAGGACCAATTTTATTTTTAGTTATGATTAATGATATAGCTGATGATTTTGAAAATTGTTGGAAGTATGTTGATGATCTTACAATTGTTGAAGTTTGTTGTAGAGAGGATTCGAGTCAAGTTCAAGATATTGTGAGTAAAGTAAAAATGCAAGCTTTGAAATCTAATATGACTGTGAATGACACTAAATCGTGCACTATGACGATTTCTTTTTTTAAATCTTTCAGCCCTACTTTTCTACCTGAAATTTCAGATTCCTTGAGAGTAGAAAAAATTAAACTCCTAGGGATAATTTTAACTCAAGATTTAAAATGGGAAGCACAGACGACCAGCATGATAAAGCGAGGAATGCCGGACTTCAGGTGCTTAAGCTCATGTCCAGGCATGGGGCCCCCCACTAAACACTTGTTCCAAATCTACATTTCATTTATCCGACCAAATTTAAAATACAGAGCCCCTGTTTGGCATTTTGGCCTCACGGTCGAACAGACCGCCAGAATTGAGAAGATTCAAAAAAGAGCTCTAATCATAGCATCAAAGGTGGCCGAGAGGTCCTATGAAGAGTTACTACGTAAATTCGAAATTACCTCCTTACATGAACGAAGGCTGAAACTCTGCATGGAGTTTGGTGTCAAATCTCTGAATCAACCGATCCACAGAAATATTTTCCCTTCTGAAAAGCTGTAAAAAAGGCTCTCTCGCAAGGCAGCTACTACGGTTGAAAATTTGCAGCCGATTAAATGTGCCCCAGAGGCGTTACTAGCCAAAATGCTTGGGGGGGGGGGGACGAGGCATTTACCGACTGGCTGGTAATTTTTACCGACTTTTCCTACAGAAAAAACAACTGTTTTCAGCAACAAAAATGACATTTTTGAAAAAAATCGACTGATTTTCGAAAAAAACGACTATTTTGAGGAAAAATCGACCATTTTTTAGGAAAAACGACTTTTTTCATGAAAAAAATCGGTATAACGAAGCATAAGCTGAGCTGCTAGTTTAAATTTATCATGTTATTTATGACCGTTTTAGCCGTATATGCGTATGCCTATTATGTGTGTGTTCATTTGTATACATGACTATACCGAACAAATTTAGCGTGAGCCATGATCAGTTTTTGGCGAATAAAAAGATTTATCTAAAAAAAACAAAAAACCTTGAAATTCTAAAACCTGAAACTGTTATGCTTTTTGTTTTTAGTTTGGCACATTTTGTCATGGGGCATTTTGGTTGGGGCATTTTGGTCCATGGATACGTATTGCCATGAGGATTTTTTGGACTTCTGGTTCTGTTCTGGTTGGGTACATTTTGCCAGGGACATTTTATTGACAACCCCTTCAAATTCTAAAAGCTCCAAACTTCATCAGTTCATCACTGCCCAAAACCTACAACCTGCCTGAAGCATAGTCATTTAGCTCTGTTTAGCCCACAATGGTTTCAGACTCACTGTTTAGTGGATCACGCTTAGTCTGGATCCTTCCCCCCATTCTGTTTTGTCCTTCAAATATTTTGAGGTTTTCAGGTTTCAATCCTTTTGAGAGAAGTCTGGAAGTGCAAGCTATCCCTGAAGCTCCTGCTCCAATAATAGCAACTGACAAGTCTTTTAGACTTTTCATTTTGACCTTCACTGGTGTCAATTCCTGATGCTCACTGGCAGATCACTGGTAATTGCTGAAGCAACCCACGTTCTTTTTAGATTTGAAACAGTGCGTCTTCTCTTTTTTCTTCATAGAGTATACAGACGACTTATCCAAGAAGTCTGGCGAAAGTGGCGAAACCAGGCGGGTTGCCCAGGGCGCGCTACTAAAAATTATTCAGAGACGCGCCGACAGCCCCCGAAAAATGTTGGTGCCAATTATTTCGTATGGAATAGCCTTATTTTTTTAGTCCAACTGCCATATCCCTTTCCGGACAAAGATATCACGAAGCTTACTATCCAGGACCAGGTCCCTAACTAAAGGCGTGTTCTCGCCGTTCCCCGAGGACTCCACTTAAGGAGTCCCGGCGTTTATGTTTGTCCCGGGGATTCACTCCCCGTATTCTCGCGAGTCCCCACGGACGGAGAATGATCCGATTATCATCACCATCATCAAAAAGGACTCCCTTTCAGATTCGGAGGGGAATCAATTTTTGCTGGTGTTGGTGCAATGTAAAATTAATTAAAAACAATCAGAATAAACAAAGCAAAAAATAAAGTGGATCCAGACTAATTTCGTTAGCTCCATATTTTTTTTCGAACAGAATCCATTTTGGAAGCATTCCCGATGTTCTCGCTGTTTCTGTTCGCGGAGTCCGCGTGGAGTGACTCCCTCTATTCTCGCCGTTCCCTTCGATTCCCCGAGGAGTCCTCGGGGAACGGCGAGAATAGGCCTTAAAGGTGTATTCTTGCCGTTTTCCGAGGACTCCACTTGAGGAGTCTCCGCCTTTTTGTTTGTCCCGGGGGTTCACTCCCCGTATTCTCACGAGTCCCCAAGGACGGGGAATGCTCCAATTACCATCAACATCATCAAAAAGGACTATCTATCAGATTCGGAGGAGAATCAGTTTTTGCTGGTGTTGGTTCAAAGCAAAATTAATTAAAAATAATCAGAAGAAACAAAAGGCATATTCTCGCTGTTACCCGAGGCCTCCTCAGGGAATCGACGGAACGGCGAGAATAGAGGGAGTCACTCCATGCGGACCCCGCGTACGGAAAACAACGAGAACACGGGGAATGCTTCCAAAATGTATTTTGTTCGAAACAAAAAATACGCAGTTGATGAAACTAGCCTGGATCCTCTTTATTTTTGGTTCCTTTATTCTGATTGTTTTTAACTAATTTTGCATTGCATAACACAAGCAAAAACTGATTCCCCTCCGAATCTGAAAGGGAGTCCTGTTCGATGATGGTGATGATAATCGGAGCATTTCTCGGCAGTGGGGACTCGCTAGAATACGGGGAGTGAGTCCCTGGGACAAACGAAAACGCAGGGACTCTTCAAAAGGAGTCCTCGGGGAAAGGCGAGAATACGCCTAAAGCAAAATAAAGTGGAACCAGGCTAATTTCGTCAATTACGTATTTTTTTCCCGAACAAAATCCATTTTAGAAGCATTCCCCCGTGTTCTCGTTGTTTTCCGAAGCGGAGTCCGCGTGGAGTGAATCCCTCTATTCTAGCCGTTCCCTTCGATTTCCCGAGGAGTCATGATCTCCAAGAGCCCCTGGTCATTTGCGACTGAAGGTATATGGTTCAAATGAATTCCCAGCCGCCTTAAAGTGTGCAGGTCATCAGCGCGAAGTACAAAAAAAACACTTTCTACCAAACAATACACTACGATACAGAAGGGCCCATGATTATTCGTGTCTCAAAGGTTTCGCTTAGAAATAATTACTAATAAACCCACTTTGACCCAGCTTTGCAAGTGCCAACAGGCTTCTAGCTCTTATTTTTGTTACCAGCCTACTAAATGACTAAACCTCAGTTGACAAACCCGAGGCAGTTTATTTAATTATACGGGAAGCCTACATTTTTAATATTTCCGTCGATTTGAAAAAAAAAAGTAGACAACGAAATCTTCACTTTGGAATGCTAAGGAGGTATACGACAATGGTCGGTACACCCCAAAAAAACGGTAGACCCTTTGAAAACAATATATGAAACAGATTTTCAGTTCAAATTGTCTGGAAATTTATGGGCTTCACTTTTTCATTAAAAAAAAAAAAAATTGTTGCCTTAAAGGACACCTGAATGAAGAGTACCAAGAATCATCCCTGTTTGTATGCCTGCAGAAAACCCAATCCAAATACGAAATAGTGTTTCCAAGCTATGATTTTTGCTCCATTTTGCATCTGTCCTTGTTTCAATACCGAACGATATTATGAACAAATGTCTCCAACCAACCCTTCTTCTGGAATATTTTTTAACCAGTTAAGCCCAAACATATATCTAGAAGAAATTCCAATACGATCCGGCCAGCGCTGTACAAGATTTGAACGAATTGCGCTTTTTGTCTAGGAGTCTGCATGTGCAAACCTCCAGAAACGAACATCCCTATTTTGAAAACGTCACGCTCAGGAGAAGAATGCTCTCCGTGGCCATGTCTGTAAATTCATTCTTCATGGTGTGTTCAAGTATGGTTTCATTGTTCAGGTGTCCTTTAAAGCCTTTCTGAGTTTTGAGATTTCTGTTCGATCTTCTCTATATTTGGAGCAGTTATTTTGAATATATGAGAACAAACAGTTTCTATTTTAAGTTGAAAATCTTTTCCTTGTTGAACTCGAACCTTCTTTCCAGAAGATTCCTTCCCATTCCTTCCAGATTCCTTCTTTCCTTGAAAAAAAGAAACCGTAACAGGGAATTGGACTATAGTTTAAATTTAGTGTCGGAAGCCTGTATCTCAGAAACGTCCCAACGATGGGAATGTACCCTACGATACTCGTTTTCAGCTTCTTTTTCGGTTTTCTCAATTCCAAGACCTCAATCACAGAAGACTTTGAAAACCCCTTTCCACGTTTTAAGCGTGCTCTCTTGTAACAACGACGAGTGAGATGCTGCTCACTTTTGTCACGAAGTGTGTATGGGTCCCGACCTCCGGGTCTGCCTCCGGTCCTCCGAGTCTGCCTCCGTGCCTCTGAGTCTGCCTCTTGCCTGCCTCCGTGCCTCTATGGCTCTTGGTGTGCACCAAAAACGTCAAGTCAAGACACTAGCTTAATTCCTGAAGTACTGCAATCATTAAAACTAATGGACGTCAACCAGCTACTGTTACATGGTCCAGAACAAGAGCTAAAGAAATGTCAGTTAAATTACCGAGCTCAGTAGCTGGGTTGAACCAAATAATGAATTCGTACAACCAAAAAACTAACTAATAAAAATAAGGAACAGATCGGGAGCGGCAAAACAACCGAATTTCGTACCGGAATAAAACTCTTCTTAAGACCACCGAAAACAACCGAATTTCGCAAGTCTGGTAAAAGATACGGACTAAACAAAAATCCGATGAATTACCGAATTTGGTCACGAACCAGAACCAAATGAATCAGATGAATCACCGAATTATGAAACCGAACTAAGCAATGGCTTGCTTTCGTGTCAAGAGTACTTCTAATTGGCAGGGTGTGCACTGGTTAGTATTCTGTTCTGGTCTGTGGTCTAATCGCATTTTGATTAGACCAAACCTGCCAACTTGCCTGCCTTTGCCTGCTAACTTTTATCGACTAGCGTATGAGGAAGCGTTTCACAAGATTTCTGGTGCCCCCCTCCCGTTATTGGATCCGGTCTGGATTTGAAACTGAACATCTGAGACACTTGTTCTTTACACTTCTCAAGTTTCATGCATGTTCGATTATACGTTCCAAAGTTATGCATGTTTATAGTTTCCGGATTGCCCATCCCTCCAGTCCCCCTACGATGGCCGGATCCGGGAACAACGACAAGAAAATAGCTGCGTTCGTTGCACTCCGTCCGTGAATCAGGTGCTTGTTTTCCGACGAGTTCAAAGGACTGGAAGCGGGTGCTAAACTCTTCAAAGTTTGATGATTATAATAACGATAATATTCCACAGTCTTCTTGGGCTCAGCATTACTTGAATGTTTTTTCCCATGTAAATTTTGCTGTTCATCACCGTTATTCACGACTACTTTCGATTTGTTTCCCTACTAAAGTAGAACAAAAACATGTACCTACCGTGTCTGTTGCAGATATTGTTAACTCCATTAAGCGGCTGAAATCATCTTCGGTTGATGTTGACGGTATTAGTGTTCGGCATCTGCATAAAGATTCCCGTGATTTGATGAATCATTTGCAGTTACTTTGTCAGATGTGTCTATGTTCGTCACTCGTACCTGACAGTTTTCTTTGTGGGACTGTAACTTCGGTGTTAAAAAGAGGGAAAGATCCAAATAAATGTGATTCTTACCGGCCAATCACTGTGGCCTGTAATGTAAGTGAAGTTTTTGAGCATGTACTACTCCCATCAGTCATTGATCGTGTAAATTTTGATGCCAATCAGTTTGGTTTTAAAAAGGGAATTGGATGACAGCATGCACACAGGGCGCTTGCTGTTCTCCTCAAAGATGTGCATACCAAAGGTCAGTCATTATATATTTGTGCTTTGGACATCTCTAAAGCATTTGACACCGTCGTCCATTCACAAGCTCTGCTGTCACTGTATCAGCTTGGCACAAACATTTCTATTATATCTGTGCTACGTTTCTGGTATTCAAAATCGTATGTGAGATTGAAATCTAACGAAAAGATGAAATCTCAACTCATATCTTTTGGGGTCTCATACCCCCAAACCATTCCCGTGCAAGGGCGACTGTTTCTTAAGCCGTTCGTACACAATGTGAATACCTATACCGGTAATCGTTTTTTTAATAACTAATGACACAGAAAGGATCTTCATTACAACCATTTCTTCCAGCTCCTCCGTTAAGGTTTCACAGTAGTTGGGGTTGTGTAGCAGCCGTTGTGGGTGTCGTAGACGTTGGGGTTTTTGTCGGAGTCGTTGGGGTTGTGGTCGGAGTCGTTGGGGATGTTGTCGGAGTCGTTGGAGTTGTTTCGGGAGTCGTTGGGGTTGTTGTCGGAGTCGTTGGGGTTGTTGTGGGAGTCGTTGGGGATGTTGTGGGAGTCGTTGGGGTTGTTGTCGGAGTCGTTGGGGATGTTGTGGGAGTCGTTGGGGTTGTTGTCGGAGTCGTTGGAGTTGTTGTCGGAGTCGTTGGGGATGTTGTGGGAAACGTTGGGGTTGTTGTCGGAGTCGTTGGGACTAAACCTTAAGAAAATCTAGAATTGCAGCTGAAAAACAAAAAGTAAAACATAGAACACTAAAAAAAGGTATTTTGCACCCCGCTAGGTTTCTCTACTTCTGATATTTTCTACATTGATATTTTCTACAATATAATTAAGAATCTCTTGTATGGTGATGAATGTGAAACACTTATGTTGACGATTTCTTAAATCTGATGTGATATTTGAGTTCAGCACATAAAATTACATCAAAAACTTGTATCACATGAAGTAAAAACTAAGCCTTAAGAAAATCGAGAATTACAGCTATAAAACAAAAAATAAAACATTAAACGCCAAAAAACTATTTTTTGACTTTAAAAACTAGCTTTTGATAAGTTCTATTTTCCAGCTTGCGCGGTTGCTTGAGCCTGAGGAGGAGCCTTGCCAAGAAAGGCCGAAATATGGCTCCAACAAATGTGGCTGACTTATCCGTTTTGCACCGTCAAATATGATATATTCTTATTCTACATTTTTTTTGCTCTACAAGGCGATGTAAAAATCATTCTGTTGCAATTTGTTTGCGGTCAAACGACTATTCTACAATAGAATCACGAATTTCTTGGATGGTGATGACTGTGAAACACTTACAATGTCTTAAATATGATGTGATATTTGAGTTCGCACGCAAAACTACGTCAGAAATATGTATCCAATGAAGTAAACACTAAGCCTTAAGAAAATCGAGAATTACAGATGAAAAACATAAAATGAAAAAAAAAATATGTATTTTGCTCCCCGCTAGGTTTCTCAACTTTTGATATGTTCTATTTTCCAGCTTGAGCAGTTGCTTGAGCCTGAAGAGGACCTTTGCCAAGAAGGGCGGATGGCTCTAATAAAATATAGCTGACTTATCCGTTTTGCACCGTCAAATATGATATGTTCCCCATTTTTTTTTCTACATTTTTTTTGCAGCCCACGAGGTTTCTCAGCATTTGATACGCTGTATAGATCTTTTACAGATCTTGTCACGAAGAGGAGCTCATGTGCTCTGTTAGAAATGCTGGTTACCTTACGATCGGCAGCGATACGACGGTGGTTCAGAGGTCTTTATGGGTTTTGTCGCGACTTTGATTCGAACATCAGCTACAGTCTTCGTCCAGACGTCGGCTTCGAAGGTGGAAATCCAGACTACTGGTGAAGACGCCCTGCTCATGCTTTATGGTCCGTGAAAAGTAGGAGACTTGAATAAGCTACGAAGGGAATTTTTCTAAAAAAAGTAACAACGACAAGCTCGTTTGCTCACCCAGAACAGTCAGCACCAACGGTTGATCTAGCAAATTTCGCGGCTACCGAGTTTTTTTTTTCTTTTATCAAGTTTAGGTATGGACCGGGGAGCTTGATCCTCAACTCAAATCTTTTGGGGTCTCATACCCCCAAACCATTCCGGTGCAAGGGCGACTGTTTCTTAAGCCGTTCGTACACAATGTGAATACCTATACCGGTAATCGTTTTATTAATAACTAATGACACAGAAAGGATCTTCATTATAACCATTTCTTCCAGCTCCTCCGTTAAGGTTTCACAGTAGTTGGGGTTGTGTAGCAGCCGTTGTGGGTGTCGTAGACGTTGGGGTTGTTGTCGGAGTCGATGGGGTTGTGGTCGGAGTCGTTGGGGATGTTGTCGGAGTCGTTGGAGTTGTTTCGGGAGTCGTTGGGGTTGTTGTCGGAGTCGTTGGGGTTGTTGTGGGAGTCGTTGGGGATGTTGTGGGAGTCGTTGGGGTTGTTGTGGGAGTCGTTGGGGATGTTGTGGGAGTCGTTGGGGTTGTTGTCGGAGTCGTTGGAGTTGTTGTCGGAGTCGTTGGGGATGTTGTGGGAAACGTTGGGGTTGTTGTCGGAGTCGTTGGGGTTGTTGTGGGAGTCGTTGGGGTTGTTGTTGGAGTCGTTGGGGTTGTTGTCGGAGTCGTTGGGGATGTTGTGGGAGTCGTTGGGGTTGTTGTGGGAGTCGTTGGGGTTGTTGTAGGAGTCGTTGGGGATGTTGTGGGAGTTGTTGGGGTTGTTGTCGGAGTCGTTGGGGATGTTGTGGGAGTCGTTGGGGTTGTTGTCGGAGTCGTTGGGGTTGTTGTCGGAGTCGTTGGGGATGTTGTGGGAGTCGTTGGGGTTGTTGTCGGAGTCGTTGGGGATGTTGTGGGAGTCGTTGGGGTTGTTGTCGGAGTCGTTGGGGTTGTTGTCGGAGTCGTTAGGGATGTTGTGGGAGTCGTTGGGGTTGTTGTGGGAGTCGTTGGGGTTGTTGTCGGAGTCGTTGGGGATGTTGTGGGAGTCGTTGGGGTTGTCGGTGTTCTTGGGGTTGTTGTCGGAGTCATTGGGGTTGTTGTCGGTGTCGTTGGGGATGTTGTGGGACTCGTTGCGGTTGTTGGAGTAGTTGGGGTTGTTGTCGGAGTCGTTGGGGCTGTTGTCGGAGTCGTTGGGGTGGTTGTCGGAGTCGTTGGGGTTGTTGGAGTCGTTGGGGATGTTGTCGGAGTTACTGGGGTTGTTGTCGGAGTTGTTGGGGTTGTTGAACTGGTTGCAATCGTGGAAGCAGGACTAGTTGCTGTAGTCGGTTGTTGGGAATCTGGAATGTGAATTATATAGCTGTCAGTTCGAAACGGTTCTGGAGTGGTATTTCTTTCCCGAAAAACATGTATCCAATGAAGTAAACACTAGGCATTAAGAAAATCGAGAATTGCAGCTGAAAAACAAAAAAATAAACACAAAACAATAAAAAAACATTTATTTTGCACCCCGCTAGGTTTCTCAACTCTTGATATGTTGTAGCCTACAGTGTTTTTTTTCTCTACAAGATGGTGTAAAATCATTTCTGTTGCAATTTGTTTGTGGTCAGGTCATATTTGACCCTAGATTGACTGTACTAGAAGGCTAAATAGAGTTGAAAAGCACTAACGAGAAAATCGTTTATTTTTTTCTGGCAAGTAACAGTATTTTCGAAAACCGATATTTGTGAACCATTCATCATGAAAAGATCATTTCTACTAAGGGTTGATCTTAAAAGAGGAACTTCATTAAAATGACGCATTTTTTCATTTGATCCCTCTTAGGCAACTGATTTAGTTTAAAGAGTTTGTAAAGTCCCGGGTTACAGTATCAAGCTCATCAGGAAAGTACAGAAAGTAAATCCAATTTTTGCAAATAGTACCCACCGTTACACACACCAGCATTCAAGGTTGCTGTACCAGAACAGACACAGGCTCTAGTGGTGCAAGTTCCGACCAGGGGCGTAATTAGCCTTTTATCTTTGGGCGGGGGGACGTCAGGTTTGTGCCGAGGACTAAAATATGTGCCGACAAAACACGCCGTTACATTTCCCACCAGCATAGAATAGAACCGGTATAAAACTAACTGTAACGCATCACTTGAGATTATTCCTTAAATGTAATTTCGTATGTTCACATATTCGGCTTTTCATTTCAGCTTTTGCTAAAAAGCGAAGCTTCCAGCGATTATACCTAGAACAAGTTAATTAAAGTAAGCGCCGCAGGCGAAATCTTTTAATTCTGTTTTTTTTCGGAAACATTTTTCAATACCTACCATACAAGTTCTAGCTTTTACCGCGTTTCAAACCCCCAAGAATCTCGATCCTAAAACGCCTACTAAATGAAACACCGATCTTCGAAATAGAGAATACTACAAAATGCGCCACAGGCGAAATTTTTGTAAAACTAATATTAATACATCAATTGAGGTTATGCCTTTAATATAATTTCGTTTATTAAAGTTCAAATATTCAACTTTTCATTCATCTTTCGCTAAAAAGCGAAGCTTCCAAAGACTCTGTACCCAGAACAAGTTAAAGTAAGCGCCGCCGGCGATTTTTTTAATCTGCCTTTCTTCCGGAAACATTTTGCTATATCTACCATGCAAGTTCTAGCTTCTAACATGTTTCAAACCCTCAAGAATTCAATCCTAAAACGCAAACTAAATGAAACACCGATCCTCCAAACAGAATATACTACAAAATGCGCCGCAGTCGAGATTTTTGTAAAACTAATTTTAATGCATCAGTTGAGATTGTTCCTTTAATATAAATTCGTATATTTAAATTCACAAATTCGCCTTTTTGTTTCAACTTCAGCTGAAAATTGAAGCTTCCAACGATTATATACAGAATAAGTTGAAATAAAAATTTCGCATGCGGCGACATGCGAAATTTTTTCAATCTGTATTTTTTTCCGTAAAAATTTGCGCCCGACAAAGGTTTGGAGATTTTGATTTCGTACTTACACAAAGAACCCGATGTGCCGAAAGAATATCGAGTCCCGACAATAGCACCCAGTATTCAACTTTTCTGTGTTTTGCCCGACAAGACTGTAAAGATCTTATTTTTTACATGTAAATAGAGGCCGATGTGCCGACGAAACTTAAAACTTTCGGGATGCGCCCCATCAACGCTTACAGAATTTGATTTCTTACGTGTAAAAAGAACCTTACGTGCCGACGAGAATACCGATGCCCGATAAACCATACAGCATTTGGTTTCTCCTGTGTTTTGCCCGACTGGACAGTACAGAAGTTGAATTGATTCTATCGTATAAAAATAACCCGGCACCTGGGTAGACGGAGTTGCTTAAAATAAAATGCAGAATAAGGAATCGGACGCAACTAACGAACTGAAACAATTGTGCTTGCTCTGCATTGAACGGTGTAAATTAAAGTGGAGCAGTTTTGCTTAAGTACCTGAAGCATAAACTTCAGTACAGTGAGTTGCAATTTCGCTTACTTAAATACTCTGTGAGTTACAGAAGGTATAATTTTGTCGTTGCGCAGTAAAAGTAAAACGATTTTAAATTTTTATCAACAAATATCAATGTCAGAAGCAGCCCCCCCCCATCATCTCCCCGCAGAATCGGAAAAGAAGTTCCATTTTGGAGATCGGTGATGACCCTGAGTCAGAAGTAACCCAGGATATTGACTACAATAGATATCTTTCGAAAGTATCTGCCGTGGGAATAATTTTATGTTGTTAACTCACTTTTTTTTATTTTTTTTTTTAAATCAGAACAGAATAAAAGACTACCCGTATGGAAATAATTAAGTCGTTAACAATTGGAAACAATTGTTAACAACTGTAAACAATTGTTAACGATAGGAAACAGTTGTTTCCGATCGTTATTTTCGTACCGATTCAAAACGATCGTTTTCAATTGCTTTCGATCTGAAACACTTTGTTTTGTTTTCAAATCATGAAATACAGACCTGATTTTTAACAACGGGAATAGGGAAGTATATTTTTTTTTAGTTTTACACAATGAAAACAGTTCAAGTGAAACTGTGAATCTGAAATCCAAATCGTAAACGATTGGAAACAGTTGTTTCCGATCGTAGTTTTACGATCTTTTTTTCGTACCGATTCAAAACGATCGTTTTCAATCGTTTCCAATCGTTTTCAATTGTTTCCAATCGTTTTCAGTTGTTTCGATTGGAAACACTTGGTTTTGTTTTCAAATCATGAAATACAGACCTGATTTTTAACAACGGTAATAGGGAAGTTTTACACAATGAAAATAGTTCAAGTGAAACGGTGAATCTGAAATCCCAATCGTAAACGATTGGAAACAGTTGTTTCCGATCGTCAATTTCCGATTGTTTTTTTCGTACCGATTCAAAACGATCGTTTTCAATTGTTTCCAATCGTTTTTAATTCTTTCCAATCGTTTTCAGTTGTTTCGATCAGAAACACTTGGTTTTGTTTTCAAATCATGAAATACAGACCTGATTTTTAACAACGTTGCTATTACCGTAAAATATTCAGGAGTTATTTTTTTTTTAGTTTTACACAATGAAAATAGTTCAAGTGAAACTGTGAATCTGAAATCCCAATCGTATCGATTGGAAATAATTGTTTCCGATCGTAATTTTACGATCGTTTTTTTCGTACCGATTCAAAACGATCTTTTTCAATGGTTTCCAATCGTTTTCAGTTGTTTCGATCGGAAACACTTCCGTTTTGTTCTGAAATCAGGGGTGTTTATTTTTTTTAGTTTTATACAATGAAAATAGTTCAAGTGAAACTGTGAATCTGAAATCCCAATCGTAAACGATTGGAAACAGTTGTTTCTGATAGTAATTTTACGATCGCTTTTTTCGTACCGATTCAAAACGATCGTTTTCAATTGTTTCCAATCGTTTTCAGTTGTTTCCAATCGTTTTCAGTTGTTTCGATCGGAAACACTTGGTTTTGTTTTCAAATCATGAAATAAATACCTGTTTTTTAACAACGTTATTATGGAAGTTTATTTTTTTTTAGTTTTACAGAATGAAAATAGTTGACGTAAACGATTGTCCCAAACGTAAACGATTGGAAACAGTTGTTTCCTGTCGTAATTTTAAGATCGTTTTTTTCGTACCGATTCAAAACGATCGTTTTCAATTGTTTCCAGTCGTTTTCAGTTGTTTTGATCGGAAAAACTTGGTTTTTTTTTCAAATCATGATATACAATCCTGATTTTTGACAACGGTAATAAGGAAGTTTTTTTTTTAGTTTTACAGAATGAAAATAGTTCAAGTGAAACGGTGAATCTGAAATCCCAACCGTAAACGATTGGAATCAACTGTTTCCAATCGTAATTTTAGAAGTGTTTACGATCGTTTTTTCAAGTGTTATTTAACAACTGTCAACGATCGTTTACAGTTGTTTTCGATCGGAAACAGTTGGTTCGGTTCGAAGTCCTGAAACAAGACCTGATTTTTAACAACGGTAGTAGGGCAGGTGAATGTTTTTAGTTGTAAACGATCAAAATAATTTAACTGAAACGGCGAATCTGAATCCCAATCGCAAACGATTAGGAACAACCGTTATTTTTTAGCAGTTGAATTTTTTTTAGTTGAAAATGATCAACATAGCTTAGCTCCCGTATGGAAATAATTAAGTCGTAAACAAGAACGTTAAGAACTGGAAACATTTGTTAACAAATGTAATCAATTGTTAACGATTGGAAACAGTTGTTTCCGATCGTAATTTTCAGATCTTTTTTTCGTACCGATTCAAAACGATCGTTTTCAACTGTTTCAATCGTTTTCAATTGTTTCCAATCGTTTCCAATTTTTTCGATCGGAAACAGTTGGTTTTGTTTTCAAGCCGTGAAATGCAGACCTGAGTTTTAACAACGGTAATAGGGACGTTGATTTTTTTTTTTTAGTTGTAAACGATCAAAACAGTTTAATTGAAACGGTGAATCTGAAATCCCAATCGTAAACGATTTGAAATAACTGTTTACGACCGTTTTCAGTTGTTTTCGATCGTTTTCAGTTGTTTCCGATCGGAAACGGTTGGTTTGGTTTTTAAGTCCTGAAACAAGACCTGATTTCTAACAACAGTAGCAGAGAATTTGAAATTTGTTGAGTTATAAACGATCCAAATAGTTAAGTGAACGTTGAATCTGAAATCCCAATCGTAAACGATTGGAAACAACTGTTTCCAATCGTAATTTTACAACTGTTTACAATTTTTTTTTTCTAAAAATTTAAAAGACGTAGAAATGCTTGAAGTTGAGAGCTACCATTCGCGGTTTTGCTATTTTAATTTTCCTTTAAGCGCAAAATAATTCAAAAGCAGCTTTCGCAGTCGATGCACCCTCTATACTGCTAAAGCGTCTTCTGTTAATTTTTATAGAGTGCTGCCGTTTAATCGATAATTTTGAAGAAAAAATATTTGCCTCTGTTTAACACAATGCGAATATCTCTCCTCGGTAATGTTGCCGACTGGACTGAATTACAGAAAATTAAGCATTACTTGAAGTTGGAGAGAAGTAGAAGACCTTCCAGTTATCGACGATCTACAGTTTAGGGCATAGGGGTGGTGGTGGAGGGTGTGTTGAAAAAGATTCTGCAGTAGGAAATTCCGATTGTAAAAATACGATCCGAAACAATTGTTTTAGATCGTAAAAATACAATTGGAAACAGTTGTTTTCAATCGTAAAATAACGACTGGAAACAATCGGTTTAAGTCTTAAAAGCACGATCGTAAACAACTGTTTTCGATCGTAAAAATACAATTGGAAACGGGTGTTTTCAATCGTAAAATAACGATTGGAAACAATCGGTTTCGATCGTAAACAACTCTTTCCGATCGCAAAAATACGATTGGAAACAACTGGTTTTGATCGTAAAAATACGATCGTTAACAACTGTTTACAATCGCAAAAGATTGGAAACAACCGTTTACAATCACAAACGATTGGAAACAACTGTTTACAATCGTAAACGACTGTTTCCAATTTTAAAAATACGATGGTTTCCAATTGTTTACGAGTCCTATAATACAATTGGAAAAAAACGATCGTTTACTACTTGAATTATTTCCATACGGGTAGTCTAGCGTGTATGTAGCACCTTTACCCTGAAACTGGTAAATACTTTGATCTGAAGTCTGAAGAGAGTGGGGTTGAGCCGGACCTCTAAAATAATGTCCGATTCAGCCCCCCAGAATGTGTCCGGTTCAACCCCACAGAGACCATTTCTATTACAAATGACACGACGAAAAAATGGAAAGTAGTAGGAACCTCGCAATAGGCTACTAAGATGCAGAATTGAACCTAAATTGGGCTAAACTATCACGCACTCGCATTTCTTTTCTGACTGAAAATTAAAAATTAAATCGTTAAGTCCGAATTCTTCGATAAAAAAAAACGAAGTCGCCTGGTTGGGAGTCGGTTCGCAACTGAGCCTTCCAATTTCGTACCGTGAGTTAGAACACTGTTGCCAACCCCGGATAATTATTTCACGATTTTATTACTTTGGGTCTGCTCACACTTGAAACTGTCCGGTTCAACTCCGACCTCTCCTATCTTCAGCCTGAAAATGGTGCATGCCTTGCCTGCTACAGCGGAGTTTTCCACATGAAAGCAGAAACATAGTTTGCAGAAACAGAAACTTAATGAAACGCTTTCGTCAGGAACCGAAACAGGGTTATTTTTACCGAAGGATACACGTAATTCGTTACTGTTGGAAGCTTCATACCTTCCATTTATTTTTTCTTCTTTTTGTTTTAATCTTAGTTGTTTCTGGAATGTGGCAGTTGTCTACATTTTTAAAAAGCGGCTTTTCTCGAACGCAGGATATAGTGCATACCTTCTTATCTCCCAATTTCTATTTTCTTTTACGTTTTTTTTTACTATGACAATGACTTTTGTCAGGGAGATACTATGGCCTGCATTCTGGGTCAAAATTGGTAAAAATGTTGCCGAGAAAACATGAAATGTCGCCGAGAATGCATGAAATGTAGCCGAGAATGCTGTTTTTGTCGCCGAGATTTTTTGTGTGGACCCGAGACTGCAATGTATGTTGCCGAGAATGACAACTTTGTAGCCAAGATTGCCACTGAAAAGCGTGTCGCCAAGAAATACAGGTATGTGTTCGAAACTAAAAATTTCAACGCCAATCTCGGGAACAAAGTCGTCAGTCGGCAACAAACAGTGACATCTCGGATACACACAAGAAATCTCGGCGACAAAAGGAAAGCTGTAGCCACCCATGTAGCTCCATGATGTTCCGGTTTACTGAATTTTAATTATTTTGGTTGTTGTTGATGCTATGTTGTTTCTCTCTTTTTTTATTTTTTTACCATACTCCGTCTTTACCTAGACGGGTTACAAATAAAATTCAAATTCAATTCAATTCAAAAGCAGCGTTCTCGGCTACATTTCATGCATTCTCGGCGACATTTCTGCCAAATTTGACCCAAAATGCATGTCATAAGATACGACATCGTACTATCCTCCAGGCAGGTTGATACGATATGACCTCTGAAAGGTAAAAGCTGGCAAGGCTCCTGTTGTAGCTACTAATAGTACTGAGTACCCTCACTGAATCACAACCGACCAGTCTACCACACACCCCTACTTTTTTGATACCCAATATCAAACGATGGATATATCTAGCATTACCTAATTCCCAATGCTAGATACACTACGCAAAACGCTGATTATAGTTGCCCTATAGAGAAAAATAAGATTTATTTAAACTCATCAGAAAATTTACCCTTCGAAAAATTAACCTTATTATTATGAATGATAAAATTGTTATGAACAAAAAAAAGTTCAAAACAAAAGAGCGGAAAGTTGTACATAGCAGGTATACAGGCTACATCATGTTATATTAGTTGCGTTTTTGCAGATACCATGGTATCTGATACCACGGTCTAAAGTCGTTTTTGCAGTTATCGTGATAACTGATACCACGGTCATCAGTTTTTGTCAAATTGGTGGGAAAGAAGTTTTACTTTGACACTTAGTGCTGTGACTGAATATCAGTTTTTCTTTTGGGCCGTCTTCGAAAAGCGCAGTTTCGGAAATTTTCGTTTTTGCAGAGCAACCGTATATCAGATACCAAAGTAACTGCAAAAACGGCTAATTGCAGATCCAGTTTACCGAGGTAACAGATACCATGGTATCGGCAAAAACGCAACTATAATTTACTGTTGGATTTACTATAGATTTAGAAGGTACGAAATTCTTGGAGTTAAGGTCAAATTATTAACAAGCATTGAATGTGCAAATTTGTATTCTCCACAGTGCTTGTTTAATGTATTTGTAGTTTAGTGTCACAAACGAAAAACTTGTAGTTGAACTTGAAGTTTTCCATTTCAAAAGAGAGATTGCAGTGTATTATACCGCGACGAAAACGGAAAAGAATACTAGAAAAATTCAGAATTGCGAGGTATGGGATTTTCAACTTTGAGACTGAACTTTCGGCGTTGTAATAAATATTTTTAGCTTGTACGTACTTAGACGTTTCTAGACCCTTTCTTGATTAACGAAACACAGTTTTCGAGCAAATCAAAACTGGAAATGTTTTCTAGAAGGCTTCAAACTTTTTTGACAAAGTAACGTCTCGTCTCCCATTCGTCGTTTTTTATTTTGTATTTAATCTTTGCGTCATAGTCCACCAGTACGATGTGATACTCCTTTTTGGGATCCCAAAACGTAAGTGGAGGGATACCTATGACTTCGTAAAAGTTGTCTGTCTGTCCGTCCGTTTGTCTTTCATAGATAGGTAGATAGATATCGCTTTTATTCTTTTCGAACTATCGTGGTGAAATCCAAATTTGTCGAAATCTTCATATATACATGCAGACACTCATATATAGATATGTCAACGTCATATATAAAAGTAAACACTAAATGAGATTAAAAAATTTAACGAAAGACGGTACAAACGTCTTTCCATACCTACATGGTCACATTACGTGTTGGAGTTTTGGGATCACTACTGAGGCTGCTCTTGCAGGTCGTTCGCGAGCAGTATTGAACGGTGGCGGAAGTATATACTTATGGATAGGGTGCTCAAGCATTTTCTTACCGGAAGCCATGCACAGTTTCAACCTACGGGACTCAAGGGACTCAAGTTTAAATTTCTGAAGGAGCTCATTGTAAGGCACGTTTCTGTATCATTGTAAGGCACGTTTCTGTATTTTTTCGATCCGATAAGCCTGGTCTTCAGTAAGGCCAAAGTGCCCAGCTTCCACAAGGTATTCTAGCCCCGAACGTATAAAAGAACATAAAAATGGAGCAAATCTTGTTCAGGGAACCTTTTTTTAGCAAGTAATTTCAGCATATGAAGGCCGGTGTGTCCACGCTTTACCATTTCCTTCGTTTGGAGTTCCCATTTTAAATCGTTTGATATAATTACACCGAGGAGTTTTATTTGGTTTACCCGCAAAGTATCTGGAATAGGAGGTTCAAAAATTGGCTATCTTTCAGGAAAGAAATTGTAAGAATTACAGACTTCTTTTCATTCACAGCCATGTCTGAATTTGAAGCTTCGGCCTGTATCTGCGAAATTCTATTGGCCGCTTGACTACTTTGTCCTTTTTCATATATTTCAATAAGAGAGAGATCGTCAACGTATTTCCATCTTTCTGGTCTGTCAGAAGCTGTATTGTTAATCATTACAAGAAAAAGTAGCGGACCTAAAATTGTTCCCTGTGGCACACCGCAGAAAATTGCCTGCGGGTCCGACAGATTATTATTATATTTTAGAATTTGGGACCTATCACTCAAAAATCCTACAATAATTTTTGCAATTTTGGGGTTAACATTAAATTCATTCAAAAGCTTATCAATCAGAATATTATGGTTTACAAGGTCAAAACCTTTTTTAAAATAAATCGCGATTAAATTGATCCATTTGGAGGGTTCATCAATGTTTTTAAAAATAAAAGATATACCATATAATGGCTGGTTGATGTTTTAGGTCAATTTCCAAACTGCTTTGGAGCCAGAAGCAGAAAATTTTATTTTTTTAACCATCCAGCAACAAAACTTTCATACACTTTACTGAAGATTGGGGTTAGGGAAATGGGGCGCACTCCGTCAAAATCAATTTTTGCATCTTTTTGGGGTATTGCTGTTACATAGCCAACTTTCCAAATAGCTGGGTACTCTGAAGTTGAAGAAATAGTATTGGAAATATTTGTAAGGGGTTTAGCAAGCTTATCTGGGAACGCTTTGATTAAATCAACAGGGATGTCTACTGGTGTCACACTACTACGTTTTAATCGTTTTAATTTGAGTAGTACCTCACTTTCTGTATTTTCGGTAATTCTTATTATTGTCATTGTCAGGAACCGGATCGACAGTATTTAATTTTGGTAGGGATTGTACAATTTTTGCAAGGTGGATGTTTAGGTTATTAGGAATTTGGAAATCACTTTTATCGGAGTCAAAATTTAAGGGTGATTCAGCTTTACCACAAATCTGTAAGCACGATAGCTCTCGAAGGGAATGAGATATTTTGATGAAACTTGGTGTGAGGACTCTTTTGGTCAAGGGAGAGGTCGAGTTCGTAGATGGGCTCTCATTTAGGTGTGGGGTAGGGGGTTCAAATTAGGGGCGAACAATTTTCTTTTTTAACAGGTAATGCAATAGTCGATTTATGGGTAAGAAGACATGCTGAACACAAATATGAAAACTATTTTCTTGCCGGACAAGTAGTTCGCCCGGAATCTGGCCTAAGCCGGAAAGTGTGTTAAAAGTAAAAGTTTTATATAAATTTGATTAGATGTTCGATTTCGGGATAACAAGACATGGCGAACGTTTATATGAAAACCATTTTCTTGTCCGACAAGTATTTCGCCCGGAATCCGTCCGAAACCGGAAAATTTGAGTAAAGTAGTAGGCTAAGAGTAAAAGAGCGATTGGGTGTTCGAGTTCGGGGTAAGAAGACAGGCTAAATCCACTTTTGAAAATCATTCCCTACCCGGACACATAGTTCGCCCGGAATCCGACTGAAACCGGAAAATTTCTTAAAAGTTAAAGTTTTATCTGATGTTGATTAGATGTTCGATATAGGGGTAAGGTGATACGCTGAATTCGTTTTTGAGCTTTAGTTTTTGCCGGACAAGTAGTTCGCCCGGAATCCGGTCGAAACTGGAGATTTGGCAGAAGTAAGGCATGCAGATTTGAACAATTTCGCCAAAGTAGATATGAAGTATAGCCGCGGAGTAAATACGCACGTGCTGAATCTATATCTGAACTCGGTTTTCTCAGATGATTATCCATTGACCTACTTCTGTTTTTAGTTATAACAGTTAACTCACCTCACTCGGCTGATATCGAGGTAAATACCCCGAGGTCCAGGTAAAAACATCAACGTCGCTTCCCTCGGTATTTATTTTTGATAACCTACCTCGTCTTCGGTTCGAAGAGGTTATTTTCATCGATCATCTCGGTCTTATTTTTCGATATCAACCTGAGATGGGGAGAGGTTATCCTTAAATAAAAATAAATGAACTGACAAAGTTTATATAATACACTTACCGACACAAAGGTTGTTTTTTATGGTAAATCCACTGTTGCAAATACAAACTCCATCGGCAGTGCATCTCCCTGAACCAGCAACACCGCATGCCAAATCTCCGTTCGTACATTTGCTGCTGAAACCAGCAGCTGAGAAAACGTTCGCTGAAGCTGAAAATCAAGAACCATTCTAGGCTGTGCAATGTCTGTATCACGAAAGCTCAAGAAATTGTGCTCAAATGTGACCTTGGTGTGGCTCCACCAATAATCGTGTGTGCTAATGTGCTGGCGTTTTTAAGTTTTTGACTCATGAAAAGGGGCAAGAAAAACATGGATGGCCATGGGCCAGGGTCTACCAAAACTAAAAGACAAATAACCATAACCAGATAGAACTTATGTCTTTAGTCGTAGAGGTATTTACTCTAGCTTTGAGCTGACGTTGATACCCGTTTACTCCTCTTCCGTCTTCACCGTTGCTTATCGTACAAGAAATATTGAAGGAGTCTAGCAAGAGGCGTACTCCGCGCGCCGATCCGCTATGGAGCGCGTCCTTAGAACCAATCAGCTTTGACTGATAGATTTCCTCTTCAGCGACTTAACAGTTAAAAGAGCTCTTGCTCTTTGTCGAGGTAATGAAACGAATGTGGCTCGAAGCTAGTAATCTCCGCTCGTTTGCTTCGGGAGTCGGCCGTATTTCACTCGACTCAGCATGTTTGTTTGACCGAGATAGGGAGACAGAAGTTCGATCTGGTTTTTTGTTCTTTATGGTACTTACACCTAAGGCTACAAGTTCCATATAAAACAACAACGACTTTGGTGCTGGGTTGGGGATCTGTGTTAGAAAGGATTAATTAGGTTGTGATGAAGGGTAGAGAGGTATTTGCGGGCGTCCCCAGTTTAAACCCCAACCGTGACCGGAGAGTCAAGCACAATTTACTAGGCCTGACCCGTAGGGAGTGGGCGGGAGAATAACTCTTCTTTCGTCGATGGTTGAATGGCTGAAAGTTTGGAGTGGCTGAGAGAAGGAAGTTCAGGTCAAAGTAAAAAAGAAAAAATGAGAAAGAAGAGGAAAGTAAAGAAAGGAAAATTCATTTGGTGGATTTAAATCAATTTTTGCTTCTGACCACGGTCACTCTTCTAGTCCGTGACCTCTTCGCGGGCGTCCCCCGATTATATCTTAACATGTCTAAGAGTTTCCGGTATCAGCAGAGTCGAGCAGAGTTTGATTTGAGTGGGATCAAACTTCTGCAATTTTGTCGGAACTCCGGCACTACAAACTCTTACGTTCGAGAAGCAAGGTAACTTACAGACAAGGATGGCCGAAGCCTCAAAATTGAAGCCAGGTGGAAGACCAGGAAGAGTATAGATTGATCCAACAGGTACCAACTTCGCCACAATGTTAGAAGCAATCCTGGAGCGAGATGGGAAGTCTCCACCATCCCTTTGGGCGAAAGTAATGATCACATTTCCTCCTGTTATCTGTCTTGCCGCCCTTACGGTTGCTTCTTTGCATTCGACAACTCTCATCTTTGCAGTGTCACCCTAAGAAGAAAATTTATTTAGCTTATAGAATGATGACCAACTTTAATCTGTTTTGCCGCAATTGCATGCGTGTTCTAAAGAGAACAAGAGCTGAAAGCCCATATGGCACTTGTAACAACAGTTAGCATGTTTGTCAAATACGGTTTGCAGTTGCAAAGGCTGGATCTCTCTCCCGATATTCTTTTCACTCATCTTTGCAGTGTCACCCTAAGAAGAAAACTTATTTAGCTTATAGAATGATGACCAACTTTAATCTGGTTTGCCGCAATTGCATACGTGTTCTAAAGAGAACAAGAGCTGAAAGCTCATATGGCACTTGTAACAACAGTTAGCATGTTTGTCAAATACGGTTTGCAGTTGCAGAGGCTGGAAATCTCTCCCGATATTCTTTTCAGCAGAATACGTGCATGACGTAGTAAATCTGAAATGGTTATTCCACTCATTGACAACTGTTTCAGAATAGAAGTTTTGTCGTACTCTGGTTCCGATTCGCGTATAGCTCAATCGAAGGTAGAAGCAAATACTCTAGCTGTGATAATTCTGTGCCCGAAACCAGATCTGACCGAAGTAGATGGAAGGGTTTTAACGAGATTTCCTCCGCACATCGTTGTAGGAAGTGGTCCGGACTTGAAACGGGAGATCTGAGACATTAGCTCTTGCATCTTGTCAAGTTGTGTTCACATCCGATAACCCATTCCCTACACCCCCACGATGATCGAATCGGAGAATAGCTGCGTTTTTGCATTCCTGTGGACTGTAACCGTAGCAGTTGGCCTGTGTGCTTATAAGGCGTTTTTGCATGCTCCATTTTGGAAAGGAACCACAGGCTAAGGCTAAGGACAACGGCATCAAGAAGGCCTTTGGGCGTAGCCTGTGGATTTCGTTCTTTGACCGTTGGACTGAGCAGCAAACACGCCTTTTAGGCCGACAGGCTACAGGGAAAGGTTTGCCAAAACACCCAATAAGCCCAGCTGCCACTCACAGGCGTGCTGTAAGGCATGCAAAAACGCAGCTAATGTGACTATTTCTAAGTCAAAGTACTGCGAAGTTTCCTCGTCATAGATAATCTGGAAGTACCCCAAGTCTTGATCCTCGGCGTTCCCAGATACCCCCTCTTGCTCCAACCACAGTGCCCCGGTCCGGTCCTGTTCTAACAATAATGTATCTAGGGTCTTTGCTTATTGTCCCCACCAAGTTCCATCTCGATTCATCTGCTCTAAATGTTTCACGAGATTTCCGGTACCCTCCTGCAGCTTACCCCGCCAGTTATCGGTTCCGGTCCAGACTTGAAACTGAAAATATGAGACAATTGTTCTTGAGTCTTGTCAGTTTCTTGCACGAACGATCACCCTTTCCAAAGTTATTAGTTTTCAGTAAATTCCGGATTCTCCATCCCTCCGCTTCCTCCATGATGGACAAGCCGGGGAAGGGACTAATTCCAAGTCAAACTGATCGGGTCCCTAATATGAGTTCCAGGTTTCGTTGTCTTAGCACATCTGGAAGTACCTTAACTCGCGATCGCCCTCTCCAATTCCCCCCACTGTAACACGATCCCCCGATGAAAAATTTTTAGCCTGCGTAGTAGTGTGGTAGTAGTACGAAAACGTTGCATGTAATACTATGTAATAGTAAAGAATGCTATCATTTAATGTGCCGCAGACTGGTCCAATCTTATGTAGTAGTATCCAGTAACATCCTGTCTTGCCATAGTAGCATCCAGTCTTGCTAATAGTCCCATACAGTAGTATGCAGTAACACGGTAGCTTTGAAGTAGAAGCATGTAGTAGCATCGTTAGTACTGCATGCAACTTTTTCGTACTACTTCATAGTACTATTTTGAGATAAATTTTTCATCGCAATCTAAGATATTATGCTGATGCGATGCTCCTATGGGTGGTGATTCTGATTCTGGTAATTGGTTTCATCTAGTTCTTGGTACTGGATTCCGGTGCATCCCAGTACAGCTTCCAGGGTTTTGTTTCCCATTCAGTGTCCACAGACCGTTTGAAGGCCTCTACGGTCTTGGATTAATAGACTCTTCTGACAGATCGTTCCAAAGAGAGATGACTCGGTTCCGGAAGAAATGACTCCGGGTTCTTGTTTTCCTGTTTTGTCAATAATATATCTAGGGTTTACGTATGCTGTCCCAACCAAGCCACATTCCGATCCCTCGACTGTAAGCGTTTTTATGAGATTTCTGGTGCCCCCTCCCCCAGTTATCGGGTCCTGTTCAGATTTGAAACTGAAAATCTGAGACACTTGTTCTTGACACTTGTCAAGTCTCCTGCACGTCCGATCACCCGTTCCAAAGTTTTGACCAATGTGTGGTACTCATGGAGAGGATGCGGTAAATTTGATATGTTATTGTGAGGAGTTGAAAGAATTAATGAAGGGAGTGTTTGGTCGGGAGGCTTGGGAGGAAAGGGATTTGGTTTCAAGTATGGGAAGTAAGCGTTTTGGTGAGCTCCGAAGGCTGGGTAGATTCCTAAAGCTAGCTATGACCCACCGTGAACTATTTTTATAGAAGTCGAGTTCTGGTTTGTTTTCGGAGTGTATGAATATTTTGTTTTTTGTTATTGTGTTATGTTTCCCGCCATGGCCCTTGGGCTTTATTGGGAATAAATTCATTCATTCATGTCACTCGTTTTCCAGATTGCCTATCCCTTCACTCCCCCCACGATCATCGGATCTGAGAAGGGACTATTTTTCAAGTGAATCTGGTAGAGTACCTAACATCCTGCCTGCTAAGTTTCATAGTCCTAGCACATCTTGAGGTACCCTAACTAATGATTACGAATTCTGGGAAACCCCCTCCAAATCCCTCCCAACGTGAGACGATCCGGTCCTTTTTTTGTCACTAATGTATCCGACCAATATCCGATCAGTAATGTATCAAGGATTTAGACTTGTCCGTCCCTCCAAATTCCATCCCGATATCTCGACTCCAATGAGCGTTTCTCGTGATTTCTGGTGCCCCCCTCCAGCTCTCCCTAGTTATCGGAACCGTTCCGGATTCGAAAATGAATATTTGAGACACTAATTCTTGACACTTGTCAAGTGTCATGCATGTCCGATTACCCGTTCCAAAGTTATGAATGTTACTAGTTTCCGGATTCCCCATCCCTCCACTCCCCCACGATGGCCGGATCGGGGAAGTGAGTATTTATAAGTTAATCTGGTCGGGTCCCTGATATGCCTGAGACATTTCAGACATCTGAGTCATTTTTTCTCCGGATTCCCAATCCCTCCACTCCCCCCACGACGACCAGATCGGGGAAGTGATTATTTCTAAGTTAATCTGGTTGGGTCCGTGATATGCCTGCCAATTTTCATCGTTCTAGTTTCTGTGGAAGCGTTTCCCGATCCGGTGAAACCCCCTCCAAATCCCTCCCACCGTGAGACGATCCGGTCCTTTTTTTGTCACTAATGTATCCGAACAATATACGATCAGTAATGTATCAAGGATTTAGGCTTGTCCGTCCCTCCAAATTCCATCCCGATATCTCGACTCCAATGAGAGTTTCCCGAGATTTCCGGTGCCCCCCTCCAGCTCTCCCTAGTTATCAGAACCGTTCCGGATTCGAAAATGAACATTTGAGACACTAAGTCTTGACACTTCTCAAGTTTCATGCATGTCCGATTACCCGTTCCAAAGTTGTGCATATTACTAGTTTCCGGATTCCCCATCCCTCTACTCCCTCACGATGGCTGGATTGGAGCAGTGATTATTTCTAAGTTAATCTGGTCGGGTCCCTGAAACTCCTGCCAAGTTTCATCGTCCTAGCTTATGGGAAGTGCCCAAACTAGCAAAACCGGAACAGACCAACAGACCGACAGAAATTACGATCGCTATATGGCACTTGAGTCTGCTCAAGTGCTCTTGAGTTTGCGATTAAGGTAATAATAAAGAAGTTTGAAAACATGCCATTTACGTTTTAGTTTTGGTATTCTCATACAGTTGAAGTGTCCTTCTTTTTTTACTCCTTTTTTACTTTGTCAACTCCTGGGCCAGTTTTGATGGGCAATACATTTTTCATTCATTCATTTCTTATATTTTTCTAGTTCTTAAATGAAGTGATTGTACGTCCAACATATTCTTCATTTTATGGTTTAGATCGCCAATGCTTAGTGATAAAATCCTCCTTCAAAACTACCAGATATCTAGGCCCCCCATCATCATAATGATGATGGTTAATTTCACTATAATTCAAACTTTCAGGTGGCCCTTCGACAAATCCCTTACCCCCTTAAAAAAAAATTTAACTCCCAGTCACACTTCCTTTACTCCTCCCAATTCATTCACATGTTTCTCATCTCCTAATCATGTTGCCCTCTACGACATCTTCCGGAATTCGGTGTGTCAAATACTACAATCTTCCAGAAGTTTTTGGTCTGACTTTACTTCTAGATCTTCCCTCAATGAAAATGGATATCTGGATTCGGGATGAAAAATCTGGAAGGTGAAGTTTGGCTTTTACCCGCGAGAAGGTGACTGAATACTTAAAACTTAAACCGAAATCAACTTAAACTTAAAACCGAATCATCCAGAAAACTTGGGGCAAAATACGGAAGCCAATTCAGGGGTCAAGTTTACATATTTTTTCTTGAAAAAAAAGAGACATGTACCTGCTAAATGGTAGCTGTTGGTCAGCATTGCTCTTATTTTCTATTTTACATGCTCCGCTTTTGAAAATGGTGGACCAGAAGTAATTTACTTACTTACTTACTTACTGTCCTAAGAAACAAGCACAATACTGAAGCCTCTGTAAATTATACACTCCATATTACACGCTCAACATGAAGAAATGGTGGAGAAATAATCACAAGCAAGATCGAAGGTATAAATAGATTAAGTATTTACTGCACTTCTTCGTCGAGACATTAGGATCACTGATATTTCCTATCCTCACTAGTTCCTGTTAGTATGCTATTTCTCCCTTAAAGGACTTGTATTACCTATAATACTAACGCAACCTAGTTCCATAATCACTCCATCTATTTCTAAACCCGAAGACCCCAATTTCGTACGGTACATTCTAACCCCTCTAACAAAAAACGCTGACTTTCTCACTTGCCGTGCTTTGCTACCTTCGATGTGTATCACGCTGTCGACGGTTGTCTGCGAAGAGTTTTTCCATCAGAAAAACCTGTTATGTAAATTGTTTCCCTATTTTCGCTATATGTCAACGGGTCTCGGAAAATGCTTAAAACAGCCAAAACCGTGGGTTATTTGTTGAAAGCACAGCTTAGTTTAAAAGTATTGAAATATTTTGAAGAGTAAATAGTGCGAGGGGTCCTTTAATATCCACTTCATCAAATTTGCATATGTCAGTTCATAGTAACCCAGAATACCACCGGGCGACCAATGCTGGTAAATTTATTTGTTCACAGTTATTTCCCAAATTCTCGTTTACTTTAGATTCTTGTCGTACCTTTGGATTCCGGTTTCTATCAGATTCTAGCCATGCCTTAGACACGGTAGCAAAACATAGCAGGAAGTTTGTGTCAGTGTTTCTATCTTTGTCCCAAAAGGAGGACTGGACACAGAAATTGTTAGAAACCGTGAATTTCCTCTTTTCGCAGAATTTCGGTCAAACTGATCACACTTTCGACATTTTCGAAAGACAAAGCTGAAAAATCAGTTTTTGATTTCGAAAATTCAAACTCACGATAAAGTGAGTTCCTAGTTAGTTTTTTACTTTCTCCCTGGTTTCGTCTGCTGTATCAATCCAGCTGAAAAAAAAAACAAGCAGATCACCAATCAGAGATCAATTCAAAGCGCCATCTTAACAATTTAGGATATTCTAAAGCCAGTCCAAACTGCTGGACCAAGAAACTATAAAACACTACCAAAACTCCAATTTTCGAAAGACGACGGCCAAATACAGCTCTGACAGAACAAGACCAAAGGTTTCGATGGGATCCCAAAAATCTAATATTTGATCCAAACAATTGGGTCTTGTCTTCGCCAGATCCAGTCGTCGCCAGGCTAATCATCAGAGAATACCAAGTTCAGATATACCTCTATAAGCCATATCTATTTTGAAGACACTGCCCGAAACTTCCTGCTTTCCTTCTGCCAAATTTCCGGTTTCGGTAGAATTCCGAGCGAACTAATTGTCCAGCAAAAATAGAAAATTCAGAAATCAGCGTATATCCTTATCTCTACAAAGAGCATCTAATCAACTTCAAATAAAATTTTAACTTATAAAAAAAATCCAGTTCCAACCGGATTCCTGGCGAATTATACGTCCGGGTAAGAAATGATTGTCATCTACAGACTCAGCGTCTCTTCTTACCTCTAAATCTGTCATCTGATCAACTTCCAATAAAACTTTTGCCTTTAACAAAATTTACGGTTTTGGTTGGATTCCGGGAGAACTAGTTATCCGGGTAAAAAATGCTTTTCAAATAAGTGTTCAGCATGTCTTTTTAATCCTAAATCGAACATTTAATCAACTTCAAATGAAACTTTTACTTTTAACCAACTTTCCGGTTTTTGCGGGTTCTGGACGAACTACTTGTCTGGCGAAAAAAGAATTTCACCATCCTGTTCAGTATGTCTTTTTACCACATAATCGGCAATCACATTAGCTGTTTAAAAATATTTTGTTTGCCCCTTAATTTGAACCCAACCCCTAAATGTAGGGCTACAAAGCCCATCTACGAACTTGACCTTAACCTTGACCCAAAGAATCCTTACACCAAGTTTCATCAAAATATCTCATTCTCTTCGAGAGTTATCGTGCTCAGAGACAGACGGACAGACAGACAACTTTTGCGATGTCATAGGTATCCCTCCGCTTGCATGTTTGCTCCTCGAGCATGTTTTCTTACCCTAATTTGTCTGTTACCCCTAAATTTAAAGTAGCAGGTACAACAGGACTTTTCACTCGTCGTTTTGATTGCTTTTTACTTGTTTTGCATTTTCGTAATCTGGTAATAACCACTGTTTGACAATTTCCCGTTTTTGTCAAAAAGGCAAACGCCGACCTCGCCTTTTCCCTTGCCTTTTTGCAAAAAGGGTAACTTGGATGTTGAACAAATTGCGCTCTCCTTTTGGCATTTGTCTCACGAATTTTGTCAATTTACTCCAAAACCCAATAAAAGATGACTCAAAGTGATAACCAATTTATGGAATCCGTCCCGGGTTTTAAAGAAGAAAAATTGACAGTACAAGTAAAATGGAATTGGTCAAAATTGCATTTTTTATCCAAGAAAAGCGAAAAGTCTTTAGTAGTAATGGCAACTACAAAAGCGCTACAATGTTCAACAAGACCAAAGGTTTCGATGGGATCCCAAAACTTTAATATTTGCTCCAGACAATTCAGTCTTGTAGATATTCGGTCTAGAACAGACTTCTTAAAAAAATTTACTTCTAAAATTAGAAATAGATTAAAGCGAACGGTAATTATCGGTCAAGTTCGTCTTTGACAGTGCAAAGCGGATACGTCTGCTGAATTTCACCAAGTTCAGATATATTCAGATGTAAAGTCTGTCTTTGTTTAGGGCCTACTTGAATTTCTAGTGCCCTGAGAAAAGGTTTCTTTCTTTAGAAAAAGTGATTCTTTTATTGGCCACACTTTGGGACCAGGCTTGACGGACTAATGTGTCCTGTTCCGGTCAACATCTGGGGACAGAGGAGCAGGGTCGAATTGCTAGTCCCGAGTGTGAGAATGTTTCTTTTGCCCGTTTTGTTGTTAGTCCAGTGCCTACGTTCGCCACCAATACATGTATTAGTCCTTAGAACCAATATAGAACAATCGTCTACTAGTCTTGTGTACAACTACTAACATTAATGTGAACACTGTAAAGAGACAGAACACCAACGCAGCAGTGTACACCAGTGTCCACACAGATATTCACTCTGCGCTGTCAAATATTCAGATACGAATTCAGCATATGGTTTACGCTATAGCCTACGTGAACTTTTTGTCCGGCGAGAAAAAAGAAATTTCATATTCGGATTTAGCACGTCTCCGTACCCCTAATTCGACTAATTCATTAGCTTTTTAAAAAAAAATTTTGTTCCCATTAATTGCAAACCCCTCCCCCACCCCTAAATATTGGGCTACATAGCCCACCTTCGAACTTGACCTGTACTTTGACCTAAAGAGTCCTCATGCCAAGTTTCTTCAAAATATCTCAACCCCTTCGAGAGTTATCGTGCTAACAGACGGACGTACCGACAGACGAACAACTTTTGCGATGTCATAGCTCTCCCTCCACTTACGTTTTAGGATCCCAAGAGACCTGAAAATGGCTAAAACTAAAGCCAAAAAAGGAAAGGCAAAAGGCGAACAAAACGCCGATGCGCACTGTCAACCACCAACCAGTGTCACGTCGACAATTCATTCAAGAATCCCTCAAATGTCTTCGAGGAAACGGTGGTTGTATTCGAGAATCGATTAAAAGTCTTCAAGATGTTTCTTAACTCCCGGAGAAATTACAAAAAGTATTCGAGAAGAGATTAAAAGTGCTCGACAACGTTTTATAAGTGTATGACATTTAAATTGAATTAGGTATTCGAGAATGACATAAACGGATCCGAGAATGAAAAAAAAATATTCGAGAATTTTCTATTTTTTAAATTCTCGAAAGTATTTTTGTCATTCTCTAACATATTTGTGTCATTCTCGAATTCCTTATTCCAATTTAAATGTCAAATACATTTTTGAAATTCTCCAACCCTTTTTGCAGATTCTCGAAGTCTTAAAAAGGACTCCAAAACTTTTCGTCAATTCTCGACTACAAACACCTCCTTCTCAAATACATTTCGGGGATTGTCAAATAAATTTTCGACGAATTTAGTCTGAAATCCGTTCCATATGCCGATGTCTATGCAAATTTACTCGACTTTGTTACTCGGCCGTATACTGAGCGAATACACTTGAGTATGAAGCAAACTTACCAGAACTGCGCAGTACTCAGCCAAGGTCATAGAAGCTGGACGAGGCGGAAATCTCGCTAACAAGAAAACATTTTTTATTTGACAAGCTCGCTCGGGGATTTCCAGCGACAATTCTAGCATCATAATTTGTTTTCGAAAGAACATTACCCCTGCTAAAATTAAAGCACACAGTATACTTATTAGGCCTACAGTAACTCACTGGACAGTAACTCACTATTCCATCCATTCTCATTAGTTGTGTTTTTGGTCGAAGTTTAAAGTTACATTCAAAGTCTAAGGTCTCTTTTTATGTACCATTTTTGGCCGCCGGTCACAGTTTCTTTGCCCTTCAAACTCTGACCGGAAGTTTAAAGTTTCCTGAAACGTTGATGAAAACGGCGACCGCAAAAGGATCTCCGGAGTCAAAAAAGTTCGGAGTTCATGAAAACATTCGACGGCGTGTGAAAACGGAAATAAAGCTACCGGCTAAGCCAATGGCGAACAAAACTTCGGTACGAAAAACGCAACTATTCCCGAGATTCTCAACCTCGTAAGTGTGTTCTATCGCCGCCAGTGTATCTAGCGTACCTTATTCTAACTTGGCCCTTGTCAAGTTTTTTTTATGGCCAAGTCTTCCGGCCAAGTTCCACAGGCTAATCACTTTGTCTGTCGGTTGGTCAGTCAGTACAGTGGTCGCGAGTTAGGGTACTTCCAAATGTGCTAAGCACGATGAAACTTGGCAAGCAGATTAGTTAACCCGACAAAACTAACTTGGAGATAGTCACTTCCCCGGTCCGACCGTCGCGGAGGGAGTAGAGGGAGGGGGGATCCTGAATCTTGAGGGATGTATAACTTTTGAACGGGTTATCGGATCTTAATGAAACTTGGTATGGGGAAAGACCTCATGTCTCAGATGTCACAGTTCAGTCCGGACCGGGTTACTTTTGGGGAGGGGGAAACCGGAAATCTTGTGACACGCTCATAGTGGAGGGATGAAACTTGGTGGGAAGAACAATAGTTGACGGGACCGACAGCATTCGTGCACGGTGGGGGAATTGTCGGGAGGGGTCCGGAATTGCGGTGATCCCGAACTTCCAGATGTGCTAAGACGATCAAACTTGGCAGCTATATAGAGTGGAGGGAGGGGATCCGGAATCCTAATATATGTCTAACTTTCGAACGGGTGATCGGATCTTTATGAAACTTGCTATTTGGAAAGAATCCGTGACTTTGGGAGAGTTGGAGGGAGAAACCGGAAATCTCGTGGCATGGTCAGAGGGGAGGGACCGGGATGAAACTTGGTGGGAAGAACAAGTACGAGCCCTAGATAATCTTTCACAGAGTCAGATCAGATCCGGGCACTGTTGGGTAAGTCGAACGGTGGTCCGGAATTCCGGGGACGGCGATTGTTAAGGTACTTCGAGATGAGCTGGGGTGATTAAACGTTGCTGGCACATTAAAGATCTGACAAGATTGACTTATATTTCAAAATAATCAAAATATATCAATATAATCCAAATATATAATCCAAGTATATCAAAATAATCCGGAAAAAGGGGCTTTTGAACTTCCAGATTTCCGGATTTTTTTAAGTATCGCAGAAGAAATTCAAAAAAAAATCTCGGAAAATCTGGGAACCCAGATTCCGGAAGGTGAAGACTCACCTTTAGAAATAGTCACTCTTTGATCCGACCATCCTGGGGGGGGGGGGGAGGGAATAGAGGAAAGGCAAAATAATGAAACTTGATAATTGGGAAGAGTACACGTAACATGCCTCTAATTTTTCTTATTTGTGCCTCAAGGGTTTTGCATGCAAATGAATTTCTAGTGAAGTGAACGAAGTGACGAAGTGAAAAAAAGTGTGTGCCAAGAAATCCATTTTCATGACCAACAAGGGACCATGATCATATTTTCCTCAAAGGTTTTGCTTCCAAATGAATTTTGAGCAAACGATACATTTAAATGATCCCCAAGGGCCCCTGCTCATTTCTGTCTTAAGGGTTGTGCCTACAAATGAATTTCTAGCCCCCTTACAAGTCTGCATCATTACGGCAAAGTGCAAAAAAAAAAATCAACTAAATGATACATTTTCATGTACCCCAAGGGCTTACGGACATTCGTGCCTCAAGGGTTTTGTTTAGAAAGAAGACAAAGAAAGATTCATATTATTGGTAATTTTTACTTTATCTGTGTGAGGTAGTTTGTGCTTTATCTGAGTATGGCCGATGAAGATCATGGTAATATAGAAGGTGACGATGCTGAAGCCAAAGCAAACTGGTGGATCAAGGAAAGAAAGAAAAAGATTTGAAAAGTGGAGTGCTGTTGCCTTGTGGGCTTGGGATATCGTTGTGAACAACTGCGCCATTTGCCAAAACTACATTACGGATCTATGTATTGAGTGTCAAGCAAATCAGTCATCAGCTACCAGTGAAGAATGCCCAGTAGCCTAGGGAGTGTGTAATCAGACATTCCATTTCCACTGTATTTCACGATAGCTCAAGACTCGGCGGGTGTGTCCCCTCCCCTGGACAATCGAGAATGGGAGTTTCAGAAATACGGTCAATAATCGTCGGCTGTCTCCCTTCGCGTTGTGGAAATACTCGTTTAATTTCGTTTTGTGATTCAGAATTTTAAATAAAAAAAGTACCAGAAAAAAATAGGGGGTTTTGTTTAGAAAGGATTACAGTAAACCAAGAGTTGACAAATTCCCATGGTCATCCTCTGACCAAACTTTGCAAGTGCCATATAAGCTTCTAGCTCTTGTTCCTTTTGCGTGGCATAACAGGCTCTCAATCGTTGTTAGTGACAATGTTAGCGGCCCGAAGACCGGTTATGACAACTTTGCCAGGGGTATCATCCAAAGCAAGGGCTTAGGGACACGGAAAGAAGTTAAGAACAGCCAACGGATACGTCAGCTAACGTATATAATGTACTATGTTAGCTGACGTATCCGTTGTATACATTATTTGACTATATCTTTAAAATGTTATGGGACACTATAATTTTTTCTTTCTTTTTCTTTCAATATTTTCTGTCCTTTTTTTTGCTCGGACACGTGAGTAACTTTCAAAAAAGGACCATAAATGAAAGTTGAACTAGAAACGAAACTTAGCTTAAACTCAATAGGTGGGAGAGAAACCAATTTATGAGGATAGGATTGATTATTTTGAACACAACTGTGCCCATTTTTCCTGCGAAAGCCTAAAACCCCCCATTTAGCACGACGAGTCGAACCACCTAACCTGCTCACTTGGATATTCAGTGGGTTTGATTGGATGCACCTAGCTCAATTGGGCTTCTTTTTTTAATTAGATTTTTTTTTGACGACTGCTTATAATTTACTACCCTTAGAAATCCGAAACTCGAATACTTTTATCTCCCGTAAATGAGAAGCGAAGGGTTAATACTGAAAAAGTCTTTTTCTAACCCCTTGTTTAAAACCTCCAGGAGGTCTTACTCTCCAGATTATTTTTTCCTTTTGTTTTCCAGTCTTCTTCTTAAAAGTTGAAACCATAGCTTTCTGTCTCCTTCTATTCTCCTCTTCTTCTTTTCTTTCTTGATTTCTTCAGTTAATCTGTTGATTTTTTTATGTATGTTTGTCATTAATCTTCCTTACCAAGTGCACCGTTTTGTGCTTTGCTGGTAGGAATGATATGATCTTTGTCTTTAAATATAAGTTAAATGAAACTGAATGCATGTTTTTGCGCTGGAACAGTAGGAAAACATCAACTTCATTTCTACTTGCAGTTATTTCGACAGCACCCTAGATTTTATACTTCCGAATCATGCCACCGGGGACGTCATGTATGCGAGTTTTCGCGCGTCACGATTCTTCGCAAAAACGGTTGATTTTTAGCATGAAAACAGCGGGGTGATCTGAAAATCAATCGATTTTTGTCAAACAGTAGGTTTTTTCTTGAAACAGTTGTTTTCCTAAAAATCAGTCGTCCCTGTCTGTATGACTTCCGTTAACATTGCCTGCAGAAAACTCAATCCAAATACGAAATAGTTTTTCCAAGCCATGATTTTTGCTCCATTTTGCATCTGTCCTTATTTCAGTACCGAACAATTTTAGAAATGAACAAATGTCTCCAATCAACCCTTCTTCTGGAATAGTTTTTAACCAGTTAAGCCCAAACGTATATGTAGACGAATTCCAATACGATCCGGCCAGCGCTGTACAAGATTTGAATGAATTGCGCTTTCTGTCTTGGAGTCTGCATTTGCAAACCTCCAGAAACGAACATCCCTATTTTGAAAACGTCACGCTCAGGAGAAGAATGCTCTCCGGGGCCATGTCTGTAAATGCATTCTCCATGGTGTGTTCAAGTATGGTTTCATTGTTCAAGTGTCCCTTAAAATGTCGTTTTGTCTGCAAAAACAGTCGTTAAAAAAGACCAGCTAGTCGGTATATACGTTGCCCCCTTGGCTAATAACGCCTCTACATGCCACTAGACGATCCCATGGTCTAATTAGCGACATTGATACGGTCGATCTGGAATTTCCAAATATAAACAACTCTTCTGCATTACACACTCACTTTCCACAGAAGAAACAACACGGGAAGGTTAGTTTTCAAAGGAATCGGAGCCTCGACCCACTGTTACATACCTTCGATATTACAAGGTGGATTGGGGACGGTTGATCCAGGAGCAACGCAGCTGACAACCAAGGTTTGGATCCCGCCCGACTTTGCGGTAACAGTAGTAAATTCGGTGGTGGTAGTAAATCTGATGAAGTTTCTTGCTTCGGATCCAGCTGCTAATCGTGATTCATCGAAACTTGGCTCAACAGAAGGGGAAGGGTCCTCTTTCACAAAATCCCAGATGACTGGGACTAGGGGGGCGTAGTCTTGAGATCTAAAAGATTGAACGATTCTGATGCCTTTTGATGTCTCTTTTTACACTTCGGAAACAGTTTCTTCTTCACATACAGTGGAATCGAGGTCCAACAGGTCTGATTAACACCGTACATCTTATTTGCACGAAATTGTGTTGATGGTACATCCTGTTTGGCAAAAAGTGAAAATAAGACAATTATAAGGGAGAAAAAAATATTACCCTGAGTTACCGATGGTATTTTGAAAATATTATATCTTATCTATTTCAGTGAAACCAGGTAAATGACGAAACAGATAAGAAACAAGAAAGAAGAAGAAGAAATCTTTTCCCTAGACGACAGAAGAAACTAGAATAATATTAGACTTTCCTGAAACAGACAATCATGGCAATCATGCCCAACAGATTTCCAGAATCCATAAACTAATTCATAAATTAGACTGGACCACCAATTCATGCAAGCAGAGGTGTTACTAGCCCAATTTTTTTTGCTTTTTTTTTGGGGGGGGGGGGGTGGTAAGGAATTTACCGACTGGCTGGTAATGGCCGACTGTTTTTGCAGAAAAAACGAAAAAAATCGACTGATTTTCAGAAAAACCGACGGTTTCATGAAAAGAAATCAACTGTTTTGACGAAAAATCGAGGCGCTTCGCGCCGACTCGGTTATTTTTTGTCGACAACATTGGGGAGGGGGGCCGGTACCTCAACCCCTCCCCCTCCCCAGTCGTGACGCCCCTGCATACAAGACCGGCCCTAACGGTACAGAAAATGTAACTATAAGGATATCTCTCTACAAGGATACCTACAAGGATATCTTGATTGCAAGATGGATAACCATGGATAGACCTTGGCTTACAATGTATTTTATTATTAATTTGTTTCTCTTAAAATTAAAGTTGCTCAAATTTCTCCTTAGCGAAATTTGTATCGGGTTTTAGTATTTTTCTAAGCTTTAAGCATCATATCGTTTCAACAGACATGGATGCAATAGTCGGTTTTTCTAGGTACCATGGTATCTGATGCCACAGTCAAAAGGCGTTTTTGCAGTTACCGTGGTATCTGGCTAGTTATCGTGGTATCTGGCCAGTTATCGCGATATCTGATATTCAGATAGCACGGTCCGACCCTGGTAAATGATCGTGGTATCTGAAAGAGTCATCTCACTTTCATCAATGTTTGTAAAGTTGGTGGGAAAGAAGTTTGGCACTTATTGATGTGACTGAATATCAGTTTTTTTTGGGATGACTTCGAAAAGTGCAATTTCGGCAATTGTCGTTTTTGCAGAGCAACCGTATATCAGATACCACGACAACTGCAAGAATGACTAATTGCAGATCCAGTTACCGTGCTAACAGTATCTGCAAAAACGCAACTAATATTGTTAATAAAGATAAACTAATGTGATATTGCTGGTCCCGTATCCTAGGTAGTTCAATAACAGAACTTTTTGAAAAATAAGCATACTACCGATGAGAGAAGACAAAGAAGGAAATTTGGGCCTTACCCAAACTATTCATAAGTAACTGTATAATAACTGAGCTATGATTTCTAAGTGAAAATCGCATAAGAGAATAAAAGTGTGTGTTTGTTATACCATCACCAAAATTGGAAATAATCATTCCAGTAGCATGATAAAAACAAAAAAAAACTAACTTATCTAAATAGTGATATGGGGAGATCGAAAAAGCCTGCTTCTTCTTCCTGCAAGACTTGACATCCAATATTTCAAAACACGTTTCCCTCACACTGGTAGTTATAGTTGAAACTACCGACTTCTTTATAGTAAACGGTGTGTTTCCGAAAAAGAATCTCTCCTGAGCCTCGGCCCAACAGACAAACAAACAAGCAAACGCTAAGTATTTCATACTGGCAGAAAATTGCACTGAGACCCTCGGTCTCCCTTCCGCGCCTTTTTATAAAAGTAAGAATTTTCAGAAACGAGTACGGCCACTTGAACAGGGAAATGACTGAAGCACGTCCTTTTTCCAGAGATGTCTTCTTAGAAGAATAATAATTTACTAAAAACCAGTATGCCCAATTCAAGTCGAGGATGATTGACCTCTAAATTAGTGAATAACCTTTATGGAAAATATTTGTTGAGTGTTTTGGGATTATTTGATATTTCTTTGTCCTTTTTTACTGCACTTTTGTCCTTGGGCACTGCGTCATCAGTTCATGATCCATTGATTGATTCTCTGTGCCGTATAAATGTTTTTAATAAATATTTGAGAGCGTGAACGTGTTAGTACGCTTTCGCTCGATGATATTTCAGCTAACAGACGTAAAGTTTAAAGCTTAACTGAAGTGCCCTATAGCGATCTTAATGTCTGTCTGTCGGTCGGTCGGTCTGTCCGCGTCTTGTTAGTTCAAGCACTTCCGCAAAAGCTAGGAACAGGCCAGATTAACTTCGAAATAATCACTTCCCTGATCCCGCCATTGTGGGGGGAGTGGAGGGATGGGGAATCCAGAATCTAGCAAAACACATAACTTTGGAACGGGAGGGGAGATTCCGTACCGGGTGGGGGGGGGGGTGGAGGAATTGGAGGAGGGCACCGGAAATCTCGTGAAACGCTCAGAGTCGAGGGATCGGCTTGGTTGGAAGAACAAACGTAAACGCTGGATAGATTATTGACTAAGCAGGACCCAGAACCACTGTGGGGGGAGTTTGAGGGGGTTTCATCTCAACTTAGGGTTCGAACTTCCTAGTAAGATCAAGGATAACCAGGAGGAATAAGGAAAAACCCTAGATACATTATTCACAAAACAGGACCTGATTGTGTCACAGTGGGAGGAGTTGAAGGGGGCCTCCTGGAATTCCGGTGGTCGCGACTTAGGGTATTTCCAGATGTGCTATGACCATGAGATTTGGTAGGCATATTAGGGACTAACAGATTGACTTGAAAATAATCCCTTCCCCCGATCCGATAACCGTAACTTTGTATTCGGTGATCGGAAGTTCATGAAACATGACAAGCGGAAAGAACAGTGTCTTAGATGTTCACTTTCAAGTCAAAATCGGATCGGATAACTGGAAGGGGGGGAGAGCTGGAGGGGGTCATCGAAAATATCGTGTAACGCTTACAGTCGAGGGATCAGAATGGAACTTGGCTGGAAGTAGATTGACTTGAAATGTTCCTTCCCCGATCCTTTCATCACGGCGGGAGTGGAGGGATGGGGATCTATTAACACACATAACTTGGAAACGGGTGACAAGATTTAATGAATTTTGACAAGAGTCAAGAACAAGTAGCTGAGATTTTTACTTTAAACGGATCCGATAACTAGTGGGGAATCTCGAGGGGGGCGCCGGAAATCTCGTGAAACGCTCATAGCCGAGGGATCGGAGTGGGGCTTGGTTGGAAGAACAAACGTAAACCCTAGATACGTTATTGACTATGCAGGACCGGGCCTTTTCACTGTGCGGGGAGTTAGAGGGGGTTTCATCTCAACGTAGGGCTCGAACTCCCGAGTAGAATCTAAGAAATTGTATTTTCGGAGGATCTTAAGGAAACAAAGGAAAACGATATACAAAAAGCTGCAGAATTCCACAGTGAAACGCAAAGCATGAACCAATGTAGGACTATATCGGATAAATTTATATGTCGGACTGAGTACCAGCATGGATTACTGAAACATAAAAATCGAAAAATCGTCCGTGTCACGATATGACTTGTGTTAGGTTTCCGTGTTAGGTTCCCGACCCCTAGGACCGAAATAGCCGGACAATTTGATTGCTCAACCAATTTCATTCAGTTTCGGTCGCTCTAAGGACGTTTTCAGAAGAATCATTTGTATGTGGGGTTCAGTTAACATATGGAAGTTTCGTGGAGTACACTGGTCTCGGAATACCTTCGGCAGAACTTGTTACAGCACACACGCATATGCTAATACAAATTCATTAATGCGCAATTTACAGTCTGAATGGGCACCTGGCCCCTTGAGTCCCGCTATCTATTTCGAAGTTTTACCACGAATTGGATCATTACCGAACTACGTGACTATCCAAAGTTGTATTACGCCAAATGTGAGGTGTTTTAATTTCAGAGCTTACTGCACTCTGTTGTACGGTCTTGCTTTTGTGCAATCTTTGTCTGTGAAGTGTGAGTAACTCTTTGGGTTCTTTATAATAATTCTTTTCGGTAGCTTCTCGATCTTTCCGTAAACTGTAATGTTTCCGGAATGTTTTCTGGTGGCGGCCATCCCATCTTTTCTTGAACTGTATGGAAATCTTCCCTCTCAATTCAGACAAGGATACTAGCTTCGGATAATTTGCTCCTTCTGGTGCTTTTGGGACAACTTTTTTGCCTGTCTCTGCCAGTTTGGCGGACTTGGTCTGATGAGATCTACACACAACAAACTTGACGTTCAAGCACAATTTTTGTTGCTTTTTCGTTACTGATCTCTTTCTTTTTTTTTCTCTTTGCGAGCGGCCCTAGTTGGTCCTTAGTTCGATGAAAAATAAAAATAAATAAATAAATAATACTAAATTTTTGTTTTCAGAAAACTTGCATCGCCCGGGAATATGTTTGGACGTGGCTAGCGAAAACCAATGTTTGACACTTTCGGATCCCAATGACAGTTAATCTGTAGCAAGTAGGTTATCGCTAATTATCCGTTTCCGCTTGGCAAGGGACTCCAAATAATAGTTCACCTGTAGGATACCTGGTACCACTAATTCTAAGTTTCCGGTTCGAACCGGATTCCGGCAAAAATGCAAAATGCAAGAACGTGACATGTGGATGCCCTAGCCTCACGACGGAGGCTGGCAGATAATTTTGCCATTCCAAGATTTTTGAATTGGGTCCGGATTCCGGCCGAGCTCTCGAAACCGTAGAGAAATTCGCTCGTAAACAAAGGATGGCAATGTGAAAATCACATTATTGGGTTGAAAATCTTATGCTTCTATCTGCATCAGACGTCTCAGAAATTTTCTGATTGCGGCCGGACCACCGTAAATGGATGGACAAATCCAAATTTAAGAAGACTTTTTCTGTTTTAGCAGTGTGTAAGCAACATCATTTATTTTAAGGATTGAATCCTGTTAAGGATTCAACCGGGAATCCGGAAAAATAGAGCTGAACGGACATAAACTGGAGCTGCTTTCTCGTTAACACTGAGACTGGCAGAAGATACTGTTTTTACCTGTTTTCATTTTGAATTCGCTTTCCAAGATCTTCCAATTCCAAATTTCTGATTGGATCTATCCTTGACAATCGTTGTATATTATTTTTTTTTAGAGTCTATTTAAGACGATTTTCTGTCATACAAATGGGCAATAAATTTATCATTTTCATCATGTATACATATTATTCTGGCACAACTACTGAATATGTAGCGAAATCATCCGAATGCAGAACAAAACAAGACCAAAGGCTTCGATGGGATCCAAAAATCTAATATTTGATCCAGGCATTTGGGTCCTGTCTTCGCCAGATCCAGTCTTCGCCAGGCTAACCATCAGAGAAAACCAAGTTCAGATATACCTCTATACGCCATATCTATTTTGACGACACTGACCGAAACTTCCTGCTTTACTTCTACAAAATTTCCGGTTTCGGCCGAAGTCCGAGCGAACTAATTGTCGGCGTATATCCTTCTCTCTATAAAGAACATCTAATCAACTTCAAATAAAACTTTAATTTATGAGAAAATCCGGTTACAACCGGATTCCGGACGAATTATATGTCCGGGTAAAAAATGATTGCCATATACAGACTCAGCGTCTCTTCTTACCCCTAAATCATAAACCTTAAACCTCTTAAACCTTATCAACCTCAAATAAAACTTTACCTTTTAACAAATTTTCCGGTTTTGGCCGGATTCCGGGCGAACTAGTTGTCCGGGAAGAAAATCTTCTCCTTATCCCTAAATGGAACATATAATCAACTTCAAATGAAACTTTTACTTTTAACCAACTTTCCGGTTTTTGCCGGATTCCGGACGAACTACTTGCCCGGCGAGAAAATGGTTTCCACCATCGTGTTCACCATGTCTTTTTACCACATAATCGACTATCATATTAGCTATTTAAAAATAGTTTGTTTGCCCCCTAATTGGAGCCCCCTACCCCACCCCTAAATGTAGGGCTACAAAGCCCATCTACGAACTTGACCTTACCCTTGACCCAAATAACCCTTACACCAAGTTTCATCAAAATATCTCATTCCCTTCGAGAGTTATCGTGCTCACAGACAAACAGAGAGACGGGCAGACGGACAACTTTTGCGATGTCATAGGTATCCCTCCACTTACGTTTTGGGATCTCAAAAAGTAGATTATAGGCGTATGGTGGAAGATAGGTTTTCCTGTACCTGTCCAGCCGTCTGCTCTCACGCCATTCCCAGCCGGGCACAACCCCACGTGGGATCCGAAACAGGCGCCCGACCGAGCGTGCGGTTATTATGGTGGCGGTTGAGAATCCGCCGAGCCCGTGATTAGGTATTAAATTAAATTAAATTTTTTATTAACACGTCTAGGTAAAGACGGAGTATGGTAAAAAATAAAAAAGAGAGAAACAATATAACATCAACAACAACCAAAATAATAAAAATTCAGTAAACCGGAACATCATGGAGCTCCATGGGTGGTTACAGCTTTCCTTCGTCCTGTTGATGTATCTCAGGACAGCCGCAGACGGATCAGCTATACGGAACTTTTCGATGAGATGGCTGTTACTTGTCCAGGGGGGGAGGCGTAGCAAATATTTAGAAACCCGAGAGAAAATGGAACGAATTTGACGAAGATTTTCGTCACAAAAGATGGTCCAGAAAGGGGAAAGATACATAACGTGTGGAAGAGCAGTGGCATTGTAGCCCTTATGGAAATAATTAAGTCGTAAACAATTGTTAACAATCGTTTGCGATCTTTCACAACTGGAAACAATTGTTAACAACTGTAAACAATTGTTAACGATTGGAAACAGTTGTTTCCGATCGTAATTTTGCGATCGTTTTTTTCATACCGATTGAAAACGATCGTTTTCAACTGTTTCCAATCGTTTTTAATTGTTTCCAATCGTTTTCAACTGTTTTCAATCAAAAACACTTGGTTTTGTTTTCAAATCATGAAATACAGACCTGATTTTTAACAATGGCATTAGGGAAGTATAATTTTTTTTAGTTTTCCACAATGAAAATAGTTCAAGTGAAACTTTGAATCTGAAATCCCAATCGTAAACGATTGGAAACAGTTGTTTCCGATCGTAATTTTACGATCGTGTTGTTCGTACCTATTCAAAACGATTGTTTTCAATTGTTTCCAGTCGTTTTCAGTTGTTTCGATTGAAAACACTTGGTTTTGTTTTCAAATCATGAAATACAGACCTGATTTTAACAACGGTAATAGGGAAGTTAATTTTTTTTTAGTCTTACACAATGAAAATAGTTCAAGCAAAACTGAGAATCTGAAATCCCAATCGTAGACGATTGGAAACAGTTGTTTCCGATCGTAATTTTACGATCGTTCTTTTCGTACCGATTCAAAACGATCGTTTTCAATTGTTTCCAATCGTTTTCAATTGTTTCCAATCGTTTGGAAGTTTTGTTTTCAAACCATGAAATACAGACCTGAGTTTTAACAACAGTAATAGAGAAGTTATTTTTTTTTTAGTTTTACACACTGAAAATAGTTCAAGCGAAACTGGGAATCTGAAATCCCAATCGTAAACGATTGGAAACAGTTGTTTCCGATCGTAGTTTTAAGATCGTTTTTTTCGTACCGATTCAAAACGATCGTTTTCAATTGTTTCCAACCGTTTTCAGTTGTTTCGACCAGAAACACTTAGTTTTGTTTTCAAACCATGAAATACAGACCTGATTTTTAACAACGGTAATAGGGAAGTTTATTTTTTTTAGTTTTATAAAATGAAAATAGTTCAAGCGAAACTGTGAATCTGAAATCCCAATCGTAAACGATTGGAAACAGTTGTTTCCGATCGTAATTTTACGATCTTTTTTTTTGTACTGATTCAAAACGATCGTTTTCAATTGTTTCCAGTCGTTTTCAGATGTTTCGATCGGAAACACTTGGTTTTGTTTTCAAATCATGAAATACAGACCTGATTTTTAACAACAGTAATAGGGAAGTATACTTTTTTTTAGTTTTACACAATGAAAATAGTTCAAGTGAAACTGTGAATGTGGAATCCCAATCGAAAACGATTAGAAACAGTTGTTTCCGATCGTAATTTTACGATCGTTTTTTTCGTACCGATTCAAAACGATCGTTTCAATTGTTTCCAATCGTTTTCACTTGTTTCGATCGAAAACACTTGGTTTTGTTTTCAAATCATGAAATACAGACCTGACTTTTAACAACGTTATTAGGGATGTTTATTTTTTTAGTTTTACACAATGAAAATAGTTCCAGTGAAGCTGTGAATCTGAAATCCCAATCGTAAACGATTGGAAACAGTTGTTTCTGATCGTAATTTACGATCGGTTTTTTCGTACCGATTCAAAACGATCGTTTTCAATTGTTTCCAACCGTTTTCAATGGTTTCCAATCGTTTTCAGTTGTTTCGATTGGAAACACTTGGTTTTGTTTTCAGATCATGAAATACATTGGAAACAACTGTTTCCGATCGTAATTTTACGATCGTTTACGAATATTTTTTTTTGAAAAGTTTGGGAAAGTGTGGAAATGCTTTAAGTTGAGAGCTGTCATTCGTGTTTTTGCTATTTTAGCTTTAGCTAGGTTACCATGAGACGAAAAAAGACTTATTACCTCCGAAGAAAATGTTATGGTTCTGTTTCAGCTTCAAGAATTCCTGCCCGTTGTGGTGTACTTTCTCCTAGTGTATTCAAAACGTGTATTTCTGACACACTTCTTCTGATTTCATCTTCTTGTCTCCTTAGTTTTTCAAATGTTTCATATCTTGCTTATGCAGATGACCTTCTATTAATTAGCCGATCTAGGAGCGAGTTATCGCGTTTGGTTCAGAAGGTTTCCTTTTCTCTTTAAATGTAAAAAAAAAAATGCGAAAATCTTTCTTTTAAAGGACACCTGAATGAAGAGTACCAAGTATCATCCCTATCTGTATGACTTCCGTTAACATTGCCTGCAGAAAACCCAAACCAAATACGAAACAGCGTTTCCAAGCTATGATTTTTGCTCCATTTCGCATCTGTCCTTATTTCAGTACTGAACAATTTTAGAAATGAACAAATGTCTCCAATCAGCCCTCCTTCTCGAAAGCCCAAACGTATATCTAGAAGAAATTCCAATACGATCCGGCCAGCGCTGTACAAGATTTGAAGGAATTGCGCTTTTTGTCTTGGAGTCTGCATGTGCAAACCTCCAGAAATGAACAACCCTATTTTGAAAACGTCACGCACATAAGAAGAATGCTCTCCGTGGCCATGTCTGTAAATGCATTCTCCATGTTGTGTTCAAGTATGGTTTCATTGTTCAGGTGTCCTTTAACTCTCGGCCATCCGCGTCCCTAAATTGCTTGAAGTTTTCTATTCCAAGTGTTGAGGGGGAATCTAGAATCTTGAGGTACCTCCAAATTTTGAACGGGTGATTAGATCTTATTGAAACTTGATATTTTTCTTCATCAGTCTTCGTCTGACTTGTGCGCGGAGAGGTTGTATTGCAATTCGCAAATTTTACCTGCTGTAGTCAGGGTGGATTACGTGACTTTTTGGACTGTTGATTGCTGAATGTTCTTGTGACCTCCGCGTACAGGTATTGTGAATGTAGTATGAATGTATTTACACAATCTTGCAAAGTTTGTTTCGAGACTTTGAAATTGGCAAAACGAGAGACTGTTTTACGTGCTATTGCTGTCGGAGGCTGCGGCCGATTTTGCCACAACCGATGTGAAAAGCTGTCTATAATCGAAAGAAACGGACATTCACTTTTTCTTTGCGATTCTTGCTCTCCAAGAATGAATGTTCCCGTCCAGGTACCTCCGGTTCAACTTGTGTATTCGCCAGTTCTAAGCTTTTTTATCCACTGCCTTCATACTGGAATCGAGTCAAAACCGATTATTTCGAAGTGTGCGGTGTTCTACAAGGCAGAAGATCTAGAAAATGCTCGAGATTTATTGTTTCCTTTTGTACTCTCATCAGTGCGGCTTACTGCTCGTAGAGGCCCCCAAGCAGCAGTTCATCTGTGCGAAGACATTCTAAGCTTACTGACAGAGGCTGACGCTAATGCGAATACAATCTTGCCAAAATTCGTTATGACCGCTAGTGACCCTATCCCCTCTATTGGACCTGAAGAGCATGCAAATTTCACTCGATCGATCGACACCTGGAGTAGACAATTTGCTTACGTCACGGATAAACTTGATTTAATTGCCGCCAAGGTGGTGGAGGCTCCCGATTTGATGGTGAAATGTTGTAATGAACTGAAGGAAGAAGTTTCGAAATCTGCACAACAGAATTGTGAATGGCCGAAGCTAGAGCCGAGTGCTAATGACACGGTTTGCCTGCTTTTGGAAACTCCTCCTATCTCATGTGAAGACCCGATCCAGCGTAAGAATGCGCTAAAGGATTTTGAGCCGTCGGATAGCATTGTACGTGTGTCGGTCCTTAAGGACTCTAAGTGGCTGATTTATGCTAAAAAGTCCTCGGCCGAAGGGCTCAAGGATAGTTTGGAGGAAAAGTTCGGAAAAGTAGAAATTCGTAAGCCGAGGATTGCTGGCCTGCTGCGTAATATCGGTTTCTCTGTGGATGTTGATTCGGTTGCGAAAGATAACGAAAGTATTGACGAAATAGTGAAAATGGGCGATTCGAGTTCGTACCGTGTGCTTTTCAGTTCAAATGCCGCCAAATCGTTTTACTTGCGGCATGGCGTTCGAATTGGATATGAAATTTTCAAGATGGTTGATTTTCGAGCATTGCCGAAATTGTGCTACAAGTGTGGGTCATTCGACCATATAGCTTCGTCATGCAGTAACGCTCAACTTTGTCTCCGTTGCCTGAGTCCTAATCATACCAGTTCGTCGACTGCCAGATGCCACGAGTCTCCGAAATGCTGCCATTGTGGTTCGCATGACCATTCTGGGTTTAGTTTCAAGTGTAAAGTTGTCTCTGATCGCGCTAAAAAGTCCCAGAAATGACAGTTTTAAAGACAATATGTTTTAATGTTAATGGTGTTTCTGAGAAAATCCATATTCTGCGGTCTGTTTTGGAATCAGTTGATATACTGTGTTTGCAGGAGCACCACCTGCTGGAATCTTCTTTTCGTATTTTATCTGATCTGTCCCCCCACCATAAGTGCTTTATTGCACCAGCTTTCCCTACTGGAGGGCGTCCTTCAGGGGGTGTGTGCATTTTCGTTCGTAGTAATTTTGGCGCTTCTTTATTCTCTTTTTCAAGATATTTTATCGCTGTCAAAATTTCGAATTGTGTTGTTTTCACATGTTATTTGCCGACTAACTATAATACTGTTGATTCCGATTTTGAAATTAATGAAGCATGCTCCGAAATATCTGTTTGTCTGGCTCGAGTTCCTGATGGTTGCGATTGGGTGATGTGTGGTGATATGAATTGTGATTTAACTAATATTTCAGATTTTCGGCGTTCACTTTTTCTTTCAATGCTTCCGTCGTATAATCTTATTCCAAAGGATTCGGATGCTTCTTATACTCACAATTCTGGATCTTCTTCGAATATTGATCATGTTTTAAGTTCTATTCTTAATTTAGTATCTAATACCGTGCATGTTGGAGAAGACCTGCCGATCAGTGACCATTTTTATCTTTCTTTTTCTTTTTTTTTATCTGATTTACCTTCTATTTTGATACAGTGTTCTAATAAATTTGTAAATAGAATAAGTTGGGATAAAGATAAAATTTGTAAATATCACGAAGAGTCGGATGCTATTTTATCAAAAATTATTGTTAATAAACCGGTTTTAAGTCTAGATCAGGTTGATATAGATATTTTTTATTCTGAAATTGTGCATGCTTTAAAATTGGGAGCAAGAAAAGCTTTTGATTCGGTCTGTTATCGAACTGGTACCCGTATTTTTGCATGGAAGTTGAACCCAATTTTGATTCAAAGCCAGAAACGCGCACATGAAGCGTTTATTTTGTGGAAATCGGCTGGTCGTCCAAGGTTTGGGCCTTTTTTTGAAAATTATAAACTTACGAAGTCGATTTTCCGTTCTGAATTGAGAACCCATAACGAGTTTGTTAGAGATGAAGTTAGCGATCGTATTTCTAAAAATGAAAATGGTCTCTGGCGTTTTGTTAAAAGTAAAACAACAATGTCTCATAATACGCCTGAGGATAAAAGCACATTGGTTCTTGATGATTGGGTTTCTCATTTTAGTCGAGTTTTTGCTCGTGGTGATGAGAGTGTTCATAAGAGCCTGGATGACCAGTTTAATTCCGATCTGCTGCGATCTGATTTGGGACAAACTATTTCTGTTTCAGCGGAGGAAGTTGTAACTGGAATTAAGAAGCTTAAATCTAAGTGGTCTTTTGATCATGATGTATTGAACTCGAAGCATATTAAATGGGCTTCCCCTAATGCTGTTCTTCTTATTTTTACTTTGTTCTCTCTTATCCTTTCTACTGGTATTCTTCCTTCTAGTTTTTCTCGCGCTACTACCTCCCCTCTCCTTAAGAAGGGGGGCAATTTCAATGATTGTTCATGCTATCGGCCAATAACTGTGTCTTGCCAGTTAAGCAAGTTGTTTGAAATTGTTTTGCTAAAATATTTTGAGCCGTGCGATCAAGGACTGAATCAGATTGGTTTTCGAAAGGGTCTTAGCATGGATATAGTTCATACTCTTCTTGGACATTTAATTTCAATTTGTAGCCCTAGTAATCGTATTTTTGCTCTAGCCCTGGACATTGCGGCAGCTTATGATTCTGTTATTCATTCTTGGTCAATGTCTGCTCTTCTTAAAAACGGGGTCCCTACGCAAGTTGTTCTAGTTATGAATCAGTGGTATAAGACTTCGTGTATTAGAATTAAATGGAAAAATAACTTAAGCGGTTTTTCGGTGATTTTAAAGAGAGGTCTGAGGCAAGGTAGCGTACTGTCTCCTATTATTTTCAATATAACTATTGCTTCTTTATTTAATTCTGTTAGAACTTCGCTTGTTGTTGGTCGAGGTTTTGTAGCGTCTTGGATCGCGTATGCGGACGATCTTCTTCTTTTGAGTCGATCACGCGCTGCTCTTCAGGAGAATGTGGACCATTTAATTGATCTTTTTTCTAGATTTGGTTTAAGGTTTCGTCCTGAAAAGTGTCAGCTCCTGATTTTTGGTCCTAAGCCTGCTGACCCAGTTAATAATATTTTTAGTATTAAGATGTATGATGTAGTCCTTAAGCCACTTGAATCTTTTCTTTATTTGGGAATTCCGTATGGGCCATCAGTTTCCCTTTGCCGAGCTCATATGATGAAGTCTGTTCGGTCGAGAGTTTCAGCGAGCTTCGGTAGTGTTATTTCTGTTCGAGATTATTTAACTAGGAGATCGTCTGCGCGCGTCTTCAATACGGTTGCTCTGCCTCAAGTCCTTTTATTTTCTAGTTGGCTTCCTTATTTTTCTAATTCTAATATTGCGCATATTAAAACTACTTTTTTCAATTTTGGTAAATTTTTGTGTCGACTTTCAAAATTCCATTCTACTTCATCCGCTATAAATTTGTACCATTTGAAAGATCCACTTCAAATTATGCGGAAAAAGCAACAAAAATTTCTGTTTAAAATGTCTTCTCTTACTCATAACCTATATTTAGCGGTTAAAGAGTTACTATAGTTCTACGCGTGTGTGTAATTTTGTTTTGTTTTTTGTATTTTTAGTATGGTTTGGCCAGATTGTTTTTGAGCAGTATTACATGTTGGGCCAATTTGTATGTATTTACTTCACTATATACTCTCCGATCTTGGAGGTCAATAAAATATTTGAATTTGAATTTGAATTCGGAAAGAACTTATATCTCAGATGTCCATTTCAAGTATGGACAGGATCCGATCAATGTAGGGCGAGTCAGGGGTGGGGGGGGGGATTTTGTGACACGCTTAGAGTGTAGTGATTGGGATGACAATTGGTGGGAAGAACAAGCAAAAGCCCTAGATACATCAGTGACAGAACCGGAACGGATTCGGGCACTCTGGGGGGAGTTGGGGGGGGGGGTCCGAAATTCCGTTGATTGCTATTTAAGGTACTTCTGGATGTGCTAGGACGATGAAAATTGGCTTGAAGATTAGAGACTTGACAAGATTAGTTTAGGAATTGTCACTTTCGAGACCAGATCATCACTTTAAGTAGCCTCCTCATCTTAACAGCAAAGTACAAAAACTAGTTTCAAGCAAAATATACATTTTCACGATCCCCATGAGCTCATGATTGTTTTAAATTAATTTCTAGCACCCTTACAGTGCGTATCTAAACAGAAAAGTAAAAAAAAATACTTTTGACCAAACCATATTATAGGTATTCATTATCCTAAAGGGCCCAGGATAATTTTTGCTTCAAGGGTTATGACTACAGATGAATTTCTAGCACCCTTAAAGTGCGCATCATCGTAGCCAAGTGCAAAAATAAAATACTTTTGACCAAACGATAAATTTGCGAGTTTACAAGGATCCATGATCATTCTTATCTGAAGGGTTTTGCTTTAAAATGATCACAGCAAACCCACGAATTGACAAATTCTTACTTTCATTCTCGCCTCAGCCTTGCAAGTGCAATATGAGCTTCTAGCTCTTGTTTAAGCAGATGAGCCCATGCTGACAGTCAGACACGCTACGGTCCATCTTTCGGCAAGGGTTGGAAGATCAACAAGCTTGACAAGACAATCTATCCGAACTCCTTATGGGTGCATCGTTCGGAGGCGCTACTGTCGGAAAGATTTAGGAAAATTAAACAGCACCTTCTCCGCTCCGTCTCTTTGTGTTTCGATTCTGGCGAAGCCCATGTTGGGCGGAAGAAGGAAATGAAAAATATAAAACTGTGCTACTTTAAATATGCAAAGCACTTGCTCCGTTTCTCGAAACTATGCCACAGTCACACGTTAAAGCACAATGGACACTTCTAATGCTTTATTTTGTATTAAATGCTTCACAAATAAACATTTTCGACTTCCTTTAGAAAACGCTACGAAAATCGGCCGTTTTCTTGTTATCCCTTGTCTTTACCTCTCTGGCATTTCTGCGATCCAAATCTTAGGAGCTGGGATATCGTGGCAGGAAATTCAAAAACTCCCAGCAATGCTTGATAGAAAAGGATATATTTGAGATGTGACCAATAAGTCAAGCCGCAGATGTAGTTTACCTGATTGTTGTAGTGTTTCATCAGAAGTTCCATGTTTTAAGTGCCTATTAAAAGTTTTTATTTGTGGAATAGTGTTCTGAAGCTTGATTAACTTGCTTTATAAAATGTACTAGAATATGCAATAAGCTTATAAAAATAACCATTCACAAACAAATAGCCTATTCCAACTGATTTATGCATAAAATAAAGATCTACTAAGTGTTATAAGATATCACTTTTATCTTTGTCCAAGCTAGTAAACTGAGAATGTACTGGCCCAAGAAATTACGTTTTGGAATATCACAGAGAGGAAACTGTTGAAAAAGCTGCTGAGCTAGGGGGTAAGCATCGTTCCTAGGTCGTTACAGAGTGGGATTGGGGTAGTTTGATGTGCCAATTGAACTTTAACAGATGAGTTCCAAGTTCAGGATGCAATTGCTACCCTTTCCAAAGTCGCCTCGTCTCTACCGAAATCATCGACAACTGGGCCAACCAGTGTATGACCTTTTACCCTGTCTCGTGGCTGAAGATTTAAAAATTTGGTTATCTTATGGTTTTTAGTGGAGTGTTCCTTGGAACAATCCACTATTGCGAGCGCTGTAGCAGCTTTCGGCTTTCGGTTTTCGGTTTTCACCATATTTTGTGGAGCTCATAACTCGTGAATCAGTGCAAGTATCAAACTCAAACTTGTTACACTAGTGGATATTGGGGTCTATTTGTGATTTTTGGGGGACCCACCCCAACCCAGTTCAGGGGCAAATGGGCCCAGATTGCCCAGTGAAAAATGTTCAGAACTTGACCAGATTTGGACATAGGACGATGAAATTACTTGTACATGCAGATCCTAGGGCTGGGAAATTGCTTTTAAAGTTGCACCTCCCCCACCCACCCCGTTAATTGGCAACTGGGCCCAGATTTATCAAGATGTGAAATGTCCTGGTTCTAAAGCTGATTTTACATCAAATGTGATAAACATTTTACTTTCACACTCCACGTCTGAGCGCTTGCGCACTTGTTCTTTTCTATGCTCCACTTTCCAAAATGGAGGGTGAAAGATTACTTACTTACTTGTATGAAACATATTCCGGATCCGGGCCAAGCATATTATTTACGGTCCTTTTCTGAATTGCTTCAAGTCCATGTTTTGTAGGAGGAAGTCCCAACTAGCGTCAGACCCTCGACCTCTCGAGACCTTCCTAACTTCGATATCATGCATGTTAAGTGATGATATACCAGCTTGCTGTGCTTATACTTCTTTTGTTTTAACCGCTTGTTGTTGCTATATTATGCCTTTTGTTCCAGATGCCTGGGTTGAAATAAATTAGATTATTGGTAAAACTCTACACGGTGTCAGAGGATGGAAGCGAAGCCACTAAGTATCGGCTAGGATTCAGCTTCCCTTGGCGATGAATGTAATTGCTTTGAAGATTTGGATTTGTTTTTCAGATTATTTATTAACACAAAAAATAATACATGCCATGATACATACATCAAATAATACATAATGTAAAGAATACATGCTAAGAACATGCCAAACTAAAGCTGCGTTCGATTTGACTCCTCCTTGTCTCGGTCCTGTCTTTTGTTACTGCCCTGTCACGGTTTAAACCCGTTTTATTTGCCCTTGTCAGGTGAATGACTCAGCGGACAAGCATCGCAAATAAAACGCAATCGAGAAATCTACCCGTGACAGGACCGAAACTTGCTCCGAGAGCATGTCATCATTCACGGCGTCCTGTCTGACAGGGCACTGACAATTGTCAGCTGACAGGACAAATAAAACGGCATCAAGCGGACAAGGCAGTTAAATAAAACGGCGTTTGGATGACAGGACTGAGACAGGACCGGGACACGGCTAAATCGAACGCGGCTTAACGTTTCTGGGACCCCTGTTTGGAAAGTCTGCAAAATGCAAATGTGCTTACCTCCTCATCTGGGCAGGAGAAAAAGGACGCCAGAAATTCAACACCTTTCCACTAACTGCTGCAGAAACAAACAACATGGATACTTACCTGCGGAAATTCCGTGCAAATGCGGCACCAGTCATCAACAGTGTATTCGGTCGATCCTCTTCATGCTGCATGCTTCTAAGATGTCAGAAAATCCTTTGAACCACCCTTGGAAGGGTTTTGTGTTCTAGTTCTGGTTCTGTTGTTGTTGTCGTTGTTATTGTTCTTTCTTTTCATTTTTCGGTTCATTATTCGGTTAATTTGTTAGAAGTTAGTTTCGTGTTGTTTTTCGTATGGGGTTATGTCTTTATTTATATTTATACTTTTCCTCTATTTTGCATACACACTACAGGCGTATTCTCGCCGTTCCCCGAGGACTCCACTTGAGGAGTCCCTGCGTTTTTGTTTGTCCCGGGGACTCACTCCCCGTATTCTCGCGAGTCCCCACGGACGGGGAATGCTCAGATTATCATCACCATCATCAAAAAGGACTCCCTTTCAAATTCGGTGGGGAATCAAAGTTTGCTGTTGTAGGTACTATAGGCGTATTCTCGCCGTTCCCCGAGGACTCCTCGGGGAATCGAAGGGAACGGCGAGAATAGAGGGAGTCACTCCACGCGGACTCCGCGTACAGAAACAGCGAGAATACGGGGAATGCTTCTAAAACGGATTTTGTTCGAAAAATTAATATGCAGCTGAAAAAATTAGTCTAGATCCACTTTATTTTTGGTTTTGCTTATTCTGTTTCTTTTTAATTAATTTAACATAGCACATACAACAGCAAAAATTGATTCGCCTCCGAATTTGAAAGGGAGTCCTTTTTGATGATGGTGATGATAATCGGAGCATTCCCCGTCCGTGGGGACTCGCGAGAATAAGGGGAGTGAGTCCCCGGGACAAACAAAAACGCGGGGACTCCTCAAGTGGAGTCCTCGAGGAACGGCGAGAATACGCCTTATGTAAAATTAATTAAAAAGAATCAGAATAAAGAAAACCAAAAATAAAGTGGATCTAGACTAATTTTTTCAGCTGCATATTCATTTTTCGAACAAAATCCATATTAGAAGCATTCCCCGTATTCTCGCTGTTTCTGTACGCGGAGTCCGCGTGGAGTGACTCCCTCTATTCTCGCCGTTCCCTTCGATTCCCCGAGGAGTCCTCGGGGAACGGCGAGAATACGCCTTACGTCTTCCTCTTTGTGAGTGTATGGTGGGTAATGAATTATTATTATTATCACTTTCCAAAAACGTGAACCAGTGCGAAGGAGAAAGTATAGAGAAATACATCACAAAACTGAAAATCCTGTTGAAGGCTTGTAACTATGCTAGTGCTGATGAAAAGGTTCGGGACAAAATAGTAAGTCGCCTGAGAGACCCGAAAATGAGAGAAAGACTTCTCCTGGAAGATGATACCTTAACTTTGGCACTGGGCTGTTGACAGATGTCGTTCTTACCAAACAACCCGGGCACAGGTAAGAACATTTGAATTACAAGAACCACATCAAATCAAGAAAGAAATCGATGCTGTCCAGAAGTATAAACATCCAGATCCCAGAACGTAAGTGGTAAAAGTTATCCATCCGTCCCTCTGTTGGCACGATAACTCGCGAAGGAGCTGATATATCTTTTTCAACTTGGTACAGGTATTCTTTGGACCAAAATAGAGGTGAAGCTCGTAGACGGGCTTCGTAGCAGTACCTCCTTTTTCTATACTCCACTTTCCAAAATGGAGGGTAAAAAATTACTTACTTACTAACTATTTCTGTATGAAACATATTCCGTATCAAGGCCGAGGATATTGTTTACGGGTCTTTTCTGAATGGCTTCAAATCCCTATTTTTCGGGAGGATGTTCCAGCTAGCATTAGACCCCCGACCCCTCGAGACCTTCCTAACTATACTATCACGCAAATGAAGTGAGGTTCAAACTTAGGGTCTAAAAAAAATAGTTTATTAGACCAAATAAGATGATCGATTAAGGGGTAAGAAGACATGCTGAATCCATGTCTGAAACTTATTTTCTCGTCTGACAAAGAGTTTGCCCGGAATCCTGTCGAAACTGGAAAATTGTCAAAAGTCAAAGTTTCATGTGAAGTTAACTAGTAGTTCGATATTGATGTAATGAGACATGCTCCAGTTATGTTTCTAAGCTTTCTTTTCTTGGCGGACCAGTAGTTCACCCGGAATCCGGCCGAAGCCTGAGCAAAAGTGAAAGTTTTATCTAAAGCTGATTGGAGCTTCAACCTGGGTGCAAGGAGACAAGCTAATTTCCTTTTGAACTTTATCTTTTTGTCGGACAAGTAGTTCACCTGCAATCTGGCTTAAGCCGGAAATTCGGTAAACAGAATTTTTTTTGCTGAGGTTTATTAAAGGTCCGATATGAGAGTAAACATACACGCTGAATTCATATCTGAAGTTTATTTTCTCACTTGTCAAGCAATTCGCCCGGAATCCAGCAAAAACAGGAAATTTGGTTGAGCTGAAGTTTAATTCTCGAGTTTATTAGAGCTTTGATTTGGAGGTAAGAACGAGTGTCGAATCAGTATTTGTTTTTATAGTCAAGTCATCAGTAAAACATGTTGGAAGGTTGTCAAACCAGAAACAGACACTGTGAGCCGGGAAACCCTTTATTCTCTGTTTGTATGGACATTCTGGTTAGAATAGAGTCAATCTAATTATCAGATATACTGTTTGATGAAAACTATTACCTAATAGATCTCGATGAGGGGTCTGCAAGTTTACATTGCAAGCTTACGGATTCTGGAGTTCTGTCAGACCAACATGTCTTTATCGGAAGTTTTGAAATATTAACTTTTGGGATCCCATCGAAACCTTTGGTCTTGTTGGTTTCAAAAACAGAGATTCTGTGTACGTTGAGGGCCATTTAGTCTCTGATTAATCTGTTCAGTTGTTTAAGGCAAGATGGTGCATTGTCTCCACTCTTTTATGCAGTGTAGTCTTTCAACCCGTCTATCGTCATATAAGTTTCGGTCGTTATAGTGGGGGTAAGTTTTTCAGCCATCAACTTATTTACGGATGACCTAGTAGTATTAGCGCACAGCTAATGCAATAAATCTATTGTTCTTCTCGTGTTTCATTGTGTATTTCTTGTTTTGCGTTTATTTATCTTTTGCTGTCGTTCTAGATTTGTGTGTATTTCTTGTTAAGCGTTCATTTATCTTTTTATTCTGTAGGTACTGTGCAAATGCCTTATTACTAGGCTGCATGTAATAAATTCATTCATTCATTTATGGTGTATTTGGTTTGAGTCAACTCCCAAAGATATGTGATTATTTCGTGGTGGGGCATGATGTCCTTTCTAACATGAAGAAAACAAGCAACATAAGTTACCAAAGTTAAGTGTTCTACTATTGCATTGAGTAGAAAATTCCAATATCTTGGTTACAGCCTATTAGATGATACCAGGATATCCGGGATGATTTGCATGTAGCTGAACAAATTACTAGTCTCTACAAGAGAGGGAACCTGCTTCTTCGAAAGTTCTCGATTGTTACCTAAAGTGAAACTACGTTTGTTCTAGACTCCTCCCAGATGTATGGGCTTGAAAATGTTTCCCATTGTCCAGATGGAGTGTTAGACTGGCTAAAGATTGCTTATAATAAGTTTTTTTTATGGCACTTGAGCTTACTCAAGTGCCATATAGCGATCGTAATGTCTGTCTGTCTGTCGGTCTGTCGTCATTTTGCTAGTTTGAGCACTTCCACATGACCTAGGACGATAAAACTTGGCACGCATATCAGGGACGCAACCGGATTAACTTGGAAATAATCACTTCCCCGATCCGACCCTCAATGGGGGAGTGGCAACATGGGGAATTCGGAAATTAGTAACATTCATAACTTTGGAACGGATAATCGGGCGTGCATTAAACTTGACACGTATCAAGAACAAATGTCTTGGATGTTCTTTGTCAAATTCGGATCGGATCCGGTAACTGGTGGGGGGGGGGGGGGGGCTGGAGGGGGACACCCAAAATGCTTTTTCTAGTTTTCGTCAACCCCTACCCCTTTCATCGCACTAGTATAGCTCTGCGCATGGATGAGTCATTCTTTCATCACACTGGTATAGCTCTGTTCTTGGATTTGTCATGCTTTGCTAGAATTCGTTCGGAGAGAGCTAGATCAATCGAAGCTCGAAGGGGTTGGCAAAATATGTTGTTGAATCTTAGTAGGGGTTGATATAGCGGATCATCGGGCATGCATTAAACTTGACAGGTGTCAAGAACAGATGTCTTGGATGTTCATTGTCAAATTCGGATCGGATCCGATAACAGTGGGGGGGGGATGGAGGGGGACACCCGAAATCTCTTGTCACGCTTTTTCTAGTTTTCGTCGAACCCCTACCCCTTTTTTCGCACTAGTATAGCTCTGCGCATGGATGAGTCATTCTTTCATCACACTAGTCTAGCTCTGCTTGTGGCTGAGTCATTCTTTGCTTAATTTCGTTCGGAGAGAGCTAGAGCAATCGAAGGTCGAAGGGGTTTGGAACAATATGGCAAGTGTCAGCGGCTTCACTGGCCAAACAAAGCTACCAGGGTATATGCATTTCTCGAACGCTAGATGGCCTCTATGCGATCTTACGCGCAGTTCTGACACGCCAGAATTCTTCCCTATTCCTCACAACGCAATTACCGTACTACGTTTTCTTGAGACGAAATACTGGTGTGGTGTACGTCTATTGTGTTATTTGTGTTTGATGGCAAAGCTTTTGTTCGAATCAATCATTGCAGAGAGATTGTGAATAATTGTGATATTGTCAAGCTGAAATACAGTGGAGTTGTAAATTCGACAAGATTGGCTTAGAAATCGCCACTTTCCAAATCCGACCATTCCTTAAAGTACCAATCATAATTGCAAATTAAGAAAAATACTTTTAAGCAAAATATGCATTTTCATAATCCCCATGAGCCCATTACCATTTATACTTTAAGATATTTGTAAAAAGATGTCACGCTACCTAAGAGTGTGGAGTCAGACAACAATCTTATTGCTTTCATTACCAGTCATGTTTTTCACGACTAAAGGCGTAGTTTCGCCGTTCCCCGAAGACTCACTTGAGGAGTCCCTGCGTTTTTGTTTGTCCCGGGGACTCACTCCCCGTATTCTCGAGTCCGCACGGACGGGGAATGCTCCTATTACCGCCACCATCATCGGAAAGGACTCCCTTTCAGACTCGGAGGGGAATCAATTTTTGCTGGTGTTGGTGCAATATAAAATTAACAAAATAGAAAAAACGAGATTTTCGGGGTTTTTTCTTGATCAGCTAGTTACCCCTCAAAGATGATGTGCGAGGGATAAATAAAATTTCGGATATTTCCTTTGCACTTCCGGCAGACCGTCAAATGAATGGTCGGCTTGGCTTCAAACCTTATATTTATAAAATTAATTGAAAACAATCAGAATAAACACAACAAAAAATAATGTGGATCCAGACTAATTTCATCAGCTGCATATTTTTTTTCGAACAAAATCCGTTGGAAGCATGCCCCGTGTTCTCGATTTTCTCTGTACGTGGAGTCCGCGTGGAGTGACTCCCTCTGTTCCCGCCGTTCCCTTCGATCCCCAAGGAGTCCTCGGGGAACGGCGAGAACACGCCTTTACCATCGTGGAAAATCATGTATAGGTCGGCCCTGGCCAAATCGTAGTTGTCGTTTGTGTTCTTTTTACGGCTTTTTCTGAATAAAAGAGATTCACTTGTCTTTTTTAGACAGTTGTGATGGGTTACAAATACAATAATAACAATCATAGGAACGGTGGGCTGGATGACGGGGGCGGTGTCTAACAGGGATAAATTCTTTTGTGATTTACTTTCCTCTTCGGAAATCATATTACCTTAAAAAAAAACAAAAAAACAGGGTACATATAAATGAGGGAAACAGTGTTGGAATAAAAGGGTCAGCAGAACTCAAATATGAAATAACTGATGCAATCCCTTCTGCAGAACAGTGATGAGACGTCGGTATACATGTTGCAAAACTGTCTTTACATGAAGATTTTTGTTTTGACGTAAAAACTGCCAATCGGATTGTTCGCTCATTAGACTGAATGACTCTCTTATTTCTGGCATTTTAACTTTCCAGGAGATTATGGTAGGCGAGATCCTGAAACGTAACCAGCTTCCAGAATATTTTCCGTGGTTTCAGCGATTCGTTTCGCTATCTGGAAATTCGTTCAGATTTTGCGAAAACTTCCTTAATCTTTTTTTTTCTCTTTTTCTTCTACACCCAGAGATTTCATCAATATCTCATACTCTCCATCAGCCCCTATCCACTGCTTTTCTTGAAGCTTTTCGTCTGGTGGAGGCGGGGGGGTTGAGTCCCGGATGGAATTAGTGCTGATTCCATAAGGACGGAGGGTGTAGATGGCATAGTGGAGCATTCGCATCGTTCGGGGATCGATGTAGTGGAATGAGACAGCCGTATCCGAGCAGCAGTCAGCGCCCTGTAATGCAAAAACGCAGGTTCAAGTCGACTAAAAAAGAGGCACGGCACAGCACGGCATGGCGCCGGAGGCACGGGTAATAAAAAGAGATTAGCAAGTAGTAGAAGTAGACAAGTCAGTGAGAGTTCGTGACTCTAGATTCTGAAAGAAGTCACGCTAGAACATTGCTCCTGTTCCTCACTCTGAAGCCTGAAAAAGCCGTTTTAGTTTTTGTGCCTCTTTTTAGTACTCGTGCCTCCTACAGTATGTCGTGCTGTGCCGTGCCTCTTTTTAGTCGATCCCGTCAAAGTCCGTGTCAAACTGTGAATATGTTGACCCTAATGAAATCTTTAGCTTCTACTTGATGCAAACCTACACTTTGCTGTGAGTCGCCATCAGTACCATCCAAGATTTCAGACACAAGACATTCTGTTCCTACGTAGCAACATGTCTCAAACAAGAGTACAAATTAAAATGAAAGGAGAGTCAACATGTTCGTAAGGATGAACTTATTAAAGGTTAACTTCACACATCGAGGTTGTCATACCGATATGAACCGAGATGGAGGTATGCTAACTACTAAAACTTTTTCGAACAGAATATTTTTATAGGTAGGTTTATTCTTCTTTTGTTGTACTTTGTCGCTAATGGAGGTAGGGAATTTTATTTTAGTAAAGTATCAACCCAAGCCTACTGTAGACCTAATAAAATGACTACTGTTGAGACCCAACCTACTAAAGATCTACTAAAGGACTGCTCTAGGGGTCGTGGAAGTAAAAAGGAAACAATAACAAAGGCTTCTGAGAAACAAGATAATTCCAGAACAAAGACAGTGATTAATGCTGAATAACTAGCCTTTGGAAAGCAAGGGATGGTAGGATGTTGTTTCAGTTGACAAGGTTGTTTTCAGTGGAAGTCTGATTGTGTCAAGGTATGACCCAGGGCAAAGGCTGGTTGTCTATAAGAGTAAGATGTTCTGTCATTTTTTCAATGCTGAATAACTAGCTTTTGGAAAGCAAGAGATAGTAGGATGTTGTCTCGGTTGACAAGCTGTATTTTGAGTGGTAATCTGACTGTGACGAATTATGACCTAGGACACAGACTGGTTGTCTAAGAGAGTTCAATATTCTGTCATTTTTCAACATTTATTCTATTTCTTATTTTTTCTATAATTTTTTAAGTGTTTTTTTTTTATTTTACTGAAAGTATTTTTTTCTAATTATCTTTTCGTGAAAATTCAGCTTCTTTTTTTTTAGTATTTGAGAAAAAGTGCTCGATGAAGTCAGTATTTGAGCAAAGTGCTCGATGAACTTCTGCGGAGGCTGTTACGGCTTCGTATCAGCCTCACTGGAGGATGGTACGAAGTCGTAACATCCTCCAAAAAAGTAATAGTTATAAAATAACTTTCTGTGGGACATAGGAAGATATGCCCTGCATATCTGTTCGAGAAATTTTATTTAAGGTTAACTTCTGGCACCAAGGCTGATATCGAACTATAACTTTTTCAACGCCTCAAACTCTTCGCCAACTAGGGTCACTGGTTCTGAAGTTACGATTATGGTTCTTTAGTATTGATTATCACTATCAACTTTTCATTGTTTACTTTTACCCAACTCTTTAACGGATGAAAACATGAAAAGCTTCAAAGCGTTTTCTTCTATTTTTTTTTTCTTTTCTATCTTTCTATTTATTATCTTATATCGAAATAATGTATACAACGGAAACGCCATCTACGATTCGATTTTTCATTAGCGATATCTCGCCCCTTCTTGGCAAGGGCCCTAGTCAGGCTGTCAATCTTCAGGGTAAACGTAGGGGAAGGAAACAAACCTGTAATAAGAAACTGAAGCTTCTACCGACTAGAAATATCTTATTCGGGAAATTACTTTCAAATACCACTGTATGGAAAAAACTAGTCCTGAGATTTAATTTTTGGCTCGGCCGCTTTTTTTGCTGCACGATTGGGGCGATGACAGGAAAGGTGTTTTTCTGTATTTTGATCAACTTCGGTTTTGTTAGTAATAAGGGACGAAAAGCTTACATTTTATTAAATTAATATCCTCGTTCCACGTTTCTAATAGGGAGTCCTTGCTTGTATCTATTACTTTTAATAATCACTGCACGGAAAAACTAGTGCTGAGATTTAATTCTTGATAGTGCTGCTGTTTTTGCTGCACGATCGGGGAGACGACAGGAAAGGATTTTTTCTGCATTTTGAGCGACTTCGGATTTTTTCTTAATAAGGGACTGAGACTTAAATTTATCTTTCTAATAATATCTAATATAATGATATCTTTCTATCTATCTTTGTTTTCAAATATATTGTGTCCAGCCACCGCGTCGGAGAGCGGGAAGGCTGGATAGATTCGACAAGCGCTAACAAGAAAATCGCTAATTTCACGTGGCATGTAATGGAACTTTCAAAAAGCGACATTTCCTAGCTATTTCATCGTGAAAAGATCATTTGTAGTGAGAGTTATTATTAGGCTTATTACCAAAGGTTAGTTACCAATTTTGAAGGCTTAAATCATTATTTTGATGACGAATTGTACAGTGTTTCTTTTTGCGTTTCTAGTCGTACTTTACTCCTCTAGGCTCGCAGAATCAGGGAAGGGTGAGTTAGCCACTTGAAATCGGACTTGCCTGTTTTTGCTTGTAAAATATGTAGTTCCAGTACCAGTAAGTAGATGACATGTTTCCTACGTCGACAAAATCGCCCGGGCCGAATGGGAAATAGCGTCCTCTGCCGTATTCATCTCGGGAATCTCCGTTGTTGACCCCAACACTTTTCAGACATCTTCCTACAAGGAAATCCACGTGAGCCCAAAGCGCGCATTGATATGAAAAATTGATTATTCTCAGACGTACTCTCAAATGGCCCCATGCCACCCAACCTCCGCCTTTTGGTGTGTACCAGGTTTGCCAGTGAACAACCCCTCGTCTAGGTTGTGGTCGAGGGCTGTCGTATAGTATTGACTCTCGTGGTTTTTGCACTGTCGCTTTCTTGAATGGCGCGAGTTTTGCTTTCGCGTTTGATGGGGTTTTGAGGGTGGAGGTTTGGCTAAGTCTTGAGAAGGGTCTTGGGACCTGATGAAGAGCGTGACAAAATTGTCTTAAGACCGGCCGGCCTGACTTTATTCTCCACTCTCTCACCAATCAACAATTTGATGGGGAGGAAAGTCCTATCCTACTCAGCCTATGGCTCAACTCGCGTTCCTCTTTCTCTCTCTGCTTCTCAAGTAAGTACATATAAATCCTTGCAGTTTACACAGTACGGTACAAGACCAAGAACATGATTATTTCTCTATTGGGCCAAAGCCCTTAGCATGGCGTCCCTTACGTTGATTCAACGAATATAGGATCACACTTGATATCTAACGCTGACTACCTAGTTGGCGTCAGCGATCCAAATCGTAATAACTGTCCCCTTAAGCATTGTCCTAATAGGTGTTGTAAGGTGTATTACGGCGTATAAAGCTTATTACAGATTCCTCTTTTCCTCGGAGCGCGCTGTAATAAGGTGAATAAAGGAAAATAGACTAGCGCTCTATTCTGGCTTATGCAGGGCCAATCAGATCGCTTGGTTGGTTCCGCCAGCGGGCCGAGGAAAGAGCAGCGTCGTCAGGGTTGCCACGGGAAGCACTAAAGTTCTACTTTGGTGGAAGCTGAAGAAACAACTTTTCTAAAAAATAACACGTTTTGTTCTGTTGCGACTGCTTACTGCTAGTTCAAGGACTTGTGCTGTCCATCCGTAGATTTACTTGCTTTTTACAATATATTGGGCGTCAAATTGTACTGGTGTACTTCAAATAACACCAAGAGCACTTTTCTGATCTTCAGAAACTTGAAAAACTGTATGAGCGTGGCAACACTGCACGCTGCATTGATAAGAACCTCTCTGATTCGTATTTGAACGGGCGTGTGTATTAAGACGTAAATATAGCATTGTCCTAATAGGTGTAATAAGCTGAATAACGCTATACGCGATGTTTACGTCTTAATACACACGCCCGTTCAAATACGAACCCGAGAGGTTCTTATCAATGCAGCGTGCAGTGTTGCCACGCTCATACAGTTTTTCAAGTTTCTGAAGATCAGAAAAGTACTCTTAGTGTTACTTGAAGTACACCAGTACAATTTGACGTCCAATATATTGTAAAAAGCAAGTAAATCTACGGATGGACAGCACAAGTCCTTGAACTAGCAGTAAGCAGTCGCATCAGAACAAAACGTGTTATTTTTTAGAAAAGTTGTTTCTTCAGCTTCTACCAAAGTAGAACTTTAGTGCTTCCCGTGGCAACCCTGACGACGCTGCTCTTTCCTCGGCCCGCTGGCGGAACCAACCAAGCGATCTGATTGGCCCTGCATAAGCCAGAATAGAGTGCTAGTCTATTTTCCTTTATTCACCTTATTACAGCGCGCTCCGAGGAAAAGAGGAATCTGTAATAAGCTTTATACGCCGTAATACACCTTACAACACCTATTAGGACAATGCTTATCGCGTATAGCGTTATTCAGCTTATTACACCTATTAGGACAATGCTTTAGGTTGGAGCTGATAAAACAATGAAAGGGGTATTGTAGCGCGTCGGGGATGTTCGCAAATAATCGTATACCTTCGATTTACGATCTAAAACGTAAAGCAGTTTTGCCGCTAAAAAGCCGCCTTTTGAGGTCGGATAACAACCTGATCCAAATTCTTTCCTATCCAGGTTTTCAACTTTCACTACCTCTGTGGAAAAAATAGAGTGATGAACTGGTGGTTCATTGATTTTGTTAGATATGTGGTATGTGTTGTATGTAATGATAGCGTTTGTTTTTCCCTATGTATATGGCTAGGGCTGAAGTAAATAAATTAATAAAAAAAAAAAAAATTGACAGTTGCTGTTTTTGTTCATCTTACATCCTGATTCGTGCCCAAAAATATAAAGATACATGTTTCTGAACACAAAAAATGAAGGCATACTGGAAATCGGGATCATATTGGAATATAACCTAATTTACTACGCCTTGTGATTTACATACTACACACAGATTCACTTCCTTCAGAATGCTACTGTGACTAACCCCGTTTAACGAGTTGGAAATGTTAGAATATTGGAACACAAATTGGGTTTACTGGGATTTGCGCTTTTAGCTGAGCACGGTTTAATCGTATTTTATCCCGTTTTTAATGGAGTTTTGATGTTCTGGTTTGGGATTTCTGCCAGATTCTTGTGTTCAATTTTCACTGGGGTTGGAGGATTTGAACATTCGGTCCTCAGTTCAGACCATAAAACTTAACTTAAAGTAAGTAAGTAAGTAATTATTTTTAACCCGCCATTTTTAATAAAGCGGAGAGTGAAAGAGAATAAATAAAACACAAAAAGACGCATAAGAAAAGAGACTAAATTTTCAATCTTTGGCCAGGAAGCAGTGGATAATGTCGCGAGCTGGTTGGACCCATGGTTTTTTAAAGAGACGAGGAAACATCCAAGAAGGGTAACACTTGCATTTGAATTCTTAGCTCCTCCGTCAATGTATGGTTATGACGCAATTCTGACAAGTGGAGCATGTGCTTCACATATTTAAAATAACACTATCTCATCTTTTTGATCTCCTTCTTTCGCAGACATGAGTGACACCAGAACGAAATAGTATGCATATTAGTACCTGACAGGTTCCACGTAACCCCATAGAATCTAGGAATCAAATCAACATAACGAAGAAGAATTTCTAAAATATTGCTTCGGCATAGTATATTTTGTCATTTCTTTGTTCAGTCATTCTTCGCGCGTGAGTCATGAATGAAAGTCATGAATCACTTTGTCACATCAAATCTACCTTAAATGAAGCGCAGGTATATTTGATGATGATTTGATTGAAATTATTTTTCATTCATAAATACAATTCCAAATCCGAACTCTTATAAATTTCAGAAAACTACAATACCATACCATAGCCAAAGTTTTTTGAAATTTATCTTCGCTGTATTATTTAGTTTCCAGATTCAAGAGATATGATGCAACCTGTCAGGTTTCAATAAGCGCTTTATGTGGTTTATGTGTGAAAAATAATTTTCGGGGTCCAATGCCAACGAATCCAGCAGTTAGGTTGGGAGGAGACCGACTCTACCAGGATTGGAAAGGCGCTTGTTAGATTTTTGGAACGTGTCACAACTGATTACCTATCTCCACGTCTTCTGCGCCTTCGTCATCCTTGAGTCTGCAATTCTTGTCGTCTGGTGCCTTAAGCGCTTGCTCCACGAAGCGACGAACAGCTTCTCTGCTGAGGACGTAGCCTGGAAATTAGGTCAAGTTCAAAGTTTAACAAGTATTCTCTAAACAAGCTACTACAACTTGCGGTGGGGTAGCAGAAATACATGGTTCTCAAACTTAAATCCAACCTTTAGGACTCCATGGCTGTTCATAATTAATAAGCCCAGATGACAAGCGAACAGGTTCGGTGTTTCGCTGCTTTAAAACATACAAACTCGTAACTATTATTTTTCAAATATACTATAACAGCAAACTTGTTTTTTACCCACCAAGTCTTGACCCCTCCTTTATAAGGAGGGGTCAAGACTGTGGGGGTCCGTGCCCCCTCTACCTTCCCGCACAAACCATTTGTTTTGATTATCTCTGGTCGAATTAAATTATACTAGAAAATTAACCAACTCCCAATACACCGAAAAAAGAGAAAAAAAAAAAAATGTTTTTTTAGAACTTGAATAATTATTCTCCGGAAAGAAATTCCGCCCATTTTTTCAAATTTTTATGACTGAAAAGGAACTTCTCGTAATTATTCCTTCAGCCAAGAAATGGGCGAATCTGATCATGAAAGGATTCGGATCCGAATCCAGGGCTAGGTACGAATCAGACTTCGAATCCACCATTTCATGCTGAGGACTCGAATCCGGAATCGAATCCGACCTTAACAAAAATCAAATCACGTATATGGTTTAAAAATCAAAGGTGACAAAGAGCACTGATATCTAAGCTAATCAGATATCGTGATAGATCACTGAGAAAGGTTGGTGGTGGAGAGCAAAAAGCTGGATTGCCTAAGCACACTGTATAAAAATTAGGAGATCGAAACTTGAAGAATAAAGTCTAGGAATTTGAGCGGATTCGTAAGATTGGGGTTTGGAATCCGAATCCGAATCCAGCCTGACAAGCACAAGATTCAAATCCGGATTCGAATCCGGCTGAAAGGACGAATCCTGGAAAACTGAACAAGTGCAAAGACGCAAGTGCTACCCTAGTTGAAGTGTCTTTGTCCCTCCTGAAAACTGTCTACCACTCGGCCCATTTTCGACATGACATGATTCGTCATTTCATCGGTGACGCCATTTTTTTAAAAACTGTATTAGATTATCAAAATGTTGGAATTTTAGTAGGTAGTAGGATAGTTTAGTAGTTTAGTAGGATAGAAGGATAGTTTAGTAGGATAGTACCAAACGGATAAGTCAGCAGAGATTTTATTTCAGAGATATTTCGGCTTTTCTTGGCAAGAGACAGGCTGTGGCTAGAAATATGAACCTACTATCCTACTACTGTGCTGCGAACATGCTTAAATACTTCTTGAGCCCAGGCGGACTGGGAAGTATTTTAAACAAAGGCTAAAAACGGAACTTCAGCTACGATGTCCGTCACCTTTTTTCGGCCCTAAGGATGTGAAAAAGATTTGTGGTAAAGCTGAATCACCCTTAAAAATTTGACTCCAATAAAAGTGATGTCCAAATTGCTAATGATGACCTAAACATCCACCTTGCCAAAATTGTACAATCCCTACCAAAATCAAAATAGACATACGTTGCCTCGGCAACTTAAAGTGTTGCACCAACCTTCGTTCGGCATTACCAACTAAATTGTTGCGGGAGCAACACTTTGGTTTTGTTTCTTCGCTATAAATGCTGAATTTGTCAACCCATCGAGGTTTCGAAATGGTATCTTCCAATCCGAGAAGAGTTTTTTGACCACCCAAGAAGAAGAATTCGACACAATCTGTAATCACATGGCTATCCCTCATTGTTGAAAAAAAAAATCGTAAGTAGGGACTAAATTGATTTTGCAGCCAGTTGAACTTTATAGTTTTCAGTCGTAGACATCGCGACTGGTGAAAACGTGGAACATTGTCTTATTTAACGTAGGTGGTATTGTAAAGCTATCCGTGACTTTTCAGGATCAAAATACAGTAGATGCCACTCTACTTAATTATTGCGAAACTATGTCGTTGTTTTACATTATCATTTGTATCCGTTTCGTTGACGTTTAATTCTAGGTTACAGTGATAGACTATCACCAAAGACCATTCGAGCATCTCATGAAAATGACAATGCTTTAGCAAGCAATTCTTGAACGATATCATGAACAAAACTTTTCTTATCATCAGAAACAGAGGAAACAAAAAGGTACACAAACTACGAACAGTCGAAAACCCCTCACCAGCGACGATATGTGGTGTAACACCCGATTGTTACTTACAATTCCCTAACTTGTTTCAACATTGGGTTCCGCCTATCCTTTTTTTTAGTGTGTACCCTACCACTGAAGTTGTCAACCCCTCAAAAACTTAACTCTAAGTTGCAGTGGCAGACCATGGCGACTTATGTTCTTACCCTCAGATATTTAGAGATCAAATAAAATGTGCACCAATTCACACTAGTTTCTAGCCCCTCAGGAACCCCTTCTTGCAACCGATTCCTACTTACAAGTCTATCTCCCCGTGATGGACACAATACCGAATCGTTCTCACGATCGAATACACCGGAAACAAATAATAGGATAAATAGGTAGCCTGCACCAACTATGGTCTAACAGCCGATTGTTGCTTTGTTGTTATCTCGCAATTGGGATCAGCCAATTTTGGTTTCAGTGTGTACCTTACTACTCAAGTTGTCAACCCCTTTAAACTTTCAAAGTGATCTTTCTCATGTAAGAGCTTTTGCTCCAAAAAACGTATGACATATGCTTTGATCAGCTCATCAAGGTCTATCGACTGTCTTTAAAAAAAAAGTTCTATCTGTATTAGTTCAAAAGTTGACTTTTTTGCCTCTTGTTATTTTGCCCAGTACTAGAAAACTTTCTAATATCACCATTAGAAAGGAGCAAAGGACAAGCTCTGATTTATTTAGCAATGAAAGAACTTTTAAAGTCCAAGCACATCTGATTCCTCAGTCCCAAGTGTGAGAAATGGGATGATAAACTAAGTAGAAATCACGAAGAGAAATGGGCAGAAATATTAGATGGCAGCACTTTCGGACCCGTGGGAAAATGCCAATTTTTTCTCTCTTTAAATTTTATATTTATCAATCAAAGGAGATGCATTAGCTGTGGGGGCGGGTAACTGCCACACTTATTTAGCACTTTTCGATTTTAGTCCATCTTCAATCTGAAACTGGTGTCTGCATGTTTGCCTGCTAGAACGGACCTTTCCACTCGAAAGCAGAAACCTGGTTTAATGAAACGAAATCTTGGCTGCATAGCTTCACATGGTCCTCTCTGACATAGGCTATACAACTCCACTTCTCTTCACACACCGTCGGCTCTGGCTCGAGGACAAGCAAAAATCATACTTTTTGGCCCCAAGCAAGAGTTCTACGAAGCTTTCGAAAATGTAATGTCATATTCATCAATCCGGCCTAAGGTCGAAACATTCCGTAAAAACCGCACAAGTTAGACCCTTAAAACTTTCTAGTAATAAGCTGAAATCGAAGGGAAGAAAAAAACATGACAAAACCAAAGTGTTGCTCTCGCAACACAATACTGTCAACACCAATACCCCCAAGAAACGCAAAAATTGATCTTGGCGTAATGCGCCCCATTTCCCTTACACCAATTTACAGTAAAGTGTACGAAAGTTGTGTTACTGAATGGTTAAAAAAAGAAATCTTTCTTCTTTTGAATCCAAAACAGTTTGGAAATCGACCTAAAACATCAACCACTCTAGTAGATTTTATTTTTAAAAATATTGATGAACCCTTCAAATGGATCAATTCAATCGCGATTGACTTTTAAAAGGTTCTGACCTGATAAACCATAATATTCTAATTGATAAACTTTTGAATGAATTTAATGTTAACCCCAATATTGTTAAAATTACTGTAGGATTTTTAGTGATAGGTCCCAGTTTCCAAAATATAATAATAATTTTTTGGATCCGCAGGCGATTTTTTACGATGTGTCGCAGGGAACAATTTAGGTCCGCTACTTTTTCTTGTATTAATTAAGAATACAGCTTCTGACAGACCTGAAAGATGGAAATACGTCGACGATCTGTCTCAGATTGAAACATGTGGAAAAGGACGAAGTAGTGATGCGGCAAATATAATTTCTTATATAAACCCCGAATATGTATAGGCCTACCCCCAAATGTATCGTAGATCTTTGTAAACATGTGACTAAGGGATTTAGTCTCAGGAATGAAAGTTTAGCTTAGTTTACGTAGCATAGTACTTCTAGAGGTGTGATAGTTTATTTGTGAAGTGTAACGTTTATTAAATCATGTATGGCCTTTTGGCTCAATAAACAAGCGTTATCATTATTGCTATTATTACATAAGCCGAAAGTTTAAATTCAGACATGGCTGTGAATGAAAAGAAATCTGCAATTCTTACAATTCCATTCCTGAAAGATGGGCCACTGTTTTGCCCTCCTATTTCAGATACTTTGCGTGTAAACCAAACAAAACTCCTGTTTAATAATAGCAAATGGTTTAAAATGGGAACCCGAAACGAAGAAATGGTAAAGCGTGGACATACCGGCCTTCATTATGCTGAAACTACTTGCTAAAAATAGGTTCACTGAACAAGATATGCTCAGTTTTTATGTTTCTTTTATACGTTCGGGGCCAGAATACCTTGTGGAAGCTTGGCACCTTTGCCTTACTGAGGACCAGGCTTATCGGATCGAGAAAATACAGAAATGTGCCCTACTGATTATGTCACGACCCCCCAAAATTTCTTATAATGAGCTCCTCCAGAAATTTAAACTCGAGTCCCTCTGTCCTGCGGTTGAAACTGTGCATGGCTTCTGGTAAGAAAATGCTGGAACTACCCTATTCATAAGTATATACTTATGGATAGGGTATAGTTGTATACAAGTATATATAAATATGCGAAGTACCTTCTACGGCTTCCACCATGGACTAGTAACCGTTTTGTGACAAGTCGGTATGGGATTATCGACCCTGATGAAGCGATCATATCCCCAGATACAGATATCACATCGCCAGATACAACTCTGGTATTTTTGCTCATCCTTGGGCAACTTTTTTGAGGCAATAGTTTTGTCTTTTGTATTTAGATCTCGCATTTTGTTTTTTGTTTTTCTTGTGTTAGTGTATTCTCTAGTATTGTGTATTTCGTTTTCTTTTCATCTTATACTCCATCTGTTTTCATGTGAGGGAAATAAATATATGCATACATCCTTCCACCACCATTTGAGACTGCTCGCGAACGTCCTGCAAGAGCGGTCTTAGTGGCGATCCCGAAACTCCAACAGGTAAAATGTGAACATGTACGGTATGAAATGACGTTTTTACCGTCTTTCCTGAAAATTTTTAACCTTTATCAATTTTTACATTTGTATGTATTGACGATTTTGACCAAGATAGATTTTACCATGATAGTTTGAGCAGAATAAAAGTCATATCTAAGTAAGTAAGTAAGTAATTTATTTTTAACCCGCCATTTTTAAAAAGCGGAGAGTGAAAGAGAATAAATAAAACACTAGAAAAAAACATAAAAAAGACACTAAAGTTTCAGTTTTTGGCCAGGAAGGAGTGGATAACGTCATGCGCTGGTTGGACCCACTTGTCCGTGGTTTTTGAAAGCGACGAGGAAACATCCAAAAAGGGTAACACTTGCATCTTGAATTTTGAAATTCTCCGTCAACGTATGGTTATGACATAATTTCGACAAGTGGAGAAGGTGCTTTTCATATCTACATCCATCTATATCTATCAAACTTATTCAACTATCTTGAGACTACGATGCATGAACTAAAAGTTTGTTTTAACAATGAATTCCGTCAGCTCCTTTCATACAATCGACGTTACTCTGCTAGTCAAATGTTTTTAGAAAATTAAACTGAATCTTTTGATGTTATGAGACGGAAAGCGATAGTTAGTTTTGTTGCAAGGTTAGAAGTCTCCGAAAATCCACTTTGAAGGCAATTCGTGAGAATGCAGAATGCCGTTCCGCCCATTTTTGCCCCCTTTGCTATTGCCCAGAGCCACCAGTTGTTGTGTCGAGTTATTTATTTATTAGATACAAGTAGTATTATTAAATTGCAGCACAAGTCCTTAGGTCTTTTTATTTTTAAGCAAAACATTGAAAATAAAATAAAATAACATTACTAATATCCCATTGCAGGAAAAAGAAAGTCCTAAGGACTTGTGCTGCAATTTAATAATACAGCTTGTATCTAATAAATAAATAACTAGACACAACAACTTATTATACACCTAGCCTATGACTTAAATAAACAAACAATTAAACGTGAACACTATACACAACAAGAATCCTTAATATTTACTAATCACCAGTTTCAGGACCACCCGAACAACTGTGAAAAAAAAGAAAAAAAGAAGAAAAAGACCACATACAAGTGGAAAGTCATCAAGGAAAGTTTTCAGTTTCTTTTTAAACCCGTATAAAGTGGCAGACTCCTTGATGCCAGCCGGTAGATTATTCCAAACAGAAAGCCCCAGATTATGAATCATATAAGATGATCTAACTGTAATGTGTTAAGTGTATATGTATGTACTGGTGCTCAGTTTTTACTCAGTCAGAGAGTCTCAGTTTGTAATTGTCGATTTCTTGTGTGTTTCTTATGAAAGTGTTACGTTTTGCTTTTGCTTTGTTTTTTTCTTTTCGTTTTTGTACTCCGTCCATTTTCCGTTTGAAATGACGGGTGATAAATAAAAAAAAAAAAAAAAAAAAAAAATTACATGATTGCATATATTTAGAAAAGAATAGTCCTGTGTCAGTGTTATTTTATTGTGTGATGCGTAATATCACGAATTAAATAAATTGATTGATTGATTGATTAAGTTTCTGAAAGTTTATTGCAGTTCTTACCAGCGCCTCCGCTGTTGTAGCCTCCGTCAACATAGGGCTTGAACTTGCACCCAAACCAAAGCGGTTCCTCCGGGCTGAACCTTGATAGCATATATCTGGCGTTTTCTGGTATTAAGAAGGTGTCATCGTCGACCTTGAAGAACCAGTCGTAGTCGTTGAGATGCTTTTCATAGACGTACTCGAATCCTTGTTTGGTCTTTCCCCATAGGTGGTTGTGGCCAGTGTGGACGTCTTCGAGCAAGACGGTTGGTATGGTGGGATCTGTGAGGAGAAAGCTCTTCATGTTTGCAATTTCAAACGGGCCATCCAGCCTATATGTTTACTTGGCAGAATCGACAACTTCTTGGCAAAAATAATTTAGTCTAGTTTTCCCAGAGACCGCACAAATTGCAGTGAAGGTTTAAGAGCGTGTTCCACCCTACTTACCGCATTTACTACGCATGAGGTCACGAATGTTGGCTTCTTGACGTCAAGGCTGGAACGCATTTTACATTTTCTGTAAAATGTCGCTCAACGGGGTAATCCAGCCAATCACGTTACAGAGATCCGTAGTTACCACACGCTCCCGAGCATGGTAAGCAAATAGTTACTATTCGTTATTATTTCGAGAAGGTTGGAACGGTCAGCGTAGTAACTTTTCGTGAGGTTGGAACTGAAATAGTAACTAACAGTTACTACGGTTGGAAAGGTGGGACAGGCTCTAAATGACGCAATAACTAAATAATTTCTAGTCGGATAGTAATGGAAATAACCTAAAGTAACATATGCCCAGGCCTTGGGCGAGCCAAAAAATATCTGCGAAAAGATTTGTTAAGATCCATCGTAAAAGTACAAAGAAACCAAGATAACCTTTATCACTAATATGAGCAGAACCCTCGTGCAAATCACAAAACATAAGAACATTGCTTTTCCATGGCAAAAACATGATCCGTCTGGACTAAAGTATCGAATAGGCAACAAGCCCATTCGATAGCCAACCGAAGCCGAAGCCAGTTCGATTGAATTTGTTTATTAAAGTTACAAGAAATAAGAAAGAACAGTAAATCGAATCAAAAAAGATTTTTTTTGTATCATTCTTCTAAGCCTTTTTCTCATAGAAGAATATCTACTAAAAAATGTTTACTTAATATTACTTGGAACCGTGAAGGGGAAAAATTTTCGGAAAAATTTCTGAAGCCTATTGGAGATTCGATAAAGGGGTAAGAATACATGCTGCATTTGTTATTGAACTTCATTATATTGCCGAACAAGTAGTTTGCCCGAAAATTGGCCCAAACTGGACAATGCTGCCTTTTTGCGATCCCAACACTACCTATTCAACCACAGAGCTGTCTGGCGAAAAAAGGGGCCATCCAGGGTAAAGTACATACAAAGCAGATTTATTCTGAATTTGAAGCAATTAAAAGTAGGCTAGTTTTCAAGCCAAGGCACGTTCTTATTCCTGAAGTACTGCAATCATTAGAAGTAAAAGTTATGTAATGAATGGCAACCAGCCGAAGCTACTGTTAAATGGCAAAGAACACGAGCTAAATAAATGCAATTAAATTACCGAGCTCAGTAACAGGGTGGAACCAGATAATAAGTTAATAAGGAACAGATCGGGAGCAGTAAAAGAACCGGATTTCCTAATGGAATAAGACTTTTGTTAGAACCACCGAAAACAGCCGGATGTGACAAGTTCGGTAATAGATGCGGACTAAAAATATTCCGGTGAATTACCGAATTCGGTCACGAATCAGAATCAAATGAATCTAATTAATCACCGAATCATGAAATTGAACTGACCAAATGCGATAAAACAGATACGGACTTGAGAGAAGTCCGGTGAACTACCGAATTCGATCACGAATGAGACCAAATAAACACGTTAAATAACCGAATTTACGAAGGGACGCAACGAATTCGATGAAATTGATGCGGGCTGAAAAAATGTTGGATGAATACCAAATTCGATAAGGAATGGGAACCAGTAAACGCGTTAAATCACCCAATTTAAAAATATGGGGACAAAAGATTTTAACAAAAGTTGGATGATTTAGAAATATGGGGATAAAAGATTTTGTAATCTTGCTGCTCTCACCTTCAACGTCACTGAAGAAAAGAAGCTTGTTGCACTTCTTTCCCCAGGTGTCTCTGACCACTTTTGCCTTGTGGTGGTTGGTACTTCCTGTCATGACCCAGCAGAGTATACGAACTTTCTGAGCAAGTTCCCTTGCGATTGAATCGTCGAACACTGTGATAGAGAACGAAATTGTTAGTCCGCCGGTAAAGAAATTACCGTTCAAGAGTTGACCCTTTTCAAAGTCCAGAAAGCTGGAGCCTTTTTCGTTGACAGTATCAAGCAAGTCGGGTCTTTTATTCGTCATTGAGGCTAACGTTGCTAAAACAGTGCCTTTCATTGTCCTTTCATTGCCCTTTCATTGCGCTCTCATTGTCAGCTAAAACAGGGCTCCTGCGTTTTAATAGCAGTGCTCCTGTCTTAAGGAAGAAGAAGAAGAAAACCAGAAGAACAGGGTTCTACCTTTCCTCGTTATATTTCAGTAATAGAGAATGAAGTTTAACAGTCTGACGGTAGGGGGTTAAGGTAAATTTCAGAATGTTTTGAATCTACCCTAAACTAATGTCTGGTTCTCGTATGCTAAATACTGGATATCACCGGTGGTTTACATAGCTGAAGTTCTGACTAACGCTTTATATAAGTATTTAAATTTTAATTCTTATATAAGTATTTTTATATTCTTATTCCTATTCTTATATCCTATTCTTCCTATTCTTATATTCTTATATAAGATAAGAAAAAAATAAGCACGCTCTCACCCAGATTTCACTGAAAATTTGAATATTGTTATAAAAGCCAGACCTGTCTAATCATTCCTTCTTGTTGCCAGATAACTTATATCCTTTCCTGAATTGATTTTTTTTGGTGTGTTTACCTTGCTTTTGGTACGTTAAATTTTTTCATTTCAAGTTTGTCAGAACTTGTCTTTCCTTTGTTTTAGCTTTTAAGGTCAAAATTTACCCATGATGTCAAAGAGGTTCAGCATTGATAATATGATGTTGAGGAAAAATCGCAAGAACAATGAACGACTGTAAGCTACCGTCATGGATTTCAGCGTCTCCTACACTGAGAACTGTACTCAGAAATGCTGATTTTGATTAGAGGTCGATCTACTCGTCATCGTCCGTCATTTTTTCAACCGACACAACTTGTTGCAACAGATGAAGGAACTGCAAGGAAATGTAATTGCAGGGAAGCCAGTGTTTAAGAAAATAAAAAATAAATGATTATTTTATTGAAAGTTGTCGATTTTAATGAATGCTGATTTCATTAAAAGTTTCAGTGATAATCTCCGGCCTGGAGTCGAAGCGTTTGACAAACTCCAAACGGTGCTTAGCATATTATGTTCCATATTCTGGAACTGTGGTATATTCTGTTCCAATGCTGAATATAGCCTAACCAAAGTTTGGCATAGCATGCTTATTCAGTGTAATCCAGTCTGGTATTCTTTTCATCTGGGTTGTGGGAGGGTGTCAGGCAGTATTGTAGAGGCTTGTCCCTTCTCGTACATTCTGGGTGGTGAGAAACACGAGTTAGAGGCCACAGTGAGGATCGAACAAGACCATTTTGCGGACTATCCTCTCTAAATAACCTTTGGTTCACACTGCTGCGTCGTATACGACACGGTTTTTTCTTTAATGTTCGGACGTGCGACGGAATCGCATGAACTTTCCCACCAACACATAGACACAAAAAAAATTTTCGTCGAGATTATAATAGTAATATTGTATTTTAAGCCTTAGGGCCGTACATACAGCAAAACAAAAAACTTCATAATTACTTCTAATATCGCACTACATAAACTAAACTGCACTCGCCCGGTCAACTTTTACTTTAATACTTTGCAACACAAATCTACATAACGCACTAGTTGCTCCTGGAGATGTGCTCTTCAGTATATCAGGAAACAGTATCTCCCTTAACCCCCAGCAAGATTCCCTTAAAAACGAGAGTTCGCGGCACAGTGCAACCAAATGGGCTAGGTCATCATCGCCTTCACCGCAGAGTGAGCAGGGGCTGTTCGTACTGGGGGAAACACTTTTTTTCTTGTCAAAATTACTTTTCCCGTGTACTGGCAGACAGTTCGCTCGCAACTGGATCCAGAGCGTGAGGTAAGTTTTTGGTAGGTTGAGCTTCATGTAAAATTCTGTTCCAAAACTCTCTTTAACCAGTTTATGATTTGATAGTGTCACCGATTCTCTAACAATACATGCCCATTTCTGTATTTCTTGATCTTCTACTACTCTTGACACTTCTTTTAACAGAGATGCTGGTTCCGATGTGGGTCCAAATCCATTGTTCCAAGCACACGATAGCCCCACCGAATCTAGGAGGGCTCGGACTTGGAATGGCCATGACCTTTTTTTCCCCATTAGAAGAAGTTCATTAACAAGCAGATCTTAGCAGTCTATCATTACTCTGCAATTCCATTTTCTGCAAAAGGACAAAGGAGCCCTTAGGGAGACGACCTCTGAAGATCCGAGGAGATTACCTTTCTGAATACCACCCACTGTTAGAAAATTTTCAGTCAAAACCTGTAAGTCATGTTGTTCAAAACACGTTAAACACAAGTTTATTCAGAAGATATTTTGCATTCAGCCATCCTTGGATTACAATGTTCTATTTCACAACAAGGTAAAGCAATTTTTAGTCCTGAAAATTAACTAATCTTTGCTTTTTTCTTTCCTTTCCGTGAGAAAATCGCATGCGTCATGTCGAATCAGTTGAAACTTTTCAACGCGTCCGACACTGCGACAAAACGCAAAGCTCTGCGTTGCTTGTCGCACAATTTGTGTCGCGCGACGCGGAATTTTGCGCGAAATTGCAGCAATGTGAACCAAGGGTAAAAGGGGTATGATCTTCAGTTTACTAACTTGTACAGATCACCGTTGTTTAAGTCAAATCCTAAATCTCTTTTAAGAGCTATGAGAACTTCCTTGGCTGTTATTCTTAGGGTTGCCACATGTCGCACAATAGTGTGAATTGTCACTCTATTTTGTTTTTGTTACTCTTGTCCTACGTAGGACATAAAAATCACTCTATTTCAGAAAATGACCAAATGTGTCATTTTTGCAGCAGGGCGACCAGAAGTAACTATTTCAAGATTTTTTCATGAAAATAAAATTAAGATGTGCATTTTTACAGAGGCAATTCCGACCAAAAGTGAACCTTTCATGAAAATATATTTCACTCCCAATTCACTCTCTATTTTGGGCCAAAAGTCACTCTCTAAACATTTTTGATGTGGCAACCCTGGTTATTCTCACCTCCGACGGGGTACGTAAGGGGCTCTTCCCCCTCCCTTCCTACTGAAGTGCTTGGCTTGCTGAGGCATTGACTGGGAGGTGCTTGAAACCTATAACGAGGATGAGGCCGTCATTAAAGGACCCCTCGCACTATTTACTCTTCAACTTGCTGTATTTTAAAAGATTTTAATACTTTAAAACTAGGCTGTGCTTTCAACAAATGACACACGGTTTTGGCTGTTTTAAGTATTTTCGGAGACCCGTTGACTTGTAGCGAAAGCAGAGAAACAGTTTACATAACCGGTTTTTGATGGAAAAACTTCTCGCAGTCAACCGTCGACATCGTGATACACATCGAAGGTAGCAAAACACGGCAAGTGAGAAAATCAGCGTGGTTTCGTTGGAGGGGTTAGAATGTACCGTACGAAATTGGGGTCCCCGGGTTTAGAAATATGTGGAGTGATTATGGAAGTAGGTTCCGTTACTATTATAGGTCAGACAGGTTCTTTAACATTCTAGATCCTTTCTACAGCTCGTTATGTTGAAGACATGCGAGTTTCATGAGAGGGAGGGGGGGGGGGCGTGTGACAAAGGATGGGGAATTCTTGCCACTCAGTAAAAGTCGTTTCTGATTCCAAGCAACCGTTTGTCAATTGGTCAATCGCAGACAATTAGTATCTTGCCTTGCCGAGTTGGTACCCCTTATACCTTGTTGACTGGAAAAAGGAATGCCGGGAAATAGGCCTGATATTAAGTTTCAAACGGTTGCCCTTTGGACAAAATTTTAAGTAGGCTGCTTCAAGCTTGAAAAAACAATAGCTGTAAGCTCATATGGCACTTGCAAGCATATGTAGTAAGTAATATCCCAACAAGGAAAAATGAAGGGGCTGATAATTCAACCTATGGTTTCACTTTAAATATAAAAATAGGAGACAGAAAGCAAAAGGAAACAAGAAAGAAAACAAAAACTGGCAAGGCTGGGTCAGATCGAGGGTCAGATGGAAGTATTCGGTTAAGATGCGCCAAACTTGCAAGGCTGGGTCAGAGGATGGAAGTGACGGTCAAAGGTTTTTTTTTTACTTTTCGGTTAAGATGCGCACTTTAAGGGTGCTAAAAATTAATTTCTAAGCAAAATCCTTTAGGCAAAAAGGCTCATGTACTCATGGCGATCTTGAAAAAGTAAATTTTGCTTAAAAGTATTTTTTGTATTTTGCGGTTAAGATGAGTTCTTTGAGGAACGGTCGGATCGGAGAAGTGACGATGTCTAACCCAGTGATGTCAAGTTTCTAATGCTCCAGCAAAGTTTGATCGTCCTAGCACATCTGGGAGTACCTTAACTTGGCCGGAAGGCAAGTGCCATAATAACTCAACCCATTTTAGAGTTACTGTGCGAACAGACACAGAGGCACCATTCAGTACAACTTAAGTGGGAAGGGGTAAGTTTAGTAGGCTTCAGACACAAAATTTTATTACTCTTTCTGGGGAAAATTAAAGTAGTTTTCACAAATACCATAAGTAACGTCATTTCTTTGCTTTTTGCCTTTTGAAGCCTACTTAGGGGTAAAAACAAATTTTGCCATGAAGGAAGACGTTGTATCGCTCATAAATCTTGGGTGTCGGCAGAAAAACCCATCCCCCTCCCCCAAATGGCGCCTCTGAACAAACGGACGGACCAACTTTACGAAATAATGGGCATCCCGTCACTAACGTTGTGGGATACCAAAAGTAGTCAGGAATCTAACGTGTATGTGGAAAAGCTTAGCCACAAAAAGTGCTTACGGTACCTTCCTGATAGGCTTTTGGATATCGCTTCGAGTAGATCTGACGTTGCTGAAATGCGTACTTGAATTAAACTAAAGGTGATGATAGCGCCGATTAGCAGCCCGAAAAGAAACGATCTCCAGTTTGATGTCATCGATCTCGTTAGGTGGCTCGCTAGGAAGGAAGAGGTGTCAGATAAGACGTTCCCCGAGGACTCCGCTTGAGGAGTCTCCGCGTTTTTGTTTGTCCCGGGGACTCACTCCCCGTATTCTCGAGAGTCCCCACGGACGGGGAATGTTCCGATTATCAACCATCATCAAAAAGGACTCCCTTTCAGATTCGGAGGGGAATCAATTTTTGCTGGTGTAGGTGCAATGTAAAATTAATTCAAAACAACCAGAAGAAACGAAACCAAAAATAAAGTGGATTCAGACTAATTTCGTCAACTGCATTTTTTTTTTCGAACAAAATCCATTTTGGAAGCATTCCCCGTGTTTTCGCTGTTTCTGTACGCGGAGTCCGCATGCAGTGACTCCCTCTATTCTCGTCGTTCCCTTCGATTCCCCGAGGAGTTCTCTGGGACCGGCGAGAATACGCATATAGGGGAACTTTGCGTTTTTTTTTACCTTTTCACTCGACGTTTTGGCGGCATCTTACTTTTTTGCGTTTTCGATCGCTCTGTGACAATTTCCCATTTAAGGTGCTTTCACATTGAATCCGTAAGGTCTTACGTTAAGTAAGCTGGGCTTACGTTAAGTATCTTATGTTACATGGACTTTTCACACCTTACGTAACCCTTTCACATTCCAACTAAACTCCACCTGATCCAGAGGCGCATTTTTTTTAAATACTTTGAGAATCACACAATTATCTGGTCAGCAAACGCGCTGTGAAACTGAAAGACTGGCAGGCGATGCTACGATCAGAACAGCAACTGGATGCTTGCAGGTTCAGGTTCTTTAATTTTTAAAAACACTTCATAACAAGATATTTGATCACTGGGGGCCGGCAGGGATACGAGCTCGTTAGCTGGGCCCCCACTTGGACATACTGGTAGAAATTTGTCCGCAAGTGAAACCAGGGAGCTGCGTGACAAACTTGCTGATTACTTTCTTTGTCCACCAGGGTCTGTGTCTTGGCAGAAAGAGAAAGCATTGCAGGGATCCTTTTGAGACTGGTGTGGTTTAGAATGAGTTTGATGATTATTTATTACAAATACTGTAATTAAAAACCAGTTTTATTTACACTTCTGTGGTAGGCTACTGCCTGGTAATTACTCACACAGGCATTGATCTGCATATTTTTATTCTTGTAATCTGCACATTTGAGGAGTTACAAGTACGCCCTTTCTCGCACAAAAGTCAGTGAGTTTTTTACCTAGAAATTCTATGTTTCTGAAGTTTTGAACTGCCATACGTAGCGCAAGTCCTTCCTTAGAGGTGAAGTTTAATTACGAAATTTGTCTTATGTAGCACAAGTTCCGTCGTCACGTTTTTACATATACTTAAAGAAATCGGCCTAGTACCTCAAGCAGGCAAGTGTGAAGGGGCCACGTAACCACTTAAGCCAGTGTGAAAGGCAATGTCAAAGCACCTTATATGCCAAAAAGGCAAAGGACGACATTCGCTTTTATTTTACCCTAAAATATTTATTTTTCCGGAATCGTTCACCATTTTAGCTGCTAAACAATTCAAACATAGAGGTTCAAATACATAGAAGGACAGAGAATTGGAAAGAAAAGATCAGTCGAATGAAAATCGATGATATGAATTGCGGAGCAACGAAGGAGTGCATTTTCATCGGGTCTTCAAGTCTATTTTAGTGAATGCGTGATTCGTAATTAAACAGTCGTAACTCGGCCCTCTTCGGGCAAACTTTAACGATTTCATTTCCAGCATTTTCACAACCGTGTTTCGAGTGGGAAACATTATCTTTTATTTTACAAAGGTACGTCAGGCATGACTGTACTGTAAGGCTCGGACTTAAAATGTCAAAGAAGCACCTCATTTGCAGACAAAATTCGACAGAAAAAAATCAACGAGAGTGTATAAAACAATAGAAAATAAGAAACCCGTTCTAACCTTTCATCCTACTGACTCCTACTAGCGTCTTCCGACCAACACCGCTCTTTCACACGCCAATTGCTCCCTACACAAACTGTATCAGAAAGATGCATGTATTTCACGATTCGACTGAATCGTTTTTACACAAGTGATAGCTTATCTATATGGAACTATAAAATAGTCTCAAACATGCCAGTACCGTTCCACAAGTGTTTTCATTGTCCTGATATGACGTCGTTTACAGCGTACCGTTTCCTCGCGATAACCGATAAGTAACTCAGATACATTTGTTCTATCCCATCTCTTCAGCAAAAATTAAGTAGATTTTAGGGTAAGACCTTGCGGGCAGAGGCGTTACGAGCCAAAATGTTTGGGGGGGGGGGGGCAAGGAATTTACCGACTGGCTGGTAATTTTTGCCGATTTTTTTGCAGAAAAAACGACTGTTTTCAAGAAAAAATCGAATTTCGAAAAAATCGACTGATTTTCAGAAAATACGACTGCTTTGATGAAAAATCGACCGATTTTCAGAAAAATTGACTGTTTTAATGACAAAAAAATCAACTGTTTTGGTGAAAAATCGTTGCGCTTCGCGCCGACTCGGTTATTTTTTACCGACTGGCCGACCACATTGGGGGGGGGGGATTCCCCCCCTCTCCCACGGTCGTGATGCCCCTGCTTGCGGGCTAGATGCACGTTAGGTAGTACCGTGTTATTCCACTAGAGACCAGACAAGAGACTTCCAGAGTCCTTACGTGATTATTTTGACCCAAACTCCGATGGTCCACTGAGAGGAGGCGGGGGAGGGGCAGGGGAGCCTTAGATTTCTGAGAGGCACAGCATGTTGGTATTGTTCTATATTACTTCCAGTCAACATGGTTTGAAGGAGTATTTAAACATTAATAAAAGTTGCGTTTTTGCAGATACCATGGTATCTGATACCACAGTCTAAAGTCGTTTTCGAAGTTACCGTGGTATCTGATACCACGGTTAAAAGGGGTTTTTGAGGTTATCGTTGATCTGGCCAGTCATCGGGGGATGGTTTACTAAAAGAAGAAAAGAAGGTTTTTCTAAAAGAAGAAAATATTTGGATAAAGCCGGCTTCACACTGACTTAAGACCCCTTTCACACTGGAGTACTTAGGCCTCTTAAGTGTACTTTATGCCGCTAAAAGGCTTACTTAACTTAACGTAACTTTTGCTACTTAACTTTAGTTCTTATGTGGCAGTGTGAAGCCGCCTTAAGGCTAGGGTTAAAACTGGTCCTTACTCTTGCCCTATGTGTGGATGCGATAATGAAAGTATGAGTCACTTTGTGGGAGAGTGTACTGAATGGGTTGAGACAAGAGTTGTTTGAAGTGAGAGCGTGTGGGAGTGAGTGGATAATTGAAAGAATAAAAGTGAAAACTTTCCAGGCTATTCAACTATTTGGAAGGTCCCTCCGGATAGGGTTAGCACACAGGGAAAATTGTATATCCCTGTAAATTTAAATATAGTGTTCTTATTGTTATATATTTTTTCATTTTGTTGTGGTGCGATGGCCCTTGTTGGCTTTTATGCATTAAATATCTATCCATCTATCTATCATCGTGGTATCTGATATTCTGATACCACGGTCCAACCGTAGTAACTGACCGTGTTATCTGAAAAAGTCATCTCACGTTCATCATCACCAACAATAGAGCCTATGATTTTTTCGAATTGGCGAAAAGAAATTTGGCACTTCAGTGATGTGACTGGATATCAGTTTTTCCTTTGGGATGACTTCGAAAAGCACTTTTTTCGGCAATTCTCGTTTTTGCACAGCAACTGTGGTATCAGATACCACGCTAACTGCAAAAACAACTTTTTGCAGATCCAGTTACCTTGGTAACAGATACCATGGTATCTTAAACGCAACTAAAATCTTGACGTCCATCCTACCAAGAACAAAATGTATGGTAATCGTACCCGTACGGAAAATCTCCACGTCGAACGCAATTTTACACCTCGAATCGAGGACGAAACGGAGTTTTGGTAGCGAAATGCGGGCGAAAGTATAGCGAGGACGAACGTTGATGGCGAATTATACTTCGACCCACATTTTCGCTGCGAAGATGAAGGCGAAGGAGAGGGAGATCTCGCGTTCGCTATCGTGTTTAGTAAAGGGCGAAGGCGGACTTCCCTTCGACCTTAGTTTTCGCTGCGAAAAAGATGGTGAAAGAGAGGGCGATTCTACCTCCGCCTCATATTTGGCGAAGGGCGAGGGTGTATTCACCTTCGGCTTTGTTTTCGCTGCGAAGATGGTAGCGAAATATCAGGGAGATTTCATCTCCGCCTCGTTTTTGGTGAAGTGCGAGGGCGACCTTATAGTTTCACGGCGAAGTTGCCATCAGGTGATAGTGAAAGACTTTTCCTCTAAAACTTCGACTTTTGTTTCCACTGGCAAGGTAATTGACGAGATGCAGAGGCAGTTGCATTTGGTGAGCAATGAGAAAAAATATTTGACGGTGCATAACGGATAAGCCAGTTACATTTTATTAGAGCTATATTTCGGCCCTTCTTGACAAGCGTCCCCATCAGGCTCAAGCCGCTCAAGCTGGAAAATAAATATTCATTTTCCAGCTCATTTTTCAGAATTTTCCATTCTCCAGGAAGTTCATTCTCCAGCTTGAGCCCTGAAGAGGATCCTTGCCAAGAAGGGCCGAAATATAGCTCTCATAATCTGTAGCTGACTTATCCGTTTTGCACCGTCAAATATGATTCGCAGTTCGCAAACCTAGGAGCAAAGAGCAATCCAGTCCGATTTTATGTATCACTAGATTAATCAAATCCAATATACGCAGTATCTGGTACCTTATTCCCTAATTGCTTGTTTCGAGACAGGAAAACAAACTATTCGTTGTAAGAGTCACAGAAATGCTTTAATTTAAGCCATGCCATCTATAATTTTGAAAATATTGCTATACTGTGAAGCTCAAAAAATTTCAGAAGCAGCTTCCGAGTTTGAACTTTGATCGATGGTGCAAAATCATCAACCGACAAATTTCGAGAGTTACTAGTCATAAATCGATAATTTGGGGAAACATAGTTTTGTCTTCTATATAGAGTATAATTTTGTGTCCAGCGATTTTATACCAAGACGTTTTCGTTCCTATCTCATCGTCCGCCATGTGGGTCTGTGACTCAATTCTGTAATAGACCAAAGGATACGAATTTTAGTATCTATATAAGGTCGATTTAACTTTTAACCAACATTATTTGGTTGCGACCTCGTGATGCCTACTGAGAAAACGGGGTCGTTTATGGATCAAATGTACGAGGTAGTTTCGCTACCAAATGAGGCGAGAGAGAAAACGAGGTAGTTTGTGTTTCAAATGTACGAGGTCGTTCGTTTTGACCCAAATTTGAGGCTGAAAACAAGAGCGAAAACGGCCTAGTTTGTATTTCAAATGTACGAGGCCGTTATGACACAGATTTGAGATGAAAAACGAGAGCGAATAGGCAGCGAAAACGACCTAGTTTGTGTTTCAAATGTACGAGGCCGTTTCGACCTAGATTCGAAGTGTACATTTTCCGTGCGGGTATGCCTGACACGCCAGCTAGGATATGCAAATAATCGAAATCTTCTCAGCAAAAAACGACGAAACCGAGCAGTAATTCTTGGCTTAGTCGGGTCTTGTAAAGAGTCATCATTTTTTTCAATTCAATCCAATTTAATTTCAACCTTACTTAAACGAAACAACAAACTGAATGCTCCCAAGAAGGGCACAACCGTGTCGTGTGCGAAGTGTACAACTGTTAGTCACCTATTATAAACGATGACACATTTCTCGTCTTAACCTTCTCATTTCATTTCTTTAATTCATTCAATTTCTTTTCCTGAGAGGCCGTTTTCGCGTTAATGGCAGTTGAGCTCGACAGAAGATCGCCGCGAAAATGCAACTGGACGATGCCTTCTACATTAACATATACTTTTGACAACATAGTATATGTTGTCGTGATAATTAATGGTTAGGCTACTGTTTGTGACAGCGACAAGCTTACAGTTTTTGTTGGCAAACCGTCAGAGAAAGGACCGTTTTATTAGTTGTGTTCTTACAGATGCCACGGTATCTGTTACCACGGTAACTGGATCTGCAATTGGTCGTTTTTGCAGTTACCGTGGTATCTGATTCTACGGTTGCTCTGCAAACACGACAATTACCGGATTTGCGCTTTTATAAATCATTCAAAAAGACATACTGATATCCGCTGACATCTAAAGTGACATATCTTCTTTCCCGCCAATTTGACAAAAAAACTAGACTCTGGGGTTAGTGATGATGAAAGTGAGACGAATTTTTCAGATACCAAGATCAGTTACCACGGCCGGGACCGTGGTATCTGATTATTATATACCACCGTACCTGGCCAGATACCACGGCAACTGCAAAAATACTTTTTGACCGCGGTATCAGATACCACGGTAACTACAAATTAACTTTAGACCGTGGTATCAGTGCCTGGCCAGATACCACGGTAGCAGCAAAAACGTCCTTTGACGTGGTATCAGATTTCAAGGTAACTTCAAAATCACCTTAGACCGTGGTATCAGATACCATGGTCTCTGCAAAATGAATTTAGACACCACGGTAACTGCAAAATGACTTTAGACCGTGGTTTCAGATAGGCTACCATGGTATCTTCAAAAACGCAACTATTGACATTTTTTCTTCTCTGATGCTGACAATGAGGCAAAAGGTTTTTAAACCATTGAACTGAAGAACAAAAAAAAATTCTCGGAGTTTGTGTATTTTTCTTCGTTTTCACCAATCCTTTCCTTCCGAATAAATACTATTTACTTGCCGCTGCTTATAGATGAAAATTCTGGTGATAGAACCATCAATCGACGCGAATCATCTGTCTCAATACTTATTTAAGCCTCCCGCAACTACCTAAGAGCGTGTTCCACCAAACTTACCTTAGTTACTACGAGCAACGTCACGAATTCTGGCTTTTTGCCGTCAAGGCTGGAACGACCACCGGCGAATCCGACGAATCACGTTACAGAGATGCGTAGTTACCACGCTTACTACGCTCTTGAGCATTGTAAGCAAGTAGTTACTATTAGTTACTATTTCGAGAAGGTTGGAACGGTCAGCGTAGTAACGTTTTACGAGGTTGGAGCGAGAATAATAACTAATAGCTACTATTAAAAATGTCCGTCAGATTAGAGACTGGAATATTGCAACACTTGTTTACCGTTATCTTCTAGAAGATTCACTACCTGCTGATTTTAAAAATCTTTTTTGCCTGAACAGCCAATGTCATGACTATAACACAATACGGCGGTACAATCTTTCTACCATTTGATATCCTTCTACAAGGTCTAGCTTTTCTATTCGTCATACAGGTGTAAAAGTATGGAATTCATTGCCTGAAACTGTTAGAGTGTCCGAAGATAGGAAAGTTTTTAAAAGAGCTCTAAAAATATTTATGTTATATAGCAATTACATTTCTTCTGTCTGATTTAACTGATTCATTTTTGTTTGTGCTCGGAAGAAGATCAGGCCCATGTCGCAAACCTTTGTTATTTTCCATTTTTTCCTTAGTCGTATGTCTGTTGTCGTAAATTCTCGTCTTGTCCTTAAATTTTAGTGTTGATGTGTGATAGTTGTTCGTTTGTTTTTTCTTTACAATGCCTTAGGCTAGAATTGTATTAATAATTTTTACAAACCCATCAGAATTAGTGAAGCGTCGTTTTTTACGCCACTGGCATGTCTGATACTTTTGAGAAATATCAGGTTTATTTATATCTGTCATTAAAATTGTACCTTACCTTACCTTACCATATTATTTGAAGGGCGTAACACCCTCTCAGTGTCCCTCCCTATTGGAACCAGAGTTGGGGCTGGGCCCTCGACTGTGCTCGACACCCAATTCCACTAGGGGAAAAAGGGAAATATCTAGAGAAAAATAGGGTACGTGAATCGCCCTTACTTCTGCCCTAGGTGTGGAGCAATTGACGAGAATCTTCTATATTTTATGTGTGAATGTGGTGAGTGGGGGACTAGGGGAGGAAATCTTTGGGACGAGTGTTTTAGGTGAGAAAGAGTTAACAAATCTGACTGGAAATAAGTGCTTTGCAGTAGTGAGAAATTTGGCGGCGTTCCTCCGGTTAGCAGCGAAGTATCGGGAGGATCTAATTTAAGTGGTATTTTAAGCTGTATTTTGGATTTTTGTTTATTTTATTATTTGTTTATACATGATTTTGTGTGTTTGGTTCTTATGGGCAGTTGGCTTTTTGCAATAAATATCTATCTATCATCCGTTTACTGAGAGAACCGTCACTATTTGTTCTTTTCGTCTGTTGAAGTCGTCTTGTTTTTTTTACCTTTCTTGACCCTTCGGGTTCAGATTGGTTCACTGTGAATGTTGATTCGCTATCAAAAGTTAAACCAAAATGCTTCTTCAAACCTTCGCTATCCAAGTGCCCTACTAATATGAGAATTGAGAGTCCACGTATACGTTTTTTTTATTTTACTAATCTTGCCAGAACCATCCTGGTTTGGCACGGTTTCTTTTTTTCTTGAGATACCGGTCCGTTAGCTGCTAGAAAGCAAAGGACCATTCTGGTGTTCTCACGGATTCGCTCCCCAAAAAGCCAAGCGAGAAACCGCCGAGCGCAGGAACAAATGGAAAGTCCTTGCGCCTTTTCAACTTCTCGCTGTCTTGCACTGTCAGAAGTTTCATAACAGATAACACAAGGATGCGCGGTTTCACCAGATAATGCGTAACAGATGACACTTGGGATGTTATCTGTTGTGCTTCATAATGTCACGCATAACAAGCGCTACCATTAGGAGGAACCAAAACACCGCAAAAACTATCTGCTGAACTTTCCGACATCATGACGGTAAAGAATAAAGCCAGTAGATGCCTTTTTGGCTCTTCCTAACAAAGCTTGTTATGCATAACATTTCCTGCTTAACGTTTTCAAACACAACAGATAACATTCCAAGTGTTTTCTGTTACGCATTTCTGTTGAAACCGCGCACCCTAGTGTTATCTGTTCTGAAACTTCTGACAGTGTGCCGGATCCACTTCCCACGTGCGTAGTAGATTCCCTTTAGGCGTCACTTTCGGAAAGCGAAGCGAGTTTTAGCCGCAATTGCAAGAAAACACGGCGAATAAGCCAGCGGACCACCGGAATCGCCGTCAACTTGTTAAAAGAGAGTCTTAGTATAAAGCTTTCTTATTATAAACGTTTTCCAGAAAGCAGAAATTTGCACTACCGTACCAGAGATTTTTCACGTTACACTTGGCAGTACATATCACTGGTGCCCTTTCACTGTTCCAATGTAACTGACATGCTCTTCGAGTTTACATTTCTTAGAAAATCGAACAGTTGTCACGTTTGAGGTTCTCAAATTGCTTTCGAGTGGATTTGATCCATGGCGTTTTGCTGAAGTTTACAAACTTCATATCCTAAGATACTAATCGCTTGAACTCAGATTTAGGGTCTGGTGTGAGTGAGCTCCAGTCTGATGAGCGACAACTTTTTATCACAGATTTGGTAGACTGGTCGTTAGAAAGTATGCACGAATCCACGACTTTATAAAACCTGAAATGTAAAACTGGGTTTAGGTACGAACAGATCGACTTAAGGTTTTCATTGTGTTTTCATCTGAATTCTCCGTTCTCGCTCCTTAATTCTCGTACAAGTTACCGTTTTTGCTCTTCTCGCTTCTCCGTTCTCGCTTTTGACAAAAACACTAATTTGGCAACTCGTCCGCAACAACCCGGTAATATCTGTTTATGCGTATTGAATATCCGCCTTCTGTTGACCAATCAGGGAAGGAGAAGGGAGAATCGCGAATTGACTATCGAAGCGATTTCTCAATTCTGCAGAATCGCGAAGCTTTCCCCGTTATCGATTCTGACAAAAACGCAAGAAAAGGAAAATTGGCTTCATCTCCACAGTCAACAAGACCAAAGGTTTCGATGGGATCCCAAAGGGGAATATTTGTCGTTCTAAAACAGATAATCAGATCTTGCAGATGTTCAGTCTTTGCCAAACCCGTACACATTGGATATCATTCTAAAATACCACTGAGCAACAGCCACTTATTCATACTTTCCAGCTAAAAGCATATACTCAGGCTCATTCGAATTATTTCCTGGTTGACCGTGTCTTTTTCGATTACACCTACCTCCTCCAACCAATTTTTATCGACATCAGAATTTTATGTTTTTTATGCCGGTTTTCGAAATACCAATCCAGTTCTTTTAGGATGGAAAATTATAGTTTAAAAAAACCATTGATATTTTGAAAAAGAAACGGGAATTTTTTTGTTTCAAAAATTTATACCATAAAGCACACTTTGTCCGAAGCGTTGTGTTGACTGTATTTTGGTTAAAGTGTTAGGAAGAATTCATTTAGGATAGTGTAGGCTAATTATTTCTAAATGATGTAGATTTTTATGAAAGTGTCTAGTTATTAGTCAGTTGTAGACCGATTGTGTGTATTTTACTATATTTTTTCTACTCGCCAGCTTTGGCGGATACAAATAAATGAATTGAATTGAATTGAATGTTACTTCTTCGAAGTTTCCGGTTTTGGGCGGACTCCGGTCAAACTATATATCGGGTGAGGAAACAAAAATCATATTCAGCATGTATTGTTAGTCCCTTCTTCATGCTCCTATCGACTTAAAAAAAATTGTACTTCTAAAAAATTACCGGCTTCTGCCGGATTCCGGATGAACTAATTATCCAGCGAGAAATTCAGGGCCACACATGGATTCAGCTTGCATTCTTGCTCCTACAAGGATGTTCCGGTTGACTTAACTCCTATCAAATCCGGTTCCGGTCGAATTAACTCCTATCAAATTTTCCGTTATTGCCAAATTCCGTTTAGTCTGATTGTCTGGAGGGAACACAAAGTTCAAATTTGGTCTCAGGATGTATCCTTACCTCAATATAGACGCTCTAATCGACCAACGTTCAACCTCTAAGCACATTCAGATAAGACTTTCACTCTTACCAACTTTTTGGTTTTTGCCAGAAGTTCAGTTCTGGATTCAGCGTGTCTCCTTACCCCTAAATGACTCTTACAGTAGCGTGAAAAGCATTTATTTTCATCCCTTAATTTAAAACCCCTTCCCCACCCTTAAATTTAGGGCTAGAGCTTCAAATGGATCCTCACACTTAAGTTTGAACAAAATATCACAAACCCTTCGGGAGTGACCATGCTGACAGGTCGTGATGACAGGTGTTGACCAGGTCGACATACGGAAAACTTTTACCAAGTCATAGATATCCCGTCACTTACGTTTTGGGATCCAGAAAATGAGAAATAGGAGAACTGCACTATAAAATTTTGTCCGAGTAAGGATTAAAGTTAACTGCAGTATTTGCTACTGGGATTAATCTTATCTGTACCGGGATAAGGTTAATCCCAAAAAGAGATAATCTTATCTCAGTGGAGACAAGATTTTCCCCAGTAGCAAATACTGCAAGATATTTTTTTACAGTGTGTTTTTTACATTTTTTTTTTACAATCTTGAGGAAAAATTTAGATAAAAACCACAACTATATCTCCTAAGAGCCAAGTTGTTCAGCTTTTTTTTGACAGAAAGAAGAAAATCAGATTCGTTTAATTTCGCCTCCTATTTATTCTTACATGATATCTTTCTTTTGTTTGGATACTTCGGACGATCGCAAAAGTAATCTGAAACTATTGAAACTTCAAATGCCGTAATTTTGTGGTTAGTAGGTCCAAAAGCAACTGAGCAGAAAAGAGCAAAAAAAAAAAAAAAAATACAGTGTGTTGGTTTACTTGATTTTGTTTTAATTAAATTATAGTTTGCGCTCGGTAGTGTGCGTAGATATTTGTTAGGTTTTGAACTTCGTCTTGTTCTTCGGTGCGACTCTCGAACTAACGTATCTCTGGACGTTTGACGTGCATCTGTTTCAATGTGCATCATTTTGTGCATCAATTTCCTTTATTTGACGGTTTTTGAAAACCATAAAAAAAACAAAAATAAGACACTCAAAAGAAACAGTACACTAAACTAAAACAATCAAAATGGTGTGCGGGGCGAATTCGCGTTCGCCCAAAAACGGATGGGGGACTTAGCGGGTAGATGTTTCGGCCCGCGTAATACTTTATATGACTAAGTCTAAATCACGCCAGTGATCCTCACGAAGAACGAGAAAACGTCGCCCTAACGACTCAAACTCAAGAACTCAAATCCCGTGTCAACCAATCACGGCGATTGCTGGGGACAGCTGTGGTGCCGCTTCCGACTCTTCCGCTAGGTAAACGGCAATTTTGCACCGGCAAGCAGGGTTAGTCATCAAGAATATTACCGAACGGGTAGATAGGTCGATCTGCATGAAACATGGTTGACGGAATTACAAACAGCTTTCTATTTGTAGTTACAGATGCGAAACCGGATCCGGTCATTGTGACAGAATTGAAAAGGAGTCCCGGACATATTTCTGCACTCCTATAATTGTAGAACGAACACAACTGAACGACTGGATGAAATTTGATAGGGATGACTGTCGTAATTACTTGACCAGAATCCGGGATCGGGAGACCCATTCGGGGTTAAACTAATGGATTGCTAGAGTACATGCCACAGAGTAGGCATTTATAGGTCCCGATCCAATTATGCAAGTGACATTTGATTTCCGAGTTCTTGCTTGACTTGATGGCGGCAGATACACAGAGTAAACGAAAAAGATAAGGAAAATAGAAAGAAAAAGCAAACCTACCGTTTAATTAAAAACTCCGTCATGTCTCTATGAGTATAAAACTCTGGCCATGCCCTACTAGAAAGGAATTCGTTGATTTCCCCACTAACTTTGGCAGCTCCAGGTAGCACGCTGGTTCTGAAAATGGAAGAAGCTATAATGATAAGAACTTCTGTCTCTCAGCCCATGCTTCGAGCCTAAAGCCGCGACCGTGTTGCGTAACAAGGACACCGATCAAGTTTTACCTTGCGGTTTTTGATAATTTCCGCAGTTGGCAGGGAAAGTCGACAGAATCTCATCTTTTGCGAAACAGAATCGATTATGCCAGTCCAAGACCGTCACACCTTGATACACTGTCCTCCCCATTCCTGATAGCTTGCAGGATATACCTCATTGAACATACAGCTTTCCCCCTTTTTTGTCATTCTATTCTTTTTTTCCTTGTTACAGTGATTATTTATGTTGATTTTTCAAGGGGGTTTATTGGGTTTAAAGGGGCTGTAGCTACTAGTCTGTTTTTCGAATAAATTCCATATATGATCTAAGTTAATCCAACATAGCCTGCTATATAATGGTGTTAAAGTTTATAATTGGGACGTGTGTGGGCTTGTTCTGACCGTAAAGAAATTAGAGTCTTGTTTTTTGCTGTAGTTGTTTTTGTCACAACAGTACAGGTGCTCTATTTTGAAAGGAATAAAGAACGTAATCCATACGAAGTCGCGGCTGACAAATCTCAACGGACCCTACAGGCCGAAATTTAGCGATACGGTCTGCTACTAGCTCACGAAGAATCACAGTGGTTGCTTCTAAGCCACCAGGGGTAGCGTCAGAAGTGCACCTTTTGGTATGGGTTGCGCTCCTTTGTTTAGTCTGTTTTGTTTATTTTTGTGTTCTATTTTGGACTCGTTTTTCGTGTTAGAATACTTTTTAAGGATGAAGTGTTGCGGCAACCTTTGTTCGGCTTCTCCGACTAAAGTTACCAGCCTTGACACCCAAAAGCCAGAATTCGTGACGTCATGCGTAGTAACTACGGTAAGTAGGCTGGAACACGCCTAATGAGTCATCGGCGATAACACTGTTACTGTTAACTGGATTGATAATCTTTCTATCAGACTGTCAAAAGTTTCATAACCTTTACACAAGGATGTATTATTCCAATGATATGAGACAATACACTGTCTTTTGACTTTACGGAAAAGAAAATGTTGTGAGCCTTTAAGCGAACGTTTCTGTTAACATAACACAAAACGTGGTTTACAATGTCACTTTTAGAAACAAAAAATAATACGTATTTCTACTGAGATTATATTAACCCGAATTAGAAATAAGATTTTAGAGACAGATTAATCCCAGTAGCAAATACTGCAATATTTGTTTTTTTTTTTACAGTGTCCGGATCATCCTCAGGAGCGTTTTTTTGGAAAAAGGATTCCCTCCTTTGGTGTATATATTGGGTTTTTTAGTGTTAATTTGTGTTTATTTTCTTTTCCCGCTCTGGCCCACGTTTTTTTTTAATAAATCATTCATTCATTGTGTAACGTCAACAGATGTCTGTCCATGATCAGTCTGTCCTTTGTGGCCTGAGTTTCGGCTGGAGTGTCTGGCCCACCCCACAGAATAATAATGATCAGTCTGGTTAAATCGTGCATCCTCGTGTGAAAAATTCTTTCAAATTTTACCCTAAAGGTGTTTTTCCGCGACACAATTTTGGGCCGAACACTGTGGGCCAAACAGTATTTGTCGCGGAAACATGATTGTGTGCCACACAGTCGAGCAACAAGTTGAAACTCATGGAGACGCTCTTTTGACTATTTTAAGGGCGGTAATTTCAATTCTCTAAAAATAAAAATAATATTCCGATAAAAACAAATGGAACTTCAGGCTTCCGTCCTTATTGTGCAGAAAAGATTCTCAGTTTTATGTCTATATGCCTGAGAAAGTAGTTAGTTTTATTGTTATGACATTATGCTAAATTTAGATTTCCCTCCAGAAATGAGCCACAAAATCGACCACCACCTCAGTTGTTTGTCGAATTCGAGCAATAAAGCGAGCAACAAAAATCTTATTGGTCGAGGAAACACATTTATGGGCCGCAAGAAAGACCGCGGAAACGCTCTTTCCAGCCACAATTGACCAACAAACTGTTCGTGGGAGCACGGAAAAACGCTTTAAGAGAGCCACACTACAGGCGTTTTTCCGCGATTCCACGAACAGTCTGTGGCTCGAAAAAAAGCTCCGCGTTGTTTGAGTGACCCAAAAACGTGTTTCCGCGTGTTTTATCACTTTTTTCCTCAAATCTGATATCTTTGAGACTTTCGATTTGTGGCTCAAATTTTGTGGCAAACAAAAGGTAGCGGCGAAGTATATTCCAAATAATTAATTGGCTACTTAATCAAACATATAGACATATAACTGAGGACAAGTCTAGTGCAGAATGGTACGGATGTAAGCTGAAAGTTCGATTTATTGAGATTTTATATCGATTTTGTTTTTATTTTCAGACATTCGACATTGCCGAGAAACAAAGACAAAACTACATTTCCACGAATTTCAGCTTGTGGCACAAACTTCTGTTTCCGTGACGAAAGCTCGGAAGTGTCTGACTGGCTCACAGAAACGCCACGGAAAAATGTCGCATCGCTTTTAAATTTGAAAAATAGAGAAGATCATCACTTACGGGTTATTCATGGGAGTATTCTGTCCTGCAGGAAAAACAGGGAAATCCACATAGCCCACTAGGTTACCAAACGTCTCAATCAAAAGGCTCCATACTCCTGGTTGTAGCTCCATTTTCGTATTGAAGATTAAGAATGTCATCTTGAAATGGAACAAAAAGTTAACATTAGACGCGTAAAATTAAGCGTTATCAATTCCAAACTAATCTCAATGATGTATCCTGAGAGCCGTGTTTTCGGCCAATATTGCAAATAATAATAATAATAAATAATTTATTTATGACCCATCATACACTCACAAAGAGAAAAACGGAGTATAATTACAAAAAAAAGAGGAAAAAGTAATATACGGAAAGACACCGAACAAAAACAAGAGCTGTAAGCTCATATGGCACTTGCATGTGTCAAGATGATTTGATTGATCAAAAGTAAGTTTCGACTTTGCGGTTGAGATGCGCGCTATAAGGGAGCTGGAACTTCATTTGTAAGCAAAACCTTTGAGGCAAAACTGCTAATGGGCTGATGGGCATCACGAAAATGCATATATTGCTTAAAAGTATTTTTTTTACTTTGCGGTCAAGATTGGTACTTTAAGGAATAATCGGATTTGGGAAGTAGCAATTTCTAAACAAATGTTGTTGAGTCTCCAATATTCCAGCGAAGTTTCATCGTCCTAGCACATCTGGAAGTACCTTAACGCGCGATCGCCGGAATCCCAGACCCCCCTCCCCCACCTCCAACTCCACCCACAATAACCGGAGCCAATCCTGTTCTGTAAATGATTAATCCAGAGCATCTGTTTGTCATTCCCACGAAGTTCGATCCAGATCACACCAGTCTAAGCGGGTCAAGTATTTTCCGCCCTCCCCCCAATAATTGCCGGATTCGGTCCGGAAATGAAAAAGGTCACAAGAGAAAAATGTCCTCTGTTTAATTATTAAATTTCACTCGAATCCGATCACCCGTTCCAAAGTTACGCATGACTCAATATTCCGGATTCCCCTCCCTCAACTCCCCCCCCCAAGATTATCATATCGAGGATTTTTTTTTTATTCCAAGTCAGTTTGACCGGGTCCCTGATATGCCTTCCAAGTTTCGTCGTGAAAATCCCCCAAAAACGGAATTCCGGGATACCCCTCCTCCCCCCCCCCCTCAAGTGTCCGGATCCAGTCAAATTATGTAAAAGATTTATATGGACCAGCTGTTTGTTCTTCCCAGCAAGTTTCACTCCGATACCATCATTCTAACCGTTTCTCGAGATTTCCGGTCCATCCCCCCCCACCCCACCCAGCTCCCCCGCGGTGCACGTAGCCAATCCGATTCAGCAAATGACTTACCTAGAGCATCTGTTTGTTCTTCCCACAAAGTTCCATCCCGATCCCTCCATTCTAAACGGGGCACGTATTTCCCCCCCCCCCCCCAATAGTTGCCGGATCCGGTCCGGATATGAAAAAAATCATCGGAGAAATGTCCTCTGTTGAATTCTTAAATTTCACTCGAATCCGATCAACCATTCTAAAATTACGCATGACTGAAAATTTCGGATTCCCCTCCCTCCACTCCCCCCACCATTATCTGATCGACAAAATTTTTATTTTGAAGTCAGTTTGATTGGGTCCCTGATATGCCTGCCAAGTTTCATCGTGAAAGTCCCCAAAACCACCATCACCGGAATTCCGGGACCCCCCCCCCCCCCATAAGTGTCCGGATCAAGTACAATGGCCTAAAGGACTTATCTAGAGCAGATGCTTGTTCTTCCCAGCAAGTTTAACTCCGATCCCTCAATTCTAACCGTTTCTTGAAATTTCCGGTCTCCCCCCCCCAACTCCCCCCTAGCTACCGAATCCGGTCAAGACTTTAAACGGGACATTACAGATATATATTCTGTTCAGTTATGAAGTTTCATTACAATCCGATCATCCGTTCGAAAGTTACACACTTCTCAATTTCCCGGATTCCCCTGCGGATTCCCCTCCCTCCACTCCCCCACCATTATCTGATCAACAATATTTGCATTTTAAAGTCAGTTTGATTGGGTCCCTGATATGCCTGCCAAGTTTCATCGTGAAAATCCAAAAAACCACCATCACCGGAATTCCGCCCCCCCCCCCCCATAAGTGTCCGGATCCAGTACAATGGTCTAAAGGACTTATCTACAGCAGATGCTTGTTCTTCCCAGCAAGTTTCACTCCGATCCCTCCATTCTAACCGTTTCTTGAAATTTCCGGTCTCCCCCCCCCCCCAACTCCCCCCTGGCTACCGAATCCGGTCAAGACTTTAAACGGGACATTACAGATATATATTCTCTTCAGTTATGAAGTTTCATTACAATCCGATCATCCGTTCGAAAGTTACACACTTCTCAGTTTCCCGGATTCCCCTGCCCTCCACCCCCCCCCCAAAATGGTCGGATCAGAAAACTGATTATTCCTAATTTTGTTTGGTCGGGTCTCTGATATGCCTGCCAAGTTTCATGGTCCTAGCACAACTGGAAGTACCCTAACTCGAAAAAGTGTGACAAAATGCCCTAAATTTTCAAGTTTCCAGCGCCCCGCACTCCCCCCCATATGGTCGGATCGGGAAACTGATTATTTCCAGGTTAGTTTGGTCGGGTCCGTGATATTCCTGCCAAGTTTCATTGTCCTAGCTCATCTGGAAGTACCCTCACTCGAAAAAGTGTGACAAAATGCCCTAAATTTTCAAGTTTCCAGCGCCCCAACTCCCCCGCATATGGTCGGATCGGGAAACTTATTATTTCCAGGTTACTTTGGTCAGGTCCCTGATATTCCTGCCAAGTTTCATTGTCCTAGCTCATCTGGAAGTACCCTAACTCGAAAAAGTGTGACAAAATGCCCTAAATTTTCAAGTTTCGAGCGCCCCCACTCCCCCGCATATGGTCGGATCGGGAAACTGATTATTTCCAGGTTCGTTTGGTCGGGTCCCTGATATTCCTGCCAAGTTTCATTGTCCTAGCTCATCTAGAAGTACCCTAACTCAGAAAAAAGTGACAAAATGCCCTAAATTTGCAAGTTTCCAGCGCCCCGCTCTCCCCCCCATATGGTCGGATCGGGAAACTGATTATTTCCAGGTTAGTTTGGTCGGGTCCCTGATATGCCTGCCAAGTTTCATTGTCCTAGCACATCTGGAAGTACCCTAACTCGGATATGTGGGACAAAAAAACTCGGACCGACCGACAGACCGACAGACCGACAGACCGACAGACCGACAGACCGACAGACCGACAGACGGAATTGTGATCGGTATATGGCACTTGAGCCAGAGGCTGCAAGTGCCATAAAAACACGAATCTAACTTGGAACAAATTAACCTAATAATGAACCAAAAAATAAAAAGAAAGAACAACAACAACGACAACAAGAACAGAGCCAGAACTAGAACAAAAAACTTTTCCAAGGGTGGTTCGAAGGATTTTCTGACATATTAGAGAAAAGTTTATCCGAAGCATCAAGAGGAACCGGCAAGCTGTATCTCTCCCAAAGTCTACCATTCCTTGTCCAGTGTGGTTCCCGAATGAGGAACAAAGAAGTGACTTGTGTCATGGCTCTCGATCGTTTGTTCAATACCGGTTGATTCGCCTATGTAATTTGGAACAGTCTAGGGTAAGCATTTCAAGTATCAAACTAAGCCTTTTCTTCTGGACAAAGTAAGTGGTACTGCTGAGAAAATGACATGTTCTTTTGGAGCTATTCTTCAAGATACTTTCACACGCAGAAGGACGACGATGTGTTAAGATTTCAACTTCTAGAATAGTTGGACTATTTACGTACAAGATGAAATTGTACACTCAAACCAGTAAAAAATAAACACGAACTCATTTTTAGTTTGATTGGGAGGCCTATAGCTTCATTGTCAGTGCCTTGCACACACTCAAAGGCCCTAACGGCAGAGCCTCCTGGAAAAAGCGCACAAAGCCAAATAATTTAATATAAGGAAGACTCCCGTCAGATGGAAACATAGTTAATAGTAAAATGATAAAGAAAAATTGTCCTCTGGTGGGATTGAACCCGCGGCCGCTATCCTAGCTCCTCTTTTTGGTTCGGATTCTTTTGAGGGTGATGGCCTCAAATATGTCCTCATAAGTAATTTCTGAAGTTGCTTTCCGGTCGGAAATGTAAATCCCCCCGAATTTATTTCGGGTTTTTGTCTTATCATTGTGACTATGCCCAAATAAGCCAAAAAGCAGAAGGTTGGATTAGGACAAGCAAGTCCATGTTTTGATACGGACATGGACATGATTGACAAGCAAGTCCATGTTTTGATACGGACATGGACAAGATTGTCCTAATCCAATCTTCGCCGTCTGCTTGACAAAAGCCGACTTTCTCATGTGACTCAAAATCTATTTCAGCCAAGATTTAAAGCACACCTCGCACAAATTACTGTTTATGTTCCAATCTTCAAAGCTTTCTTTTACGAAGTTGAACTGAAAAGCCAACTTGTTTGTGTGTCATTTAACTGAATACACTGAATTATTTGGATTCTGCAAAGGGATTTTTTATCGTCCACTATCTGCTCTAGACGCGACGTTCAGAATATCTGCGGCCGTCACCGCAGGGTAAATTCTACTATGACGCGTCTCAATCTCAACACAGACGCAGTTTTTCAGTGGGCGGTGGTGAGATCGGTGAAGATTACTTTAATAGTGCCTGAACAAAACAAAGTCATAAATGTTTCTCGTAAAGCATACAACAAGAATACAAGCATATGGAGATACCATAAACCACACGGAAATTCCACTATTTGAAAATCGATTATTCGTGGATAGCGGAACAGTGAAGTAATGCATTTTCAGCAGGTCTTCAAGTCAATTTAAGCGATTAAGTGATGGGATGGGTAACTAAATTGTCCTATCCTAGCCCTCCTCGGTTAAATTTTAACGCTGAGACGACCCTATCCGACATGTCCATCAGTTCAGTCCAACGGTTAATGTATAGGCAAAACGTAAAAAATCAACATGTACGCAAACAATGATATCAGATATTCCTGGCAGTTAATATACCAGCTTGCCTGTTCGTCTGCTTTCAGGTAGCTCCACTAGATGATCCCGCGGTCGTACTGGGTCCTGGTATAAATTCCCACTTGGATGGTGTGATCTGGACATTGCAAAAGTCAAAATGCTTCTGATTTAACCCCTTTAAGGCACAACTCGCACTATTTACTGTTTATGTTCCAATATTCAAAACTATTTGAGTAACTAGTTGAGTAACTAGGCTATGCTTTTAACAAATTATCAACGGCTTTTTTAAGCCTTTTCCGGGCCCACTGACTTCTAGTAAAAACTCGGCAAAATTTATAACCGGTTTTACGCATCAGTAGCAGGATACGCAAAAAAATTGTCGGGAGCATAATGCTCAGGGGAAGTAGTGAATCGTGGCAAGTGCAAAGATTAGTGAGGTGTTGCTCGCGGGTTTAGAATGTAACACATGAAATTTGGGTTTCCGGGTTTTAGAATGACTGAATGCAATTACTGAAGTAGGTTGCACTGGCAGTATAGGTACGGCGGGTCCCTCAGTCATGGGAACTTGTGACGATTCATTGTGCTCACGGAGGGAGGTTGAGAATCTTGGCTTCGCTGAGCCGCTTCCAGGTGGTGAACAAAGGGCCTCTTGCCAGTAGCAAACTGAACGAAGTGAATTTATGTTGTTTGGCCTATGGCAGAAAAGGATGCTGGTACCAGGATATACCGAGAGGAAGCTGATTTAAGCAGAGGCAGCGTATTTTGAAGACCTCTCTTGGCTGGAAGTGCAGCTGCATACTCATTAATATTCTTCTATCCAAGTTCTTACCTCTTGTTTTGGTTTGATTTCCACTTCCGACATATTAAATATGTTATTCGATGGTCCTATCCAGTAGAAAGTCACCTTCTCTGTTTTCTCTGAAATTTCCCACATGTGTTCCAAAGTGATGACTTTTGATCTCGAGTCGATGTACAGCAGCTGATTCTTAAACATCCGCTCTTTCTTGTTGTATTCTGCTCCGATCCTCAAGAACTGGAAATATATTTGGTGTTAGTCTGCATCTGCTTTATCTTCTTAATATAATGGAATAGGTTAGTAAGTAAGTAAGTAAGTAAGTAAGGTTTATTAGATAAAACTTGCTAGCTAGCTAATTTGATTGTCTTTAAAAAAATTACATTCTTTTAAACACTCACGAGTAACATAAATACTAAATACGGTACTACAAATATTAAAGTCACACTGACATTTTATTGAACATGTTGACGAAAAATGGCACAAATGTGTTACTCTGTCTCCTTGTTTTGGTTTTTACCATTTTTAGTTTCGGCTGCGAACGCGTACGATTGTTCATCGGTGCATCAGGTGGGAGGTTAGTTCGGTGTTGGACAGATGCAAGGATTTTACACCCAAACTTAAGAATTAGTATGTTACGACGTTCATGCAGTGAGGGGAGGGATAATTCAGTTAGAAGAGACCCATATGAGCCGGAAGTCACTTGCCGACCCAGTATAACTGAGACTGCTCTCTTCTGTACACGTTCAATCTCGTCAGACACGTAGGCTGTATTTTGGGCGAAAGGGCCCCATAAGGGGCATGCGTACTCGATTACAGGTCTTACGCAACACAAGTACGCAGCCTTCAGACTATCACGGTCGCAACCAAACTGCCTCATCAATATGAGCGTTTGGAGTGATGCATTTCCAGATTTTATTACAGTCTGAATGTGATCAATAAATGAACAGTCACTCGACAGGGTGATCCCTAGAATTATATATAGCTAGGTTACAGCTAGTCTTCACCTTCCAGATTTTTCTCCGGATTCTAGACATCGTTTTCGTCAAGGTAATCCGGGAAGGTGAAGCTAGGTCAATAACGTCTGAAAGTCCGGGGTGTAGGACACCCCAGATCCAGGATGTCTGGAAGGTGCGTGGAGGCAACATGTTTGAGAGATATATAAATATGCAAATGAAGGAAGAAAACGGTGATTGACAGTTCTTATTCAGAAGCAAAAGATATTACAACTATGAAGGGGACATCCAGGAAATGTTGAAAAATCGCAAAATTACACTGTCAGAAGTTTCATAACAGATAACACGAGGATGCGCGGTTTCAACAGATAATGCGGAACAGATAACACTTCGGATGTCATCTGTTGTGTTTCAAAGTGTTACGCATAATAAGCTTTACCATCAGGAAGAACCGAAAACCGCCAAAATGTATCTGCTGAGTTTTCCAACATCATGACGATAAGGAATAGAGTCAGTAGATACTTTTTTGTCTCTTCCTAACAAAGCTTGTTATGCACAACATTTCATGCATAACGTTTTCAAACACAAGAGATAACATTTGAAGTGTTATCTGCTATGCGTTATCTGTTGGAACCGCACATCCTCGTGTTATCTGTTGAATGAAACTTCTGACAGTGTAGCTGTCATTCTTATCATGAAAATCCGAAAGGGTTGGCTCGACTCTGCGGAAGCTACACATGTTCTGCAAGCCTGGAAGGTGAAGCATGGCTATTAGTCTTATGCGATAGGTCAGTCATTATTCTCCGAAGATAAGTTAGTTTCAACAAGGACATAAGTTAGTTTCAACAAGGATTTCCGGTTGTATTTGTGTCTTCTTTTCGCCGTGATCTGTTCATCACTTTTTCTTCCCAATATTTTGATCTTCACCTGTAATTTGTAACTTTTTTGGCTGGTTGAGAATGTAATTATTACGAATATAGAGCTAAGTAGGCCTAAATGTCTAAGCTTGGCGTCCATGCCTGTCTACGTCTTCTAAAGGGATATTTTCAAATATCGAGTGTGGGAGGCGGCTCGCTGTGAGACGACAAATCTGAATGCGGTCATGATTCCCCACTCCCTCATTAGCACTGTTTTGGAGTATATTTAATGAGTCAGATGCTAATTAATTGTGTGCTTCTGTTAGTTTCTTTTTTCATTACAGACATCCACCTTGGTGAAGCAACAGCAGCGAATCATGAAGCATGGAGTAAACCAGTGGTTCCCAACCTTTTCCGTACCGCGTACCCCTAATTAAAGGTTCGAAAAGGTTACGTACCCCCTTTTCCAGAAGCTGAAAAAGACGATTTTTAGGCTATTATCATGGATGATAAAGCATACATGTGTCGAAATATATGCGAAATCAATGAGATATTTGAGACTGCTTTGTAGCTAAAATTTTTGTCAAATCTCTGCCCGACGTCATTAAGGGCAATCTTTTTGTACAGTCAGCCACTTTCTGTGTTTGATTTTGATGATCTCCATGCTTTCATAAAGCTGCATCGCAAATATTTTTGTTAGCTAATTCGGAACCCGAATGACAATATCACTTGCAATGTCTTCGATTCTTCTTGAAACAATATTGTTTGACACAGGAACAGATTTTACGGCAGTAGGCTAGCTGTTTTGGAACATTATTTCATTGACTTTCACTAGGGCTTGTTATCAGAGGCGTCACACACGGGTTGGTGACACCTCTCCCCCCCCCCCAAAGTAGTCGGCCAGACGGTTCAAAAGAAACGAGTCGGCGCGAAGCGCCGCGATTTTTTCGTAAAAACACATTTTTTTTAAATATTTGGTAAAAATGACCGGCCAGTCAGGAAAAATACCTTGCCCTCCAGAAAACATTTTAGCTGGTGATGCCTCTGCTGATAATATTATACTTTTGGCAATCAAAAATGAGTGAGGCGAGATATAGACTAAACTTTTGGTACCTTCGCGTACCCCTTGCAAGGGTCTCGCGTACCCCTTTGGGTACGCGTACCACCGGTTGGGAACCACTGGAGTAAACCAGCCCGCAAGCATGGGGTGTACGGGGGTATAGGCAAGATCTCGAACTGACAAATTAGTGATATGAATAGATTATTCTCTTTGATGTGTAGTGGTATGTAGTGCCTTCATTTTACCTTTTCTTTAGTACTCCATTTTTTGTACTTGTGCATTATGGCAGGTAATGAAATTATTAAGAATACTAATTAATAATGGTGATCGTTTTTAACGTTACGGTAAGGTTTCTAGCACTATATACTCTTTCAGATATAGTTAATCGATGACTCAAAAGTCATTTTGTTCTGTTTCATCATACAACTACGCAGGCTACACATTTTTCATCCGAGGGCCAATCAAACGGACACTTAACAACGTACTGATATTCCTTTGTCTAGAGGGCTCGGTAGCCAAGAAAGGCGTTTTCGTCGACGTTAACAGTACTCCATATGACTAACGACACGCCAGTAAATCTTTGGAAGAACAAGAAACTTCATCCAAACGAATCCTCATTTTTTTTCAAATCTGACGTAAACCAATCAATAACGATTGTTTTGATAATGCTTTTGTGGCTCTTCGCTGCGCACACGGCGATCCTTCATCGGGAGTTAGTCATCAAAAGTATTCGTGGTAACAACTTTCACTCGAATGTGTTAACGATGCCCCAAACTCTAGAAAACTGATTAGAAAACCTCGATAAAAAATAAATAAAAAATAATAATTCTTCCATGTTTTCGTCTACTCTTTCCTTCCTTTTATTTTTCTTTCTTTTCAGTGTATTTTTCCGTTAATATTTTTCTGTCTCTGTAGTTTATTTACGCTTGTAATGTGAAGATTATCATGTAGATTAGTGTATAGGTAGTGGATCCCCAGCAAGCTTGCCTTATATTTATGTTATGTAGTTTGTGTAATATGAATAAACGAATGAACGATGCACTGTCAGAAGTTTCATAAAAGATAACAAAAGGATGCGAGGTTTCAACAGACAATCTGTAACAGATGACACTTAGGATGTTATCTGTTGTGTTTGAAAACGTTATGCGTGAAAAGTTATGGATAACAAGCTTTGCTAGGAAGAGCAAAAAAAAAGCCGAAAAAGTATCTGCTGACTTTATTCTTTATCGTCATGATGTCGTAAAACTCAGCAGCTGCTTTTTGGCGGTTTTTCGGCTCTTCCTGATGATAATGCTTATTATGCATAACATTTTGAATCACAACAGACACCACCCGAAGTGTTATCTGTTACGCATTATCTGTTGAAACCGCGCATCCTTGTGTTATCCGTTATGAAACTTCTGATAGGGGGGCAAAAGCTATTCAGAAGAATATAAGAAAAACAGTATAGTTTTCAGTGAAATTTACTACGTACGAGTTTAGTCGATGTACTGAAACTTACCTTCAGTCGTCCTTGCTCCAGTCTTCTCATATCGGGTCTTACCATCTGCCTCTTTGGCCGCAAATACACCTCGAAGTCTAGTGAAGGATTCTTAACCTTGTATCTCAACAACGTCCCCTAGAATAAAAACTGCCGATATTACTTGTTCCTTCATTGTTACATTCCATGTCAGTAGCAAAATAAATCGTTCTTTGGGCGCTGAAAGAAATTGGTACCCAACAAATAATAGCGGAAAAAACATTAACCGAAATGCAAACCGTCCATAACTGAAATCGTAACTTATTTTTAGGCTCCCTCGCTTCCCCTAAGAAACAAGAGCTAGAAGCTCATATGGCACTTGCGAAGTTGGGTCAAAGGATGACTGTGGAAATTTGTCAACCCGTGGTTTATGGTAATCCAGTGTAAAGAAAACCCTTGAGGCACAATGAATGTTCATATGCCCTTGGGGATCATGAAAATGTGTAGCATTATTTTCGCACTTTAAGGGGCTAGAAATTCATATGAAAGCAAAACCCTTGAAAAAAGGTGATCATGGACCCTTGTAGATCATGAAAATGTATCTTTTGAACCAAATAAATTTTTCCACTTTGCGGTAAGATGCGTACTTTAACGGGACTAGAAATTCATTTATAAGCAAAACTCTTGAAGCACAAATGGAAAATATCAGAGGCATGAACTCTTCCCAATTATCAAGCTTCATTAAGATCTGATCACCCGTTCGAAAGCTATGCATACTCCTCTGGATTTTTCTTCCCTCCATTCCCCGCCCCCCCCCCCCTATAACGGTCGAATCAAGGAGTGACTCTTTCTAGGTCAATCTTGTCGGATCTTTGATGTGCCAGCAAAGGTTTCATCGTCCTTGCAGATTTCCAAGTACCTAAACACCAGAATTACCAACCCCCCGTCAACTCCCCCTACAGGGCCCGGAACTGGTCTGGCTCTGCGTAAGTTGTATCTAGGGCTCGTACTTGTTCTTCTCACCAAGTTTCACCCCGATCCCTTTACCCTGACTGTGTCAAAAGATGTCCGGTTCCTCCCTCCAACTCACAGTCGCCGGATGCGGCCCGGACTTGAAATAAGAGTTGTAAAACATGAACTCTTTCCAAAAATCAAGTTTCATAAAGATCCGATCACCCGTTCGCAAGTTAGACGCATATCGAGATTCCGGACTCCTCCTCCCTTCATCCCCCCGCGATCAGAGAAACAACTTTTAAGTCCCTGATATGCCTACCAAGTTTTATTGTCCTAGCACAACTGGAAGTACCTTAACTGGGGTGCATGGAAATCCCCCCCCCCCCCTAGTGCGCCACTACCGTCCGGCCCTGTCAACTATGTATCTAGAACTTGTGCTTGTTGTTCTCACCAAGTTTCATCCCGATCCCTTTACTCTGACCGTGTCAAAAGATGTCTGGTTCCTTCCTCCAACTCACAGTCACCGGATGCGGCCCAGACTTGAAATAAGAGTTGTAAAACACGAACTCTTTCCAAAAATAAAGTTTCATAAAGATCCGATCACCCGTTCGCAAGTGAGTCACATATCGAGATTCCGGACTCCTCCTCCCTTCATCCCCCCGCGATCAGAGAAACAACTTTTAAGTCCCTGATATGCCTACCAAGTTTTATTGTCCTAGCACAACTGAAGTACCTTAACTGGGGTTCACGGAAATCCCCCCCCAGCTACCCCCCCCCCCCCCCTCTAGTGCACGACTAACGTCCGGCCCTGTCAACTATGTATCTAGAACTTGTGCTTGTTGTTCTCAACAAGTTTCATCCCGATCCCCTCACTCTGAGTGTGTCACACGACTTTGGGTTTTCCCCTCCCAAGTCGCCCCAAAGTTTCCGGATTCGGTCCGGAATTGAGACGTGACATTTGAGACACGAGGTCTTTCCAAATGTTTAGTTTCATTCAGATCCGATTCCCAGTTTAAAAGTTGTATGTACCTCAAGATTCCGGATTCCCCTTTTCTCCACTCCCCACGATGGGCGGATCGGGGAAGTGACTATTTCCAAGTTAGTGTGGTGGGGTCCCTAATAAGCCTGCCAAGTTTCATCGTCCTAGCACATCTGGAAGTACCCTAACTCACCGGACTAACCGACCGACGGAAAAGTGATCGGTATATGGCACTTGGCCGGAAGAAAACGTGCCGTAGAAAACGTGGAAAAGGGGAAAAATAAAGAAGCACAAACCTGATATCTGTCATCGTCGAAGTATGTGTTGACTTCATCCAACCCGGATATCACAGTTGGTTTTTCGACAAAATCGATTTTTTTCAGCTTGTAAAGAAATGAGAAAAGATACCGAGAGAACTGTTCCATTGAAGGGTCTCTGTCGTACTGGTGATGATATACATTCTCCCAGAAATTTTCGAGCGATTGTGTACCTGGTAAAAGGAAGATTCATTAATGCTTGGGACAAGTTTTAAATCCGACGCTCAGATTGGCTTTCTGATAACTTTCGTCTTTTGGTTAGAGGTTGGAGTCTGAGTCGATTAACATATGAAAAGCATGTAAACAGCGTTGATGGGGTAACCCACCTATTCGGTCATCCGTTGATATGCCCACCCGTTTGATCCAAAACCCTGTGTCCCGAACTTTCAAAACACCCACCCTTTATCACTACCCGTCGATTCGCCTTCTGTCGATACACCATTTCATTCGCCTCACCTACCGCCATTTCATCCACCTGTCCCTTCGAATCAACGGGTGGAACTTCTGACAGCGATCCGTCGGTGGCCATAAAAGAACTAGCCTGAAAAATGCAATTCACGTAGACACTGTTTGTGGTGAACCCAACTATTTGCCCACCCCTCGATACGTCCACTCGTCACTCCACCGAAAAACGACATCAGTTCGCCCATCCGTCATTTAGCCAACCCATCTATTCGCTCAACCATCAATTTGAAATCAGTCCGAATCAACGAGTAGGCGCCGTGACAGCCAAAGGTGATGCCAAAGAACTATTTAGCTGAAATTCGGTTTATCTATATTCCGTCTGTTTTTGGCAAGGGTCCTCTTGTGATCTTCATTTCGGGTCAAGGACGAGAAAAACTACTCTACTCTGTCTATCGGCCAGACCCAGTGGTCGCAATTGGCCTTGTTACAGTTCAGCGCTCCAAGTGGACAAGTTTCTGTTAGTCCCCCATTGCCTCATAACCAACACTTGTTTAGACATAGTAAAAAGCAGAATCCATAGGGTAGTGGGCCACTTTCACTTTCTGCTGCTGAGACATATGCAAAACCTCCATTTCCTGGGACGCAGATGACAGATTTTCCACTCACTAACCTGTGGATCTATTTTACCATAAAATAAATAAATAAATAAATATATTCTTTATTTCCATAATAGCACAACATAATATGGCTGGCAGAGGATCGTCATGACGTAACACATGTCAAAGCAATGACGTACAATATATACAGTATATGATAATAATGAATAGGCCTACATAATATAATACATGTCACACGACAAGAATTAAAATGGTAAATAATAAAATAAAATATCAAGCGTTAAAATGAGAAATAAAATAAGGTACGAATGATGATAAATATCGGTCAGACGAATTTACTAGGGGCGGGGTAATTTGAAGCCGATTTTTGTTTTCAGTTCTTAGTCTAGTGATGGGCCGATTGGGGTTGGGCGATTGGTAATCAGGTAGAATGGGTCTGTGATTATCTGAAGATAGACATTTCAGTCCAAAATCCATGGTGAGCTTGTGTCTACGGCACGCTAAAGTGGGAAGACTAAGTTTTGTGAGGCTATCTTCATATGTGGAATAATCTTGCCCAAGAATAATCTTGCAAGCCCGCTTCTGTACCCCCTCTAGTTTCTCCGTCTGACTTTTGGTAAGGCCAGGATGCCAAACAGGACACGAGTATTCCGTTGCAGGGCGTACATACGTGCAATATAAGGATCTCATGAGTTTCGTTGGTATTCCAAATCTCCGGAGCATCGGAAGGGATTTCAGAAGTAGAGAAGATTTGTGTAGGATAGTGTCAACATGAGAATCCCATTTTAAATTCTTGTCAATCGTGATTCCAAGGAGTTTCACCTTTTCGCGGTAAGCCAAACCGACACTTTCTTGATGTGGTAATTCTCTCTTTAAAAAAGAAAACCTTATGATCACGCTCTTCGGGAGGCTGACTGACAGCTTTACCTCCGACAACTCATTTGTTAAAGTTTCGAAAATGTCAGTCAAACTTTGTTCAGACGAATTAGGAGGTACATTCCGCAACGATAAACTTGAGAGATCGTCCGCGAATTTATACCGGTTAGGATACTCACGTAAAACTTTGTTAAAAACAATGTCTCAACACCATGTCTGATCCAAGTGCTGACGGTGAGGCATAGGGGGATTAACAGAAACTATTCCGCTTGGATGCGCTGAACAGGAATATGGCCAATTCTCGACGAGAATAGCTGCGGTTCAATGAGGACCCTTGCCAAGAACGGTCGCAGTCACCTTGAGCTTGGCTGAAGGAATATTTGTTAGAAGGGGTATTGTAAAGGGGCATTTCCTTCCCTGATGATGATGTGTGAACTAGTAGATGGTTGGCCTTTGAATCAACAAACTTGAAAACTTACTTTACTTTGACTTCAAATTCAACTATCTTCACATGGTTTTAAATGAAGCAAATTAATATTTACGATCGCGAGAATCAAGGTGAAGCCATGAGACAATCACCTTTGACCCCTTCATTCTTATCGTGGTACAAATAGGAGAGGATGAAAATGGTGAATTGTTTTTTTCTTTATGGCCCAAGAGATTTAATAAACACCTTCTCTTATCTTATGTTATGGGCGTTCAAGGCAATTAGGTCAATACAAAGCTTTCAAGGATTACCCAGTTAAGAATAAACATAGGTTATAAATTGGGCCTCTAGAAATCAGTTCTATTCAAGTTGCTCAACTGTTCATCGTAGCATTTTGACTGGTCGTTTTATCATTTTTTAAGAGTGAATAATCCTTACCATCTGGCCAGCTGCCAAAGACGTGCTCTTCGAGAGCTGTCATGACGCCTTGGCTGACACTGTTGTCGAACTTGCGGGCAAAAAAATACTCTCGGTCCTTTATGTTGGTCAGCCTTGGAAGATCCTAAGTGAAAGAGGTATTAGTATGTACGGTTTGTATATTCTTTACAACCTTTTACAGTCGAGAACAAGATCGGAGTAGCTACATGTAAGAAAAGAAAAACAGACAGATAAGACAAGTGGTAGTGCTAGACAACGGTAGGACTTTTTGTGACTCTTTCCTTTCTTCTTTTTCTATGCCATCAATTCTTAACAATCTTTAAAGTTTAACTGAAAAACTAATTTCTTTGTTTATCATTTAACTGAACAAACTGCTTTGATGGTTCAAAACCGATAAGTCAGCTGAATTTTATTGGAGCTATATTTCGGCCCTTCTTGGCAAGGGTCCTCTTCAGGCTCACAACCGCTCAAGTTGGAAAAATGAACGTGTGGGAAACACACTGCATTATTTGGCTTGTGTTGAGGGATTTTTTTTTTTACTATTTGTTCTAGTATGATGCTCAGACTATCTGCGGCCGTCCTCACAACGCAAAATTCTGCTATGACGTGGAAAATTTGAATCTCACTACAAACGCGGTTTTTCAATGACCAGTGACGAGCTAGGTGATCACTGCTCACTGCGTGAACACTTATTTTTCGTAAATTCCTTTCTTCAAAAATACAACAAAGGTACAAGCTCATAGAGGTACCACAAATCCGACAGGAATATTCCACTATGAAAATTGAGTATCCGTGAATAGCAGAACAAGGAAGTAATGCATTTTCATCGGGTTTGCGAGCCTGTTTAAGTGAATAAGTGATGGGTAACTAGGTTGCCTATCCCAGCCCTTTTCAGTCAAACCTTAACATTCAATTGAGAATTGCCACAAAAAAGCTAACGTCAGGCAAACAATAATAAAATTTGACAGCTACGCTACCCGCCTGGTCTGTTGGGCAGCACTTTTAGTATGTTCAATGCATAGGTATGGCCAGTTTAATAGAACATAATTAATTTACCAGCAGAAGGGATCGAAGTATGGATTGTGAAGATATTTAAAGCAGCACTAAAAGCTGATACCAGTCCATAATTTTTTCTCTGAATAACAAGCGCCCTCACTAGTCCGCCTATTTTATTTTCCTTTCACAGTTTCATGCTTTTGCTCTCCAGTCAAATCTGATTTTCTCATAAAAAGACTTTTCACAACCAAGCCCAGCCTCTTGTGTCGTTTCTAATTAGTTGATTCGGAAGAAGGCACTGTAAAAAACAATCAGATACAACGTGTGTTGGCTAGGCTTGTCAAGATTGGGCGAAATAGGCATTGGACAGAATTAGGAGAGAAAATGTTGTCTGAAGCTGATCTTTTTTCTTCTACCAACCAAAGACAAGGTTTTTTGGCTAGGCTGGTCAAGATTCCGTGAGATATGGATTGGACCCAGCTAGGAGAGTTAATGCATAGAATAGATAGAATCTTTTTTCTTCTACCAACCAGAGACGGGGTCCCGTCAGTACCGCAACACGTCAGTTGACATAAACGTCAGTTCGCCACAGAATTCTGTCAGTACGCCAACATTTTCCGACAGTTCGTCTACATGTCAGTTGACTCTCAAGAGTCCGTCAGTTGACAAACACGTCACTTCACCCACACGTCAGTTGGCAGAAACGTCAGTTCACTCAATTTTGTACGTTTACGTCAACTGACGTTTATATAAACTGACGGTTGAAGAATTGACGTGTAGACGAACTGACGTGTTTTGCTCTCCAGTCAAATCTGATTTTCTCATAAAAAGACTTTTCACAACCAAGCCCAGCCTCTTGTGTCGTTTCTAATTAGTTGATTCGGAAGAAGGCACTGTAAAAAACAATCAGATACAACGTGTGTTGGCTAGGCTTGTCAAGATTGGGCGAAATAGGCATTGGACAGAATTAGGAGAGAAAATGTTGGCTGAAGCTGATCTTTTTTCTTCTACCAACCAGAGACAAGGTTTTTTGGCTAGGCTGGTCAAGATTGCGTGAGACATGGATTGGACCGAGCTAGGAGAGTTAATGCATAGAATAGATATAATCTTTTTTCTTCTACCAACCAGAGACGGGGTCCCGTCAGTACCGCAACACGTCAGTTGACATGAACGTCAGTTCGCCACAGAATTCTGTCAGTACGCCAAGATTTTCCGACAGTTCGTCTACACGTCTGTTGATTCTCAAGAGTCCGTCAGTTGACAAACACGTCACTTCACCCACACGTCAGTTGGCATAAACGTCAGTTCACTCAAATTTGTACGTTTACGTCAACTGACGTTTATATGAACTGACGTGTTGAAGTACTGACAGATTTCTAAAATATGCGAACTTACGGTAGTTAAACTGACTTTAAGGGAACCTAGGTTTTGGCCAACTGACGTGTAGCCGAAATGACGTGTAGGTGAACTGACGTGTACCCCAAGAGACAACGTCTGTTCGTTAGGCTGGTCAAGATTGCGTGAAATATACATTGGACCGAAATAGGAGAGTTAATGCATAGAAGCATTAATGTATAGACATTTTTCTTCTGGGGAAGAAAGTGATTAGGAAACTGAAGCCCCTGGTGGAACACCCGAACGACAAGCTCTTCAAAGAAATTTTAAAGGAGCTAGGTGATGTGATGGAAAATAGTTGAGAAACCGTTATCAATAACTGGAAATGATTATTGTGAACGCGATGGTAAACCCTTTTCAGCAAAATCCTATCATCAGCCAACATTGCTCATAAATAACACAAAGCGAATATACAAATATTCCTTGAGCCCGAGCTGACTTTGACTTGAGATATTCAAATAATGCATAAAACGGATGTGTCGGCTACGATGCTTTAGCAGCGATCTTACGATGCTTTAGCAGCGGTATTAAGATGCTTTAGCAGTGATAACTGCAAGTTTGTTTCCTTCCCTGACGTTGACGCTGAAGATTGACAGCCTGACGAGGACCCTTGCCAAGAAGGGCCGAAATATCACTGCTAAAGTATCGTAGCTGACACATCCGTTTTATGCATTATTTGAATATGCGAATATACCCGTCAGTGCAACTCGTTCGTATTTCTCTTTGACTAATAAGCTATTGAGCAGTTTTGTATTATCAATAACAATAATCAGGTAAAACCTCCGTCTTTGGTCCCATGCAGTGACTACCGACTATAGATGCACCGATAAGACTGCGCGGAGTTGGATGTACTTGCTCTGTGGTTGGCTTTGATACCCGTCTTCTTCCGTCTTCAACGTTGCACATACCCGGTGCAAAATTGTAGGATGCCTGTAGGGGTGAAGACCCAGTCTGCAGCGAGTTAGACGTGACATCACAACGTTAGGCAACCAATCAGCTGTAAAGGAAGTCTCAGACGGCGTTCCTATTCTTCTGCGGAGTTGTATCGCGATACAGCTGTTTGTAGAGGTAACAAATTATGATGTTCTGCGTAAGTTCTCCTCCACTCGTTTGCATCGGGTTGGGTATCAGAATATATTCGACTCTGCATGGTGGTATTACAGTGATAGGGAGAAGGAGGTTCCTGTAGAGGCGTATTCTCGCCGTTCCCCGAGGACTCCTCGGGGAATCGAAGGGAACGGCGAGAATAGAGGGAGTCACTCCATGCGGACTCCGCGTACAGAAACAGCGAGAATACGGGGAATGCTTCTAAAATGGATTTTGTTCGAAAAATGAATATGCAGCTGAAAAAATTAGTCTAGATCCACTCTGTTTTGGGTTTTGTTTATTCTGATTCTTTTCAATTAAATTTACATGGCACCTACAACAGCAAAAATTGATTCCCCTCCGAATTTGAAAGGGAGTCCTTTTTGATGATGGTGATGATAATCGGAGCATTCCCCGTCCGTGGGGACTCGCGAAAATACGGGGAGTGAGTCCCCGGGACAAACAAAAACGCGGGGACTCCTCAAGTGGAGTCCTCGGGGAACGGCGAGAATACGCCTTAGGTTATTTGTTCTTGGTATAATTTATTTCTCTTTGATTTTCTGCTGAAAGCTAGTTTAATTCGGGGGCACTGTCACTACACTCAGCCGTCAATTCTGGCAGTTCATTTCCGACAGGTGGGTTGACAGTCAAACCATCGGGAGAAAAATGCGTGGCGACACACTTCTGTTGGCAAACTGAGGAGTTTCCCAAGGGTTGTTTGACAATAAATCCATGGCATCACGTTGCTCGAGTGATAGATTCCCTTGAGACAAATCACATACTGGCACATTGTCACATACCATAAAATAAAAGTTAAAAAAATTCTGTTATATACTAACCTCATACCTGAAACTTCTTGGACTGCAGCCACCGTAATCGCCATATTCGTAGTGATTACACTGACCATCGGGGAAATCTCCCCAATTCAGCAGTCTGTGGTTGTTGTTGATTCTCGTTCCACAGTATTCTGAGTTCTGAAGTGCCATGTGAAAGAAGTTCTGAAATAAAAATATGCTACAAACTGTATTTACATTGCCCGGGCAACGTTGCTGTAAATAATTGTCCTAACAGGTGTAATAAGCTGAATAACGCTCTACGCGATGTTTACGTCTTAATACACACGCTCGTTCAAATACGAACCCGAGAGGCTCTTATCAATGCAGCGAGCAGTGTTGCCAAGGTCATACAGTGTTTCGAGTTTCTGAAGATCAGAAAAGTGTCCTTAAGGCGTATTCTCGCCGTTCCCCGAGGACTCCACTTGAGGAGTCCCCGCGTTTTTGTTTGTCCCGGGGACTGACTCCCCGTATTCTCGCGAGTCCCCACGGACGGGGAATGCTTTGATTATCAACACCACCATCAAAAAGGACTCCCTTTCAAATTCGGAGGGGAATCAATTTTGCTGTTGTAGGTGGTATGTAAAATTAATTAAAAAGAATCAGAATGAACAAAACCAAAAATAAAGTGGATCTAGACTAATTTTTTCAGCTGCATATTCATTTTTCGAACAAAATCCGTTTTAGAAGCATTCCCCGTATTCTCGCTGTTTCTGTACGCGTAGTCCGCGTGGAGTGACACCCTCTATTCTCGCCGTTCCCTTCGATTCCCCGAGGAGTCCTCGGGGAACGGCGAGAATACGCCTTTAGTGTTACTTGAAGTACACCAGTACAATTTGACGGCCAATTCATTGTAAAAAGCAGTTAAATATGCGGATGGCCAGCATTGGTCTTCGAAGTAGCATTAAGCAGTCGCAGCAGAACAAAACGTGTTATTTTGAAGAAAAGTTGTTTCTTCAGCTTCCAACAAAGTAGAACTTTACTGCTTCCCCTGGCAACCCTGACGACGCTGCTCCTTTCCTCGGCCCGCTGGCGGAACCAACCAAGCGATCTGATTGGCCCTGCATAAACCAGAATGGAACGCTAGTCTATTCTCCTTATTCACGTTATTACAGCGCGCTCTGAGGAAAAGAGGAATCTGTACTAAGTCTTATACGCGGTAATACACCTTATTACACCTATTAGGACAATGCTTAAAACAACCTTGTTTATTATGCACCGCCGCAATAGCGCGCACGCTCTCCAGTGTTGGGCGATTTCCAGATTCTTTGAAATATCGATATATAAGGCGTTTTTCCGTGCTCCCACAAATAGTTTGTGGGTCGATTGTGGCTCGAAAAATGTGTTTCCGCGACGTTTCGTGCGGCCCACAAGTGTGTTTCCGCGACCAACAAGATTTTCGTGGCTCGCTTTGTGGCTCAAATTCGACAAACAACCTGGCGAGGTGATTGTCGTTTTTGTGGCTCGATTCTGGCGAGAAATTCAAATTAAGCAGCAAAATAGTGTCTAAACAATAAATCGACTTAAAAATCAAATAAATAGACTTAAAACTGAGGATACTTTATGGACAGAATGGTAAGAAAATAAGCCTGGAGTTCTATTTATTGAGATTTTACATGAATTTTATTTTATTTTGCGATATTTGAAATTACCGCCAAAAAATAGACAATTCGGCGTTTCCGCGAGTTTCAACTAGTGGCTCGACTGTGTGTCACACAATCGTGTTTCCGCGACAAACACTCAGAAGTGTGTGGCCTACAAGTGTGTCGCGGAAAAAGGCCTATAAACATTTAGGCTTCAGTATTAGACTAGGACATGACTTAAGATCACAAGTCGCAAAGTTGTACTAGAAATGGAACTACTGGAAATACCCTAAACATGAGCCACGATAAGTGTTGTTTTGTAAATAATCATAAATCAAACATTCCTCTGTTGGCACAAAGAAGTGGTTCTGGATGGCTTCCAAAAGGGAAAATGCATTTTTTTTTTTTAATATTGTGTCGATTTGATGAAAGGAATTGGTTTGTTGGGAGGTTTGGGATTTGGTATATTTTTCTATTTCAGTTCGAATTTAGTATTATACTAGGACATGACTGAAGACGGGTATTGAAGAGTACATGAAACTGTGTTAAACTACTTGGTGTGTATATCCAGAGTGACCTCAAATGGAATACTCACATTGACGCTCTTGTTAGAAATGGGTCGCATCTGCTGAAATCTTTCTCGGTCCTGAAGAGATTTAAGATTCCCGTGCAACAATTAGTCTTAATTTATTGTTGTTATGTCAGACCTTGTCTTGAATATTGCTGCCAGGTATGGCATCCCGGTTTGACTAAGGAGCAATCCAGTAGACTGGAGCTAATCCAGAAAAGAGCAATTAAGATTATCCTGGGCCCAGTGTACGTTAGTTATGAAGAGAGCCTTTCAAGTCTCGGTCTCCCTTCCCTTGAGCAACGTAGGCACCATTTAACAATAAGTTTTGGCCACAAATGTCTAAATTCTGAACTTCACAGATCAATGTTGCCTGAGTATGTAGAACAAAATAAAAACAGGCCCAACACGCGTACTCAAACCCACTCAACCAAAACTAAATTAACAAATTATCCAGCGGATACAACTGAAAGATATGTTAACTCGTTTGTGCCGTACTTTGTTCGTTCGTTTAATAGTTCTTAGGCGTGTTCATCTTGTATTATTTGTCATTTGCCATTGGCCATTTTATATCCCGTTGAAAGTGCTAAGTTGACTTACCTTTGCTAGCTATCTTTGCTATTTTGGTGAATAAACGATATATATATATATATATAAGACCCCCGTGAATTGTATGTAGTAGTAATGCAACTTTTTCGTAGACTTCTATGCTATTATTCAACATCATAGTATTCGGATACTACTGAGTCCGAATGTAGTATTTCATGCTATTATGCGGTGCGTGGGAAATCTGTTCCGAACTCGCTGCGACTGTACTCCATACGATTCCATGCTATCGCTGCGTCTATACTCCATACCACTGCACACGATATCGCTACGCCTGTACTCCATACCCCTGCATACGTTTCCATGCAACTACTTAAAGCTGCTAAATATAGTAGTCGTTAATAAAATAATTAACCGGTTACCGGGCGGATTTTTGCCGGCAGGGCAATAATACTAATCAGTAATCATAATTCCAGATCGGGTCAGGTCAGTTCCGTGCAAATTGGAGGAGGCAGCCCGGGAACTGTCGTAAGCTCGGTAGCATAACTAGCGTCGCATTACTCCTGGAGCCGAGTATATTGTTTTAAAATCCCACCTGAACCGGTTTAATCTGACTTACTTTTTTACTACCTTCATCTTCTGTTCCACCCAATGTGAGGTCGCATAACTGGCTTTGGATAACTATTGTATTACAATATTCTTGATATAGAAACTTGACTGATTTCTTAAATACTTATCGGTTAAGGGCAGGTACTCTCAAAATTTGCGTGGTAATGCTTTAGTATTAGGTAATACTGTTTAACTGCGGAAACGATTTATGAAATACTTCGCACTTTGCAGAAAAACGGCACTTGCAAAACAGTGGAATACAGTGATAAATTTTTAGCAACTCCAGGTCTGTTACAATTTTTTATTTCAATTCTATGGAATATTCGTAATATCACGAAGTATCACCCATACTACTACATGTAACTCTTATCGGTACCACGGAACGATCGACTCATACTACTTCCATGCGAAATCGATTCAAACTGAGATAGTCATATAAAGGAGTATGTAGGTGTATATAGTTTTATGAATCATATGCAATACCAGGGAATATCACTCATACTACTATAGCTCCGAAAAACGTAGTGCTATGTAGCAACTCAGCAGCGACTTTATCAAGAGTATGAAAGACTATCAATGCTACTCTATGCAAATGCTTCAACAAGTAGTATTAGTAGTATGTAGTAGTATAGATGCTTTTACACATTTACATTTAGCGTCGGATAAGCTTAAGTAGTAGTATGCTGTAACACGGTAGTCTTGGCCGAGAAGCATGTAGTAGCATGCAGTAACACGGTAGTCTTGACCGAGAAGCATGTAGTAGAATCAGCGATACTGCATGCTACTTTTTCGTACTACTACGTACTCCTATTTTGAGATAATTTTTCATCGGGAAGTGTTCTTTTGTAAATAAATATAAATCAAACATACCTTTGTTGGCTCAAAGAAGTGGTTCTGGATGGCTTCCAAAAGAGAAAATGCATTTTTGTTTTGTTATTGTGTCGATTTGGTGAAAGGAAGTAGTTTGTTGGAAGATTTGGGATTTGGTAAATTTTTCTATTTCAATCCGAATTATAGACTAGGACATGACTTAAGTCGCAAAGTTGTAGTAGAAATGGTACTACTGGAAATAGCCTAAATATGAGCCACGACAAGTGCTGTTTGTAGATAAACATAACTCAAACATACCTCTGTTGGAACAAACGAGTAGTTCTGGATGGCTTCCAGTTGTGGGATAAGTGGGTTTGTTCTATCACTGACAAAGCTTACAAATCCTCTGTGCATGGTATACCAATCGGCGCCACTGTCAACTCTCAGGTTACTTGGCCATCCACGATCCTGAAAAGTCACACATGACGTATTGTTTAGTGATTAATGGAATGGTGGAACCCTTCTTGGAACCAAATCCCCAAAAGAATGATTGTTACCTAACGTAATTTCGTGTATATAGAACTTGAATCAGACTTGAATTAAGAAGCATTGTGTCCTAGTTCTAGTTATTCTATATCCGCATTTTTTATATTTCAAGGTTCTGGACCATCTTCAGCAGCGAAAATTTCTGTCAAATTTGTTCTATTTTCCTTTGGTTTTCCAAGTATTTGCTACGCCTCCCCTCCCCCTGGACAGGGAAAATCCACCTCATGAAAAAGTTCCGCGTAGCTGTTCTCTACGGCTGTCCTGAAACCCATTAGCAGAGTAAAGCAAAATTGTAATCAATCAATCAATCAATCAATTTTATTACGCCATATTACGCCCTATTATTACGCCTTACGCCATAAACGAAAAAAAAGAAACCACGTAATCACCCATGGAGCTCCATGAAGTTTCCTTTTCATGAATTTTAATTACTTGGGTTGTTGTTGTAGAGTTGTTTCTATCCAGTTTATTCTACTATACTCCGTCTGGACCCAGACAGATAACAAACCAAAATTTGTTTAATTTAATTAATTGTTTGATTATACGTTATACGGCCAACATTAATCTGTTATTCTATCCTTAAGTGTATTATAATTATAGTACCTATCGTGGGCTTTCTCGTCACCGGTTAATAGTTCACCGATTTCAATCCAATCCGAAAACTCCCCTTTGCCGCAGAAGCTCGCCGATCCGTAAAAAACAGATTCTTTGGAAAATTGCACCCTTGTTGGCCTGTATATAACAACCAAAGAATAAATTTAATTCGGCTTAGAGAGCATAAAAAAGGGGACAAAACAACACAAAACGAGTTAACAGGCAAACTATAAGCCAACGACAATTAGCTCAAGAGGAAATTGTGAACCATTAGGAAAAGTCGCCAAAAAAAAGGTGTGGTGAAGATGGAGAGAAACACCGCAGCATTCTGCCAATTTTGAAACAAATTATACACACGAAATTATGAACATGCCTGCTTGTAAATATAAATCTGTGCAAAGTTTTGACGAGCACATTATTCTGAGCGATTTTTAAAAACGATTGTATTCAGTTTACCAAGTCTTATCATGTAAAGTCTTGAATATCCACGACAATTTCTTGCTCGTTTTGTATTGTAGTGTATGGTGGACTGACTAACGCTACAATTGCTATTCATTTTTGCCATGGCGAATAAATCCGAATTGAAAACAAAATTTAATTAGGGGATTCGTGACAAGTTATTCTCCTGTTGTCTTTGTTCTTTTCTTTTTTCTATTATCTTAGCTCCACTTTCTGTTGTTGTAAAATATTTTGTGGGTTACAACTATACTTACTTACTAAATAAAACAACGGTAAAGAGTTGCGAACGAAAAGACTTACTCCTATATCAAATACATAGTTGTCACACTCTACGAAATGCTCCTTAAGACGATTTTGACTCAGCCGGTTCTCGGGGAAGTTGGCATAAGACCAGAAGAAATTTCTTCCTTTATTCGCTCCATAGTATTTCTCGATGACATCAAGCTTTCTAAAAAGGTTAGACGTCAGTTTCTGTACAGAAGGGGCAGAATCACAGCAAAGTGACACTAGGAAGTAGCGCCAAGCGCCAATATGACACAACTCGAAGAGCAGCGACACTAGCATCACTAGCGATAGTGAACGTCCCCACTGAAACTCAATCAGTCTTGCACCAGCACTTGCTCCATTAACTCTCATACTCTGATTACAGCACACAAAATATTAAACCTCCACTGTTTCCTCGATCTGTGCATACCGCATCTTAGCTTTACTAGAAATTTCTAAACCCGCAAGTTCGTCTAGCTTTAAATGCCGCAAGCGTAGTGGGACGCGCTAGGACTATGGCCTGTTTGCGAAGCATAGAAAGCATAGGTTTTGGCGCTACTGCCTAATGTTATTTTGCTCTGAGCAGAATGTTCATTTACTTTTAATAAGTCCTTTAGCTCGCAGGGAATTCGCCGCCTACGGGGGAACTCATCCAAAAAATATACTCTGCTGTTGCTTAACTTACTTGGGTATCTTAGCGTCTTGAACAATTCTGCCCAAATGTTTAGTTGTGTGGACGAAAATTTGTTTCATTTTATGAGCGCATGTTTGGAGTTTAATGATTTGAGAGCTGAAATATTTGGGGAGCGAATTTTCGGGGAAGGTTGGTTGGTGGAAAAGTTCAAAGAGAAAAGTTTGTTTGGGGTTAAGGCAGCTTGGAAGGTTTTTGCGGTTAGGTTGGAAGCATAGAGAAGAGTTTTTGTAGGTAGGATTTACTAGAAGATTTTTTTTAATTAATTTGTTTTCTATCTTGTTTTATATGCGATGGCCCTCGGCTTTAAGCAAATATATCATACCATATCATGCATCCATTATTTTTATTTTATCGCTGACATTTTAGTATAGCTAAACATACTTGTGTATCTTAGACTTATAGCTTGTGACGAATCGGTTATTCCATTTTATCGATGCATTCTATTGTTGTTAAGCATACTCGGGAATCTTGGCGCTTAGAACCCATACGGCAAACGTATATTTTATTCTTACTGGAACATACTTCGGCATCTTAACGCTATTACTAGGCAAGTAGCCTACAGGCTAATAGTAAGCTCATTTCGTTAGTTATTTTTATTTTTGTACCATTCAACTCCTTTTAATTTCAACATTCTTCAAACGAAGCAGCAAACATAACGCTCCCAAGAAGGGCACAACTGTGTCCGGTGCGGGAGTGCACAACTTTTACTCACCCGTTACAAACGATGAAACGCATTTCTCGTCTTAACCTTCTCATTTCTTCCTCTTTACTCCCCCCCTCCACCAGCCCAACCCTCATTCACAATAATAAAAATGAAATATGCACCTTAAATAAAATTCCAAATAAACGTTCCACATTTACTTAACTATCCAAAAAACAATTCTATCTATTTTTAAACAAAAACTTGTTCTCCGACTCCCTGATTCTCTTCGAAAGATGATTCCACACCTTCACACCCGGATTCCTCGCAGAAGACCCTCCTCTTGACGACTCTCCAATATCATTCACCAACAAACTCAGATTTCTAGTGGTAACATGCATGATCAACATAAAAGGGTGGGCACAATCCGTTTAGACTCTTATATACAAATACTCCAATCTGGTGTTGACATATCTTTATTTCCGCTAACACAAATAACGACTTAAAACAATTAATCGTTTCACTACAATTCAGACGTTCACCTAGAACGTTCTTTCGTATTTCTTACTCTTTGTCTACGGCTCCCTCCTCTCAGTGATGTTAATGTTTTTAACCTCTTTAGCAACACATCATAGTAAGAATGTTTCAGCTAGACCTACAACGCTGACACTATCCTACGTTTACGAGTTTTAACCTTTTCTTGAGGGTGTTTGGCTTGAGCTTAGTAGCTTAGCAGCTTGTTGATACTAGTTGACATTCTTTAAAGCACAATGGGCACTAAGTATGCTTTAATTTTTACAAAATGCATCACACATACACATTTCTGACTTCCACTAGTAGCGCTTCAAAAATAAGCTGTTTTCTTGTTATCGCTTGTCATTGACTCTTCGGCGTATCGGCGGAGACGATTTCAGAGCATGGTACTGCAAGGCGCGTAAATTCAAAAACTCGCGGCCATGTACGAAAATCAATCGTTTTTCAGAGCTGAGTGATGAGAGTGCCATGGCTGCTAAAATAAACCGTCTCTGTAGCTGGAGATTGCTCCAGTGTTATCTGATGAAACGTTCTGTTGTTTTTAGTACAGAAGAAAAATTTTGCTTTCTGGATGTAAAGTTACGCCAGTGCCAAAAATGTACAAATATAATTGACCTACTTGCAGCTGATTCCAGAGCTTACAAGGAATTCTCGGTTAACACCGTTAATATGAATATTTGCTAACAATACAAATAATCCGGAGTAGATAATGACAACGAATGGATATGAAAAAAGAAACTCCAATTGTATTTGTCGAAGCTAGTAAATCGGAGTATGGCAGTCAGCAAAAAACGGCGGAACGATATATTAGTGACAATTAGTTGTCGAGGAATCTGCTGATTTCTGATGTAACATTGTATTCTAGAGGGTGGTAATCTGGTATCATGATTGTTTGATCCGCCCACTGAACTTTAAAGTGTGGTTTAATATATGACACAAAAAAGGGAGAAATTACTATCAGTTGCAAGGAATGATTCTTGGATACAAGACTGTACCTTTTTGTAAGATTTGCGCTGATAACAACATTGTACGTTTTTTTTCTAAAAGTCAGGTTTCATCTTCCGGATTCCCAGATGTCCGGGTCTTCCGCGTAGTTCAGCCAACCCTTCCAAATTTTCATGATAATGATGACAGCTAAAAGCCAGGCTTCACCTTCCGGATTTGTCTTCCGGATTCCAGACAGCCGTTTCCGTCAAGACGGATCTGGACCCAACACCCGGATCCAACACCCCAGATTCCGGATGTCTGGAAGGTGCCATAGAAGCAACCCGTTCGAGACTCACCAAATATGCAAATGAAGGAAGAAAAGGGAAAGTGATTGACAGTTGTGATTGGGATGCAAGAGATATTTGAAATGTAAAGGGGGCATCTAAGAAATGTTGAAGAACAGCAAACTTAGCTGTCATCATTATCAAGAAAGTCTGGAAAAGTTGGCTTGACTATGCGGAAGCCCCGGACGTCTGCGAATCTGGAAGGTGAAGCCTGGCTTTAATTTTGCTCTTCTTCAAAATTTCCTAGTTGCCCCTTCGCATTTCAAATATCTCTTGCATCCCAACCACAACTGTCAATCACATTCCCTTTTCTTCCTAGATTTGTATATTTACTGCGTCTCTCGATCGAATTGCCTCTATGCCCTTCGAGACATCCGGAATCTGGGGTGTCCAACACCCCAGACTTCTAGACCTTTTTGGCCTGGCTTCACCTTCCAGATTCGTCTCGACGAAAACGGCTGTCTGGAATCCGGAAGAAAAATCTGGATGTTGAAGCCTCACCTTAAGATTTATAGCTTCATTCAACAAACAGACATGAATTATTCATATCTGAAGAGTTCATCCTGCATGAATTATTCTGTGAGATAGAAACATGGCCGAAACACATGCGGTATAACATTCTTTTTTTACTATTCTCTGACTGTTAAGCATTGTCCTAATAGGTGTAATAAGCTGAATAACACTATACGCGATGTTTACGTCTTAATACACACGCCCGTTCAAATACGAACCCGAGAGGCTCTTATCAATGCAGCGAGCAGTGCTGCCAAGGTCATACAGTGTTTCGAGTTTCTGAAGATCAGAAAAGTGTTCTTAGTGTTACTTGAAGTACACCAGTACAGTTTGACGCCCAATACATTGTAAAAAGTAGTTAAATATGCGGATGGCCAGCATTGGTCTTCGAAGTAGCATTAAGCAGTCGCAGCAGAACAAAACGTGTTATTTTGAAGAAAAGCTGTTTCTTCAGCTTCCAACAAAGTAGAACTTTACTGCTTCCCGCGGCAACCCTGACGACGCTGCTCCTTTCCTCGGCCCGCTGGCGGAACCAACCAAGCGATCTGATTGGCCCTGCGTAAGCCAGAATGGAACGCTAGTCTATTCTCCTTATTCACGTTATTACAGCGCGCTCCGAGGAAAAGAGGAATCTGTAATAAGTCTTATACGCGGTAATACACCTTATTACACCTATTAGGACAATGCTTTAGGTAGATTGTTAGTCCGAAACAGGAGAAGATCCAACCTGATGGTCTGCCATTTCTTGCAAAATGAAAAACAACTTTTTGAAACTTCCCATGTCTTTATGAATGAAAGAGTTGCTAACGGAGCTTGAAGCTTTTGGCGAAGTATGTGTTACAGAATCAACCAAAAAAAGGCACGACACGGCATGGTGCAGGAGACCCGAGTACTTAAAAAAGACACGCGTACTAAAAAGAGTAATGGCACTACTAAGCGTGAAAGCTCAAAAAGGCAAGGTGGACTGTCAGAGGTTTCACAACAGATAACACGAGGATGCGCGGTTTTAAACGGATAATGCGTAACAGATAACAGTTCGGTTGTTATCTGTTTGTGTTTCAAAATGTTATGCATAATAAGCGTTACCATCAGGAAGAACCCGAAAAACCGCCAAAAAGTATGTTCTGCGTTTTCCGACATCATGACGATAAGGAATAAAGTCAGTAAATGCTTTTATGGCTCTTCCTACCTAAGCTTGTTACGCACAACATTTCATGCATAGAGTTTTCAAACAAAACAGATAACATCAAAAGTGTTATCTGTTAGGCATTATCTGCTTAAACCGCGCATCCTCGTGTTATCTGTTATGAAACTTCTAACAGTGTGTAGGAGGCCCGAGTACTAAAAAAAGACGCGTAAAAGCCAGGCTTCACCTTCCAGATTACCAGACGTCCGGCGCTTCCGCATAGTCAAGCCAACCCTTCCAGATTTTCATGATAATGATGACAGCTATATTTGCTGTTCTTCAACATTTCCTAGATGTCCCCTTTACATTTCAAATATCTCTTGCATCCCAGTCACAACTGTCAATCACTTTCCCTTTTCTTCCCCCATTTGTATATTTGTAGTGTCTCTCGAACAGGTTGCCTCTATGGCACCTTCCAGACATCCGGAATCTGGGGTGTCCAACACCCCGGACTTCCAGACGTTTTTGGCCTGGCTTCACCTTCCAGATCCGTCGCGACGAAAACGGCTGTCTGGAATCCGGAAGAAAAGTCTGGAAGGTGAAGCTTCGCTTTAATCAAGACAGTCATGGCACTACTAAGCGTGAAAAGCTCAAGAACTAAAGGAAGAATTCTGGAAACGCCTGAACTCTGGTCCTAAGAAATGTGTAGACAGTGCATGCCTCCTGGTGTAAGCATGCCTTCTTTTATGCCATGTCTCTTTTTAGTCTGTGCCGCTTCTCAGTACTCGTCCCTTTTGCATCAGCATGAAACGTGCCGTACCTATTTTTCTACGATCCCTGTGTTTTGTGACTGCCAAGACTCGGCTCAGCCGGAAATGTACTAAGAAGTCGTAGGTGGAAAATGAAATAATAGCGAAAGATAGGGATTTCAGAATCTTATATCGACATGATGGAGCTAGGAAAAATACAAAAGGCAGCAGAAGCACCAGGGTCTCGCAATCATAAATATTCAAGCGTGCACAATGTTGCAAATCCACTGTAAGTTGCAAATCAGCAGTGATTTCAAGTTTTTGTATCCTCCTCAGACCTGCTCATTTTCACTGTCTTTTTTTCTGGTGTGCTGTCTATGTCTGGTGTGCTTCTCGTTTGCCTGATATTTTGCATCTGTTTTCACAACTAATTTATTTAAACATTGCCTCGGTAGATGAAGCAATTATAAAGGTAGTTTCGCGTAGCATATCGTGTTTATGAAGTACGTTGACTCGAGAAATAGAGCCAGAGAACATGCAATGTGCAAATGTTCAATGTAGAAGAAGAAACTATTGCAGAGTCTCCGCATCTGTATGATGTAAAGCTTGTTTTTGGACCATTTGTTTGTTTTTCTTTCAGGATTGGTCAGGAATGACATGAACAAGATCTGAAGCTAACTATGAGATTGCATGGCATAGTGATGATGATGATGACGAAATTTTAATTACGCACTTAAAAAGAGGAAAACAGTGCAGTATAGACAAATAAAAGGAAAAAATACACTGGGCTTTCAATAATGTAGTAAATGCACGAAATCAAAATATAAACTTTAAAAAAAAGAAAGAAAAGGGACTAATCGGGTCTAAAAAATCTTCTTCCTAGATGGAGTGCGGAGAAATGGCCTAGGGCAGAAACGTGAAGGTCCTGGGCAATTGAAGATAACTTCGCACAAGGGTCAGAGGTTTAACTCGCTTTGTATTTCTTTGAATACAAAATGAGTATTCGTCTTGCTTTTCAAAGTAACATCATTAAATTCCTTTCTTCTGATGGTTTAGATATTTTACAACTGCAAATATTTTCTGCTCTTGTTTTCAGCTACTGCTTAATCTCTTGAAACTGCTGTGTGATCTTTAAACGGTCTTTTTCATCGTCTCTGAGAACAGTCCGAAACTTGTAGCGCTCTGCGTAAATAGGAAACTTCGATGAAACTAGTTCTTTGTTGCATGTTTATCGTAATAACAGTGCCGATGGACATTGCCGTTTTTTGCATATTTTCGCGAAATTGGCTGGATTTCCTGAACAGCAATTAAGTCATTTCTTTCTGATTATGTTTTTACATCGATGTAATCACCGTCAGTTCAACTACCCCATCTCGACATTAACTTGCAGGCTCAAAGGTCTGAGAGCCTGAAAATTTGTTTCTACGCTTTCCGAAGGTTGTCATATATGGTGAGACGAGGATCCATTTCTTTGAATACTGGAGGAAAATTTAGCTACGGAACCTTGTACTTGTACTATATTTACATCCTCGCATGCACGGGATGGTAGTATACAACATGGAGTCAACCTTAATCAGTTGATTAAAAGGTGCTAACTCAAAAGGACGAAGGTAAACGAGTTCTTACCCCATTTGTTCACCTAGTGGGAAGAACTCGTATAATCCCTAGACATATTATTTATAGAGCTGGGCTGGATCTGAGTAGTTGAAGGTGGGTCTCGGAAATTTTATTGCATGTATAACTCTAGAACGAATGATCCGATTCGGATGGAACTGGACATACAATAAGGCATACATAACTCTTGAACGGGAGAATCGATACCGTGCATTTTTGTTTCAAGCCAGGACTGCGTACGGTAATGGTAGGGGGGTGAAGGGGGTCCCCGGAAATGTGTTGACCCACTTACAGTCGAGGGATTGGGACGTGACTTGGCGGGAAGAACAAGAATAAGCCCTTGATGTATCATTTACAGAGCTTGGAAAAATCAGTTGGACGGGGTCCCGAAAATCGTTTAACTCTCGAACGAGTCATCCGACTCGGATAAAACTTGGCATGTCGAAGATGTTTCCAGGTCTGGACCAGATCCGGCAACTGTTTGGGGAATTGGGGCGGAGGGGATAATGCTACACAGATGACTCTCGGTTTAACGATCCGATCTAGATTTACAGTTAAAATTTATAGTTACTAATTTATAGTTGGCAAGTGTACATGTCCCCTACAACTTTATTCGACTTGTCTTTACCGGGTATGGTCACTGTGGGGGAACTGAAATTCGTCAGTGGTAATGAGTCCTGGTTTTAACTAGAGACTTGGGTTAGTGTGAGCTGACATTACACATAGTAGAATGCTTCTGTTTTAACTCGATTCAGTTCAATTAGTTTACAGCTTACTCTGTCCGAAAGTGATTGAGCTTACGAGGTCTAGGAGCTACAAATGCGGAGCACCTTGAAATTACATCTTCCAGCTGATTTGACTCAAGTTTATTTGGAATTCTTATTTCTGTGTACCTTTTTTCACACTTCGGCCAGCTGATGGGTTACAAACAAATATTAAATGGGTTACAAATAAATATTAAAGCACAACTCTTACTAGAAATGATCTTTTCCCTACAAAATGGATCAGAAAAAACGTTTTCGAAAATACCATTACTTTCCACCTGAAACTAGCGATTATCTTGTTAGCGCTTGTCGATTGTATACAGCCGTCCTGCTCTCCGACGCGGCGGCTGGGTGCAAGAGATTTGAAAACTGAACGTGCCTTGGTTAAAAATGGAAAAACTAAGCAAATAAAAGAAGTAATAAACAGAAGATTATCACATCCTTATGTGTGAAAGAGTTGTCAGCGGACAATGAAGATTCCCGAAAACTTCTCGTTGGGTGACGGGAAAACTCGCCAAGGCCGAAAAATCGCTAAAAATTTGTATTTACGAAACGAAGAAGAACTTTTAGAAGCTTATAATTCCATACGGAAGCTAAGTATATTATAAAAGGCAGGATAAGCAAGAGGGCTCCTTTAATAATAATAATTTTAATTTTACAGTTCCTTAAAAAAAAAACATACACAACGCTCCCAAGAAGGGCACAACCGTGTCCTGTGTGAGAGTGCACAGCGTTCACTCACTCATTACAAACGGCAACACACATTTCTCGTCTTACCATTTTCTTTTCTTTTTCTTTACCCCCCGCCCCACCCAACACCTTTCAGCTACAGCCACAAATAAAATAATGTAGGGTCTTGAATGATGCAATTGCTGAGGTACAGAGGTCCACATTAGATCACAGACAAGCCATTCCAAACATATATCACAAGACTGCAAGACCTGTTTATCGCTTTGCATGTCATTCCATACGTCTGGTTGCAAGAGTTTCCATGCAGCAATCTGTAGAACCAAATTGGAAACTTGAGAGACGATGAAAGATATATTGCAGTACAATTGCAAAGTAGTGCCTTGAACTTTCACCTACTATATCATTTACAGTTCAATAAAGGTAAAAAAAATCAGCAATTAAAATCAAATTCAAGACTCAAGGAGACTCACAAAAATATAATTTGCCGTATAATTGCATCACAAAATTGCATGAGAAGTGCATTAACCTTGAACAGACATTACTGCTCAATAAAGTTGAATAAAATCAGTAATAACATGTCTTGTTGTGCGTCTCTAACGCCTTGACTCACTTGCCGAAAACAAGAACTGTCTCCGATGCAAAATTTTTCTGTTATTCAGTTTATATATGCGTGGGAACTGTTTCCAAAAACATGGTAGAAAAAGGTTTTGAAAAAAGTAAACTTCTCAGACATCAGGGGTACTTATGTAAACGAGATTGACCTTGGTTATCATAAACTGTATTATTTGGATTGTATTAGTGGTGTTCAGTATATCTACAGCCGTCCTCACAACGCAAAATTCTACTATGACGTGACGCGGACAATTTGAATGTCAATACAAACACGGCTTTGCAGTGGCCAGTGATCAGCTCGCTGAAGGTAGCTCACTGCGTGAACACTTATTTCTTAAATCGTTTTCGTCAAGCATGCAACAAAGGCACAAGCGCATATAGGTACCACAAATAAGACAGGGAAATTCCACTGTATGAAAATCTATTAATCGTGGATAGCAGAGCACCGATGTAACGAATTTCATCGGGTCTTCAAGCCTCTTTAAGTGAATTAGGGATAAGTAACTAGATTGCCCTATCTCATCCCATTTCAGTTAAGCTTTAAGTGAATAAGTGAAGTACGACTAGACTGACGTATCTCAGCCCCAATCGATTAAACTTGGCAGATGACAGATCTTTAAATCGTGAAGGAATATGTGGGCCAATAATGATTATAATAATAGTAATTTATTTATGACCCATCATATACTCACAAAGAGAAAGACGGAGTATAAATACACAAAAAGAGGAAAAAGTAATGTACGAAAAGATATAACAAAATACAAAAAACAACACGAAACTATCTTCTAACAAATTAACCTAATAACGAACAAAAAAATAAAAAGAAAGAAAAACAACAACGACAACGCCAACAGAACCAGAACTAGAACAGAAAACCCTTACAAGGGTGGTTCAGAGGATTTTCTGACATCTTAGAAAAAAATAGTAATGGAAACGTACTTACTGAACAGGGAAACAGGATTCGCTCAAATTTATGTAGAAATCCCAGTCTGTTGCCCAGTCAAGCAGCTCTATCATTCCAGTCCTGAGAATCTGGTAAAGAGAGGGGGCGCCCCAAATTCCCTTTATCCTCTGTTTCTGCATTCTGATGTTAGGGAATTTTTCTTCCAGCTTCTGAAGTTCGCCGTATAAATACGTCTAAAAAAATTGAAATATTGTAAAGGTTCACTTTATGTATATACTTTATTTATGACCCACCACGTTCATTCATTCATTTATTTATTTCCCTCAAAGAATATATAATAAGGAGTACTAAAAAAAAAAAAAAACACTTTCACAAATAACTTTCAAAACAATAAATAACAATTGACGTGCATTAAACAACACACTGTACTTACTTAACTATTAACTTTTATTGAAAAACACATGCACAAGGAGGGAAAAAGGGAAAAAAGGAAAAAACATTACAAATTAAAATCAACACAACGCTATTTTTTATATTATGAAGTATCAATCAAACCCCTTCCACAATCCTTATCATGTACTCGCAAATACTAATTGCGGAAGTAACATGAAAGAAGCCCAACGAATGTGTTTGAAATTGGCTTTGAGTACAGTATTGGGGTTATACTCTTGATGACTATCTCTCCCTGCCGATGCAGAATCTCCGAGTACCTGCGGAAGAAAGCAAGAAGCGGTGTCACAGCTGCTCCCAAAGATCGCCGTGATTGTTTGACACAGGATTTGAGTCGTTGAGTTTGAGTCGTTACAGACACGCTTACTCCTTCTTCCTGAGGATCACTGGCGTGTTTTTTTTTTCATTCAATTCAGTTTATTTCCAAACCATTCACGGACTAGCCGAATTTTCGATTTTTTGTCAATAAAAATAACTGTATCAAGATAAAATGACGTCAAACGTAGAGTGAATAAATACAACAACAGCAATGATGACGTCAAACGTAAAGTGAATAAGTACAACAACAACAACAAAACAAGATTCTCAGACAGCAATAAAAGTTAGTAAGAATTTAAAAAACAAATGAAAATTTACTTAGTCATAGAGTATTGACAACTGCTGGTCTTTGTCAAAGAAAAAGGTCTATTGGTAAGTTTTAAAGCTAGAAGCGGTGAACAGTTTACAAAGCATTTATCTGTGTCGTGTTTCGACGATAAATATGTAAAAAAGGAACTTTATTCTTCATCTTGGGCAACTCCCAAAGATTTGTACCGTTAGCCATGAACTTGTCTTTGTCTCCATTAGGTGTTGTAGACTGAATGAGATAGTGAGGCGATCAAGCGTCCCTCCATCAGAGAATTTTCTGGTCGGAGATTTTATGTGTCAGTAATTCCGCTGATCCCTTTCTCAGCTGACTTCCTGCAAGGAGGGCGCTCCTCTGGGACTTGTGTCCTTAGCGTGCTTGTTAACTTTTGCTGTGTGTTTGTATGTTATGTGTTTGTATGTATATGGCCTTTGGCTGAAAAAAAGCTATTACATATTATATATAATAAATGTAATTGCGCATCTATTCAAGACTGTTATTTGTCTGCGTGCGTTTTGTATCTCCCCTTTGTGGTCTGTTCTTAGAATTACTGACCGGCAAAAAATCAGGATCTCGTACTTCAAGTACTGCAAGTTTCTTCTAAGATTGCCATTATAGATAGTCCTTTACCCGAAGCTGACTGCGAATCATATTTGACGGTGGAAAACGGATAAGTCAGCTACATTTTACTAGAGCAACAAGGGTCTAAGAAAATTTAATATTTTATTAGAGCAATAAGGGTCTAATATAATGTAGCTGACTCATCCGTTTTGCACCGTCAAAGAAGATTGCCATTATGGGTTGGAAACACTAAAGTTTGCAATAGTAATCGTGTTATTGACCCTACGTCTGGAAAACATCAAAAAGAGCTCGGAATTTGTGCTGTTCGAATATCTCCTAGCCCGTGTTGTCTGGTTGTCGTGTTGTCATGAAGTGTGTCATAGAATATTACTGGAATTTGAATACTTATGTATTTGCGTGTTTTATTGACTCCCGAAAAGCTTTCGACAGAGTTAACCATGAAATTTTGATAAAGAAATTGTTGGCAAGAGGTGTCCCATATCATTACGTAAATCTTTTGATTCATTGGTTAACAACCCAGAAATTCAAGATCCGTTGGGGAGATATTTACAGTGAGTCTTTTTCGGTGCAAAACGGAGTACGTCAAGGAGGTGTATTGTCTGCGTATTTATATACGTTTTATGTAGATGAGCTAAACCTTAGTCTGAAAGCGTCAGGCTTTGGTTGCCATATTGGACGAGTTTGTTTCAATAACCTAAGTTTCTCAGATGATCTAGTTCTGCTAGCCACAAGTGTGTCAGCTTTAAATAAACTGCTAGCGATTTGTGATGAATTTGCCCATCAGCATGATATTATTTATAATACGTCAAAAACTTTCTGCATGTTATTTCGCCCGAAAAGTCTGCGGAAAATAAAACCGCCCCAGGTATTTTTGTCAGGAAATGTAGTTAGTTTTGTGGATGAATTTATGTACCTAGGGTTCATATTCTCTAGCGATCTTAGTGATGATTGTCACCTCAAACACTTGTACAGATCTCACTGCATCCGAGCCAATATGTTAATAAGACGGTTCAGCAATTGCTCTACTGAGGTTAAGAATCTTCTGTTCCGGAGTTACTGCACTTGTTTGTATGGTGTTGGCATGATCTCGTCACATACGTTTAAGGCGTTTACTACAATACGCGTGTGTTACAATAATTCCTTCCGTCTCCTACATTCTCTGCCATCTTGGTGTAGCGCTACGGAAATGTTTTCTGATGCTACACTGCCTGATTTTGCGGAGGTAGTTCGCAAGAGCCGGGAATCCATTAGACTCCGGGTTGTACATAATTATTGCGGTAATAGTCTTATCGAGGGAGTGAGTACCCCATTTATGCAGTTATCGTTACCCATCTGGGATAAGATCAATTCTGATCTTTTTGGTTTCCCAGGTGGGTAGGTGATATTCTTTATATTACTGTTATTGTTTTTGTTTGTATTTTTGTATTAGGCTAGTCAATATGGAATTTCTTTTTCCGGATTAAAGAGTATGTATGTATGTATGTACTTCCTTACCATTCAGATACACGGATAGATGCTCTATTGTAGTTTTGGGTGTGTTACGTTCATATTTTTCTCTTTATCTTCTTTCCTTATGTACTCAGTGTTTTTCACTTTCTTGTTCACGGACAAAAAAGTTAAATAAAACAGAAGTAGTCGGACTTGGCAAACACAATGTTTTGTCGCTAGAACACTCTGACTAACTATCTTTGATGATTTATTCTTTTCTGGATGACCATTGCGCTAAAGAACGGGTGACCAAGGAGGTCACGACAATCTTCCATTCTCCCACCCCTCCACCATCCCTGCCCCCCACGGACGCCAACTGTGTAGTCTTAGATTCAGCTCAAGATGCAGGGATTGACTTGACCGAATACTAAGGAGAGGAGGAAAGGTTACGAGCACGTTCTTCAAGTCGTGAGCTATGTATCGTATAAAACAAGTTGTTAAAAACAAGTTGTTAATATCACTAGGATAAAGGCCAGCCAGATGGTTCTTTATCGAACTGTGTTGCCTTTTTTTTGGCAACTCTTTGTATTCTCAAATACTTGAGACGGACGGACAAGAAGTTCTGTAAAGTAGAAAGGAATTCCGGTCGACTCGAAAGGATTCCGTTCATGAAGACGACTAGAAAAAAAGTCTAGCGGGACGAGAATTCTTTCATGATGAAAGGAATTCCGGTCTACTTGAAAGGAATCTCGTCGGAGGCGCTGGTAAAAAAGACAAAAAAAGGTCTAGATAGCTTTTGAGAGCAGCAGTCATCAGTACTGATGTCTTAAATGCTCTCAAACATTTTTTTTTACTGGCTAGTTATTTTTGTCAGATTTTTTGATTTGAAGAACTTTTTTCCCTCTGCGTGTAAATATAATTTTGTCACGAAGATCGGATACTGTTCAAGTTTTCCTGTACCTGTAAACGCTGCATTATTCCAACTATTGCAAATTCCTTACTTTCCTCGGCGAATAGTGAGAACTGCCGTCATCTGGATCCATTTTATGTGAGAAAATCAAGTTAAAACAATTCCGCTCCAGTTGAAGAATTTACTAATTTGGTGAAACCTAAAACAAATTTTACCCATTGATCCTTGCTCGAAGGAGTCCAACGGCGTGTTCCACCCTACGCCCCGTAGTTACTACGTAAGGCTGGAACAAATTTTTCCATTTTCGGCAAAACATCGTGCCACAGGCTAATCGGGTAAATAACGTCACAGAGATCGTAGTTATCGCGCTTACTACAATCCCAAACAGGTAAGAAAATGGTGACTCTTAGTTACTATTTCGAGAAGGTTGGAACGATAAGCGTAGTAGTTTTTCACAGGGTTGGAAAGAAAATTTTAACTAATAGTTATTATTGTTAGAAGGGTGGAACACGCTCCCAGTATCGCCACTGTTGATCTGGGATCATGATTCGAGATCGACTAAAAACGGAAACGGAACGGAACGACACGGTACAGGAGGAACGCGTACTAAAAACAGGAAGAACATACTAAAATCGAAAAACATTGCACCAGGAGGAACACTACTAAAAGGGGGAACGCTTAACCGTCCTTCCTTTTTAGTAGTTTACTTTGGGGATCGACTAAAAACGGGAAGGGAACGGAACTTGGCCGCGTTTCATGCAGCGCCCTGTTCTTTAGTACTTGTTGCAGGAGGAACAAGTATTAAAAACGGGAATGCAGGAACCCTGTTCTTTGGCAGTTCCATTTTCATCAGAAGGCAGTCCCTGTTTTCAATCGGTTCAATTCACAGGTTCAAAATTGCATCAATGGCAGAAATGACGCAGTATTTCAAAGCTTTTTGGCAAACTTCAAGATTTCTTGTTTGTTATACGAACATTAGCTCATGTATAATTTTATATACATAATAATTTTTCATCAAGTAACGTATTGCGTTTTCTTTGTCTGATTTTCAATCATTTAGTTTTTTAAAAATCGATGAATCTACGTCACTTAAAAAAAGGAAATTATGGGATCTGACCCCTGCCAAGCTTTAACTAACGGTCATTTCGAAACACATCTCTTGTCGACCAAACAAACTGGAAAAAAAAACTGAAAAAAAAACTGAAAGAGGTACAAAATTTCGTGGGCGCCAGGATGTCTCGTTTTTTGGGGCCAAATGTCATGGGTTCCGTTGGTACAAAGATATCCTATAGCACTACGCTCTGCAATAGTCTTCACAGATTATCTCGTCCCTCGATAATCTACTTTTCTGTATATACTCCTTTTACAACTATACGGCATTGTAGAAACCATAATTGCAGCTGAATTTAGAGGATTATTGAAGTGTCTTAAGCCACTAACGTTGAATGAATGGCAAGAAAATGCAATCGTCTGCACAAGGAGAAGCCTAAGGTTGGATAAAAAGGATGCGCTGGGGATGGCAGAAAAATTGGAGGCACGCGCATTGTGCACTAGTGGAATAGGCTGCCTCGATAGCAGCTTATTGTGCTATCAAGACGTGAAAATAGAAACTGATCATCTTTTCTCTTATGCAGCTCTAACTTCAATAGCCGCCTGCTTGGGTTACTCAAAATAGACAAGAAGTAACGCGGAAAATCCTGATGCAGCTTGTTACACCGACTTTAAACAATGCTGAATACCCGAAAATCTCTTTTTATGGCACTTGCAGCCTCTGGCTCAAGTGCCATATACCGATCACAATTCCGTCTGTCGGTCTGTCGGTCTGTCAGTCTGTCGGTCGGTCCGATATTTTTGTCCCACTTATCCGAGTTAGGGTACTTCCAGATGTGCTAGGACAATGAAACTTGGCAGGCAGATCAGGGACCCGACCAAACTAATCTGGACATAATCAGTTTCCCGATCCGACCATATGCGGGGGAGTGCGGGGCGCTGGAAACTTGAAAATTTAGGGCATTTTGTCACTTTCTTTTTAGTTAGGGTACTTCCAGATGAGCTAGGACAATGAAACTTGGCAGGAGTATCAGGGACCTGACCAAAGAAACCTGGAAATAATAAGTTTCCCGATCCGACCATATGCGGGGGAGTGGGGGCGCTGGAAACTTGAAAATTTAGGGCATTTTGTCACACTTTTTCGAGTTAGGGTACTTCCAGATGAGCTAGGACAATGAAACTTGGCAGGAATATTCAGGGACCCGACCAAACTAACCTGGAAATAATCAGTTTCCCGATCCGACCATATGCGGGGAATTGGGGGCGCTGGAAACTTGAAAATTTAGGGCATTTTGTCACACTTTTTCGAGTTTGGGTACTTCCAGTTGTGCTAGGACCATGAAGCTTGGCAGGCATATCAGAGACCCGACCAAACAAACTTAGAAATAATCAGTTTTCTGATCCGACCATTTTGGGGGGGGGGAGTGGAGGGCAGGGGAATCCGGGAAATTGAGAAGTGTGTAACTTTCGAACGGGTGATCGGATTGTAATGAAACTTCATAGCTGAATACAATATATATCTGTAATGTCCCGTTTAAAGTCTTGACCGGATTCGGTAGTCAGGGGGGAGTTGGGGGGGGGGGGGAGACGGGAAATTTCAACAAACGGTTAGAATGGAGGGATCGGAGCGAAACTTGCTGGGAAGAACAAGCATCTGCTCTAGATAAGTCCTTTAGACCATTGTACTGGATCCGGACACTTAGGGGGGGGGGGGGGGGGTCCCGGAATTCCGGTGATGGTGGTTTTGGGGATTTTCATGATGAAACTTGGCAGGCATATCAGGGACCCAATCGAACTGACTTCAAAATAAAAATTTTGTCGATCAGATAATGGTGGGGGGAGTGGAGGGAGGGGAATCCGAAATTTTCAGTCATGCGTAATTTTGGAATGGGTGATCGGATTCGAGTGAAATTTAAGAATTGAGCAGAGGACATTTCTCCGATGATTTTTTTCATATCCGGACCGGATCCAGCAACTATTGGGGGGGGGGGGGGGGGGTAAATACGTGACCCGTTTAGAATGGAGGGATCGGGATGGAACTTTGTGGGAAGAACAAACAGATGCTCTAGGTAAGTTATTTGCTGAATCGGATTGGCTACGTGCACCGCGGGGGAGCTGGGGGGGGGGGGGGTTGACCGGAAATCTCGAGAAACGGTTAGAATGATGGTATAGGAGTGAAACTTGCTGGGAAGAACAAACATCTGGTCCATGTAAATCTTTTACATAATTTGACTGGATCCGGATCCTGGATTCCCGGAATTCCGTTTTTTGGGGGATTTTCACGACGAAACTTGGAAGGCATATCAGGGACCCGGTCAAACTGACTTGGAATAAAAAAAATCCTCGATATTATAATCTTGGGGGGAGTTGAGGGAGGGGAATCCGGAATATTGAGTCATGCGTAACTTTGGAACGGGTGATCGGATTCGAGTGAAATTTAATAATTAAACAGAGGACATTTTTCTCTGGTGACCTTTTTCATTTCCGGACCGAATCCGGCAATTATTGGGGGGAGGGCGGAAAATACTTGACCCGCTTAGACTGGTGTGATCTGGATCGAACTTCGTGGGAATGACAAACAGATGCTCTGGATTAATCATTTACAGAACCGGATTGGCTCCGGTTATTGTGAGTGGAGTTGGAGGAGGGGGGGGGGGGGGTCTGGTATTCCGCTGATCGCGCGTTAAGGTACTTCCAGATGTGCTAGGACGATGAAACTTCGCTGGAATATTGGAGACTCAACAACATTTGCTTAGAAATTGCTATTTCCCAAATCCGATTATTCCTTAAAGTACCAATCTTACCGCAAAGTAAAAAAAATACTTTTAAGCAATATATGCATTTTCGTGATGCCCATCAGCCCATTAGCAGTTTTGCCTCAAGGGTTTTGCTTATAAATGAAGTTCCAGCTCCCTTAGAGTGCGCATCTCAACCGCAAAGTCGAAACTTACTTTTGATCAATCAAATCATCTTGACACATGCAAGTGCCATATGAGCTTACAGCTCTTGTTGTTTCGGGTGTTGCAAAGTGTTGTGACCGGTTCCGGTAACCTCCGCCCTCCGGTGAAATTTCAACGCCGAATCAGGTGGTTTGTACCGGGGGGGGGGGGGGGAGGGGGGTACTGGTGGATGATGTCATCGAGCGGTGTGGGGGTCGACTAGACCCGTGGTATCAGTGAACATCCCTGTTGCCTTACCTGCCTTGCATCTACGTGTATCAAATAGTAGTGCTTCGGTGAGTAAATGGCTTGAAGCATTTGTTTGATTTGTCGGAGTTTACGTCCGTTGACGCCAATATGGAAAGCCAAAATCGCCGGAGCCGTGTCGCTCTCTGGTTCCTTTGCTTCCTCGATTTCTAAAAAGAACTTTTATTAGATTAGATTGGACTATTTGGTTGTGGATGTTCCAGAACATCTACTTAAAATATCAGAAAAAAAATGCCACATTGTTTTTGTATTTATCACGGCCTTATGCAAAAATACAATAAGCCGTGAATGCATTTGTAAGACTGTGTCTAGAAAGTTTGGAAAATGTGGAAAGTGAAGAATAATTATCGAATAGAGGTATGTTTATATGAACAGTACTTAAATGTGAACGGTGCAGTTTTGGGCTAAATGGTAGAAGTGAAGTTCCAAAATGTCTATTCAGTTGTTTTCAGAGGCGCTTCATTACCTACTTTAGCTAACTCATAGTTAACTTTAGTCACAGCAAGTGCATGAATATGGCGAATTCCAAAGTCAACAAACGCTCGAATAAGTAAGCTATACCTCTACTGTACAATAATTAAGCTGTGCAGAAGTAAATAATGGTAGAAAAGATAAACTAAATACTAGTTATAGTTACTAGTATATTGTGTCGGTGAAGGACACTGCTACTTCGGCCATTGTCAAGAGATAATTAGATTTGATTATAAAGTGCTTGAGGAACATATTGTTTTTGGGATCCCAAAACGTAAGTGAAGGGATACCTATGACATCGCAAGTGTCCGTCTGTCCATCTGTATGTCTGTCTGTGAGCACGATAACTCTCGAAGGGAATGAGAGATTTTGATGAAATTTGGTGTAAGGATTCTTTGGCTCAAGGATTAGGTCAAGTTCGTAGGTGGTCTTTGTAGCCCTACATTTAGGGGTGGTAAGGGGCAAACAAAATATTTTCAAACAGCTAATGTGGTAGCTGATTCTGGAGTCAAATGACATGCCGACCACGATAATGAAAACCATTTTCTCGCCGAAGAAGTAGTTCGTCCGGAATCCGGCAAAAACCGGAAAGTCGGTTAAAAGTAAAAGTTTCATTTGAAGTTGATTAAATGTTGGATTTAGGGGTAAGAAAACATGGTGAACACTTATGTGAAAAGCATTTTCTACCTGGACAACTAGTTCGCCTGAAATCTGGCCATCACTTTGACGTTGCCCTGGACTGCCACAGTATTTTAAATTAAAATCTGATTCTGTTGAGAGACTTTTTTTCATAGGCTCTCGTTATGTAACTCGTAACTCGATCAGTAAGGCCACCCAGTTTGAATTTCGTCAAGGTCGTGGTTATTCCGTCTGCAAGACGAAATATCGAAGACGCTGATACATGCCTTGATGCAAAATAAGTACAGATTTGATCCAGAACCAGCAGCCAAGATTTTTTTTTTAGTTTAATACTCTTTATTATAAAGAACAGACTTTTAATGCTAAACTACATGAACACACCTTCCGTAACCCTCTTACCATCCTATATACGTGTAGCTGACACTTCTGAGTGCAGGAAAGCCTGAACGGGCCTGTGGGGGCAGTAAAGAAAACCCTCACTTTACGTAAAGTTTCACATACTTTTTCAAAAAAGAGAAGAAGACCGAAAGAAGAAGAACATAAAGAAATAAAGTAAGAAAGCAAAGGAAAAAAAACAACAACAACAGCAAACAATAAGCGAGAAATCACGCCATGTACTAAAATTACCAATCAACGAAACAAATGGAGTAATATTTTATCAGTGGTGGTCTGTCAAGAAATGTTTCTTTAGTCGGTCGTTGAACTGAGCAAATTTTTTTTTTCTTGAAAGCTGGCAGCTCCGTCAGAAAAAAAGTTGCAACTGGTTAGAACTCACCTGACACTCCAGTCGAGTATACGTTGATAGCCAAATCACCTCCACAGTTTTGCAGTTGGTTTCCCGGGCACACTATGTTGCAAGATCTGAAATCTAGCTCTGTGAAGGCGCTTATTTTGTATCCGCAGTGGCACTCCGTTCTAAAAAAAAAAAGATATTTTTTCCACTGCAAATATTTCTGTCCCATACATTTCACAAGTGAATATTGCGGTAACGCCGTTTTGTCTGTTTTTTTTGGTATAATTTTCAATTACCTGTAAATGGAAATAAAATCTCAATAATTAGGAAATCGGGCGAAGGTTCGGACTATTCTGTACTAGACAAAGATCTTCAGTTTTGCGTATCTAATTATGTACTTTATTTCCTTAATAGCTTGTAATATTCACGCTAGCGCTGGATCGTCATTCACGCAAATAATATATGACAGTTACATGAGTAGACATTTCATCTACATATACATCTTGAAAATATAATTTGACTTAACTAGAATTAAAATATTGGGTAAAATACGGTACAAAAGATTTCAGGTAACGAGCTGTCGAGTTTATGGGTGGTCTTTCTAGTCTCTGGGAATCAGTTTCCCTCTGCCTCTGTCGCGTATTGGGCCTGCTATTTGCTGTAGTCTCAAAGTCAGGTAGAATGGCACGATGAGCATGTGATGCCATACACTTGCTCGAGTCACTCAACTCAAGTAGATAGCTCATATAATTAATTTGAAGCTAAAAGTGAATTTCCCACCAAATCCCGAGTCACTAAACCATCAGCTCAAGGATTGCTTGTCAAATTTTAGCCACAGTGCGAGACACAAAAACATTGTCGGAGGCGGGAAGGCAGCAGGTCTAGGCCCCCCGCCCCCCGGGGAGTCCAACCCGGTACCAAACCACTAGTCCCCCCAACCCGCTACCAAGACACCCCTAGCGAAAAACACCAGGTACCAAATTCCCCTCATCCTCCTCATCCTCTCACCGGGGGGGGGGGGGGTGTTTTGGCCGGGGAAGGGGCTTTTAAACTGCGGGGTCTCTGTCCGGGGGGGGGGGAGTCGCTGGGGGGGGGGGGGGTAGCCGTAACCCAAATACAGCATAGAATAGTAGTAGATAGAATAAAACTTTAATTAAAAAATATGGCTTATCATAGCAAACTGCCAAATTTTATATTTTTAGCCAAATTTTATATTTTTATATTGTAAGGTACACTGTTAGCAAATAAACACATTATACAATCAACAAAAGGACGACACACTTTAAGTCAAGTTGAGTTAAAAAGGGCCACAAAACTAGGCACAAAACTCTTTTTATAACGGTCTGTTTTAGCAAAAACAGGTGTCAACTTTGGAACCTTCACAGCCGCTTCTCTCGGGAGGCGTATTCGTTCGGGAGCATATGGAAGAGGCAAAAGACGGCTGTGGAGAGGATGTTTTAGAAGCTTTTGACCAAAACTGAGGGAAAGGTTTTGCCTTCTTTTAGCCAAAGTTTGAAGATTAAATTCTTTCAGGTAGTAAGAGTATGGAAGCTTGGGTCCACCATAAATTATCTGAAGACATCTCAGCATCTTTGATGGATCGCGGAAAATGCCTTAGGTAGCTTTTACAGCAATTAGCGAAAGAATGGGAAAATAACTGAGAGTTGGGAAACAAAAACTAAAAGTATGAAAGAATGTCAAGCCTGATAATGGTTTATGATACTGCTTTTATGATGTCTAATTGAACCCCCAAGCGTGTTTATCTTGTTGACACAAATATTTCGATGGGTATAGTAAAAGCATAAGAAACAAGACTGATGGTATGGGAAGAAGATTTTACCATGCTGCTACCTGGTAAGAAGACATATAAGTGGTGAATTCCTGTATAGTTACTATTCTTTCAACGCAGGTATAGTTTCGTATCATATAGGCTAAATAATCGTATAAAGAAGGTTTTCATGGGATCGACCAAAAAGAGATACGGTAAGGCACGTTATGGCGCAGGAGGCAAGAGTAATAAAAAGAGATTAGCAAGTAATAGAAGTAGACAAGTAAGTGAGAGTTCGTAACTCCAGCGCCTAAAAGAAGGCACATGACTCTCACTCCAAAGCCTGAAAGGGCCCTTTTAATTTTCGTGCCTCTTTTTAGTACTCGTGCCTCCTACACTATGTCTTGCCGTGCCGTGCCTCTTTTTAGTCGATCCCGGTTGCCATACCCATATTCCAATCCAGCGTAGGCCGCGCCCATTCCTTCTTTGCAGAACTCGAGGCATCTCTCTATGCTGTTATCATCCGTTAGCCACTTGCTAGTTAACCTCAGCACTCGGTTTGATCTATCGTCCCTGAAGCATCCAAAATGTTTAATCTTTACACTATTTGAACTGTCAAACCGTTTGCAAGTATTGTGCACTGTCCTTGGGATAGCCTGGTTTCCTGACAGCTTACATGCTTGATCAGCTATCATTTGTTTGCAGTTGTTGGTTTTGGCTCGCTTTATAGCGTTTCTTGCATCATCGCTTAAATTATTACAAATTGGTCTGACGGAGGGTATATCCTTCTCTGAGGGTAGGGATGGGATTTCCGATGCCAAAAGCTCGTCAGAGAAGAAATACGGTCCCTGAAAGAAAAAGATGAATCATTTATTATAATACACCATTCTTAAGAAAGCGGATTTATTTTATATCCGCAAAATACCTTCTTCGTCTTCCCCCTTGGACGCGCAGTACCAACATAACCCAGAAATATGGTATCGTGGTTCGGCTGTCCTCCGGCAAAACCTAGTATCTACATCTGAGTGACTTCCGAGAAAAACGCGAAAACGTTCTTACGTTTAGCTGCTTCTTTTGCCACATGATTTTAAACATTATGGAGACTTACGGTATAAAAAACCCTCTTGAAATTATGTTGAAAAAGCATGAAAAGTGTAGACGTAAGTTGCAAGAGCTCAAACATAATTTGTCATCTTTCCTCCATGAGTTTTAAATTATTTTTACTGATTTTTTTTTTGTTTAAATTTTGAATTTTTCAATTTTAACTTTTTTTTCCTTCAGTTTTTGTCATTGTATGCGGTATTTTATCTGCCTTCGCCATTTTCATGGGTTGTTGTTTATTTTAGTCGTTCTGATAGACTAGAGTTTGCTTTAGTGTTGGTTTGTTTTTGCGTATTCATATAATCACTTACCTTATTATCATCAATTTTGGTGGATCAATAAAACATCAATCAATCAATCAAAATAATTTCAAAGTATGCTTCTCAACAATGGTTCTCTGCTGCTGGTATAGCATATTCTTTTAGATACTAGGTTTTGGCATTTGTAGTATGTACATACTAGGTAAAATACGAAAATAAAACTGAGACCCTGTGTAGGGTGATATCCGAAAGTGTGCATCGGAGACCAAATTCTGTTTGCACCATTTGATTCATCGTGGTCTCATTAGGTGGGATCAACTCCTAACTAAAATTTGAATTTTTTGGTAGATACTAGGTTATCTGGTTAGGTTATCTAGGTTATCTAGGTTATCCGATCTGGAGTTTTCCGAGATGATGATTTTATTTATGACCCGTCAAACTAAGCAAAAAAAGACGGGTGCAGACGGAAGACGGAATAGGAAAAATAATGGAAAAAGAAAGGAGAACACTAAAGAGAATTACCTTTCGAAATACGCAGTATAACTTTTACCCTAAAACTAAACCAAAAGGGTTTTCCAGTCGTGATCAATTTTTGCCTATACGTTCCTATTTGTTTCTCCACTGCTGTTAGTGGATCACTAGTTTGGTGACGATTTGAAACGAGAGTTTCTCGTCCTAGGGGGAGGCGTAATAGACATTTAGCAAAAGGATAGAATAGTGACCGGATTTGTTTCTTGTCCGAGAAGTCTACAAAAAGATGCAGGATACAGGACGTGAGGTAGGGGTACTGAATTGTAGATAGATGCGAGGACGGTGCGTTAAAAACGTAGCTTAAGGACCGTTCAAGCTTACGTTTAAGGCGCAGAGTTTCTGAATTATGCTTGCTATCCGCGAATATCTGTTGTAAAACTTTCATCCAGCCAGACTTGCTGTAGTAAAAATTAATAGGAACGGGTTCTATTTTTAAAAGTTAGACGTGACCAATCACAGCGTGCGTTTCCATCACGTGACCGTTAAGGAAGAAAGAGAGAAACGGATAAGGAGAGATATTTGTAATATAACTGAAACTGAATGAGCTCTTTGAATGGAAAGTCAGTCATACTAAACTGTACAGCTAAATAAGTAAGTAAGTAAGTAATTTATTTATGACCCGCCATTTTGAAAAGGCGGAGTAAATGACAAAAGTAAAGAAAATAAACAAAACACATATATACACACAGAAAAAGACACTTAATTTTTAATCTTCGGTCAGGAAGCAGTGGACGACATCGTGTGCTGGTTGGGCCTTGTTGTCCATGAGTTTTGAAAGTGATGACGAAACATCCAAAAGGGTAACACTTGCGTCTTGAATTTTGAATTTCTCCGTCAATGTATGGTTATGACATAATTTCGACAAGTGGAGCAGGTGCTTTGCATATTTAAAATAACATGATCTCATCTTTTTAATCTCCTTCTTTCGCAGAACATGAGTGACGCCAGAACGAAATAGTATAGAAGGAGCGCAGAAGGTGCTGTACAAATTTCAAAGCATTACGATTATAGCGCCCCCGGTTGGGGACGATGCGCCCATAGGCGCTACGGATCGACTTATAAACTTCTTGAACAACCGATGAGCAAAATTTTGACAATGAAGATTTGAATGTTATGCCGAGCCACCGTAGAGAGTCTGTTGATTTGACGATGAACGATCCAAGAGATATAGAAGCTTTAGATGCACTCGAACAATTTGACGAAGGGTTGAAATGCAGGTACTCACATTTTGAAAGGTTAACTTCAAGGCCAATTTTCAGAAGTTCTGACGACAGCTTGCTTACATTTTTTGTGAGTGTGGATCGGCTACGGCTTACTAAGAGCAAGTCGTCCGCATAGGCTATGTAGCTGAAGGCATAGTCTTTATAGAAGTAAGCAGGAAGCAAAGAATCGAGACAAGAAGATATGGCCGATTTGAAGATGTAGGGAGATAAGACTCCCCCTTGGCGAACACCAGTTCGGACAGAAATAATCTCTGACAAGCTACCTTGCCATTTGAACCTTACTGAAGAATGACCATACCAAAATTTTAACAGATAGACGACAGACAGATTCACGCCAGAAGTAATGAGAGAAAATAGGGCCTGAGAATGCGTTATATTGTCAAAAGCACCAGCTATATCTATAGAACATATATGTATAGAAGACTTGTCGCGGGTAGCCTGTTTCATCATTTTTGTCAATATGTGATGAGCATGCGCACAACTGGCGCTCGAACGGAATCCAAACTGCATTGAACCAAAGCTACATTGTTTTGACAAATGCGTTTTGACAACTAAAAGTCTTATCTGAAATAATTACAGCAATCATGGAAGGCTCCAAACTAAATCGAGAAATCTAGATCGGTCAAACAGACAGAAGAACAGATATTATACTGAATTGGCACAAAACCGGTCGAGGCTGATCTAAAATTCCACATCTCAGGATGTTCAGTGTCCCTAAGTCATCAAAGGTTAGGTGCTCTTGGGATTCATTGTCAGGCTCCAAGCTCCGTGTTGTTAATCTGCGCATACGTGGGCGTACAACTTGATTTTCAAGTTGAACGGAGGGTAAGGCTTACAAGGCGAAGTATTTTTATTCATGTTACAACACAAGCTTGAACGGTCCTTCATTAGATACTAAAGATCCATGTTCACCTGCAATTCTTTCACGTATTGCCTATGCTTTATAAGTACCTAGTGCACGGGTTTCTTTGATGGACTTGCGAACAGGTAACCCCAGGTAAATTGGCGAATCCAGAAGCTTCACATGAACATTGTACAGTCGTACCGTTACGTCCGGATTTGCTTTCCAGTTGAAGAGTACAACCTGGGATTTATCTGCATTGAAATGAATTCCAACGTGACCATATTCTGTGCTAAGGATGGCCTGTTGAAAATTTCCTCCAATCGAGTAATGGTGCGGCTGGGGTTAAGAATGTCATCAGCATAGCCTATCAGGCTATTTTTGTTGCATGTCCCTTTAGCTTTTTCGCTAAGACTAACACATTCGACTTCGTATACAGGGTTGCCACATGTCGCACGACTCTTGTCACTTTATCACTCTTGTCCTACGTATGACATAAAAACCACTCCATCTCAGATAACGTCAAAATGTGTAATTTTTGCAGCAGGGATCGCGATCAGAAATGACTGTTTCAAGTTTTTTCTATGAAAATAGAATTAAGATGTGTAATTTTTGCAGAGCGCTTCCGACCAAAAGTGAGCATTTCGCGTTTTGCCTGAAAACAAAATTTCACTTCCAAGTCACTCTCTGTTTTCGGCCAAAAGTCACCCTCGGAATGTTTTTGATTTAAAACTTAAACTTAAAAGGTTGGATCTGAGTTAAGCAGTTTATCTTTAGATACGGAATGTTAATGGGACGCATAGAATTTTATAACCTGACCAGGGCCGTGGAAGTGCGCTAACTGGAAATTCAAGCTTTTTCAGAGGCTGGGATCAATGTACTTCGCTTTCACGTGCCAAATCGGCAAACTCAGTAAAATAAGCAGTATAATTGTTCTCCACATCTAAATGGCGGCCAGTCACTACAAAATAACACGTTAATACTAGGAAACAAAAAATCGGAACAAAACCAAAGTGTTGCTCTCGCAGCACAACTCAGAAGTAAACACATACTTCTATTTTTTATTTGTTTCTTTCATTTTATTTATACTCCGCTTTCCAGAATGTCGGGTGAAAAATAAATTACTTCCTTTGTTACTTACTTAGATAGATAAATACATACTTTATTACGAGACTAACTATCACAACACTGGACTGCGGAATTTGTCTTTTTTGTCAGGTAGGCTATATTTGACATTATAAGTCAATGCACTGTCAGAAGTTTCATAACAGATTGCGCATAACACTTTAAAGAATAACACCTTTTTCACTTAGAAATAAAGTGTTATGACCAATTAAGTTTACTATTTCGTGCCTAGATCTCCAACAACACCTTCAATAGGTAAAAATACTACACTGTCAGAAGTTACATAACGACGCGGTTTCAACAGATAACACTTTGGAATGTTATCTGTTATGTTTCTTTCGTTCCCGTTAGTATTTTTTCCAATTGAAGGTGTTGTTGGAGATCTAGGCACGAAATAGTATAAGCTTAATTGGTCATAACACTTTATTTCTAAGTGTAAAGGTGTTATTCTTGAAAGGGTTATACGGTATCTGTTATGAAACTTCTGACAGTGTGGTCAGTAAATGACCCGTCAAAGCCAGACCATAAATGTCAAAACGATAAGGGAATACATTTGTTAATTTACTCAAGAAGGAGTGGTGACACAAGTCTGTTTCTATAGCGTTCGGTTCTTACGTTGATGGGGTCAAGTATCGATACTTTAACTCGAGGTAATCCATTTGGCGGGCAACATGGGCTGACCTTAGAGGCGTTTTTTAGCGGTTCAACATTGAGCCAATCTTGACCAACAGTGCGTTCTAGCTACCAACAGAAACCTCTGTAGTTAAAATTGTCGGCCAAAACGACCAACAAGTGAAAGTGTTTTTTTCTTCTTTTTTTTTTGACGGTCACGAGCTTTAAGATCGAAATCAAATTACAAAATTAAAAAAATTGAAATTGACACGGTCTTAAGGTTCGCGTGGACACCGGTAGGTGACTCTAGTCGAAAAGACCGAATCCCATATTATCGTCTTCTTCTTCGGATTCCTCCTTCTTTGCTTCTGTCTTTTCCTCCTTGGCGGCACCAGCAGCGGCGGCAGGTGCACCGGCAGCTGAATGCCAACTGAGCTCAACATCTTTTCGAGATCAGCGGCTGTTGGGGTGGCGATCAGGGCATCAAGATCTTTGCCCTTGAGTTCACCAAGGACCTTGGCGAGCTGAGAGGAATCAGCTTCAATACCAACTGAGCTCAACATCTTTTCGAGATCAGCGGCTGTTGGGGTGGTGTTGCCAGCGAGGGCAGCCAAAAGGTAAGCAGCCGTGTTGTGAAAGTGTTGTTGATCAAGTCTGTTGGTCAATTTGTGGAGTAATCAGCCAGATTTTTCAAACAGAGCGTTCTGGCGAAGATTCACCTCTGTTGATCAACAGGGAAATTTTGGCGGTCAACAAGTAGTTTGTTGGTGAACGCTGTTGATAAAGAGAAGAACCGCTAAAAAACGCCTTAGGTTGAAAACGTGGTTAAGAACGCAGATTCTTCCCGAACTTTGCTTGTACTACTGGTGAATTATAAAATAAAGACTTTTCTATTTCCAACAGATGGATACATCAAATAAAATAGGAAAAGTCTCCTACTGTCCAGCACCACATCGAAAATTTCACAAAAGATAGTCTGACATCACCATATTTATCAAGCTCCTTTCTATGTCAGGATATGACCTCCATAGGATAAAAAGGCCACTTGGGGAATTAGCACTTCTGACAGTAAAAATTGTTAATTACAAGAAAAATATTCGTAAGTTTGCTCAGGTTATTAGGATAGGTTAGTTTTGTTGTCTTATGTTGTTTGTTTAGGATTGTTAAAGATTTAGAGAACTAACACTTCCTTCGTACCACAAAAAAAGATAATTATACAAGTCTTCCTTACACTCTAGAACAGTTGAAATTCTTAAATCCAGTCCCAAATTCGACATTCACAAAAGATAGTAAACTCTTCCTTTACTGTAATCAGAAGCTGGAATTAATCGCAGCCTGTCAGATTTTGGAACGCTTGATTCTGCCATCTGCGGTATCACATTTGTCAAGCTCCTTGCCGTGTCAGGATATGACCTTCATCGAGTAAACTGGCGGGTTGTTGGCGAAACGTCCCCAATCGAAACGTCCCCACGACAAAACCTCCCCATGGTAAAACGTCCCCAGTTAAAACATCCCCTCGCGAAACGTCCACATGGCGAAACGTCCCCGGCTTAGGATTTTTTTCCGACGCTGAGGATAGCCATGCGATTACTGATTGCGTCGTCATTTTGGATTTTTTTTAACACCATTTTCAAAACCTCGATGGGCTCAGCCGTGGAATGTGCCATTCTTTTGGGAGGATAGAGAGTGGCCATGCTCTCACCTAAATTTCGGAGCTAGACAAACCCTTCGATCTTGGTCCTAATTTTGGCCCCATAAATAGGTTTCAGAAGATAAAATGAAAAGCAGTGACGTTACTTTAGAATATATTCGTAAGATCAGTTACGTAAGCAAGTTACCCCAAATAATAATTGAATTTTGATTCTAAGTAATAAACCTGGGTTAGGTTGGGGGGCACAAATCTGATTTTTACCAGCCCTCCCCTCTCACACACACACGCCGCAAGGGTCGTCACTATGGAGGGTGAGCGGGGAAACCCCCCAAAGGTCTTGACAAAGTACTTTCGTCGGCCAGGAGCGCCGGCAAACACAAGAAATAAAATTTTGTCTGATTTTGTTGGGAGTCAGTCTACTCGTAGGCACATCGTTTTTTTTAATACGCAAGAAATCAAATTTTCCAAACATTGTCTGTCAAAACACAGAAGGAATCAAATTCCTTCTGTGTTTGTCGGGCCTCGGTATTCTTGTCGGCACATCGGTTTCTTTGTATGCGTACGAAATACGGAAGAAATAAAATCTGTGTTCTTTTGTCGGGCGTTGGTCGACTCGTCAGAATGTCGGGTTCTTTTTCTATGTAAGAAATCAAATTATTCTGCAAAGGTTGATGAGGTGCATCCCGCAAAGTTCAAGTCTCGTCGGCAGATCGGATTATTTTTTCACATAAGATATCAAATTCCGTACAGTTTTGTCGGGCAAAACACAGAAGGAATTAAATGCTGCATGGTTTTATCTGGCGTTGGTATTGTCGTCGGCACATCGGATTCTTTTTACACGTAAGACATCAATGCTGTAAAGGTTTCTTTGGCGCTTTCCGAAATTTTAAATTTCTTCGGCAGATCGGCTTCTGTTTGAAAGTAAGAACTAAATTTCTGTATAGCCTTGTCAGACAAAACACAAAAGAAATCAAATTCTGAATGGTTCGTCGGGCGTTGGTATTCTTGTCGGCGCATCGGGTTCTTTTTATTTGTAGAGACTTGTAGAGGCTTAACGGCCTGCCATCCAATTTGCGAATACATTATGTATACGGAAGAAACCAAATTTTAAAAACATTTGTAGGGCGCACCCGAAAAGTTACTCTCGTCGGCTGATAGGGATCTTATGACACGTAAATAGTCAAACTTCGTAAAAATTTCTCGGGCCAATCCCGAAAGCTTATGTCTCGTAGGCACGTTCAGTCAGACGAAGATCGAAAGTTTAAGTTTCGTCGGTTAATCTTTTTTTTTTTTTAAACATAAGAAACCAAATTCTGCAGACTAGTTGAAGTGTCGTCGGTGAATCGAGATATTTTTAATACATAAGAAATCAAATCAGATGCTGTGAACTTCTGTCTGGTGGAGACCAAAAGTGTCGTCGTCAAGGCGTTTTTTTTAATGCACCGTCCAACATTTTTTCTTCCATTGTCATCCTTGTCGTCAAAATTCGGCAAAACCTGTTTTCCTTCTTTCTTTTGTAGGTTGTTTTCCTTCTTTCATTTGTGGGTTGTTTGCCTGTTTGTACCTACAAACGGCCCTTTTTGGTTCTTCTGGCTGCATACCGATGATCGTAAAAAGACTTATTGGGAGAATTGGGATCCTTATTTCTTTTTTTTGGTCGATTCTCGGTGTTGCCATAATCCCGAAGAGTAAATGACGGGATTCTGTGCAATGACAATCGCAGTACTTTAGTATTAAGAATGTCTTTTAAAGTGAAAACTACTTCTTTTTCAGGAAATTCAGAGCAAATCTACTTTGTGTCTAACTTCTTGGGGATGGCAACTACTTTTTTGGCAGAAAGAACTGTGATTTCACAGGTAGTCTTACTTTTGTTTGGTATCGCAAAATGGCGCTCTGCTCATCATCGTTTCCACAAAATTTCGCCTGCGGCGCATTTCGTAGTATTCTCTATTTGGAATAAAGGTATTTCATTAGGCTTGAAATTCTCGGGGGTCTGAAACACATTAAAAGCTAGAACTTTTATGGTAGGTATAGGTTGAGATCGCAGATTTAAATGCAGATTTAAAAAATTTAGCTTTCGGCTCGGGTACAGTCCAGGTACAGTCGTTGGAAGCTTCACTTTTTAGCAAAAACTGAAATGAAAAGCCGAATGTGTGAATTTAAATACACGTATTTACATAAAAGAAATAATCTCAACTGATGTATGACAGTGAGTCTTAGACAAAGTTTCGCCTTCGGGGCATTTCGTGGAATTCTCTATCTGGAAGAACGGTGTTTCCTTTAGATGGCGTTCTAGAACTGAAATTCTTGTGGGTTTGAAACAAATTAAAAGCTAGAATATGTATGGTAGGTATAGCCGATTTTTCCGGAAAAAGGCGGATTTTAAAATGTTTGCAGAAGGCTCTTATTTTACTTGTTCTCGACTCAGTCGTTGGAACCTTCGCTGTTCAGTGACAGCTGAAACGAAAAGCCGAAAATGTGGATTTAAATAAAGACTGAAAATTTATATTAAAGGAATAAAGACGCTGATAAATTTATTTACCATTTGTATGAAAAAAATTTGCCTTAAATGGAGTAGGATATGAGGAGAAAAAAAGGAAAGAAAGGAAAAACGAAGGAAAAACAATAGATTTACAATCGACTCATTGTTTAGTCGGTCAGCACAAACTGAACGTACCCCCCCCCCCCTCCCCAAAGGTAAAAGACTAGTGACGCCCCTGCACACCGCTGAGGTTTACTGTTCAGCTGCAAGTAGGTCTGTTATATTTGTACAATTTGACACTTTCACAACTTCAAAACTGAAACGTTTCTTTAATACTACTATCACATTACATTTTAGAAGTTGTGGCCGGGAGTTGTTTTCTTTTGTCCGAGTCTTGCAAGAACTATCTCCGAAATGGAAATTATCTGGGCCGACGTTTCGAATAGGTGATGGTCCAAATTTGGTATGGTCTTTCTTACTGAAACAAATTTTTAATAATAATAACAATGACAATTGATAACAAAACCACTTATTTTCTAAGCGTTATCTCGAGGAAGTCAGTGCTTTTTCTTTATTTATGAAGTACTTAAAAAAATATAGAAAGCGTAATTAGTGCTTTAGATAATTACAATTATGGACATCAGTTGTATTTTAATAGGGGGTCCAACGACGACATTCTACACCGGGGTACCACGACGGCTATTGGTAAGTCATGCTCCCCCATGCCCTGCTCTGACAATCATGATATCACTCAATCAACCAATCAAGTTTAACAACCAAATAGCTTAAAGCTAGAAGAGGAATAAAATATTTACGAAAGACAAAGACACGAAACAAATTAACTAATACGCTTACAAGATATGACCAGAAATAAATGATGGGATGAAAGCACGTAAGAATTGAGAAGAAGAGTTAGCAGGATATGGAGAAAACTGATTGCCAGATATAAAAGGACCCAGAAATAAGAGGACAAGGACATACAACCGAAGGAAATAAGAGGAAAAGGACAGAGACGTTGCTAGCCAATATGCTTCGGATGGGGGGGGGGGGTGTTTACCGACTGGCTGATAGTTTTTACCGACTCTCTTTGCAGAAAAATCGACTGTTTAGACGAAAAATCGACGGTTTCCAAGAAAAAAATCGACTGTTTGAACGAAAAATCGCGGCGCTTCTCTCCGACTCGTCTATTCATTATCGACTAACCGACAACATGGGGGGGGGGCGGGGCTTCCCCCCTCCTCCACATACGTGACGCCCCTGGAAAAGAGTATCAGGCGCAAGGTCATAAAAGGACAAGGTAAAATAAAGCTGAGAAACTCACCTTTTGGCCACTATTGCTGGGATTGCCATCGATGTCGTCGCTAACAAGTTCAATGCTATTCTCGACGTAGTTTCTCACGGATACATTTAGACAAAGGAAGAACACAGCAGACGTGAAAAGCAACTGAATCGCCTTTTTTCTTTTCCGGGTTGCTCGGATCAGTGAACGCAGCATTCCTTAGTATTCTAAAATATGATGGAAAGGAAATAAAAAAGTGTAAAGGATGAGTCTTCCATAATCACTAGATAGACCAACATTTTCTGGATTCGTCTTTTTTCGTCTCCTTCACCGACTAGACCACATTGCACACACCACACTGCATGACCACATTGCATTGCACACCACAGTGCATGACCACATTGCAATTGTAGAAAAAGCGGAGTATAGAAGAGGAAAAGAGATAACAAAAACAAACAGAGGAAGGAAGTGAACTGGATCACCAGTATCGCGTGAAATTTGTTTCAATGAGAATTAGCCAATGAAGAAATCCTTCTAGAAGAAGGACGAAATCGTGACAACTGTTTTTGTTCATTCAAAGAAAAATGAGATATGTAAAACTACAGTTAATACTTTGAATATTTCCTAAAAAAAACTTGGTAGCTAATAGACTGTCAGAAGTTTCATAACAGATTGCGCATAACAGTTTCAAGAATAACACCTTTTCACTGAGAAATAAAGTGTTATGACCACTTAAGTTTATACTATTTCGTGCCTAGATCTCCAATAACACCTTCAATAGGTAAAAATACTACACTGTCAGAAGTTACATAACGACAACAGAAGGATGCGCCTTTTAACAGATAACACTTTGGGATGTTATCTTTTATGTTTCTTTCGTTCCCGTTAGTATTTTTACCAATTGAAGGTGTTGTTGGAGATCTAGGCATGAAATAGTGTAAACTTAATTGGTCATAACACTTTATTTCTAAGTGAAAAGGTGTTATTCTTGAAAGTGTTGTACGCTATCTAATATGAAACTTCTGACAGTGTAGCTTCGGCCCGTTTTAAGGTTCTAAAGAATCAGTTAACATTCGATCTCCGAAACTCGATTCCGCCTCCCAGAGATACCAACAGCCCCGAAACCTTGTATTCGGAATCCTCGCATGGGCATTTTGTTGTCCCATATAGATACACTGTCAAAAGTTTCTCCAAATAAGGATTAGAGTTAACTGAAGTATTTGCTACTGCGATTATTCTCACTCTACAGAGATAAGATTAATCCGAATTAGAGATAAGATTATCTTTTTAGAGGCAAGATTAATCCCAGTAGTAAATACTGCAAGATTTTTTTTTACCCATTAGCTTCCGTTTCTCATGAAAAGTCAGTAACTTCGGTAATCAATGGAAGTTCAAAAAGAGTGGATACCTCCCTTATTTTTACCAATTTTGTGCAGTCTACCCCCTCCCCCACAACATATACCAATAATAGCCTAATAATAAAATATATTCGTGAAATGGATTTGCCTCTTCAGGTCATGGAGACTTTCGGAATGAACGTATTGAGTGGGATTAAAAACTGTGTGTATAAAACACTTAAAAATGTATAAAACACTTAAAAATGTTAGTGGTTTCGGCATTGCTATTAGGCCTAGTCGTTTCAGCATTCCCCGCGTCTTCAGTAAGAGAGTTAAGTTAAGAGAGTTCAGTAAGAAAATCCTACTTGTACATATCCTTGCGGAAACGTGGTTGAACTAGCTTGAACCTTTGTACCCTGTGATTATGGCTGCCATTGTAAACTGAGCAGAATAGTTATTCAGCCACGAGTGAGCCATATATTTTATAAATACCACAGACAAACATCATTAAGCTTCGCCAACAAAATGAAAATACAGCACAGAAAAATAGATTTTGCATTTTTATACCATTTTTATCACTTTGTAGTTAGTCAACATCAATATACCAGGGAAGAGCGCCCGGGCACAGACTGGTCTGGTGAAGGGGACTCCTGGCACTGCCCTAGGAGGTGGGCAAAACTGTTCTCTCCAATCCAATGAAGTGGACATCTATAATTATCCCTGAACCATCCCTGTTTTTCTTCCTCTCAAAAACTTCTTTTTCTAGACCCAAGTGGTAATGAATTCGTTCAGAGCGGGGACAAAAGAGTCTGTGCTGGTAAACCACTTAAAGCTTAACTGAAAAGGGCAGAGATGGGACAGCCTTGTTACCCCTCACTTATTCACTTAAAGAGGCTTGTAGACCCGATGAAAATGCGTTATTTCGTTGCTCCGCTATTCACGAATAATCAGTTTTCAAATAGTGGAATTTCCCTGTCAGATTTGTGGTACTACCTGTGTCGTATGCTTCACGAAAAAGATTTATGATTTTTTTTGTTCAGGCACTAAGCAGTGTTCATCAAGCTTATCACCACCCACTGAAAAGCCGCGTTTGTGTTCATATTCAAATATTCCGCCTCATAGTAGAATTTGCGCTGTGGGGACAGCCGTAGATATTCTGAACCTCACTACGAATACAGATAGTGGAAAATCAGAAAATCTCTTAGCAGGATCCAAACAACTCAGTGTATTCAACTAAATGATACAAAAATAAGTTTGCTTTTCAGTTAAACTTTAAAACAATCTAGTACTGGTGCTCTTTTCCTTTCGCCCACGTTTTCTCTGTGAATTCTTTCTTTTAGAAAACCTTGACGGCTGTTCAGTCATAGATCCTAGTTGCCTTTTCGCAGATACCATGGTATCTTATACCACGGTCTAAAGTTGTTTCTGCAGTTATCGTGGTGTGACTGGGATCGACTAAAACCAGGAAGGGAAAGGAACGCGAGAAAACCAGGAAGGCATACCAAAACCAGGTAGGGCATACTAAAACGAGGAAGGCTGTCGCCAGAATTCAAAACTGGAAAGCCGCACCGTTCCCTTCCTCTGTTTAGTATTCTTTGAGGGGTCGGCAACTTTCCAAATTCAAAGTTCACCATCCCTTCCTCGTTTTAATATCCTGTAGTATCCGTCGTTTTAGTATCCGTCTGAACTAGAATGAAAAGGTGGATTACAATTTTAATAGTTGCTGACCCGTCACTGAACCCATGTCAGGATACTAAAATGAGGAAGGGATGGTGAACTTTGAGTTTGAAAAGTTGCCGACCCCTCGAAGAATACTAAACAGAGGAAGGGAACGGTGCAGCGTTCCATTTTTTCGGAGCCTTGAATTCCTTCATCGTTTTAGTAAGCCCTTCCTCGTTTTAGTATGCCTTCCTGCTTTTCTCGCGTTCCCTTCCCTTCCTGGTTTTAGTCGATCCCTGGTATCTGGCCAGTTATTGGGGTATCTGATATTCTGATATTCAGATACCACGGCCCAATCGTGGTAACTGATCGTGGTATCTGAAAAAGTCATCTCACTTTCATCAATTTTTTATCAAATTGGTGGGAAAGAATTTTGGCCCTAAGCAATGTGACTGAATATCAGTTTTTCTTTTGGGATGACTTAAAAAAGCGCAATTTCGGAAATTGTCGTTTTTGCAGAGCAACCGTATATCAGATACCACCGTAACTGCAAAAACGACTCATTGCAGATCCTGTTACTGTTGTAACAGATACCATGGTACCTGCAAAAACGCAACTACTAACTGCTTACATAATGCTGTTCTGCGTATTACTTCACTAGAAACCAAGTTAAATACCCACTTCAAGACAATGCAGCAACACACTTGGAATTATCTAACTACAGCATCAGTTTAACTACAAATTCAATTAGAACAATTAGACCGTTGAACACTGAAGCGAACAGGTAAGTGGCCTTTTTGCCATTGTAAAGTTTTCAAAAAAACCTTGTCGAGCGTCTAGGAAACGAGAAGATCGATATTTCTATAGAAGAGATCGAACTAAATTATTAGAACTAAAACGTATTATCCAGATACCTATTTCTTAGAGATTTTTTTAACTCATTCACATACTGCGTTGTTTGATTGAGTGTTTGACGGAACATCCACATTGTTTCAATCAATCAAGTTTATTGTCCAAATAGCTTTCAGCTAGAAGTGGAATACAGTATTTACGAAAGACACAGACCCGAAACAAATTAACTAATACGCTTACAAGATATGACCAGAAATAAATGATGGGATGAAACTACGTAAAAATTGGGTAGAAGAACTAGCAGGACACGGAGAAAACTGATTGAAAGTATTCGTCTCGGACCGACGCCCAGAAGACGGGAGGGGAGGCGGGAATAAATTGGCCATCTGGGGAAAACACATTATCTTTGCTCCAAAATATTTTGAAAGATTATTTCTGAGGATTATTTGCATACTACCAACGTTACCAACAACCTATTTGTCAGAGTCGGAATGAGCAAGCTTAAAACGATTCGTTGAACAAACCACGCACTCAGCAGGCAGTTTAGGTACCTTTTATATCTTGTACTTCCCGACATCAGTCTTAATGAAGACTCTGTGGATATCACAAGGTGAAACAGAGTGATCCAAACGATTCTGTTAATTACGGTTCGTTTTAGTTGCAGAAAAATTTCCCACCCCTCCTTCTACCGCGCCAAGTCGCAATTATTTGATTACGATCTGCATTTTAAAGTCTCCTTGACGAAATAGTACCCCCTTTAATTTCTACGTAAGCCATTTTTACGAATGATAATAAATGATTGTTCACTTACACTGCCGTCCAGCCAAACTTGCGTGTGAATATCACTAACTAGTATTGGTCTATAACTAGAGCACAGCAAGCAATCAGCAGTCTCTTTTTTCACTCCAGATGTACTATGCCTCACTCCCACGCTTTTACGCTTCAACCAGATGAAATTCATCGGTCAACTGACGAAACGTCTTGACATTCCAAATGGGTTCTAAGGGCGGAGCCTAGGGGTATGTCATAGAAATGATGTGTGAACTGGGCAGAGCCTAGCTTCGAGTACATTGGCATCTTATGTGTATCCTGGAGGTCACAGTTGCAGGCTCGCTAAACCTGATTTTGCGCTGACACGTGATTAGCCTTTGCGAAACAAGTTAGGATCAGAACAAAGGCTTCTAAGTTTTGTATCATGGGCAATGATGCTAAAGTTTAATTGAAAAAACAGCTTATTTTATATTTTGGATTTGAAGGTGATATCAGTGATGTACGAGTTATGCATTTTCGGTATTGTAAGTTTTTACTGTATCTACCTCGCAGATACAGCAACAGAAAGATCATGAAAGTTTTTGGTGCTCCTGATATTATTAGTTGTTTTATAAAACAAAGTAACCGCCTTCAGGAGAACATTTTTGCCACGTTGGGTGTTAACCATCCGCCCATCCGGGTAATGACAGCGCGCTGACTTTCGAGTTGTTTGAGTTTGTGTTGTTGTTCTTTTGTAATTTACGTTCCTTTTTTTTTTTCTTAGGTTACTCCGCTTCTTTTCTTGTATATTGGGTCACAAATAAATTATTCTTTTTTCTATTATTATAATGATACAGAATTGTTTTAACTCGGCCGAGAGATTTCTGATTTTTTCATCTTGGTCGGGGGGAGGGGGCAGATGGCAATCGCCTAGACCTATGACAAAAGTTCGTTTTTTAAAATGTTCCAGTTTTTGAATAACCCCTGCTAACACTAATGTCCAAACACAAATGTCAAAGAATGGCCTATTGTCATATTAGTTGCGCTTTTGTAGATACCATGGTATCTGATACCTCGGTCTAAAGTCATTTTTGCAGTTACCGTGGTATCTGGTAGGCCGAAAGGTGTTTTTGCGCTTATCGTGGCATCTGGCCAGATACCGTGGTAACTGATCGTGGTATTTGGAAAAGTCATCTGACTTTCATCATCACCAACAATAAAACCTAGGTTTTGTCAAATTGGTTGGAAAGAAGTTTGGCACTTAGTGATGTGACTGAATATCAGTTTTTATTTTAGGATGACTTCGAAACGCGCAATTTTGGTAATCGTCGTTTTTGCAGAGCAACCGTAGTATCAGATACCACGGTAACTGCGAAAACGACTAATTGCAGATCCAGTTACTGTGGTAATAAATATCATAATGATACACAGATGGCACTTTACACAAGGGACTTGTACCGTGACCAATAAACCAGAATCAGTTTTTTCGAATATAATTTAGAAGTCTTGGACTCCATTGTCGGAGCCACGTAGACATACCAGGACCCACATGGCGGGGTCTCATGGTAAAAACCAAATAAAATTTTTTAGTTGGGAAGACGCCCTTGAGATGGAAACATTTTATAAGTAGTGAACTGAAAGACAAAAATGCTCCTCAGCCGGGATTTGAACCCCGGACCCTCTGCTTACAAGGCAGGCGCTCTACCATTTGAGCTACCGAGGGGCTTTCTGGGGTAGCCCATATGAAGTTTTCCGTTGTTTGGAATAAACTGTTCTCTCTCGTAGGACAGAGGCGATCCCGAAAACATCCAAAACAATAGTTGCGTGTTTGCAGATACCATGGTGTCTATTTTTTTTTATAAGCAGTGAACTGAAAGACAAAATGCTCCTCAGCTGGGATGTGAACCCAGGACCCTCTGCTTACAAGGCAGGCGCTTTACCATTTGAGCTACCGAGGGGCTTGTGAACATAGTTCGCAAGCCACTCCACAGTCTGGTAGAAGCCGGCCATAGGAACAGTGATCCCGCCCGAGGGTAAATTCATCTAGCCAGTTCACATCCCCATGTCACGGAAAGGCTAGCAAAGGATCATACCAGTTAAAGAATATAAAAGCTAAGGTATCAGCATCAGCATATACAGGCCTATTGGCGGTGATTATCTCTGATTCTCTACTCTCAGACGGAAGGCAATGGACGGTCGGGGGCTAGCAGTTCTGGATCGTTCATACACCCATCCTGTCATCATACCCAGGATTTCCATATGAAGCCGGTTGGACTTTGGCTTATCTGACAGGGCTGCGCCACTAACCCCCTCCCCAAACCAAACGGTAGACACAACCAATACTGGAACCAGTGACCCTTCGCTGACGAGTTCAGCGTGCTAACCGTTCGGCCATAACCGGATAATTGCTCATTGTAAGGAAGTAAACACATGTCCTTCTACCCCTTCGAACATGCAGAAACCTCTCAAAGTCCCACCTCTGACTGCGAACCCAGGCTACTGCGAACCCCCGGCTACTGCGTTTTGCCAAAACATGTACAATATCAAACAATGATGTGATGTCTTAAACCGAATTAATGCTTATTAATAATTGTTCATTTGACATGTGGTATTGTTTCTTGCAAACAATCACTAAATCATCCAATCACCGCGCTCAGCGCACGGAGTCGCTGTAGAATGTTCATGAATGTCTCTGAAAGTTAAAGAAACTAAGCTTTATCTTGGGTGGGGGTGGGGGCGGGGGCTGGAGGGAAAAGTAGCTAGCTGGTTTGGGTCTGATCAAAGTAAGCAGCGCCAAGGGTCTCTGCTTACCTTATGGAAGAAAAAGGAGGTTTAGTACGATCCAAACTCTAAAGGCTCGTTCACACGGCGGGTATTTTCCCCCGGAGACGAGAGAGAGGACTGTCATGTGGCAATAGATTTCAAGGTTGTAAAGCTCAGGATATCTCTCTATAATGGACACCAACATGTGTCTATTTGGATCACTTCTTGTGTGGGTATAATCAAAATTATTGCTCGAAAATCCGGTTTTGTTGTTGCTGACGTCGAAGAATACCCTTCAGGATCATTTACACGGCAGGTATTTTTCCCCGGAGACGAAAAGGGAAAGTGTTCGCACGGTACTCGGGTATTTTTCAAGGAAGAGTACTGTCATATGGCAATAATTACAAGGTTGTAAAGCTCAGGATATCTCTCTACAATGGATACCAACATGTGTTCATTTGGACCACTTTTCACATGGGCAAAATCAAAATTATTCCTCGAAAATCCAATTTCATTGCTGTTGACGTCGAAGAATACCCATCGACAAACAAATACCCGGTAAAAAGTTCGCGAAATTGAAGTCCAAAATACCCGGGGTTTTGTTGCTGTTGCGGAGAAAAATACCCGCGGAGTACGAGTAAATAACCTCCGTGTAAACGTTGCTTTCGACAAACAAATACCCGGGTAAAAATTTCACGAAATTGAAGTCCAAAATACCCGGGGATTTGTTGCTGTTGCGGGGAAAAATACCCACGGAGTACGGGTAAATACCCTCCGTGTAAACGTAGCTTAAGAATGTCCTGCCATTTGGATCACTCGGCATGAACCCGTTGCTAGACAAAACTGGCGGTCACTCATGCAGCTCATTTGCTAGCAGAAGTATACACTTCTATGAAATTGTATTAGAAAAAGCTCGGAAAGTTTCAGAAAAGTGCCATTCTAGCAAAAAATGCCCCAGAGAAACCAAATAAACCATGTAACGGGAGTGGTCCATCAGTGTCACCCTCTCATTCATTTTTAATCTACACCATTCTTTGAGCTTAGTGGACACATCTATATATCTATATCTATCATATTTAAGGTTAACTTCCGACATCCTTCAGCTGCTATTTCAAATTTGTTTATGCCAGGGTTTGGTTCCGAATAGTTTCCTCTTGGGTACTATAACATCGGTGATTAAGCGAGGGAAAGACGCGGACCTTTGCAAAAGCTATCGGCCAATTACAGTTTCTTGTACATAATACAGAATAATACATACCACATAATACAGAAAACAAATACTGAAAAAAATTATAGAAAAAAATGTTTGCCAACCAGCCTGGGCTATACCTTTATGCAATCACATTCCCACTGAAAATGCAACTTCTCACCTGAAACAACATTACTTCCAACTTACCTCAAATTACTTTCCTCCACCCACCAAAAGGCAGATTGAGCAATATTGAGCAATTAAACAGTCTTTTTTTTATTAAGCTCTGATTAAACAGTCCATAAATCAAAATTCCAGTGCTGCCACTTTTTCTGATCGAACCTGTGACTTGGCCGGAGAAACAATGACATTTTGGCACCTACGAATCTAGGTTCTTTTCACCAACTACTTACGAGAAATCTCGCTTTATCATCTTCATAATAATACGCCCCAAATTGTATGCTTTATTTTTGTATTTACTGGTAAAGAACCGGTCGCAGATTTCTTGCTATCTTGAATTCTATCTCTCTAAGAGCAGCAGATAGATGGCATCTGTTTCGCCACAAATGAATAAGAGGGTGTTAGATAAGGATTGTATTGTTATAAACAGAAATGCCTGGGTCATAACAGTAGTCATTTTCACATCTCTATTCCCTAAAAAGTAGCAAATAAATACTACCAAAGAAGACAAGCTTGAAGAAGTTAACATACCTCCATCTCAGTTGATATTCGAATAACAAGCTTGAAGGCCTTTTAAAAATATCAACATCGCTGCGCTCAGCAGATATTTTTCATAACCTGCCTCGCCTTCGGCTCGGAGAGGTTACTTTCAATGGCCGTCTCGTTGTTATAACCCGATATCAACCTCAATTAACCTTTAATAACTTTTCTCGAACAGGTACGCAGTGCATATCTTACTATGTCCCACAGGAAGTTATTTTATGACAATTAGTTTTGTGGAGTCTGTTACGACCTCGTATCATCCTCCAGAGAGGCTGACACAAAGCCGTAACAGCCTCCACAGATGTTCATCGAGCAGTTTTCCTTAAATACTGAATTCATCGAACACTTTTTCTCAAATACTGAAAAGTTGAAGTTGACCTCCAAAACTAAATTTTAAAAAATTCTTTCCGTCAGAAAAACACAAGAAAATACTTAAAAATTATATAAAAAATAAAATAAGAAAGAAAATAAATGTTAAAAATTACAGAGCATTTTACTCTTTTAGACAATCAGTCTATGCCCTAGATCATACCTTGTCACGGTCAGATTGCCACTCAAAACACAGCTTGTCAACTGAAAAAACATCCTACTATCCCTTGCTTTCCAAAAGCTAGTTGTTCAGCATTGAAAAAATGACAGAACATCTTACTCTCATCGACAACCAGCCTAGGCCCTAGGTCATACCTTGACACAATAAGATTTCCACTGAAAATACAGCTTGTCAACTAAAACAACATCCTACTATCCTTTGCTTTTCAAAGACTAGTTCTTCAGCAATAGTAGTATAGAAAGGGGGTTGCTAGACCAGACCCACTCCAATTAAATAAACCCCTAATTACATGAAATTTACCAACTTTAACATATTATATATCAAACTAACCCCCTTTTCAAAGAAATTTTTATTTTCGTAATTCAAAAATAAAGGCCCCAAGAAACGAAAATATTGCCCTTTAATCTCAATAAACTACTGATATATATACTATAAAAAAATAACGGAATCCTATAATCTACTACAGTATATACTACTGAGTAAACAGTTTTAAATCCACATTTGTTTCTTTGTTCTTGTTTTCCCGTACAATCGGTTGCAAAACTAAATTTTTCTTTAAAAGTAATTCGTTAGCAATAGCATTATATTTTTGAGTTATAAACAAATCACGTGGTTTGTCATTATGATTAATTACTACAGCCAACTTATCACCGTATTTTATTTTAACTATTCTCATTTTATATACATTATATTTCTGTCCTAATACTAATGCTGCTTTTTTGATTGTCTCATTGTATTTGTTCATTCTGATTGCATTCAAGACTTCCTTCGTTGACTCCATTTCTTAGCGGATGATTTTATTAAAGAAAAATCCAAACTCACAAACTCAAATACATGTTTTTATTGATAATATCAAATGTAGCTTTTCTTTCATAATATAGACACAGTAAACATTATACGGTACAGGTTGAGCGTCTTTCAATGTTAAACTTCTTTCAATATCAGCAGTTGTTCCATTATATCAGGGACCCGTAAATTTCCTGTAATGACTCGCCATTCAGGGGGCTTGTCAATAAGAGATTTCTGATGCGCTCTTGACCGAGTTTCAGATAGTTCGAGAAACACTCATGGGGATAAAATACCCGACTATCCAGATAGACAAAATTTGTCGCATCTGTTGTGCTGAACTAGGAATATTTCTCTGTAATGGAAGAGTATCCTGGATCTTTTGTCCTAGCCTAGGTACCTGGTGGTATGCTGAATAGTCCCAACAAATTTTGTCTATCTGAGCAAGAACGCCGATTCAACCCAAGCGGAATTTTTGGAAACTAGGTGAGGCTCGGGCAACATAGCAACATAGAAGCATTGGAAATGACAAGCCCCCTAATTCTTCCATACTAACAACACTACCAGTATCAAACACTAATTGCTTATAACCCATATGTGTGAATCTATTGGAGAGATTTGAATATTTGCATTTCTCATCGCTAAAATCACATTTGAGTGGTTCTTCAGGATATTTATCCCCATAAATTCCAAGTTCTATGTCTATTAAATTCGTATGATCAAACACCATATTATTTTCAATGGTCATCTCGTTGTTATTTTTATTTCATCAACCTCGATGTCTGAAGTTAACCTTTAATTACACTGAGACGGCCTTTGAAAACAAGCTATCCGAGCCGATGGTGAGGTAGGTTATGGAAATATCTACCAAGCTGAAGGTGAGGTTGATATTATGGCCGTCAAGCTTGTCATTCCGATATGAACCGAGATGGTGTCTGTTGACTAATATAACTTTTTCGAACAGAATATTTTTTATAGGTAGGACTTTAGTTGTACTTTTTTGCTCTTGGGGTTAGGAAATTTTATTTTAGTGAGTAGCATCCCAAGCCTACTAAAGACCTATTAAAATTATCTATGTCCAGTTTCTATGAATACGGTCTTTTACATCTTTGCCGATGCAGACGACATCTAACGGTTGCAGAATTTAAAATCAGTCAAAACCGGTGTTGCCAACGGTTGCAAAAATTCTGCGATTTGTCACAGATGTTAACTTGTTCGGCAAAGCGAGCAAGAATTCGGCGATCGGTTCCTTACCAGTAAATGAAAATATGTAGCAAAAAAGTTGAGGCATATATATGAAGTTGATAAGCGAGATTTCTCGTTAACAGATTGTAAAAAGTACCCATATTCGTAGGCGGAAGAAAATCACTAGATTTTGCTGCCGTAAGTCACAGGTTCCTTCAGAGAAAAGTGGCAAGATTAACAATAACGAAACCACGTGTTGGCTCTTGAGAAAATCAAGAAATTATCAAAGAAAAAAGACAGTGACCCGTGCTAAATAACTAGCTTTTGGAAAGCAAGGGATGGTAGGATGTTGTTTCAGTTGAGAAGTTGTACTTTCAGTGGAAATCTGATTGTGACAAGGAATGACTTAGGGCATAGACTGGTTGTCTAAGAGATTTCGATGCTCTATAATTTTGCCATATTTTTTTTTATTTTTTAATTTGTTATTGGTATTTTTCAATAATGTTTATAAGTGTTTCTTTTGATTTTTCTTACCAGCCTGCACATAAGAAAATGTCATAATATAACTTCCTGTGGGACTTAGGAAGATATGCATTGCATACCTGTTCGAGAAAACTTATGCATATATACCGATAACTACATTACATAACAAATATAGCCTACAAAATAAAATACATATAACATTTCGGAGTGTTATACAGAGATGATTTAAGAACCTCAAAATAAACACCAGGAATTTTTGACTACTCTGTTATTTTCTTTTGTGCTACGAGCTGTTTAGGCTGTTTTTTTTAGCTTTTTTTTACAGCGCCACCAGATCATTCGTCAGCCGTACCGATTACTGGTTTCAACTGACGATTTGAATGAGGATGTTTTTAATGAGATATTAAAGGAAGAAGATTTAGGACACGTCGTACAATCGTAAATAGTAACTCATTCTACTTCAGTAATATTTTCATCCATTCTCGTATCCGAGATTCTTCAATCCATAAGTGGATTCTATCTTCTCTATTGGGAATACAGTGATTATCACACTGTGACGTATCAGGCGCCCGAGCATTGTTTCCGTGGAGCTTATTCGTCCGGAAAACGGTATGCAAATTTAGCTAAGATCCAAGGCAAGGTACAGGGAAGAGGCTAAAAACAGCACAAGCCGTGTGTAATTTTCTGTAAGCATAGCCTAGTTGTAAAGTGATCGACTATTTCAGAAAATCTGAGTACAAAACACTAGCCTATGTAGTGCGAGATGTCCTTTAAGAAAAGCTGATCTGATTAAAGATGAGTAGTGATAGGGATAATGTAGGAAAGTTCAATTTATAAGTAAAACGCAGATAGGAATATTTATGTACAAATATCTCAATTCACTTTCACCTCCTGGAATTCTAAAGCTGGATACAGCTTAAGGAATACTACAGCTTTAGGAATCGTTGTCATCTCATGGTTTTTCAGCATCTTCAGCATCAATAGTTTATTGTCTCACCAAAGAAGACATACTTCAAGAGGATCAGGTAGTGTCTGTGTCTAGCCCTATTCAGTGATATTAAGGGCTATCCTTGACATGATTTCATTTTTTTTTTTTTTATGGACGCTTTCGATCAGTTTTTTGAAGCTAGGCTCAAGCTTGATGAAATTTTGAATCTTTCTCTTGGTTCAACAAATGATTCCAATGTGCCGTTACCGATAAATCTTCCTGAGTGTACCTTCTTAGATTTAGATTCGGTTGCATCTTCTTTTCCTTCCCAATCGGTGAATCTGAAGGTTCTGCACTTGAATGCTCAAGGTCTTTTCTCCGCTTTTAACGAATTGAAAATTCTGTTTGTGAATCATTTCTGTCGGACTCTTCTCCATTGAGCCTTCTTGATATTCCTGAGTATACGTGTGTTTCTAAGAATCGTTCGGCTAAATCTAAAGGTAGTCTAGTAATTTAAATGCGTAGTTCATTTTCTTATATTATCCGAAATGATGTCTCACTGTGGAAGGAAGGTGCCCTGGAATCCTTGTTCCTTGATGTAACTATTTGCCATGATTTTATTGTGACATTTGGTTGTGTTGACCGACCTCCTTCTTGTTCACATTCTGATGTTATGTGTTAGGGCTTTCTGCTTCTCGGAATCGCACTATCGTCACGGGTCATTTTAACTATGACTTACTTGATCTATCTAATTCTGCTAATTTGAATTTATTGACTAATATGCTTACTTATAATTTTATTCCAACTATTTCTCTGCCGTCTCATGTTGCTCGATTATCCGCAACACTTGTTGATAATGTTTTCTACTCTGGTGGTTCCCTTCATGCGGAATATTCGGCTGTAATTTCTTTTGACACGTCTGACCATTTCCCAGTGCTAACCCAGTTTTCGTTACCCATGAATAGCCCTTCTGATAACCCTTAAAAGAAAGAAATGAGTTTCATGCAGTTGACATGAAAAAGCTTCGCTCGTTGTTATCTTTTGAAGTATTGTCTAGTGTTTTTGATTGTCGTGACGCTAATCTTGCATTCCCTACTTTTCTTAATCGTCTTAGAACATTATGTGATGATTGTCGCTCTACTAAACCTTCATCAGGAAAGTTTACTCAAAAGCACGATCCTTGGATTACAACTGGGATTCTAGCTTCTTTGAAACGGAAAAGTGCACCTCGTTTAGATTATCTAAAAAAAAACCTAGTGACAAAGCTTTTGAACTATAACGTGCTTACAGAAACAAGTTAAACTCGTTAATTCGTGATTCTAAACGTAAATATTGGTCTGATCGTTTTATGAAATTCAAAGACAATGCTACGAAAACGTGGGAGACAATTAATAGAATTATTCGACCCAATCTTAAATCCAAGGACTCAATAAATTCACTGAAACTAGGCGGTGAATCCGTTTCTGACCCTAAACGTATTGTAAACGAATTAGCGAACGATTTTAGTTCTTGCGGTAAAAAAATTGCTGATGGGGTTAAAACTAACGTCAAGCCAGATAGTCGTTATTTTGGACCAAATACAAGTAATCGTCCAAATTCGTTTTCTTCTTTTCAAAATAAACAAAGGTAGGAACAAAGGCTCAAAGCAGAACCTGAAAAAATAAATATCTGAATCTGAATCTGAAGTCGCCTTTCGTGGTTAAAGAACCAAATGTACGATTCGAAGACCGGTTACTAAAATTTTACCACATTTATCATCCAATGCAAAGGTAGTAGGAAAAGGCTCAAAGCAGTCGAAGCCTTGTGTAATTTTATGTAAGCATAGCAATGTTTTAAAGTTGTCAACCATATCAAAACATCTTAGCAGACACACCGCGTAGAGGTGTCCTTTAATCTTTCGTAGTAAGAACTTTTCACAGATTCAAAATATACTGTCTACTCTGAGCTCTGGACGAACTACACATCTGGGAAATAACAGGGACCCATAAATTTCCTGCAATGACTCGCCATTCAGGGGGCTTGCCAATAAGAGATTTCTGATGCGCTCTTGACCGAGCGTCAGATAGTTCGAAAAATACCCACGGGGATAAAATACCCGACTAACCAGATAGACAAAATTTTTCGCAGCTGTTGTGCTGAACTAGGACTATTTCTCTGGAATGGAGAGTATCCTGGATCTTTTGTCCTAGCTTAGGTACCTGGTGGCATGCTGAATAGTCCTGACTGAAGCTGGCTATCTATATCTATCTGAAGAAGAACGCGGATTCGACCCAAGCGGAATTTTCGGAAACTAGGTGAGGCTCGGGCAACAGAGCAACATAGTAGCATAGGAAATGACAAGCCCCCTGAATGGCGAGTCATTACAGGAAATTTATGGGTCCCTGGTAATAAACAGATATGGATTGCGCTGATAAGCATACTGGTGTAATGACCCAGACGGCTACTTCTGTTAGTCTGGTCCATTGTGGAATACCCGGTTTTTATCTACAAATTATCCACAAATCAAATTTACCCTTTACAAATCACAGCAGAAACTCCTTCAAATTTTAGGCTCATAAATTGTTCAGTGTGTCTGACTGGCTGAGCGTTAGGCTCAGTTTCATTTATTGTCATTACTAGCTTACAAAATAAAAATGTCCAAAATCCGGCAGAGAGCAGTACGAAAAGGCCAGACTTTTAAAAACAACTAACTACTGACCTACACTGTCAGAAGTTTCATAACAGACGAAGCAAGGATGCAAAATTTTAAAAGATAACACTTAGGACGTTAGATTTTCAAACGTTACACATATAAATGTAAAGCATACAAGAACATCCGATACACCAACCAAAAACCATTTGCTGACTTTTGTTTTGCCGTCAGTAACTATGTCGGAAAAGTCAGCACTCTTTGGGAAGATTGGATTCTATAGAACAAAAGACGAGCTCATCTGCAGAAGTAAAATTGAAACTGATAGCGCTGGGTACTAGAAAGAAAATAATAGAATAGTTTCGTTTTTCAGCGCTGCTTTAAGAGTGACTTCGACTTTTTTTCTCAGCGATGGAGGAAAGGCTTGGACATTTGGAATTGGGAAGGTTATTTTAAAGAACATAATATTCTTTTGAAAATTGTCAAAGGCAAAATTAATTTCAGATTCAGTCTCACAGTTCCGAATCTGAAAAAGCATTCAAACTACGTTCTGGTTTCACACTATTCTTATTTCACCATGCCGTAAATGGCATCTTGTTGTAAAACCGAATTTTCCTCGAAACACAAACGCAAGTCATAACTTTAGGGAAGTGAAGCTGAATTTTCTTTTGTTGTGTTTACGCTTTAATTGTGACTTGGCACATCCGTAGGCTACACCAGAGACTTTTTATTGTTAATGTGACCAAGTAGTAATTTTTTTTGTTGGACTCCGACGATACAGATGTATCGTTAGATCGTTCATATTTTTTTTTTTTTGTAATCTTAGGAAAAAAAGAAGACATCGAATTTTCTTTGAACTTCGATGGGTAACCAAGTTTACTGATCATTTCTGGTTCATAAGATTTACGATCGTCATAATTTACTTAGGATGGCTGTGACCACCATCAGTAACAATAAGGACAAATAAGAACCAGAACATCCGTCTCCCCATCTCTGTAATAGGACCATGCGGAGTCGAATAGATTCCTATACCCTGCTCAATGCAAGGACCTACGCGGAACATCACAATTCGTTCCCTCTGCAAACAGCTAAATCGCAGTAAAGGCCCGGAGAAGAAATCGTCACACCAAAATCCGATTGGTTGTCTGGGCGCGCTGCTGAGCGAGTCAGAGCGCCATCTGCACATTTCCCTCTGACAAGCGCAGCGGCAAAGAGGGATGTAGACGGGAATCAACTCAGAGCTCAGAAAATACCTCTAGCTCAGCTCAGTATTATTGGAGTATCCATAGTCACTGCAGGGGACCAAAGACGGAGGTTCTATTGGCTTATTTGTTCTGTTGGTAAAAACCAAAGGTACAACAGGAAGTCACGTCAGAATAGTGACGTTTGTCCGTGGTGTTATTATTTTAGGGTAAAAACTACTACAATAAAGAGCTAGCTCCTCTTTTTATCACCATAGCTTGTATTAACTTCTTTGGAACGCACTTTTAAATTCTCGTGTCGTTGTCAGTGATCTTTTTTATTCTCGCCTAAATTGCTTATTTTCTTTTTTATACCCCTATAGTATATTTCGAAGGATGATAAAAAATTAAAATAAGAAGAAGGTAGATACATTCATTGCTAAGCAGCCCGAAGGCCATGATATATTTCCATCAGATGCAGAAAAAAAGCGTCTAAAAATTTAACATTTGTTCCACCCTCATGTCAAACTCCTCGGGGACTGCTCACATTCTCTTTCAAAGTGTACCACCACTACCGGGTGCCCGTACCGACTGCCATGCGTTAAAACATTAAAATCAGCATATTTAGAAGCCTTGAAAGATCAACCGCCTAATTTATGGTCGGTATCTCTGGTTTTTGCCGGTATCTGGAAAAGGGTTTACAGTATGAGAAGGGGACTGGGCAACACCTGTACTCTTGCTCATATTTTTCAGGAAATTGATTTCACTTGTGAGCCCGGGATATGGATTACGACTTAAAGCAGACCACAAAATATGGTCTTTCTACAACACACACAATGACAACCATCCCTACTGCCACTATCAATGTTCAAAACCACAAAAAACACCTTCAAACAGTGAACAAATTAAAGTAAACAAACCAAATTACATAGGCTTGAAATAATTCGGTCTGCACTAAATCTCTGCCGATTATCAGGGACAGCCGTTATGGCACGATTGGGATGTAGGGAGCCAAGGATCAAAAATATAAGTTCCATCTAGTTCTCCAACTGTTTATTACAAATGAAAATAAATTAAAAAAACAATACCAGTGTGGTATTCCTGAAGACGTAAAAAAAATTATCAATTAAGTCTGATAATTCTTTGCTAATCAAACCTGGAAAATTTCGTAATCTGGAAAAGAATACGTTTCTGCGTGGTTTTTTCTCGAGCCAAAACAGCAACCCGGCAATGAAGTTCAAATCTAAATAAAAGGCTCCGATCAGAAAGAGAAGGTAAACAGAATGTTTTGATTAGGTCTTTAAGTATCTATCGAGACAAGAGCTGGTAGCATTTGAAATTCATCGTGTCCTTCAACCCGTATATCAACCTTTAAGTCTATTTTATCGGGGAATTTATCCGTCTCTGGATTGCTAAGCCCCCCCCCCCCCCCCCCCGCTGAATGTTGAGATACAAAGCCCTTTTACAAAGTCCTATTCATTCTTCATCAGAAGACACAGCCCACCAGTTTTGGCAAAATAACATGTCTATCTGTTTGGGAGTTACACAGATTTTGCTAACCATGATTGGTCATTAACTGTGACATGACCTATTTGCCCAGTGCCTAAGTTTTTAATTTGAGAGTGGTTAGAGGTAAGGCGACAAGATGTAATCTACTCCCGCCTTAACTCTAGGAGAGAACCGGACATTGTTGTCGTATGCGTAATCGCCTGCCATTCATCATCAACATCTGCCGAATTGGCTAATCATGGCTATGATAATCTTTCAAATCTATACGGAACGGTTTGATTGCGTTGGGTTTGCTGGCGCATATTTAGGCTCTTTTCTCATGTCAGCTCATGGTAAACTTGTACTGTTGTTAGAATGTTGAACTTTTCATAAATCAGTCACGCTTAAGCGAAATGTCATGCTGCGATATACGATGCCGTGTTGGTAATCACGAGTAAGCTTTTGGATTATTAAGTCATTAGATTGTTCACTCCCGTCTGTCCCTAGGTTCTAGGCAACTAAACCTCGTAAAGGTTCACCACAAGGAGCTAACTACAAAAATCTAGATAAAAATCTCTTTTGGCAAACTAGCTTGACAACACGATGGAAGTATCTGAACCCAGTCCTCCGCTGTCCCCACATAACGATTTTGTATGTGTGTGAAAGATTAATCAACGTAGTGTTAGCTCCAAATATTGTCACACGCTTTGTGACAAGTCGGTATGGGATTATCGACCCTGATGAAGCGATCATAGCCCAGATCGCCAGACACAACTCTGATATTTTTGCCCATCCTTGGGCAACTATTTTGAGGCAATAGTTTTGTCTTTTGTATTTAGACATCCATTTTGTTATTTGTTTTTCTTGTGTTAGTGTATTCTCTCGTAGTGTGTTTTTCGTTCTCTTTTCATCGTATACTCTATCTGTTTTCATTTGTTGGGAAATAAATATATATGTACATACATATATACATACATACATACATTTAGGTTGAACAATAATATCAGATTGCGCTGTGAGTAAACAAACTTTTTTGTTCTGGGACTCTAACAATTCGGCAGACATCTAACAGCAACTTGATTTTTTTTTTCCGTTAGCAAAATAACAGAAGGAAAACCAACGTCCTAGATAAAATTTAAATTTTGCGCCGTAACTCTGAATTCGGTCTTGTCGGGACGTCGTCCATCTACTCTTGATGACTATGAATAATGAAGAAATCGCCAGGTGCCCAGCGAAGAGAAGAGCTAGAAACATGATTGATTTACATGGGATTTGAGTAAGTTTTGAGGATGCGTTAGGGTGACGTTTCTCGTTTTTCGGTAGGATCACTGGCGTAATTCGGACTTAGTCATGTAGAGTATACTCTATACAGAAGACTAAGTTCAAAACGTGCCAGTGAACCTCGGGAAGAGCGAGAAACGTCACCCGAACAATGACTCAAATAATGTGTAGACCAATCATCAACGTTTGTTGGGGACAGCTATGATGACGTTTCTGGCTCTTCCTTTAGGCAAACGGCGATTCTTCATCCGCACGAAGAGTTAAGTGGTAACTTTACTGGCAATCTTAAGTCCGTCGTAACCATAAGCTGTGGTCCTAACCGTGCTCGTCCGGACCCGGCGTGCTCTCATTGGCTGAAAGCCGCCGAAATGGCCGGTTAGGACGCGTTACGATCGCTTCCGACAGCTTACGATTGCCAGTGGATGACCCAATTTAATCAGAAAGATCTCAACATCATTACAAGAGCCTTTTGTAGGGAAAAGTAAAATCCCTCAGCAGGGTCAATATAATCTAGAATGTTCAAAGATAGAAAACAAAAATAAGCTGGCTTTTCCGTTCAACTTTATAGGAGTTCATTCGGAAGCATTCTCGCATTCGTAGTCTAGATCATCAACTTTCAAGACGCACATGCATAGGCATTACTAGCAAACATTTTTTTTTTTTGGGGGGGGAAGGTATTTACTGACTGCCCGATAATTTTTACCTACTGTTTTTGCAGAAAAAACTACTTTTTCAAGAAAAAACGACAGTTTTGACGAAAAATCGGCTGATTTTCAGAAAAACTGACTGTTTAAAAAAAATAATGTATTGATGAAAGATAGACTAGTTTTCCAAAAGAAACTACTGTTTTCATGAAAAATTCAACAGTTTTTTACGAAAAATTGCGGAACTTCGTGCCGATTCGGTTGTTTAATACCGACTGGCCGACCACATTGGGATGGGGGGTTCACCCCCCCCCCCCCCCCCTGTCAAAGTAGCACTCAACGCAACAACTAAAGAGAAAGAAACTATTTTGCTTGCATCTTAACAAAAACTACAAATAAAGCAGATCAGTATTTTACTGTGTTTATTTCTTTCAGTAGATTGTTTTTAACATTTTTGCTTACATTTTCAATAAGAAAAGGTATGACTGCTAGGGTCATGAATATTATTAGACATGTAGCCAGGTGTACTCTAACCAAGGACCCGGCTACACCTTGGTCAATTCAATTGATCAGCCCGTTAATATTCAAATTCCTAGCATTGTCTGATTTCCGTCATTCAGGTTTCGACTCAGTAAAGGTGAATACGCTTTTCATATAATTCAATGACGAATTGCCGTCAGATGCGTTAGAGAAACAACAACAATCACGCGTTAGATCTTGGTGTAAGTTATCTGAAGGGAGAATAAGCGATTAGGCTTTCGGTTCATACCGAGCAGGCAGCACTGAAGTCGGAAGCTACGATTGACAAACTCGATGAAGTTTGACAGAATAAAGCACACACAGAGGCACGAGCATTTTCAACAGTTTAAGACATCGATAGGCCTAAGAGGAATTGAAAATAGCCAAACAAAACTGGATAAACGTACACCAAGAAGTAACTTGTCGTTGCTTACTTTTATACTAGCGCATCTAGCGGCAAAATAAGACTGATTCGGAAGGGATACTATGAAGGGCGGTCAGTGCTGTGATAATCTGAAAGTTAAGTCTCGCTGTATATGCATTATTTTTGACATTGCTGTCGAGTGTAAATACACATACCTATTTCTCTAAGACTGTTGAATGAGGTGGACTTTATTTTGAGTTAAAGCAAAAGACGGTTAGGGTAGGCGTCACTTAAAATAAAATATGGTTCACCCCGCTCCAGAAGCATGTGCGCCGCATGCCGCATAACAGACCTAGGTTATAATTAATGAGCCAGCGAGAAAGAGTGACGAATTTTTCTAAAGAACTGAAATTTGTTTCTTTAATTTGTGAGTAATGTTGACTCGCGTTACGATTTCGCAGTATAATACGCATGGTTATTTTCGCTATAATCATCCGTCTCGTCCCTTGCCCATCCATCGCTATTAGCGGATTAAAGGGAAAGAATCTTTAGCATCAGGACAGAAGGTACAGCAACTCTGTGAAGCGTCTGGAAGGTTAGGACTCGTGGAAAGCTGCACCAGATATACCATTCCCGATTCTTTTTGTTGAATTCATAAGGAAGCAGAGGAGCCTTTGGGTAGGGCTGATGATATCTTGCGTCGGTAAATTGACGTAGGTGAAATGACGATTGCGTTGAGGGTGGTGCGTTAAATGATGGATCAGTGCATTATTGATGGGTCAACTGATGATGGGAGGGATGGTGTGTGCACCAAACTGCGGTTGGCCAATTAGTGGGTCGGATAACTAACGGATGCCTGGATTGGCAGCGAATCATTCGATTTTCTCTAGTAGACATGCCTTTTTGACAACGATCAGTGACTGTCCACACATAAGCATAGCCTAACAGCAATCTTAGGCAGCCTAGCAGCACAGGAAAGATTTTTTTTCGATTTTTTATTGATTCAATATAACTCTATCAACATTCGTGACTGTTTCGTTCTCTACACGGTTGTGGATTTCGAGTGTTTGATTATGCCGTACACAGTACAAAAATTCCACAATATATTATTTGAGGCAGTCCAGTTAAAAACCAGACGAGAAAGACAGCGACCAGACGAGAAATACAGCGGAGAATTATTCTTGCAATATTTTGGCTCTGTTTGCAATGGTCCTGTTCAGTTCAAAAAGAGCCTGCTACAGAACAAAACAAATTTCTAGAAACAAAAAATATCTATAAATTACCATATTAAAGCACAATTCAAATTATTTGAATGCTGTGAAACCAGGCTTTGTTCTTTAAGAAAATATCCACGGCTTTGACTCGGGCTTTAGCTGTTTTAAGCCTTTCCCCATGTCCATTTTCTTCTGGCAAAACTCGGCAATAGCCGGTTTTACTCATCAATAGTATGACGCGCTGACACTTACGAGGAGCATAATGCGCATGGACAATAGCTAACCTTGGCAGGTGTAAATTAGTGAAGTAGGCTATCTTTGACGGGCTTAAAACGTAACAGACTAAACTGGGGTGTCCGGGCTTAAGCATTAACTAATACAGTTACGAAAGTGGGCTCCCCCAATAAATTACCACATTTTTATCAATTCTTGAAGAAACGAGTAATAGTATCTATTAGCAACTAACATTGGATTTTCGAGCGAGAAATATATCTTCCACCGTCCACGGTGCAAATTGGGATCGGTACTCTAAACTCGTTGAGAGCAGTCACAGGCTTTTCCCGTGTTAAAATAAATTTGTGTTTCAAGTTTGTGAGGCCAGCTCGACGATGGCGGCGAAACTCCAAGATACCCATTTGGTAGTACTTTTTAAGGGTCATAGTAAAGGTCAAGTTTGTAGATAAGCCGGGTTGTCTGCACAGCGTTTGAAAAACAAGTTACCATAAATATTCCTTCAGCCCAAGCTGACTGCGAATCATATTTGATGAGAAAAACGGATACGTTAGCTGAATTGTATTAGAGCTATATTTCGGCCCTTCTTAGCAAGGGTCCTCTTCAGGCTCAAAGCCGCTCAAGTCGGAAATACGAACTTTTGGGAAAACCAAAAAAAAAACGGTCGGAGATAATGTTTTGGAAATAAAATTCAATACAGATGGACCAGGTGAAACTTTTGGTTTGTAAGCCTGAGAGCTAGCGGGAGTCTTTTACTGTAATCGAGACTACTTTTTCCGGAGTTGCTCATGGTGTCCCCAGTCCGAATTTTAGAATCTAGCTGTAACTACATTTTCAACCGTCATCGTCGCTGAGGTTTGCTATGAATGCGGCCTTGAGTTAGTTGAGTTCATGGGTTTTCTTCGTCCATTTCGATCTTCAACCAGCAATCGTGTCTCTGAGGATGATCTGTGATATTCGCTGCTCTACTTTAGTTCTGTTCCTTGAGTCGGGTTTTCCCGCAAGTTCGTATTTCCAACTTGAGTGGCTTTGAGCCTGAAGAGGAACCTTGCCAAGAAGGGCCGAAAGGCTCTATCAAAATTCAGCTGACGTATACGTTTTGCACTATCAAAGCTACCATGACAAAAAGTCCTCATGACATAAGGTCCCCAACTAAAACGTCCCCCTGTAACACATCCCCGGCTGATTTTCAAGATTTCATAGCACTGATCTCAAGTTAGGGTACTTGCAGATCGGCTTGTACGATGAAACTTGTCAGGCATATGGGACATGGCCAGATTCACTTGGAAATCGTCTTTTCCCGGATTCGTCCGTCAAGGGGGGATAGAAGGAGAGAGAACCCGGAATCGTGTGGCATGTACAGTTTTCGATCTGAATGACAATTGATCATAGTTGCCAAGAGCACATGTCCCAGACGTATGGGACCGATAACAGTGGGGGGGGGAGGGGAAGGGAGCTGGGAATTTCGAGGTGCGGTTGACACGCAGGCATCGGGGCGGTAATTGATAGGATCCATAGCGGGGGAGGGGTTTGATTTTGTTGAGCTTTTCTGAGAAGCCTGTCCCTGCAGTAAGTTTATTTTAACCTTGTTGTCACCTATGGTGGAAGTAGTGTTTGAGGCAGAGGCGTTACTAGCCGAAATGTTTGGGGGGGGGGGAGGCAAGAATTTTCCCGACTGGCTGGTCATTTTTACCGATTGTTTTTTGCAGAAAAAACGACTATTTTAAAGATAAAAACGACAGTTCACGAAAGATCGACTGATTTTCAGAAATACCGACTGTTTTTAAGAAAAATGTACCGCTTCAATGAAAAATCGACTGATGTTCAGATAAACCGACTGTTTTCATGAAAAAATCGATTGTTTTTATAAAAAAAACGTGGCGATTCGCGACGATTCGGTCGTTTTTTACCGACTGACCGACAACATTAGGAGGGGGGCGTACCCCCTTCTCCCCTCATACGATACGCCCCTGGTTTGAGGCGAATGAAATTCAATACTTAAACGTTTTTGTCGAGCTGTTAAAGTCGGTTTTGCGACAAGAAATCTTGGACTTTAAGTTAGTGCATACGCACACAAAAAAAGATGTTTAATCCCGTATTACACAAGTTTCGGTTTGTTTGAACTCTAAATCTTGGCCTATACCGGAAACTGATAAAAAAAAAGATTCCCGGGTGGACCTGGTGAAGAGATGAATAAGGGATAAAGTAATGCGTCAATAGATAAGATAAGATATTTACACTAAGAGCCAAAGGCCATGGCAAATGCATGAAAAATAAACTCAAACAAACAAAAATAATACCTTCTATACGGGATCAAAAACAGTTGATTTTTTCAAAACAGTCAGTTTCTCGTAGATCTATTTTTCTTAAAAACGGTCGGTTTTTCTTTAAATCAGTCGATTTTTCGTAAAAACAGTCGTCTTTTCCGCAAAAAAGCCGGTAAAAATTACCAGCCAGTCGGTAAATACCTTGCTCCTTCCATAGCTGATAGTGCTATGATTCGCAGTCAGCAGTAATACATATGATTCGCAGTCAGCTTGGACTGAAGCAATATTTTTGCTCCTTCTATATGGAATCTGATAGAACTCAAAATTTCAAGTCCGACTCTCCGGTTCTACAAATCCAGTAACAATTAGCGTTCGGGATCTCACAGCAACTTTAGCCTTGTACCGAAGAAATGAAGTACTTCTTTGCAGTTTTTCGGCGTTCGTATGTTAGACAAGCGCTTTTACTATACAAGTAAGTACTGTTCAGCTTGTTTCAGGTATGCAATACCTGAAACTACAGGTATTGTACCTGAAGGACTGCAAGAGCAACATCCTAAACTAGATTGCAAATGCAATCTAGGTTCACTGTCATAACCCAATTTCCTCTGATTACCTCTGAGACACATCGCACAGAGGAAGTTCTTTGACTTTGACCTGTTCACCTAGCAAAACCCTTTCTGAATCTGCCATAATGGGTTATTATCAGGCCCGTATCCAGGAATTTACTTCGGGGAAGGGGGGGGGTCGCCTTTCGGGGGGGGGGGGGTTGCCTGCGGGTTGGACAAAAAAGTACAAAAATGACATAGATCAGAGGGAAAGCCTATAAAAACGGTTATTTTTGTATGTTTCGGGGGGGGGGGGGGTTTAGCCCCCTAGCCCCCTTAACCCCCCCCCCTGGATACGGCCTTGGTTATTATTATGGGAATTATATTTGAAGGCGCTAGTGTGGTGCCTTGAAAGATGGCTGACACTCATTCTAGCAACAATTCGAACCTTTACACATGAGTCCTGTTCAGGCTCATCGAGGAAAACCGGAAACAGTAAATATCCTATTGTGATATTTACAGTGGTGAAGTTATATTGATAAAGCAGAATGGACCGGGGTCTTTCCGTAAAGCTTTGTCCTCTCCTGAAGGACAATCACACAATAAGAGTCAATAAACTGCCAGAAGTTCCATAACAGATCATACGAGGATGCGCGGTTTCAACAGATAGTGTGTAAAAGATAACATTTCGGATGTTTTCTGTTTTGTTTCAAACTGTTACACATAATAAGCGTTACCATCAGGAAGAATCGAAAAACCGCCAAAAAGTATCTGCTGAGTTTTCCGACATCATGACGATAAGGAATAATGTCAGTAGATGTTTTCGGGCTCTTCCTAACAAACCTTGTTCTGCATAACATTTCATGAATGACGTTTTCAAACACAACAGATAACATCCGGAGTGTTACCTGTTACGCATTATCTGTTGAAACCGCGCATCCTCGTGTTATCTGTTATGAAACTTCTGACAGTGTAGGTGCTGCCTTTCTCGAGGGGGTTACCCACTCTCCGGCACTTGCTGTACACGTTTTTCCGGCACCGGTCGGAGCCGGTCAAAACCAGCGGTGCAGGCACTGGTGCCAACCATAAATTAGGAGATTCCCGCTTCCAAAGATACTAAATTTAAGGTTCTAACACGTGGCAACCGCTGCCAGCTGGTAACAGCTTTTTCCGGAATCAGCCGGGCACCCTTTGCACATTAAAATTGAGATTGGTAAACCCCTCGGCACTTATTTTTCATGACGCAAAAATAATTAAAAAAACAAAATACCCCGTTCTTACCTGCTCTTAACGACACGCGTCACAGTATCCAAAATTTCAACAACATTTAAGAATTTGAACCGGGTGAAAGACTACAGTATTCTTGACTGTCGAAATAAGTCACAATCATCTTCGCCTGTGACGCAATCCACTGCTGCTCAAAATGTGTTTCGTTTGGAACAGGTTTTCCTTTAGCCGTTACTTGCTAAAAACCACGATTTGCAACTAGGCACCATACGTACAATTGAATATATTCAGGGTTGTCACGAGTAGTGCGTGGGTGATACTCTTGACAAAATTTTCGAAAAGTAGCTTGCGCGATTAAAGCTTAATCGAATGGTGCATATATCCGACAGTCTAGTTACAGTTCACTTATTTACTTAAAGACCTAATCCAAACATTCGGTTTACCTTCTCTCCTTGATCGCATGCCACGAGTTTGCTTAGATTTGAACCCGATTGCCGAGTTGCTGTTTTGGCTCAAGAAAAAACCCACGCACAACGTCTTCTTTTCTAGATGGCGGAATTTTCCAGGCTTTGCGTCCGTAACATATTTGATATCACATTTGTATCGGGTCTTCAAGCTAATTTCTGTCTAATAAACCTTACTTACTTACTTACTTACTTACTTAATTTACGTGAAAAGTGATAGGTAACTAGATTGTTGCGTCTCAGTCCTAATCCGTTAAACTTCAAATATAGACATGAAGTGATTTTCCCAGCACTGCAAAAAACACCTTTTTGTTCTGTACCGACTGCTTTTCAGTTTTACTGATTAGCTGGAGGAACAGTGCTCTCCAGACATGCATTTGAGGAGGTTTAATCATAATGAGCGTGTTCCACCCTCGTACCAGTAGTAACTGTTAGTTACTATTTCCGTTCCAACCTCACGAAAAGCTATTACGCTGACCGTTCCAGCCTTCTCGAAATAGTAAATAATGGTTGGGGGTGGTAGGGAGGAATTGGTGGATGGGTGATCGGGGTGGTAGGGAGGGAGTAGGGTTGTTGGGAGGTTTATGTTTATTTTGGAGGTGATAATGTGAAGGAGTTTGGTCTGTTCTTTTTTTTTTTTTTTTTAGTTATTTATTATGTTGTTTGTTGGTGCGTTTAGAAAATGGTTAACCTTTACTACTGCACGCCAGCAAAAACGTAGGTTTTTCCATTAGTGCAGTAGATGTAAATACAAAAGAGTTAAATTGTGTTTCTTAATAAAATAAGTATAAAAAAAAATAGTAACTATTTGCTTACTACGCTCGGGAGCGTAGTAAGCGTAGTAACTACGAATCTCTGTCACGTGATTGGTCGGATTCACCCGTGGCTTGATATTCCACTGGAAAATAGAAAAATCGTTCCAGCCTTGACGACAAAAAGGCAGAATTTGTGACGTCATGCGTGGTAACAACGGAAAGTAGGATGGAACACGCTCAATGATGTATCTTAATTCTACTAATACCATTTTCCGCTTGATTTTCGTACTTACAACTCTTTTTTTTTTTAAGATGGATGAAGTAGAAACCGTTGCATCCACCAACGAATATGCCACGAACAGCTTCCGGGAATGGTGGCTTAAAGCACAACTGAAGCCTTTTACTATTATGTTATTTTCCTTCCCATTTCTTATTTTCCTTGTTTCCTTTCCTCTCCCCAAATCGATCCCGCTGATTACGAATATGCTGGGATTAACTTCCGGAACTGGTGGCTTAAAGTACAACTGAAACCTGTTACTATTATGTTATTTTCCTTCCCAATAACAAGTTCAATGATCAGTCCGCTTATTTTCGAATGTTGGTGTACAGTTCTTATCGTGATTTGGCTTTATAGACAAATCTGACATCTCTGTGGAGATATCTTTTACAATTAAGGCCAGCGTCTTGCGCCGTTTGTGATTTGTTCAGTCACAGGAATGGACTTCGCAAACAGGCAAGAGACATAGTGATTATTGATACCATAACTGGAGTGACAATAATTAGTTCAGGTCTTAGTATATTAAGAAACACAGTGGAACAGGTAAAGACAAAAAAAGACGAACTTGATGGCACAGTCTAGATAAAATTTCTGCTTGTCTTAGTAGTCCAGAACTGAAACTGGGTCTGCTAACTGTAGATCCCCACAGCGTTCCTGAAACAAATACACAATTTCATGTGCGCCAGTTTCTACAAGAATACTGATTTGGCACTTTTGTCCAAGACCACTGATGTGTATTTTGTGTGTTGTTTCCGAATTTCAAGAATCGCAGCTTTGGCTTTCGTTGCTGACTGTGTGAACATAAGATACGACTTTTCTCACGTCAAATTTTATAAAACTGTATACCTCTTGCTACTGGTCCTTGCTCCTGCTGTCGTGGGACAATTTCCTAGATTTTTCATCTGATACAGGCCGTCGTGTCTACCGCATATGATGTGAACTTGAATCGATCTTGTCGAATCTTTAGTTGTGTTTCACAGTAGTTGCGTTTTTGCAGATACCATGGTATCTGTTACCACGGTAACTGAATCTGCAATTAGCGTTTTTTGCAGTTACTTTAGTGGGTTAGGGTGCACAGGATTTTGGGTAGGTCTTCGTAAAATGTGGTATTTATGGCTTGTTAAGATGATGAACGAGTGGTAGGCGAGGTATGTCAGTCGATACCGGTTTTGCTAATTTGGGCACTTCCACAAAAGTTAGAATAATGAAACTTGGCATGCGTATCAGGGACCTGACCAGATTGATTTGGAGATAAGGAGGGTTTTGGCGAGCTGGAAAGCAAAGTCGGAATCACTTTCCAATGGTTTTCGCACTACTTCGGAAAGTGCCGAACTTTCCAACCCGGTTTTTGCGCTTTGGAAATCGAAGCAGCTTTCCCGGAAAGTGATTCCACGAGGTTTCGTGGAAAGCTCCGCGGAAAGCTGAATTTTTCGGCAGGAATTTGAAAGATGTGGAGAAAAAACAGTGCAAGTGTCACTAATAAATTCAAAAAAAATGGGAATTGCAATAAAGGTGACTTCGATGTAATATATGAGAATCCTTGAACCGTTCAGTGAACCATATCTAGTCGAAAAAGTTTTCAATTCAACATTTTCTCGGTGATATCAGCTTTCCATGCGTTTTCGCGATCAGTCCAGCGGGAAAGTGATTCCAGGAATCACTTTCCCATAGTTTTCGCGATGAGCTTCACTCGTCGGAAAGTGATTCCGAGATCTCGCGAAAACCCTCCTACAGTCACTTCCCCGATTCGATCATCGAGGGGGAGTGGAAGGATAGAAAATCTGGAATCTAGTTGCATCCATAACTTACGAACGGGTAATCGGCTGTGAATGAAACTTAACAATTGGCAAGAGCTGTTGTCTCAGATGTTCCATTTCTAGTTGGGACCTGGTCAGAGAACTGGTAGTGGGCCACCGGAAATCTCGTGAAACGCTTAGATTACAGCATTTGTTGGGAAGATTTATCATAAATCCTAGGTACGTGACAGCACAGGAACGGATCGGGGTACTGTGGTGGGAGCTAGAGGGGTTTTCCCTTAATTCCGGTGATCGCTAGCTAGGGTACATCCTTATCTGCTAGGAATATGAAACTTGGCAGGGGTATAAAGGACCTGACCAGATTGACATGGAAATAGGCACTTCCCCAATCTGATTATCGTGGGTGGGGGGGGGGGGGGGAATCCAGAATCTAGTGTCAACTTTCGAACAGTTCAAATTCAAGTTCTGGTTATCTAAAACTAAATACAAGATTAAAAGCCAATTTGGTTGAGAGAGTGCTCGAGGCCAAACAGATTTTCGGATGTGAGTGAAACTTCACAAGTGGCAAGAACAAGTGTCTCAGATGTTCCCTTTCAATTTCCGACCAAATCCGATAACTACGGCGAGCTGGGGAGATGTACCGGAAATTTCGTGAAACGCTTACAGTTCGAGGGATCGGGGATGAACGAGGTGGGAAGAACAAGCAGAACACATGGAAACATTATTGAACGAACAGGAACAAATCGGGGCACTGTGAGGGAGTTGGAGGGGTTTTCCCTGAATTCCGGTGATCGCGAGTTAGAAAATTTCCAGATGTGCTGTGACGATGGAGCTTGACATGTGTATTGCGGATCCAACCAGATTGACATGTAAATAGTGATTTCCCCCATCGGGCCATCCTGGAGGGAGTGGAGGAAAGGGAGGAGAGGAAGGAGGAATCTGTAACGTAGTGCCATGCTTAACTTTCTAACGGATGATCGGACCTAAATGAAATTTGATAATTATCCAGAGGATGTTCGTCTGATGTTCGGTCCCAGGAGACTTTATATTCTGAAACAGTCGTCAACAAATGGAGTAACCTTTCCAAATTCACTTTGTCAGCCCCGTCTTTCCATGAAAAGGATCTCGGAAGAGAAATTCGAATTTGCGCAAACCTTATCTGACAAACATGCTAACTACCCTAGCAAGTGCCATATGAGCTTTCAGCTCTTGTTTCAAGAAAACAAACCTTTTTTCGACCTTTAGCAGCACGAATGTAAGCCAGGGTTTACCAGCCAGATTTTTTTTTCTGGACCCGTAAAGACGGGTCTGGAAGCAGAAGCTAGGGCAAAAAGTCTAAACGTCCGGGGTGTTAGACAAATCAGATGTCTGGAAAGTGACATAGCGGCAACCCCGTTCGAAAGACATCTAAGAATAGCTAAATTATTTGTCATCATTATAATAGAAATCTGAAAGGGTTGGCTGTGCGGAAAACCGAACATCTGGGAATCCCGAAGGTGAAACCTGTCTTTAAATTGACCATTGTGCCAACCGTAAGACCAGTTTCGACCATCTCCTTCTTTTGCTGATACTTGTATTTTACCGAAATAAGAAAATCTTTGCTCAGAGACTTCGGGGCACGGCTGTTCCTCCTCCTCATTTGTCCATTTGTACTTTGGTTTCGAATATTACTTTAAGCTAGGAATAGATCCTGCTACATTAAAAACTTGGTTCCAGCTCCGATCTAACAGTCTGCCTATCCTCAGTAAAAATAAACTTTTCAATAGGAGGAAAGCTGGAACGGGAGGGAATTACCTTTGCCCTCTTTGCAAGTTGCAGGAGGAGGATCTGAGCCACTTCCTCTTAGAGTGCCAAGAGCTTTCGCATTTGAGAGTAACATTTGTTGGGGGTGGGCTGGTATCGCTTCCCCGTATCCTGAAATCTACGAACCCCAAATATATCCTAGATGTTTGTAAATATGTGATTAAGGATTTAATCTAAGGACGGAAAGTTTAGCTTAGTTTACGTAGCATAGTATTTCTAGAGGTGTAACTGTTTATTTGTGAAGTGTATTAAATCTTGTATGGCCTTTTGGCTCAATAAACAAGCATTATTATTATTATTATTATTATGACCAGGGACCCATAAATTTCCTGTAGTGACTCGCCACTCAGGGGGCTTGTCATTTCATATGCTTCTATGTTGCTATGTTGCCCGAGCCTCACCTAGTTTCCAAAACTTCCGCTTGGGTCAAATCGGCGTTCTTGCACATATGGACAAAATGGCCAGCATGCTACCATGTACCTAAGCTAGGACAAAAGATCCAGGATGCTCTTCCATTACAGAGAAATATTCCTAGTTCAGCACAACAGCTGCGAAAAATTTTGTCTTTCTGGATAGTCGGGTATTTTATCCCGGTGGGTATTTCTCGAACTATCTGACGCTCGGTCAAGAGCGCATCAGAAATCTCTTATTGACAAGCCCCCCTGAATGGCGAGTCATTACAGGAAATTTCTGTGTCCCTGATATGACTGAGTCTAAAACACGCCAGTAAACCTCGGGAGGAATGAGAGACGTCACCCGACCGATGACTCAAATATTGTGTCAACTAATAAACGGCGTTCGTTCGGGACAGCTGTGGTGACACTTGCGGCTCTTCCACTAGATACAAGGCGATTCTTCATCGAAACGTGGAAATCATCAAGAGTATTAGTCAGGGTGCAAGACCCTGTGTCGTTCATCCACCCACCCATGCTTGAACTGAAGGTACACAAACGCTGAAGACTGATTACCCCCTCAGGCCTGATGAAAGCGAATATCGTGAGGCGCGTTTCCCCCTAGGGGTGTTTTAAAGATAAAAGCTAAAAACATCAGTTTTTGCAAAGTTTTTCATACAATGATCTTAACATTTTTCAAGAGGTAATAGTTGCGTTTTCGCAGATACCATGGTATCTGATACCACGGTCTAAAGTCGTTTTTGAAGTTATCGTGGTATCTGATACCACGGTCAAAAGGTGTTTTGGTATCTGGCCGGTTGTCGTGGTATCAGATATTCAGATACTACGGTCCGAGCGTGGTAACTGGTCGTGGTATCTGAAGAGTCATCTCACTTTCAGTAAATTTTGTCAGATTGGTGAGAGAAAGTTTAGCACTTAGTGATGTAACTGGATATCTATTTTTCTTTTGGGATGACTTCGAAAAGTGCAATTTCGGCAAGAGTAGTTTTTGCAGAGCACCGTGTATCAGATACCACGATAAATGCAAACACGACTAATTGCAGATCCAGTTACCGTAGTAACAGATACCATGGTATCAGCGAAAACGCAACTAATGTTGATGGAATCTAACATAGTCTTACATAAATTGAAAGAGGAGGTTCAGTTCTACAAGAATACGATTTTTAAATTGAATTAAAACAATCTTTGTTCTCTATTGGCTGTGTGTTCATAAATGAGGATATTTAGCCTAATAAGGCGATTATAGCAAAGATGGACTAAAATTTGGAACTCTTTCCAGGTAATAATTTTTCAACCTAAGCCTATATCTATTTGAACAATTTGACCTAAAATTCGTATTTTCTGTATACATTTGAAAAAAATATTTTCGAAAGTAGTATTTTTATTTTACGGCATCTGCGGTTTTACTTACGGTGTACCACCACGATGGGCCTCAAAGAATTTGATTCATGTGGGAAGAAAAGGTGACAGACACCATTATCTTTTGATTGGTCAGACTCTTACGAACACTGTTACCTTTGTTTTCTTCAAAATCCTCACGGTAGCCAACATTATACACAAATTACTTGAACACAAATCACTTTTCAAGCAAGGTGGCCATTGCTCATTAATCATTCAGTGATCTCCCGCCGGTGGTTGAAAAGGGGTAATAAACCTTCGAGAAGATCGAGTGGCGAGGAAGAAAAATTAATGCAACTAAGTATATCACCATGTAAGCGTTTAAATATAGAGGGAATTATCGGCCAGTTTGGCATTTCTTGGGGTCTCGGAAGATGAACCTTATTTAGCTAAATTTGAGAATCTTCGAAAAATCACTATACTGAATTTAGTATACTACGGCGTTTGTTTACTTTGATACAGTTTACTTCCTTTCTTCTTTGGACTTGTGGGAATTAACAGGAAAAATAATTGAAACAAATATTTAAAGAAGTCGATAAAGCTAGTAATTAGTCTGATTTTCCTACGCATTTTCCATATATCTGCAAAAAAAAAATCATTTTGTTAGATCCAGTCCCCAGTCTCCTCATGTCGGGTGCTTCCAAACTGCGCCACCAGATGACCGAGTGGTCGGATCGAGTCGTGGCTTCACCTTGGGTCTTGGGTGGGTGGGGGGGGGAATCTAGACGTTGCAACTGTTCAAATGCTTACTATGCAACTCCTTTAACAAGAAGTGATATGTCTATAGTTTTCTAGTTAAACAAATGGTTACCTAAGACTCTAGACACATACCATTCCAAAACAACACTGAATATGCATAACGGTTTGCAATACAAACCAATAAAATTTCAAGGTTGTGCAGTAGTCTCGTATCAAATATTCAACTTCGTCGTGAAAAATAACCTCATTAATACAATTATATACTAAGGGTTCTGGGATTCGTTTGCCGTCGACAAGGCCGTATCCAGGAAGGGGGGGGGGGGTTAGGGGGTTCACCCCCCCCGGAAACATACAAAATTCATATTTTTACAGGCTTTTCCCTCTGATCTATGTCTTTTTTGTACTTTTTTTTATCCAACCCGCAGGCAAAAAAAAAACCCCAAAGACGCCCCCCCACCCGCAATAAGTTCCTGGACACGGGCCTGGCCGTCGATCTAACTTTTTTAGTAAACTTATCCTGTATTGTTCGGACTCACTATTGGGGTCAGTCGGTCGACTCTTGGAGTTCAAGCCAAAGCTGTTGGTACCATTATCGGCACGGAAAAGTTAAAACTTTTCAATTTTTGATGATAATGCTGAAAATGAGGCCTGGACAAAGTATCATTTGTCGTCATCAACTGCAAAAGGAATCCTTTTTACTTCACAAGTGAGGTGTGTATAAGTTAGCCAGGTGAAGTACCCTTTTTAAATGCTCCGATCGTCGATATTCCCGCACAAATTAGCTCCTCCTAGTTGAGTCGGGATTTTCTTCACAAGGAAGTTTTAAGCTAAATGGAATGTCTTCGCGGCTAAAAACGTCGAAAATGAATTCGAGAATCCCCAAAATGCATTCGAGAATCTCTCGTATGCCTTCGCGAAATCAGTATTTGCATTAAAGAATTGACGAAAAGTGTTCAAGATTTTTTGAAGTCCTTGAGAAACTACAAAAAGTGTTCGCAAAAACATAAAAAGTATTCAAGATTTTTTAAATGTATTGACATTTAAATTGAAATTAGGTACTCAAGAATGGCAGAAATGTATTCGACAATGACAAAAATGAATTCGAGAATTTTTATTTGTCAGAATCAATTACGGAAAATTGTGTCTTCAAGAACATAAAAAATGTATTCCGGAATGCTTAAAATGTATTCGATTATCACAATATGTATTCCAGATTACGAATTCTGGATCAGTTACGAGAAAGTGCGTCTGTGGAAAAGGTATTCGAGAATGACCAAATGTTTTCGAGTTTTTTACTTTTCTTAATCAGTTCCGGGAACGTGTCTCTTCGAGAATGACCAAATGTGTTCGATATATTGTTTTTGTCTAAATATAATTTTACTTTAATACTCAATAATATCATAAATGTCATAACACTTAACAATAACAAATCCCATTAAGAAATTCTAGATTACTTTAATTTTTTTCTCGAACATTTTTTGTATTTGCTCGAAGACTTAAAAAGATCTCGAAGACTTTTCATCAATTCTCGAATACAAACAACGATTTCTCGAGGAATCGAAGACATTTCGTGGACTCTCGAATACATTTTCGACGAATTTAGCCTCAAATCCGTTCCAGAAGTATAAAATAACTAGTAAAGAAAAGTTACAGAACTATAATCATGGAAAATGGTGGAGATGATCCATGAAAAGAAGACTCGCCTTTCATCATATCCATTTTGAGAATATTTAGGACCAATTTACATTCGGACGCTAGTGGCATGACACAAGCCCTAAACAAAGTGCACGTTCCAAAGACGAACACGAAGAACCTATTTCTTCCGCGATCAAAAAAATCTTTCCCCAGTGCAAGGACGAAATCAGATCAGCAGGTGTCCCATCTTCTGTCAACCTGTCAGGAGCCACTTGCACGCTCGAAGTCATTTCGTTCATTTGTCGATCCGCATGTGCTGTTATTGATGGGTAATAAAACACATTCATTCATTCAATTTTTCGTCTGAATTTCCAATGCGTCTGCTCACTCGTCGCTCTGTATGTCAGATTGTCGGCTATATATTACTATTTTTTTTAATAAGATTGTAAAATAAAGAACTTGAGCTTGAGAATTAAATAATGAAGATATAATTTTTTCACGCCCCGCTTACGAAGCACGGAGGAACGACTATGTATATGAAAATAAACGCACAAACACATTAGACAGAATAAAAGAAATCAACATTGTTCTACTCCTCGAAGGCACGTTTGAACCCCACGACACACAAAATTGACATAGAACGCAAGAATTGCAGAATCTCTTTCCTTGTTTCATTATCTTTTCATTATATATTGATGTTTAAATATTGATGTCACGCAAATGATCTTCTGCTTCTGTGTTTGACTTTCCAAGATTTGCGACAACTGTTTGCAACAAATCTTGTAACAATTCGGCTTTCGGCCAAAGAAATCAACACTGTTATACTCCTCGAAGGCACGTTTGAACCCCACGACCCACAAAATTAACATAGAACGCAAGAATTGCAGAATTTTTTTCCTTGTTTCATTATCTTTTCATTATATATTGATGTTTAAATATTGATGTCACGCAAATGATCTTCTGCTTCTGTGTTTGACTTTCCAAGATTTGAGACAACTGTTTGCAACAAATCTTGAAACAATTCGGCTTTCGGCCAAAGAAATCAACATTGTTATACTCCTCGAAGGCACGTTTGAACCCCACGACACACAAAATTAACATAGAACGCAAGAATTGCAGAATCTCTTTTCTTGAATCATTATATTTTCATTATATATTGATGTTTAAATATTGATGTCACTCAAATGATCTTCTGCTTCTGTGTTTGACTTTCCAAGATTTGCGACAACTGTTTGCAACAAATCTTGAAGCAATTCAGCTTTCGGCCAAAGAAATCAACATTGTTATACTCCTCGAAGGCACGTTTGAACCCCACGACACACAAAATTAACATAGAAGCGCAAGATTTGCAGAATCTCTTTTCTTGAATCATTATATTTTCATTATATATTGATGTTTAAATATTGATGTCACTCAAATGATCTTCTGCTTCTGTGTTTGACTGTCCAAGATTTTCAAAATAATCGACAACTGTTTGCAACAAATCTTGAAACAATTCGGCTTTCGGCCAAAGAAATCAACATTGTTATACTCCTCGAAGGCACGTTTGAACCCCACGACACACAAAATTAACATAGAAGCGCAAGATTTGCAGAATCTCTTTTCTTGAATCATTATCTTTTCATTATATATTGATGTTTAAATATTGATGTCACGCAAATGATCTTCTGCTTTGTGTTTGACTTTCCAAGGTTTTCAAAATAATCGACAACTGTTTGCAATAAATCTTGAAAACATTCGGCTTTCAGAAAACCATTCCAAGACCAAATCGATTTTCTAAAACGAGAACATGACACAAGAGCCATCTTTGCGTCCGGATTTGCAGACCACCTAGGCGAAATATAACTGTATTGAAAAAGGATCTCCTCAGCGAGTGACACAGTAACATGGTAGACATTACATGTGAAAAATACCTGTGCTCTGGTCAGGCCCGTATCCAGGGAGGGGGGGGGGTTGCCTTTCGGGAGGGGCGGGGGGTTGCTTTTCGGGGGGGTTTGCCTGCGGGTCGGACAAAAAGTACAAAAAAGACATAGATCAGAGGGAAAAGCCTATAAAAATGACTATTTTTGTATGTTTTTTTTGGGGGGGGGTCAACCCCTAACCCCCCTGGATACGGCCTTGGCTATGATTATAGTCGTGCTCTTAATTGTGCTTGAAAACATTATGGTAGTTCTGGAAGTGCACTGGTAACATACGACCTCTAGTAGGTTTTTTCACCAAACTCGGAGTATCGAACTGGACCAAATATATGGAATGGATTTGAGGCTAAATACGTCGAAATGTATTCGAAAATCACCAAAATGTATTCGAGAATCCCTTAATTGTCTTGGAGGAATGTGTGTTTGTAGAAACTAGCTTAGTTTTTCGAGAAGCTATTAAAGGTATTCGAGAAAAGATAAAAAGTATTCGAGAATTTCTAAAATACATTTGACATTTAAATTGAAATAAGAACTCAAGAATGTCACAAATGTATTCGAAAATGACAAAAATTATAAAATGAAATTATCGAATACATCTGTCATTCTTGAGTTCTTATTTCAATTTAAATGTCAAGTACATTTTAGAAACTCTTGAATACTTTTAAAACGTTCTCGAATACTTTATATCTTTTCTAGAAAGATATGAGAAAGATTTTCTAGAAACTTTTTGTAGTTTCTCGAAGACTAAAAATAATTTCGAAGACTTCTTATCGATTCTTGAATACAAACCACGATACCTCGAAGACATTTGAGGAATTCTTGAATACATTTTCGACGCATTTATATGGCATGCAGTTTGGGTCAAAATTGGTACAAATGTTGCCGAGAATACATGGGCTACATGTCGCCGAGAATGCATGAAATGTAGCCGAGAATTCTGTTTTAGTAGCCGAGATTTTTTTTATGTATCCGAGACTGCAATGTTTGTTGTCAAGAATGAAAACTTTGTAGCCGAGATTGCCACTGAAAATCATGTCACCGAGAAATACAGATATATGTTCGAAACCAAAAATCGAGTTCCAGAGATGAAAGAAAGTGTCGCCGTGATCAAATGGTCGATTTCAAAATCGAATCTCCAGATCAGATTTGCGATTGCAAATCTGAGTCATATCTTTGAAAGTACAATATTTCTAGACTTGTAAGGTGGGAGCACGTTTTTTATGGTCTATACTTATAAACGAGTTTGGATTGTATTTGTTTTGCTGAGTATATTTATTTTAGCTCTGTTAGCACCTGTGATCCATATCCTGTCCCTTAAAGTTTAATTGAAAAGCCAACTTATTTGTGTATCAATTAATCGAATACATCGAATTGCTTGGATTTTGCCGAAGGGCTTTTTGAAGATAATTTTGTGAACCACAATGGCCTTACGTATTACGAAGAAAAAAAATAGGCGAAAATGGGGTTTTTCAAGGCGAACGAAAATACTGATATAAAAAGCGAATATTTCGGGAGAACAACCGCCTCCCTTCTTCAGCACAGACGGAAAATTTCGAGGAAAAAAGGCCAAAACGTAGATGAAGATCGACAAACGAGAAAACTAAAACAAAGCGGGAAACCAATAACCAAACGAAAACAAAAATTGGAAGAATTCAAAAGCCTAAATTAAACAACGAGTCACTCACCAATACCTGCGAATAAAAATTGCGTGACTGTTCTACAAACAATTATGTAAGTGTTCTCACTAGTACTAGCGAGTGAGCTGAAAGAAGGGAGGCAGTTGTCCTCCCGAGATATTCGCTTTTTATTTCAGTATATTCGTGGGCCTTTAAAATTTTTCTTTTCCCGTTTTTCTTTGATTTTTTCGTAAGGGCTTTTTTGATTTTCCACTATCTGCTCTAGTAGTGAAGTTCAGAATATCTGAGTATCTACGGCCGTCCCCACACCGCAAATGCTACGATGGCGTGGAATATTTGAATCTCAATACAGATACGGCTTTTCAGTAGCTAGTGGTCAGCTCGCCGCAGGGGCACAATGCGTGGACGATTCTTATTGGTAAAAATCGTTTTTGTCAAGCATACAACATAGGTGCAAACGCATAGAGGTACCACAAATCCGACAGAGAAAGTCACTCATGATCGAAGTCACTCATGATATCAGAATCTGAATGCAACGCCGGGTTGTGTAAAATGAGTAGCTTACTCATTTTCTTCTAAGCTGAATGGAAATCAGACAGAAAAAAATGTCTAAAAACGTATTCGATTCTTCTAGCTACAGTGTCAAGAGAACCCTTGTCAAGAAGAGTCTAAATCCCTCTGAAGAATATCTTCTCTGGCTTATCGTTTCTTGTAATTTTTTTTATATTTAATTTTCTTCTGTTTGTGTGGAATTGATTTTGGGTCAAATTTGGCAGAAATGTTTCCGAGGATGCATGAAATGTAGCCGAGAATGTTGCTTTTGTCGCCGAGATTTCTTGCGTGTACCCGAGATGTCACTGTCTGTTGACGAGACTGACGACTTTGTTCCCGAGATTGGCGTTGAAAATCGTGTCGCCCAGAAATATCAAAGTGAACCCGAGACGAAAAATTTGGTTTCCGAGATTGCATGAAAAGTCACCGACAGGAACCTAGTCTGTTCGTTTGCTCTCACAGTTTGCTGTCACACTAATTGACCATTCGCGCAAAAAAAAGAAAGAAAAAGAAGTCGGAAGAGATCATGTGCGAGAGATCTGCCGAAGACTGGATCTGGCGAAGACAAACAATCAATAATATCAATAAATTTTATTACTCAGCACGAGGCCATACAATACATAACATCACTAAGCAAAAAAAAAGAAACACCCTAAAACACCGGTAAACGACATCTATCGTAGTATAAGTAGCTTCTGCCAAGTAGGCAGGCAATGAAGCACTGGGTTAGCTGCAATAGCTAGAAGGCTGTTTTCAGCAACACCCAACTGTCTGGATCAAATATTAGATGTGTGGGATCCCATCGGAACCTTTGGTCTTGTTTCAGAAGTGACCTTACAGTCTGGAATTGAACAATGTGCTTCGCTTCAATAGCGATTGCATGCTACTCTTGAAATACAAATTCCCATCCCGTGCATTACGAAACCATCCCGTGCATTACGAATTTGTCTTCTCAGCCGGGCTCTGGACATTTTGTTATTTAGTTTGTTATTAAAAGAACCTGAACCTGAACCTGAGCCTCAAGTCTAAGTTAACCTCGTCTTGTCTGGCGAGCAGTATATAGGATAGAATAAATAGAAGAATCTTTTATTTATACCCAAATCGTGAACGCGCCAAACAGGGGGTATGCTACTCGTCAAACAAAATTTTAACAACATTATTATTTTGAGCGTCACGATTAGAGCCCAGCTTGAAAAAATAAGAAATCGCACAGCGAGAGTCAAAATAATTCATTGTATTCAAATCGAAGGGTAGAAAAAATAAGCTGGCTTTTCAGTTTCACGGCAAATAATCTCTGCAATTCGACGGTATATTGCTCAAAAGAGCCGGTGGTGCCTGTGGGTTTTGTAAATGCTCTTAAGATTTTGATTGCTCTTACGACAGGTTAGTTTGTTAGCATGGTGGGTAGAGAGGTAGTCGCAGTCGTTCGTGATTTCGCATACCGGTCATTATTTTTCAAGGTGTCTGTTTTTATTTAAACCCGTAAACTTGTATTTCTTGTTCCTGCATAAGACATAGATTCCAAAGTTGTACAGTGAAAGGTCAAAGGTGCGGTAGACACTAACCGTTAGTTTCAAGACGAGTGAATGACCTGGACCTGTTAGAGGTGGTTCATTGTATGCACGTTACAACACGTGTTGAGAACAGCGCCATGGTAATTTTGTGTTCGGATCTGACAATCCTAAGGCTATCGTGACCTGAGCAGGTTTCATCCGACAAATTTATTCAGACTGATCGAGTGGAAATTGGGAAAATAGCCATTACCAGTCTGTAGGAATGGTTTGATTTAAACACTATAGTACGTTTTCTTAGCACCGGCCAACATTTTACGCCATTCATAAAATCATTACCTCCCCCCTTGGCATCGGAATTGGGGTAATTAATCGTAAGTCCGCTGTGCCAGATATTTCGGAGAAATTACCAATGCTACAAAGGAAGTGTCGGGTACAGCCTACTATCGGTTTTAAACATACCACCCCCTTATCCCCCTGTTTCTGTGCTAGTGTTTTTGTATGCATAGTTACTTTAGTACTTTCTTCCTTTCTTTTTCTTTATTGTACTGCAGTTGTTTTTCCTCTGGAATTTGTGGGTAGTGAATAAATTATTATTATTAATCATGAGGAATTGCCGCCAGGTGTGCTAGAGACACTGTGCCACTGTGACTGTGCCAGTCACAAGCAAGATCTTGGTAAAATTTTTGGAAGGGTGAATAAACGATTAGGTTTTTGGTTCACACCGAGTCGCGCATTAGCCCTGGGAAAAGACATCCTCCAGTCAGCACTGAAGTCGGGAGGCCGAGAGTGGCAAACTTGATGAAGGCAGAGGCATTTTAAACAGTTTAAAGATGGCTAGGACTAAAAAGGAATTGAAAATAGCCAAAGTAACCTGGTTAAACGTAAGTAACGTGTTGTTAACTACTATACGCTAGCGCAGCTAGTGGCACAAACATAACTAATCTGGATTGAATTTTATGAAGGGCGTATTCAAAACTAATGTAGCGTTTACACGGACGAGAAATCCCGTCAAGTACAAAGGAATTCCGGTCGACTTGAAAGGATTCCGTTCGTGAACACGACTAGAAAAAAAGTCTAGCGGGACGGGAATACCTTTCATGATGAAAGGAATTCCGGTCTGCTTGAAAGGATTCTCATCGGCGGCACTGGTAAAAATACTAAAAAAAAGTCTAGCTAGCCTTTGAGAGCAGCGGTCATCAGTTCTGATGTCATAAATGATGTCAAAACATTTTTTTGTTGGCTAGTGAATTTATTTTTGTCAGATTTTCTGGTTTGAAAAATTACTTTTTTTCCTCTGCGTGTAAACATGATCTTGTCGCCAAGATTCTGTTCGAGTTTTCCTGTACCTGTAGACGCTGCATAACAGAGGGAAAGTCAATCTTTTACAACAGTGAATTCGTTAATATTTCTTGAATAATTTCGCAGAGGGTCGGATAGCGTACGACAGCTTATGGGACACTACTTTTATCCTTGATAGAACTGTTAAGTAGCGTGCACACACAGTCCGAATTTCGCAGTCCGGTGCGAATTTCCTTCTCCGCTCCGGAATTTTGACGCATCGCATGCGGATTCGGTCCGATAATTTCGTTCCGATTTGAGTAGAAAATATTCTACTTTTACCGGAGCGAATTTTAAACGCATGCGAAATTGTGCCCTGAGAATTGAAAAATTAGAAGCTGTGTTTGAAATTTCAACTGTTTATACAACCTATTGAATGTCAGCTGCATTCATTCATTCGGCAATCAATCAGCATCATCTGACTGTAGGCTAAGCAGCGGATTTTTCTAACCTGGGGCTAAGTTTCACGTCTGAATTTCGTTTTATCTGAAAAACCTGTCGGGCATCGTGACGCGAATTTCGTATGCGCGTTTTCGCGTGCGGAATCTTACCGGACTGTGTGTGCACTTAGCTTTAGTCAGTGAAATCAAAACTTCAGAGAACTATATTTGACGGCGCCGAACCGTCCGATCCGCTAAGTTTCTGTACTTTCAAGTGCAGAATCTTAGGCTTTCGAGCCAGTCTCCCTGCCGGGGACGTTATCTAAATAGTGTTATGTATATTCAAACAATAAAAGAACTTGAACTTGAACTTGAAATGCACTTTTCTGGGAAAGTAAGTAGTTTCTTTTATCCCGCCATGTTGGAGAAAAGCCTAGGAAAGAAAAGAAAGAAGTAAAAACAAATACAAAACACATACAAAAACACTATTTTTTTTGTATTCGGCCTTAAGACAGGGTAGAAGGTTATGCGCTGGTTGGGTCCAGCTGTCTATTATTTTCGGTAGAGACGAGGAGTTCACGTGTGGTTGTGTGTTAGCATGTGGTTGTGGTATGAAATTAAGTGATTATGCCACGTAATTTTCAGAGAGTTTAGATAGATAGATAGATAGAAAGTTTATTGTAAAAATTGACTATCGTGGTTATAAACCAAATTTGCGATTATTGTCCAATAAACAGAAACATTTACAATATATGTATCTAATGTCAGTACAATTAAAAGAATTCACGCTTCGTTGAAATATTTCATGAACTCAGGAATAACACTTTTTGAATATCTAGCGTGTTTTGGAGGTACGGGAGTTGAAGTTCTGGGAACCCTAGAGATTACCACTCGTTCTGGTCGACTTCGAACATTTTTATAGGGGGGAGGGAGAATTTGGGAGTGGAAAGGATGAGATACCTTGTAAGGAATTTGGAAAATAATAAGAGAAATTTACGAATGAGCGATGCAATATTCTTTCCAGGTTAGGCGGAGGTGTCATTTGCGAGAAGTTGAGGTCATTTGTTCATTATTTAGAGTTCTCCCACTAAGTAGTGAAAGTTCGTTTATGATTAGCCAGAAGGTTCCTCGGTGTGACTCATTCAGTTTCATGCTTTAAGTTAAGTCTAAGTTGCTTGCACTTTCTTTCTTGAAGCTAAAGTTTAATCAAAAGGGCTGAGATACAACAGTCTAGTTATCCATCATCTATTTATTAAAATAGGCTTGAAGGCCGATAAACGCTGGTTACTTTCGTCACTTCGCTGTTTCCGAATAATCGATCTTATAAAATGAAATTATCCTCACGGACTTCACTTAGCTCTAGTCACTGTACCTCTTTTATTTATTATTTATTTATTTATTTTTATAACCCGCTGAAAAGACAGAATAGCGGAGTACAAACAATGAAAAAGAACACAAAACACTAAAATACACTAGAATTCACTCTAGAAGAAGGGACAAGCCGTGATGTGCGGGGAAGCTGAGATGGGACGTTGTGGACAATTTTTTACTTAAGGCCGAAAGTTTCAGCGATATATCCGGAAGCTTGTAACGCGAAATCAGATGTCTGTTTTTATACCAGGGGGGTAGGAAAAGGAGGAATGTTGCATATCGGTAATAAAAAGAACGGAGGGAATGAAGATCTTTTTTCTTTAAAACTGAAAGAGAGGCCAGAAAGAAATAAGATAGAATGGTCAGTAAAACTGCTGTAAAGTTTACTAAGGGCTTTTTTATTGTATTTCCCACGATTAGCAACGATTTTCGAGTATGATACTTGAATCTTTCTTTTTGCATCATTAACCGATTGAGACCGGAACGATTTGAGGCTGTTAGTAATGTGGATGCCCAACCACCGAAGAGATGTGACAAGGGGGATAGTCTTATTTGGGAGAATAAGCGGCTCTTGGTTAGTTGAATTGAAAGATAAGTATTCGCATTTATTAACGTTCAGAGCCAGACCGATCCGGTCGAAAGCAGCTGAAACAAAAGAAACTGACTTCTTTAATCCGGTCTTGCTTCGACTTATCAGCAGAATATCATCGGCATCCCTTAGGGACACAAGTAAGGAGTCATGGGCGTCTCAGGTTAAGAAAATTTTAGATGAGTGCGGGGTCGGTGATAGGTGGAATGAGGGTATTGGTCATGAGTTGGAGTTAGGGACAGTAGCTAGAGAAGTAAAAAGTATACTTCGGGACCAGGAAATTCAGAGGTGGCAGGTGGATAGAGATAGTTCAAAATCGTTAAGGTTTTATACAGAGGCGAAAGAGACATGGGGTGAATGTGTTTATTTTAAAGCGGGTTTAAACAAGAAGGAACTGAAATTATTAATTAGTATGCGTGCTGATATTTTACCCCTGGGGGATAGGAGGAGGTACACGGGTAGGTTGATTGGGAGAATTGGTCCTTACTTCTGCCCGATGTGTGGAGATATGAATGAGTGTGTGCGACATCTTCTGTGTGATTGTAGGGAATTGAATGACTTGAGAAGTGAAATATTTGGAGTAAATGAGTGTGATCAGGAATGGATGGAGCAAATGTTTAAGAGCGAGTGTTATGCTACTATAAAGAAAGTGGGTAGATTCCTCAAGCTGTCAATGATGCACAGAGAACTTTTTTTGTAGTTTTAGTAGTGGCTAGAAATAAGTCCGTCAATTTTGTTTGTTTTTTTCTGATTGTATTGCCATGGCCCTTGGGCTTTTAGTGTAATAAATATCATATCAATATCATATCATAAGAGATATTATTGGAATTAATAATACAAGTGGTAGGTATAGAAGACAGGATGTTAGAGATGCACATTTTAAAAATGGATGGTGAGAGAACCGCGCCCTGTCGAACGCCACGTTTTATCGGGATTCTAAAATCGGATATCTGTCCATCCACTTTATTGCGCAGAAAAGGATTTGTATACCAATAATGTAATGAAAAATAATACAAATATTTATGCCATGTGAAAAAAGCGAGAAAAGGGCTTGGGTATGTACAATGCTATCAAAAGCTTTCGACAGGTCCAAAGCACAAATATGCAATTCCAATTCTTTTATAGTCTCTACTCTCAAATTTTTAGTCCTCTATTCTCAAACATTTTACTTTCAGTTCTTAGACACTTTCCTCTTTCCCCTTGATGATCTCTCAGACGTGATCATGAACTTCCCTCTGTCGGCTACTTAAACCCAAACTTTTGCTGAGGTTCAAATTCGCCGTGGCCAGATGAATTTTGACTTGTCGGGCAAGCATCACATATTCTGAACGTCATCAATAAAGCCCGAGATGAAAAAACAAAATCTCTTAAAAGAGTCAAATAATTCAGTGATCAGGATATAAGAATAAGTTGGCTTTTCAGTTAAACTTTTGGGCGAAAATACGCTATTCATGTGAACCCCCAACCGTACCCTGTGTTACAACCTCATGCTTGCATCAAATTAACATGAACAATAACAAGACTGGACTTCCCTTTTTGAGGGTTGTTAACTGTAGGGTTCATAATCCCTATACTCATCGCCTAGCACTTTTTTTTCCCGATTCTTCCAAGCCAGAAACCTTGAGCTTCCTGAATAACTTATGAATAACTAGAAGTGGTGTAGTAATGAGTTGTGTTTAATCGAAGTTTGTAAATCTATCCGTACCGCCTCATCCGCCATCCGTACCCCTATCCGGGCAGTATAATCGTAAAGCTTTGGGAAATTCGTGCATCACCTTCTGCGCTCCTTCTTCACTATTTCGTTCTGGTGTCACTCATATTCTGCGAAAGAAGGAGATCAAAAAGATGAGATCGTGTAATTTTAGATACACCAAGCACCTGCTTCACTCAAGTTTTACCCTTTTGGATGTTTCCTCGTCGCTTTTAAAATCATGGACAACTGGACCCAACCAGTGCACCACGTTATACACTGCTTCCTGGCCGAAGATTGAAAATGCATTGTCTTTTATGTGTTTATTCATTCTCTCCGCTTTTTAAAAATGGCGGATCCAAAATACTTACTTGCTAACAGTGTTTCCTTGCAAATCTTTGAATGTCTTTTTTTCTTTTTAGTTTCTTTATTTCTTGGAAAGTCTCCTCTATGCATATTTGAAACATGGCATCTCAACCAAGACCAAGAGAGAAGAATTCAATCGTTGAAAACACCTTCAACAGCACCTTCAACACCACAGCACCTTCAACAGGCTCTAAAAAGTTTGGAGGTCGAGTACTTTCTCCCTCCGGCTTAAGCTCCGTCTATTTAACAGTAATGTGCCCGTCCTCTTCTATGCATCTGAAACATGGCGTCTCAACCAAGACCAAGAGAGGAGAATTCAGTCGTTTGAAAACATGTGCCTCCGGAGACTTCTTGGCATCCACTGGACCCAGAGGGTAACGAACGACCACATGAGAATCATCACAGGTCAACCGTCCCTCATTGAGACCTTCCGAAGGCGTAGATGGAGTTACCTTGGACATGTGCTGCGCATGGACGATTCCCGAGTCCCCAAGTCCACATTTTTCTGGTTACCCGAAGCACCCGCCGCAGAGGAAGACCCAAAAGCAGACTCCGTCGTACCAAGGACCCATAAATTTCCTGTAATGACTCGCCATTCAGGGGGCTTGTCAATAAGAGATTTCTGATGCGCTCTTGACCGAGCGTCAGATAGTTCGAGAAATACCCACGGGGATAAAATACCCGACTATCCAGATAGACAACATTTTTCGCAGCTGTTGTGCTGAACTAGGAATATATCTCTGTAATGGAAGAGTATCCTTGATCTTTTGTCCTAGCTTAGGTACCTGGTGGCATGCTGAATAGTCCCAACAGATTTTGTCTATCTGAGCAAGAACGCCGATTCGACCCAAGCGGAATTTTTGGAAACTAGATGAGGCTCGGGCAACATAGCAACATAGAAGCATAGGAAATGACAAGCCCCTGAATGGCGAGTCATTACAGGAAATTTATGGGTCCCTGGTCGTACCTACAACAACGACCTGCGGTATGTCATGCCTCGTTAGAGGCGGAGTGGGAAGACATCGTCGCAGCCGCAAGTTTCAGAGATAGCTGGAGACTCTTCTTGAACGCCCTGGGCGCCTCTGGAGACACAGGAGGATCTGAGGTCTAACGTAAGGTATGTGTTGCTGTGCAGCACATATAAATTTGATGCCTGAAACATTGTCCTGTCTGGACGAGAGACTTAGTTGTTGTGAAGCGAAAGTTGGACATTGGATAAGGGCTTGACACGTTCAGGCTAGGCACGGACTTTAGAAGTACGCCTCACAAATTTGGTTAGATCGTGGACGAGATTGCATTTGGTTTCTCTCTGTCATCAAGAGAGCTATGCGCTGATATTTTTGTTTTGAATTTTCATCAACTGCATTACACTAGCAGAGTTGTTGCGTTTTTGCAGATACCATGGTATCTGATACCACGGTCAAAAGTAGTTTTTGCAGTTATCGTGGTATCTGCTCCCGCGGTCAAAAGGCATTTTTGCAGTTATCGTGGTATCTGGCCAGTTATCGTGGTATCAGACATTCAGATTCAACGGTCCGACCGTGGTAACTGGTCGTGGTATCTGAAAAAGTCATCTCTCTTTCATCATTTTTAGTCAAATTGATGGGAAAGAAGTTTGGCACTTAGTGACGTGACTGAATATCAGTTTTTCTTTTGGGATGACTTCGAAAAGCGCAATTTCGGCAATTGTCGTTTTTGCAGAGCAACCGTATATGAGATACCACAGTTACTGCAAAAACGACTAACTGCAGATCCAGTTACCGTGGTAACAGATACCGTGGTAACAGATACCGTGGTATCCTGAAAACGCAACTAGTGTCTCTGAGAGAACGGCCATTAGCATCTGAAAATACGTTGATATTAGCTCTTCTCTCCGTCATTGCGCCTGTCACTTCCTGTTTGGTTGAAACTGTTTGAGCCCATCGAGAATGGTTAAACGTGTGATTGTTCTTTTCCCTTTATTTGTTGTTATTTAATTATTAGTGCTTAATTATGGTCTTTGTCACCGGAATAAAGTACTGAATTGAATTGAATTGATCCCATCATGAAAGTTTGCTCCGAGGTCCGACTGAATGCGCTGTTTGGATGATGAGAAAGTTCGCATGATCTCAAGGCCGAAACTCATCGCAAGCTTAAAGCATCTGTCTCACCTATAAATACTAACGCAACCTACTCCCGTAATCGCTCCATGTATTTCGAAACCCGGAGACCCCGATTTCGGACGGTACATTCTACACGCTGATTTTCTCACTTGCCGTGTTTTGCTACCTTCGATGTGTATCACGCTGCCAACGGTTGTTTGCGAGAAGGTTTTCCATCAGAAAAATCGGTTATGTAAATTTTTTCCCTGTTTTTGCTGTAAGTCAACGGGTCTCTGGAAAGGCTTAAAACAGCCAACACCGTGGTTATTTGTTGAAAGCACAGTCTGGTTTTAAAGTATGAAATATTTTAAAATACTGCAAGTTGAATAGTATATAGTGCGAGAGGTCCTTTAAAATTTCCCCTACTTTCTGTTGGAGTTCCACAAGGCTCAATTTTGGACCGTTCACTAGTTTTAATATATGTTAATGACCTGAATGGAATATGTGTTTCTGATTCATCAAAAAATTAACACTAAGTTCGCAGACGCCACAGCAGTATCTGTTTCAGCTTCTAACCAATCTGAACTGGAATCTAACATCGTTTCTTCTTTTTCACTCTATGAAATGGTTATCTAAGAACAAACGTTAGCTAATTAAAAATATAACAAAATTTACAGTGTATAGTCGTGTTATATTGTCGATGTGAATGTAAAGGTAAGTTGTTCAGCCTTAGCCTACCACGCAGAATCAGTCAGGAATGGCAAGTAGTAGGCTAAGGCCTAACACAAAATACGGCAAGACTCGGGCGCGCAGTTCATATCCGCAATCTTATCCGAGTTCCGACCCAAACCTCTTGAACTAACTAATACCGGTGGTTGGTTGCCAGACCATTGCTAGGCCCTAGACTAGTCTAGCCAAAACGCATCAGCCCATAATTTGGCATGTACATGGGGTTTTATTCCAAATCCTAGGCCTATACATTATCGATAACATAAATAGAAACTGGTGATACTTAATTACATGTATTCCAAAGGACTCGGTGCTCACGAATAGTAATCCGACAGAAAACGACTGGCTTGACTGGCTTTGACTCCTGTCAACTGGCTTTGACTCCTTTCGACTGGCTTTCACTGAATGAAATGCCGGAGCTTATATAACCTCGGTGCAGGGCTCGAGGCGAAATGAAATCAATGCTGTTCTCCCGTGGATGGTGATAATTCCAAATATTATAAGTACTGATTATATATTAATTAATAAATAAATAAATGAATACTAAATGTGTATTCCAAGAATGAAGGGTGAAACTAAAGAAAAGGTAAAAAGAACGGGTTACAGACTATGTCTCTGTAACATACCTCCCACCTTTGGGGAGAGTATAACTCAGGTAACAAACCAAACAACCTAACAAATTATAAAGAATTTCCATCTCCAACAATTTTAACTTTCAGGTGATCCTAACATTTTCTAACTACAATAACCAAAATTGGGGGGTATGTTCATAAGGGGTGCCTCACGGTCGGGACATCCTGCGGTCCAACCCCCACATGGGTTACAAGAGGGCGTTGCCCCACTCAATAACTCGGAGACGTGTTTACCACGCAACCACTTAAAAGAAATATTCATGGTCCCGGCTCCCATCAAGGGTTACAGGAGTGATTGAAAATGAAGAAAAAATCAGTTGCACTGAGGCTTACACTGATTAATAAATTTCATCACACCCAGCCATCACAGGACCATGTTTACCGACACCCAAACCCTTTTTTCTTATGAACTAACAACCCAATATTTCTTAAGATCCATTTTGTATCCGTGTTCAAATCATTGGAGGTGAATCATATTTAAAGTAAATATGATTAAACTATATGAATGGGCAGATTGGTTTGCTACATGAATTATACTCGTCAAAGAGGGTACTACCTTATTTATAATTTCAAGGGTGTAGGGGGGGGGGGGAGATAAATAAGCAAGTGCTTATTTCAAGTTTCTTTCCTCTAGGGGAAAATCACCATCCACAAAAGAAAGAAAATAACTTGGGCGAAACAAAACTAAGGGGGGGAACAACTGACGGTATTGCTACTTTAGACTAAAGATCATCTCACAAAAAAACAAGATCGGGGGAAAACTTTAAACTGAAAACTTAATCTCATCGGCTTGTAAGTAGCTTCCGGTGATGGACGAAACAACAAAATATATACATAAGACACTTATACTTAATGGTTATCGCCGTAGCGAACTGGCGGTTTAGAGATTCGTTGTGACCGCCGTGGCAAAGAAGGAACGGGGATGGCGTCCGATTGGTCAGGCAGAGGGCTAGTAGGGTGGGGAATTGGATGATCATCCGATGCCGTTGGTATAGTTGGCTGTCGGATGGGACTAGGTGAACTTGCGGAATCGTGCCAGTGTACAGCTGGTCTTCGTAAGTTAGGTGATGTAACTTCATCCATAGGGGGCATTTCGCTGGTGACGTACTGCTCATCACTCAGGTATGTAAGATGGTAAAACCCTTGGCGAGATCGTGTAAACCGTATCTTCTTGAGACTTCGAGCCTCCGTAATAACGGGAGTTGGTGGAGTGGGGTTTGAGTACTCTTGACGTCTTAGAAATGAGGCACGTAGAGCAGGCAGTGGAGGTGAATTTATAGCTGGCCGGTGAGGAGTAAAAGTGTCGGGAAGTTGCCTGTATGTGGTACCGTTAGATGGATCCAAATGATTGTCCGAGCTGATGAACGAAGAGTCATTACTGCTGTCGGCACTGGGGCTAGATGGTCGGCTGACGGAGCTGTCTACGTCTGCGGCAAGGCGTCGCTGCTCGGAGAATGATTCGGGGCCTGACGAATAAGACTGAGAAAAATTTGCGGATCTGCTATGATCTTGGAAGGAGATATCGTAGTTCGATTCTGGTATCGGAGACATAGACCAATTTACGGCGTTTTCCTCATCTTGCAATGTTAGATGGAGTGGGTCTGGAGAGTGGCTGGCCGTACAAGTAGTTGTAGAGTTCGTGGCCGTCGGTTGAGGGGCTGGAGAAATGGAGATGGGTACTGCAAGGCTTGCAAAAGTACCAAACGTTGCCGCCTCCGGCGTCGATTGGTTGGGCGGGGCGGTCAGATGTAAAGAAGTCGACCCAGGTTTGGCAAGATTGTCAGTGGACTTCGCTAATCCAGGGGCGGCTGCGCTCTCATCTGGATTAGCAGGGGCGGCGTCAAGCTCTGCTGCATAGTGGGCAGGGAGCTGTGTAGACTTCACCCTACCAGGGGTGGCCTCGCTCTTACCGACCAAGGTGACCGGGGCGACTTCACCTTCTGATGTCATTCTTACAGGAAGGTGGAACCCAACTGCCGGTCTGGCAATGGGCAGGCCAACCTGCAAAAGTTGAATTAGCTCGGATGGTAAGTCCGGCCGGTTAACCACCTTATCGCTTGTCGGCCGTGCACTATTAAAGTCTCGTTTTTCTTCTAGACTAGGCCTAATTAAGGGAGCATCAATCTGGAACCGAACATTTTTCTCAACAACCCTCGAAGAAGAAGGTGTAGGGTTGAGGGGTAGGGAAAGCCCATACTCGGTAATAGGTGAAGAGAGGGGCTCGACCGGAGGCCCTCTACTTGTTGCATGGATTGGAGTGTTCTCGCAATCAACAATCAACTGACGAACGACCTCTGGTGGCATCCGGCTTTGAAATACTGGAGCACTTTTAGAGACCTGAGGCCTTGGTCTTGTCACAGGGGGGGGAGTACCCAACGGCGGATCTGAGACTGGTTCAGGACACCACGGTGACTGAAGTCTACTACGAACCAGTCTGTTATAATGGACAACGTCCAACTTTGATCCAGTTTTCTGGATTTCACAATTTAATCCGTCATTAAGGGAACGAATGACGCGATAAGGACCGGCGAATTTATCCTTTACTATTTTTGATCCCAACCCAGCGGCGGGGGGGATTCGCAAAAAAACAATATCTCCGGGCTCAAACGGGGAGAAATGCCATGAACAACGCTTATCATACATTTCCTTGTTACTCGATTTCGCATGGGCTATCCTTTCAGAGATAACATCATGAGCAGCCCGCATTTTAACAAGGATCTCTGACTTATAGTTATCCATAGAGTCATAAATGGTGCGGTTCGACAACATCTGGGAAATCGGTATAGAAGGATCGCGCAAATACATCGCATAGAAGGGCGATTCCTTCGTTGTGTCATTATGGGCTGTATTAAGCGAATACAGTACATATGGCAAGTGCTCGTCCCAGTCATCTCGTCCGAGTGAGACATACTGAGACAAGATATCCTTTAACGTTCTGTGACCTCTTTCTACTTGACCGTTACACTGGGGATGGTATGCTGATGTAGTTAGATGGCTTATTCCCAATAGTTTGTTCACCTCGGAAAGCAAGGTTCCGGTGAAATTTGACCCTAAATCAGATAAAATTCTGCTAGGAATACCGTGTGAAAGACATATCTTTTCAACCAAAGCCTTTGCGACGGTATTGGCTTTTTGGTTGGGTAGCGGCACTGCAAAAAACATTTTAGTAAAGTGGCAACATGCTGTTAACATAACGGTATTCCCATTTCTAGACCTCGGTAACGGTCCGACGACATCAACCGACAGTAATTCCATTGGGCCAAGGGAATCTGGCAATTTTCCCAGCGGCGCTATTGGACTTCTGTTAGGGGCCTTTCTGCGAAGGCAGTCCAAGCACCGTGACACGTAACTTTTCGTTGTGCTATACATACTTTTAAAATATACAGAGAAGCGCATTTTCTGAAGCATCTTGTCTAGGCCTAAGTGTCCAGCTAAAGGAGCGGAATGGAAAAAGTCAAGAACCTTCGGTACTAAACGTTCTGGCACTACAGGCACAACTGACACCTCGTCTCTGTAGCTAGCGGATGGAGAAAACAGATAACACACGAGGCTATCTTCTATGCAGAATGACTCAATGCTTCGCTCGTATAATGTGTATGCGAGAGGCAGGGCTGAGTCCTTCAATAGGCGTGCATACAGTGCCTTACAAAGCGGGTCTGTTTTTTGGGCAACTCTGAGTTCCTGGTGACTTACAAAATTCGGGTATCCGGTTTGACGAAGGGCATTCACAGCGATCGGGGATTCGTTACCAGGGGTTACTAGCCTGGATAACGCGTCAACAAAGTTTTCTTTTCCGGGCTTATACTCAACCCGGAAGTAGAACTCTTGGAGCTCAAGGCAAATTCGGGCCATTCTACCATTAGGAGAATCAACAAATGGCAATGCTTTCAGTGGCTGGTGATCCGTTCTTACCAAAAATGGCTTCATTTGCAAGTAGTGCTTAAACTTCTTACAAAATTCCCATAGGGCAACCGCTTCACGCATAGTCGTCGAATATTTCTGTTCTGATGGACTTAGAACTCTGCTGGCATAACAAATGGCACGTTCACCGCCATCTTGCACCTGAGACAAGCATGCACCGATTGCAAAGCTTGAAGCATCTGTGGTAAGGATAAACTCATTGCCATGAAAGTCCGGGTAAGCCAATATCGGTTCACGCATCAAGCAATCACGCAGCTTTTCGAACGCCTGAACCTGCGAGTCTCCAAACGCGAAAATCTGGCCCTTTTTCGTCAACTCTGTCAAAGGCTTTGCTATTCTCGCGAACTCTGGCACGAACTTCCTAAAATAACTCATTAAAGCTATACTTGACCGGAGTTCAGAGATATTTGTGGGGTACCGGAGCCGTTTAACCGCTTGGAGTTTATCCGGGTCCGGTTCCATTCCACGCTCTGAAATCACGTGACCTAGGAAGGTTAAAGAAGTTACACAGAACTCGCATTTCGTCGGTTTCAGTTTCAGTTGGTGAGCTTGGAAACGTTCAAACACTTGCCGCAAAAGTCGCAAATGATCGGCAGGACCGATTGAACCAACTCCTGTATCATCTAACAAAACAAAAATATTAGCTCCTAAAACGTCCCTTAGAACCTGCTCTATCATTCTCTCACAAGTTGCCGGTGCATTAGATAGGCCGAAACCCATCCTACAATACTCGAAGAGACCGAACGGGGTTGTAATGGCGGTTTTCTCTTGATGATCAGGCTCCACCTTGATTTGGAGGAAGCCTTGGAGCAGATCCATTTTGGAGAACATGTTAAAACCTTTCATCTTGTCCAATATGTCATCGATTCGGGGCAAGGCATAGCTGTCAAATTTGGTCACTTTATTCAGTTTCCTATAATCGTTTACCATTCTATATGAGCCATCCTTTTTCTTCACGAGGCTTACCGGTGAAGCCCAGGGGCTGGAACTTTCAACAATCACTCCCTGCCTCAACATTGCGGATATTCGAGTCTTTAACTCGAGTAAAAGGTGAGGGGGGACTCTATAAGGGCGCTGCCGTATAGGAGGGGCATTCCCAGTCTCAATACGGTGGGTCACATCACAATAATCTCCGAGATCGTCGTCTGATCGCGCAAATACATACTTAAATTCCAATAAAAGGTCCTCCAGTTCTGGGCGAAATTCGGGGCTAACATGATCCAACTTAAAATACGACAAATACTCTGACCGGCTAATATCATTCCATCCAATCCGAACACTCGATACTAGGGGAATACTTGTGTCTACAAGTTGATCTACCATCTCATCCACATTGCCGCTTAAGACATTCCTCTCATACGACATTAGCATAAGGTCTGACTCACGGACATTCACCTTTTTTTCAGACAAGTTCGCTAACCAAACTGTAAACATACCATCAACCACAGGCACTACTTGGGGCAAGACTACAATATTTCTACATTCCAGGGACGGGTTACCTTCTAAAAGAAGCGATTCAAGGCCTGGGTCGCTGATCACCGTACATTGAACGGGCCGGATACGGCCTGCTTTGACGCTAGTCTTTGCATATACAGGCTTGAACGTCGTGGACACAAAACTAGAAGGAGTTTCTAGACCTAACTTATCTAAACTACATTTTATTTCACAAGCACCCTCATTTTGCTTCATAAGCGCAATACTAACGGGGTATTCTAGACCTAAGCCGCTCACACTCGGGTTCACATCAGAAGGACACCTATCTATAACATTCACAATCGGAGACATTCTCTCACTAAACAAACACTTATCCGGGTCCTTTAACCAGAAGTCATCGGTTGTTGGATCGAACATCAGTCCCGCTGACCTGATGAAGGGTCGTCCAAGCAAAACCGGGTAACAGAGACTTGGGACTATAAGAAACTTGTCTTCAAACTTCTGGCCAAGCAAGGTGAAGCATAGCACAATTTCCCCCCGAATCTCCAAAGGTCCCGATAATGTACATGCCCCTTTCGAAAAATTATACCGAGAAATCACCGCTGATTTGTCGAGTTTGGCTACCAAACTTTCACTCATCAAGTTACACTCCGCACCCGTGTCATATAAGGCGGACAAGTGAAGTGAACCGCAACCCAAAGTGATAAATGACAAGCTTGATGTGTGCCGAAGTGAACATACGAGGCATGGTGTTAGTGTGCTGGAATTTAATTCTGACTTTGATTCATTTGAGGGGCTGTCCGGTCTGCGGTCACCTGATCCGCCCCCGAGGGATGGTGACCTTGTCTGTTTAAATCTGGCCTGTGTGAAGGGATGCCTTGGGCTTTATCGGGACACCATCTCTCATAATGCCCGAGGCGCAGGCAATATGTACATACAGGAGGGTTATTCCCTCGGAGAGATTGATTCTCTGTATAGTTGGGCCTATAAAAGTTAGGCCTGTATCCCCTGTTTTGTTGGCTGTTGTGATAGTGTGGTGAATGTTGTGGGCGATCATAATGTGAAGGTCTGTTGTGCCGCGGTTGATAGTGGTTGCTGTATGCCGAATGATCGTGTACGTGATAAGTGCTGGGTGGAGCCTGTCCCCTGTATGAAGTAGATGAGGCTTGTGTCTGGTCCTTGGTGGGTGGAGGGGTACTGTTTGCTTGTAGTGAAAAAACCTTGAATTTATCACTCATCGCTTTCTCGTGAAGGTCCCGCTTGGCTTTCTGTGTACGAGTGCGGCGCAAGATTTCTACACATTCAGAAAGCGAGCGAGGGGTTGTCTTCTGAAAGGCGTCATAGTATGCGACGGGTAAACCGTGAATAAATTCAGCAACATATACACGTATAACATGTGGGTTAGAGGACTCATTCGCGGAGTACCCATACTTTACATCAACACTCTTCTGAACCAGCTGACCGTAATTATCAGGGGTCATCAGTTCCGGGGAGTATACAATACGCTCCTCGGCTAGCCTAAGGTCGGACTCGCGGCCAGCACACCGAATTCGTAGTGCTTCCTCAAACGCGTCAAAACTAATCTTAGACCGGCGATCTAGCGTTTTACACCACGCTACCATCGGCGGCAACAGCCTACTTTCTAAGATCATAAGCTGCTCGTTCCAAGTTTCGATATCCGAAAATCTAAATTTTGCTGACGCTTGTTCCAACCAGGAAACAGGGTCGGATTCCCCATCAAACATTGAGATTTCTTTCGATACTTCTAACCGAAGCCTCACTTTAGTAAGGGGATCTTCATAACGGACTGGTTGTGGCTGCTGTGTCGGGATATCTCTTTGGAGCGGCAGGTTATGGTCTTCGAGCAAGCGACCCGCAGGTCTCTTTTCCAAAAAAATCAGGCTGTGGCGTTTGATCTGTATTCCGGTAATTCACAAAAGCCGAATAATCTCCATCGAACGCGCGGGTTGCAGATCGAGACCCCCCTGCAGGAGCCTGGTAAATAGGTCGAACATTCTTCTGATGAAGAGTAAACCTAGGGTCTTCTATGGGCGAAATAAGACGACCCCAGGGCGAAGGTTGAGGAGAAAAAGGGGGTGTAATTCGATTAGCTCCACCTGCTAACAAAACATTGATTAAGTTGTCGCGAGCCATACCATCCCAGTTAACGGTCGAAGTACAATATTGTGATATAGGAGCTTCATTCACTTCTCTCTCATTTACTGAACCAAGGTCAGTGTACGACCCCTCAGCTGAGAACGGGTTATTCGAATATCGCGAAAACGACATTTCTTCTTGTCGAAATGGATTATTTGGATTCATCATATATACTCAACGAGACTAAATACACAAAAATAGATCACAGAACTATGAGCTATATGAAATATCTGAGAAAATTGGTAGGCTTAATCTGGACCCAACAAAAAATCTGGCAAACCAACACTATATTGTCATGATAAAAGAAGAGAGAGAAAAGAAAATATATCAACAATGTATAATTATTGAATGTAGAATTTATAAAAAAAAAATGAAGAATTACTCGACCACTAAGGACAGATAATCGTAAAAAAAAACTGATATTCAATAGTCCGTCCCAAAAATATCCGATTCCGTACTCTCTATTTATAACAAACTTTTATAATGGCCAAAATATTTTGGGATTAACTATATTTATTATCTTCGTTACGCCGGAAATATACGAGCATTATCTTTCGAACTGTATGATCATTACAGTTCGAACTAATATAAAAAAAAATATATCTATACTAAACCTTGAAGACATCTAGATGGCTCTACACATCGTAATTAGCCTACGGCTTAGCCTATCTCTTAATTCTAGCCTAGCAACAACGTAATTTAGGCCTATAACCATTTTTATAAACTTAACCAAAATACGAAACATCACGCCCATAGGCCTATAATATCACAAATTACCAATAATAAAGAAGCTACACGTCTCGGCTTCGCCATGTAGCCAAAAACTATTACTATAAACTAAAGTAGAATCCTTAATGTGAACTAAATCAATCACTATGTCGGATCCAGAGGCCGACGCAAAGGCTTATCTCTGAATTTCTCTAAATCATAATCCTACTACTAATCTATTCCTTAAATAAATGGAGAAGGCCTTCACTAATCTAATACCTCATAACAAGGAAGGGATAAGGGGAATGGCTGGACTCACCATATTATAGGAATCGCTTGCCGGCTAAGCACACAATCGCAAGATATGGGGAGAGGCTATGTCGATATCTATAAACTACTAGGCATATCAGGGAGGGGGACCTTGAGCAACGACGGCACAACACATTGTTTCGCGCAGACTAGTCGAAGATCTGGGGTAGCCCAATGGGCATGAAGAATACCGCCACCCACTCGCGTAAAGACTTGACCACTGCCTTTACTTCCTACTACACTACACTCCTATAAACTATAGGCCTATCATCATATATCACCTTTACCTGTTAACTATACCTACAAAAGATTAATAATCAACAAAATCACTTATGATTAAGGAATAACGTACGGAATTAATCCAACTTTTTATCTATCAAAACACTCCTAAAAGAACATAACGTAGCACGTAGGCCTAGCGTACGTCTGAATTAATTTGTGAACAAATAATTTGGAACCGCAAAAATCCGAAGACGGATACCCATTAGGCAAAGAAACCTACTGTGGCTACGTAACGTTCTTAATCTACGAAGACCCCTATTTACATAACATCCTTCTAAATCTTCATAAACTAACATTAAATAACTATACTCAATACAGCCCTTAGCCTACTGCATTCGACTAAGCCTATATACTATCTAGACTAAACTATTACCGATGACTAGTACGTATGGACAGCCTTCTTTCTCGCTTCCTACCGATAGCCAAACTCCTAACTCCTAACCTAGGCTTGGCCTAATTATTCTAACACATAACCTAATTAACCTTGACGCAAAATACAAGAGCCATCCAGTGTCCATTCAATCCACAAAAACAATTATTAGCTACCATTCAAAACGACCCAACAACAACGCAATTATTCCATCACATTTATTACTAAGCCAGGAGTGAGGAGATAGTCCCTCATCGTGACGTATACCGAACGAGCGCGTGATCAATTGAACCAACCGCAGCGTGGAGCGAAAATTTTCAACCAATCGGGAAGCGTCACGTGACTTCCTTGGGAGTTTTAGAAGATGGTGGGAATATTCAGAAGTTTTTCACGGAATTTGATTTTTAAAATTACGAAAGAAAATTCAGAAATACTGGAGGGGGATTGAATTGAAGCTAATTTTACCAAAAAAAAAAAAATACCGTTCGGGAAGGAAAATGTCGTAATTTGAGAAGAGTTTTCGTCACATCAGCAACCAGAAATCGCTGTAAAAAAAAGCGAAACATCCGGGACGTTCAGCGTAAGTGGACTGACGAAACCAAACTGACGAAACCAGAAAGACAAACCAAACTAAAAAATCGACAAAACCATGCAAACAAAGCGTGTTCAAACGGCTCCCAAAAAAAACTGAAGAGTTTTGATGAAGAAATCGCTTGGGGAATTCCGATCCAAAGGGGTAATAAATCGGCACTAACTCTCAAAAATGGTTGGAGGGGGGGGGGAAGGCGAAATAAGAACACTGAGCTATCAAAATCACAGGGCTCGTGGGGGGGGGGAAGAGGGGTCTGACACGACTAATGTCCCACGCCTGGACGGAAATCCGTACCTGGAACAAATAAGCGGGAGGGAGAATTAAAGGCACTTAACTGTAAAAAAAAAATCATAAAGTTCTTACGGAAAAGTTCCAACAAATAGTGTTCCCCTCATGAACGATGGTAGCCAATAATTGCATAAGGAAATAACTAGCCAATACAAAATAAATAGAGAGGAGCGACATAGAGAGCGGACCAGACCTATATATAGAGAAGAAAATCTGGCTTCTGAACGAAATGAACGTAAAATGAAAAACCCAGCTATCAAAATTCATGATAGGCCTTTTTGCCAAAAAGCGACAACGAGGAAAAAAAAATCCAAACAATCCTACAAAAATCGGATTCTAACCCGAAGAAAAATTTACCATGACAATAGAAAGGAGGGGGGGGGGGTAGGGTTGGGTCTGAACAAGGATAAGACACTTCTAGACACCAATGTTATATTGTCGATGTGAATGTAAAGGTAAGTTGTTCAGCCTTAGCCTACCACGCAGAATCAGTCAGGAATGGCAAGTAGTAGGCTAAGGCCTAACACAAAATACGGCAAGACTCGGGCGCGCAGTTCATATCCGCAATCTTATCCGAGTTCCGACCCAAACCTCTTGAACTAACTAATACCGGTGGTTGGTTGCCAGACCATTGCTAGGCCCTAGACTAGTCTAGCCAAAACGCATCAGCCCATAATTTGGCATGTACATGGGGTTTTATTCCAAATCCTAGGCCTATACATTATCGATAACATAAATAGAAACTGGTGATACTTAATTACATGTATTCCAAAGGACTCGGTGCTCACGAATAGTAATCCGACAGAAAACGACTGGCTTGACTGGCTTTGACTCCTGTCAACTGGCTTTGACTCCTTTCGACTGGCTTTCACTGAATGAAATGCCGGAGCTTATATAACCTCGGTGCAGGGCTCGAGGCGAAATGAAATCAATGCTGTTCTCCCGTGGATGGTGATAATTCCAAATATTATAAGTACTGATTATATATTAATTAATAAATAAATAAATGAATACTAAATGTGTATTCCAAGAATGAAGGGTGAAACTAAAGAAAAGGTAAAAAGAACGGGTTACAGACTATGTCTCTGTAACAGTCGGACAGGCTGCAAGTTTCCAGATCTTAAAGGACCTGTCTTACCTATAATACTAATGCAACCTACTTCCGTAATCACTCCTTATATTTCTAAGCCCGGAGACCCCAATTTCGTACGGTACATTTTAATCCCTCTAACAGAATTACGCTGGTTTTCTCACTTGCCGTACTTTGAACCTTCGATGTGTATCACGGTGTCGACTGTTGTCTGGGAGAAGTTTTTCCATAAAAAAAACCGTTATGTTCATTGTTTCCCTGTTTTCGCTATAAGTCAACGGGTCTCGGAAAAGGCTTAAAACAGCCAAAACCGTGGGTTATTTGCTGAAAGCACAGCCAAGTCTTAAAGTATTTAAATATTTTAAAATACAATAAGTTTAAGAGTAAAGAGTGCAACGGGTCCTTTAAGGCCTTTCTTGTCCTCTCAGTGTTGATGGTACTATTTTTTAGTTCGCTAGAATCTATTCGGTACTTACGAGTTGTGTTTGATCAGAATTTGTCATGGAAATTGATGTAAATAACAAACGTGTGAAAGTTTCCCATGGTGTTGATGGTATGAATAGACTCAAGAATTGACTCCCTTATTCAGCAATGCGGTCTTTGTATTATTCTCTGATTCAGTCACACCTAGAATACGCATATATTGTTTATTTATATACTTTCATATCTCATTTGTCTTCGCTCCAAATTCTTCAAAACTAGGCTTTGCGAATTCTTAAAAAATAAATCCCTGCCCCAAGTAAATTTCTGGGAGAGTCTGAGAAAGAAAAACTGTATGTTCTCCTTAATATTCATCCAGTGCCAAACTAATTTAAATTGCCATCTGTGACCTGATATCTCTGTCGCCAACATCTCACATGTAAAAGAGATCGAACGGCCCCAAAAAATTAAGTGTTAAAGATCGAAATTTTTTTTAGGATCGCTTGTCAGCCCATCGCTTGTCAGGTCCTGACAAAAAGGATTCTTGATTGTTAATTTTAAAAAATAATACCTAGTTGTTGACCAGTATGACAATTAAATTGTTTTTTTTTCCAAGACAAACGGGCCTAGGATTCGTATCATAGACAAAACGCGCAGCAACTTGTCAGATCTAGAAAGCTTGTTCAGGGTCTAGAAAAAAGTTCCGGTCTTTTGCCTTTCCTCCTCTTGTGTTTAGCAACCTTAAAGCTATCGGTAGCGTTTCTTTGATTAGCGACAGTGAATTTTTGAATATTCATAATCGTCATGCGTGTTCTTGTAAGAGCAAACGAAGACCAACCCAAACCAAAAGATATCACGTTTCTTAAATTAAACTAGCATCTTTTCCAAAACCTTTTTCTTGGGTATCACGGATTATCAGGAGGGGGTCTTCAACAGAGGAAAGAATTCCTCAATAGCTCCCTGAATGCCTATTATCAAAGATGCTTCGCTGTTTATCTTAAAGGACCCCTCTTGCTTATTCTGCCTTTTATAATATACCTAGCTCCCTTGTGGAAGTATAAACTTCTAAATTTCCCACATTTCTCCATTGTTTCGTTTTGTGCCTCCGAATTTTTAGCGCTTTTTCGGCTGTGCCGACTTTTGCCCGTCAGACAACGCAAAGCTTGCCGGAATGTTAAATGTCCCGCTAACAATTCGTTCACATACAAGCTTGCTGGTTTTACAGCTTTTTAACCACGGCGCGTTCAGTTTTCAAACGTTTTGCGCTCAGCCGCCGCATCGGAGAGCAGGAAAGCTGGATAGAGTCGACACGCTCTAACAAGAAAATCGCTTATTTCAGGTGACGCGTAATGGTGTTTTCGAAAATCGTTATTTCTTGTCTGTTTCATAGGGAAAAAATCCTTTCTATTAAGAGTTGTGCTTTAAGAACTGTGTTTCAAGTAGTGAAATGAAAGACAAAAGTGCTCTTCAGGTGGGATTCGAACCCACGGTTTTCTGTCTCACTGCTCTCCTTCATCAGTCTTGCTGAGGAGGAGTTACAGAATGACATAGCTGTGGGCATAGTTCACAAACCCCTTCAATAGTCAGATAGAAGCGAACTTAGGAACAGTGATCACGCCTAAGGAAGTTTGTCTCAGCAGTCCACATTCGCAAGAGGACCCGCAATATAATCCCTGGACAGTCTACGGGGCTCAAACACTGGAGTCCTACACTTTTGAATTTATTTCAAATTTACTTCTTGTCTGTTTGTCCCGGTAAAAAGTCATTCGTGTAACATTCCATCTTTTTGTGAGAAATGTCTGATCAAGACAAGACCAAAGAGGTCGGGTGGGAGGGCATAATTCTGGTTTTCTTTCGGCTTACATTGGTCGTTTAGTAACTGTATTTCCTTATTTCAGTTTGAATATTAAGTCTTAATTAAGGAAACGATCTTTAATTTATTAATTAGTGATTTTCAAGACACACAGCCCAAGACTGTTTTTTATTCAGCGACAAAGCCTAAAGCGGCTGCTCCTGTCTGAGAAGATTGCCTTGCGTCTAAAGGCCCATTCACAACGGGTTTTTAGCTAATACTCGGTACCAGCCAGTTCCGGAAATCGCTCTGAGACCGAGAATCAGCTGGGTTTCTGCCGTTCGCAATTGATACTGGTGCCAGTTTCGGATACCAGCTAGTCTCGCACCCAAGTTGAAATCAGTTCAACTTTTGAGGGTACTAGCCAATCAGACTATTTTGGGGAATATTCTGATTGGTTAGTTTCGAACCAAGCCCAATAGAAAAAATCACATCCACTCTTTGCTGTCTTGAAAACCGAAAGTGAATTTAGGTCATTGATATTCGGTCTGACGTCGTTCAGCATTAGCCAATCGGAACATTCCTGAATATTTCCCTAAATAATGTGATTGGCTAGTATCCTGAAAAGTTGAACTGATTTCAACTTGTATGCGAGACCAGCTGGTACCCGAAACTGGCCCCAATATCAATTGCGAACGGCAGAAACAAAGGCTAATTCTCGGTCTCAGAGTGATTTCCGGAACTGGCTGGTACCGAGTATTAGCTAAAACCCGTTATGAATGGGCCTTAACCGATAAGTTTTGCCTGATTCTTGCACTTTTTGCCTAAGGGATTTTTCACGTAACACATTTCTTTTAATATTATCCGTAAAAAATACAAACTAATTAAATTAAAACGATGTGAAGGTTCTCTTGCCATTTACATATTCTAAGAGACCAGAGTCACCTAATCTTCCTATTGTTGAACTTTAACCTATAACAAAAACTTTGCAAAGGTAACAGGGGTAAGCATGTCGTGGCCGATAACTGTTTTTTCTCTGTGATAGCGGAAGTGTTCGATTTATTTCCTCAGCTCCAGGCATATTTAAATTGGACTGCACCATGTGTTGCTGTCTCAGTTAACGTCCCGCCATGTATACCACTTTTACTATCCATGTCATCCATATGCGATAGTAAGGCGCGAGTTACGGCAGACCACTAATTGGCTTCTCGAAGCATCGCCACCTATGTCCAATCAAAATAGTTGTAACAAATTACTCAATCACAATGAGCTTAAGGCAGTTCATGTCTCTTTTGCTCAGAATTTTGAGTTGAACCATGCTAGTTCATACACGAACCAGTCATTGATCTGGGCTAGGTCATTCATCTTGTCGGCGTACATTCCTGGGTGGGACGAAAATCGCTTAAAACCATTTTTCTCCAAACTCCACAGTGTTGCAAATCGGTAGTAATAGATGGCTCTGTCTTCTTCCCTCATCCACCAGCTGTGAGTTTCCAGAGCAATTTGCTTGATTTGTTTTGTGACGCCTGCAAAAATTTATTCGTCAAAAGATGAAACAAGAGCTGGAAGCTCATATGGCCCTTGCAAGGCTGGTTCAGAGGATGAAATATAAAATTTTCCTTTTCCTGGGTTTGTTCTGATCATATGTAAAACCCTTGATATTAGAGGGATCATGGACCCTTGGAAATCACGATAATCTATCGTTTGGTAGAAAGAATTTTATTAGAACTTGCCTGTAATGGTGCGCACTTTAAAGGCGCTAACAATTCATAAGTAGGCAAAACCCTAGCGAAAAAAAAAAAGATAATGGCCCATGGGAATCATTAATGTATATCGTTTGGTGAGACAATTTTTTCACTTTTTGGTTAAGCTGTGCTCTTTAAGGGTGCTAGAGATGACTTGTCATGGATCGAAATGTATCGTTTGATCAAAAGTACTCTTTGACTTCGCAGTGAAGATGCGCAGTTTCAATGAGCTAGAAATTTATTGTAAGCAAAACCCTGCATACAAAAATGACCATGGGCTCATGGGCATCACGAAAATGTATAGTTTGATTAAAAGTATATTTTTTTCTTTATCGGTCAAGATAAGTACTTAAAGGAATGGTCGGATTTTGGAAGTGACGACTTCTAAGCCAATCTTATCGAACCTCTGATTCTCCAGCCAAATTTTCTTCGTCGTAGTACATGTGGAAGTACCCTTAACTTGCGATAACCGGAATTCCGGACCTCTCCCCCTCTAGCTTCCCCCACAGTGCCCGGATCCAGTCCGGTTATTTAAATGACTTGTTTGCTATTTCCACCAAGTTCCATCCCGATCTCTCCGGTCTAAGCGGGTCACGTATTTTCCGGTCCCAAAAATCCCCCCCCCCTAAACAGTCGTCGGATCCGATCCGGACATGAAAAAGAACCTTAGAGACATGTCCTCTGTTCAATTATTAATTTTTTCTTGAATCTGATCACCTGTTCCAAAGTTACGCATGACTCAATATTCCGGATTCCCCCTCCCTCCAGTCCCCCCACAATGATCGGATCAAGAATTTTTTTTATTTCAAAGTCAGTTTGATCGGGTCCCTGACATGCCTACTAAGTTTCATCGTGAAAATCCCCCAAACCGCTATCACCGGAATTCCGGGACCCCCCCCCCAAAGTGTCTGGATCCAGTCCAATTGTGTAAACGATTCCTCTAGAGCAGATGCTTGTTCTTCCCAGCAAGTTTCACTCCGATCCCTCCATTCTAGCCGTTTCTCGAGATTTCCGGTCTCCCCCACCCAACTCCCCCACAGCTGTTGAATCCGGTCCGGATTTCAAACAGGACATCAGTGATATGTCATCTATTCAGTTATTAAGTTTCTTTTTAATCCGATCCCCCGTTCGAAAGTTACGCACTACTCAATTTTCGGATTCACCGTCCCTACACTCCCCCCAGATGGCCGGATTGGGAAACTAATTATATCCCAGTTAGTTTGGTCGGGTCTGATACGTCTGCCAAGTTTCATCGTCTTAGCACATTTGGAAGTACCCTAACTCGCTATCGTGGGACAGACCGCCCGACCGACAGACCGACGGACGGAATTGCGATCGGGATGTGGCCATTGAGGCAGAGACTACAAGTGCCATAGAAATAAGAGCGGGAAGTTCAACCTTCCTCCCGACAAAACCATGGCGAACATGCCTAGGCAAACTAGGCCGCTGTCTAGGGCACCAATCTCGCAAGGGCCTTCGGTCCTTTTTTTCGTTCCTTTTTTTTACCATTTCCAAAAAAATTAAGTTAATGTAAAATTTGTACTGTGTATTTTGCCCATTTTATATTCTCCCAGCCTCGGACGGGAACACGGCCATGGTCCGAAGTGGTAATCGTTAGTTTAATGTACAAATTATATTGTGTACAAAAGGATGATTGTTGCTGGTGTATTTAAACTATATTTATCAATTTGTCAAGGCAAAATACAAGAGGCCCCAGCGTCCGTGTAATGTAATAGTTATAACGTCTAGGAAAGTATAGTTGGTACTTGTCGTCGTCTACAAGTCTGCTTGTCCATTTTGTATAGTCAAAGTCCGTTCTGAATTAAAAGTAAAGTGGAGGAATGTACGGGTGGAGATTATTTTGAAGGATACACTATTAGGGGGGACATAGAATCTTGGATGTTAGGTCAGTTCAGGTGTGGCACATAGGGAACATTATCTGCCGAATTGTTTCTTGTTTTTATTGCACTTGCAGCTTCGCTCAAGTGCCATATACCGATCACTTTTCGGTCTGTCGGTCCACTCCTCTCGAGTTAGGGTACTTCTAGAAGTCCTAGGACGATGAAACTTGGCAGGCATATTAGGGACCCCACAAAAGTAACTTGGAAATTGTCACTTGCCCGATCCGACCATCGTGGGGGGAGGGGGAGATTGCGGAATCCAGAAAATAGGGGCATGAATAACTTTCGAACGGGTGATCGGATCTTAATGAAACTTGAATCTTGGAAAGAACTCGTGCCTCAGATGTCTCATCTCAACTCCGGACCGGATCCGATGAATCTGTGGGGGGAGTCGGAGGGGGAACCGGAAATAGTGTGAAACTCTCAGAATGGAGCGATTGGGATGAAACTTGGTGAAGAACAAGCATAAACTCTAGATAAATAACTAACCGAATTGGACCGGATTCGGACACTGTGGAGGGAGCTGGAGGGGGGTTCTGGAATTCCGGCGATCCGTAGTTGATTTACTTCCAGGTGAGCTAAGACGATTTAAGTTGACCGGCATGTCAGGGACCCGACCAGATTAACTTGGAAACAGTCACACGCCCGATCCGACCATCGTGGGGTGAGGGGCTGACGGCAGAATCCGGAAATTAGTGGGACGCTTAACTTTCGAACGGGTTATCGGATCTTAATGAAACATGATATCTTGAAAGGCCTCATGTCTCAGTTGTCCCATTTCAAGTCCGGACCGGATCCGATAAACTGGGGGGGGGGAGGTTGGAGGGGAGAACCGGAAATCTTGTGACACGCATAGAGTGGAGCGATCAGGATGAAACATAGTGGGAAGTAAGGCACAAGTCCCAAGTGCATCAGTGACAGATTCGGACCGGATTCATGTACCGAGGGGGGGGGGGGGGGGGGTCCGGAATTTCGGTGATCGTGAGTTAAGGTACTCCCAAATGTGCTAAGACGATAAAATTTTACTGGAGAATTAGAAACTTGACATCATTGGGTTAGACATCGTCACCTCTCCGAACCGACCATTCCTTAAAGAACTCATCTTAACCGCAAAATCCAAAACAGACTTTTAAGCAAATTTACTTTTTCAAGATCGCCAAGAGTACATGATCCTTTTTGCCTCAAGGGTTTTGCTTAGACTCTAATTTTTAGCACCCTTAAAGTGCGCATCTTAACCGAAAAGTTAAAAAAAAAATTTGACCATCACTTCCATCCTCTGACCCCAGCCTTGCAAGTTTGGCGCATTTTAACCGACAAAGTGAAACAAAAATTTGACCATTACTTCCATCTGACCCAGCCTTGCCAGTTTTTGTTTCCCTTCTTGTTTTCTTTAGCTTTTGCTCTCCTATTTTTATACTTAAAGTGAAACCACAGGTTGAGTTTTCAGCCCCCTTAATTTTTTCTTGTTGGTGTTTTACTTACTACATATGCTTGCAAGTGCCATATGAGCTTACAGCTCTTGTTATTTGGGTTAGGAAGAAATGAGTGTGCATTGGATTATGTTATTAAAGATTTATTTCTTTCATTTTTGGAAGTTGGTTATTTTTGGTATCTTTGTATCAACCATGGCTCAATAAAGCTTTTTGGCGTCAATAAATGTTATACCAGACAGTAGGCTACGAGGGATAGTGCAATAAAAGTTGTACAGTTTAGCTACAACATTCCTAGTTATAACACTTAAAGAAGTATTGAAGACTAGTTGAATAAAAGTGAGCTTACCCGAATGGATCATTTCCGGGATGGCAACATACTCGTATTCCTCAATATCAACCTTTAAAAGGTCAATTACTCGATGTGTGTGGCCAAGCATCTCCATTATGGATCCCAAAGTTTTTATTTCCCATCCTTTGTCTGTTTTCTCGTTTTTTCCACCAAGACCTGAAACAGATCCATAACATTCACTTCTCACTCCGCTCTCGATTTAGCAGGAATTCCGAAACTTTCCAAATGTGACTTGGGCAACCTGATGTTAAAAATATAGTCGTCTTAGAGCCAAAATTGCTTTCACATAATACCTAGGGTACAAGACCAAACTTTGTACCGGTAAGGCAGAACTGAACTGAAAATACTAGTAAGTAAGTAAGTAATTTATTTATGACCCGCCATTTTCAAAAAGCGGAGTAAATGAAGAAAAAATAAATAAAACACATGAACATCCACAAAAACACTCTTAATTTTCAATCGTCGGCCAGGAAGCAGTGGATAACGTCGTGCGCTGGTTGGGCCCTGTTGTCCATGATTTTTGAAAGCGACGAAGAAACATCCGAAAGGGTAACACTTGCATCTTGAATTCTAAACTTCTCCGTCAATGTATGGTTATGGCATAATTTCGACAAGTGGAGCAGGTACTTTGCATATTTAAAATAACATGATCTCATCTTTTTAATCTCCTTCTTTCGCAGAACATGAGTGACACCAGAACGAAATAGTATAGAAGGAGCGCAGAAGGTGCTGTACAATTTTCCAAAAGCTTTACGATTATAGCGCCCTCGGTTGGGGACGATGCGCCCATAGGCGGTACGGATTGATCTACTAGCTTCTTGAACAACCGAAGAGCAAAATTTTGACAACGAAGATTTGAATTTTATGCCAAGCCACCGTAGAGATTCTGTTGATTTGACGACGAACGATCCAAGAGAGATAGAAGCTTTGGATGCATTCAAACATTTGACGAAGGGTTGAATTGCAGGTACTCACATTTTGAGAGGTTAACATCAAGGTCGATTTTGACAAGTTCCGACGACAGCTTACAGACATTTTTGGTGAGTTTGAATCGGGCATGGTTTACTAAGAGCAAGTCGCCCGCGTGGGCTATGTAGCTGAAGGCATGGTCTTTATAAAAGTAAGCAGGACGTAAAGAATCAAGACAAGAAGATATGACCGATTTGAAGATGCAGAGAGACAAGACTCCCCCTTGGCGAACACCAGTTCGGACAAGAATAGTCTCTGACAAGCTACCTTGTCATTTAAACCTTACTGAGGAATGACCATACCAAAATTTTAACAGACTGACAACTGAAGGATTCACGCCAGAAGTAATGAGAGAGAATAGGGCCTGAGAATGCGCTATATTGTCAAAAGCACCAGCTATATCTATAGAACATATATGAATCGCAGACTTCTCGCGGGTAGCCTGCTTCATCATTTTTGTCAATATGTGATGAGCATGCGCACAACTGGCGCTCGAACGGAATCCAAGCTGCATTGAACCAAAACGACATTTTTCAATTAATTCTGGAAGAAGGACGTATTTCAGGGTTTTGCTTATGGTACAAGAAACTGTAATTGGCCGATAACTTTTGCAAAGATCTGTGTCTTTCCCTAGCTTGATCACCGATGTTACAGTACCCAAGAGGAAACTATTCGGAACCAAACCCTGGCATAAACAAATTTGAAACAGAAGCTGGAGGTGTTGTGTTAAAGCTGGACATTCAATTTTGAAAAAATCGGCACTAAGGCCATCAGAATTTGTAGAACCAGTTCTTCTTAATTTTCGGAAAGCAATTTCGCTGGAAGAACAAGCCACGGGAAGAACAGAGGGTTGAAATATCTTCCTTGGTAGGTATTTAAGAAGTAAATCTTCATAGTGCTGCTGAATCTGGTTTTTGCAACCACTGAATAGCCCACACTGTAGTGGCTGGTCCAGTCACTTGGTAGGTATACTGTTCCATTACTGTTTTAATCACCTGAGCATTGAACCAGAATAAACAATCTGCAAGAACCCCCGTCTCCCTATCTCTGTAAGCTATTCGTACATGATCTTCAACATTTCTTTGGATTTATACTTGCCGTTTGTTTACATTTAGAGCTTTTAAAGTGGTATGATTGCAAATTAGGTTATTTCAATACTTATTTGGTTGGGGATGTGAAATGTCTTGGTTCTAGAGCTGTTTGTATAAGAAATGTGATAAACATTCTACTTTCCCACGCCACGTCTGAGCGCTTGCGCACTTGTTCTCCTGGTATGTGCAACGGCGAAGAGGGAAGTAGACGCGTATCAACTCAAACCTAACAGGATGTACCTCTAGCTTTGCTCAGTTTGATCGGGGTATCCATAGTCGCTGCAAAGGATCAAATTATTTGTTCTTGACACGAATTTAATGCTTATTCGATATTTTCTTCTCAATGTCGATTTTCATGTCCATTCTCTTTTTTCACAGTCTTTTTTCAATTGTCCTTCAAAATCTTTTTCAGGCTCTGGCTCTTTAGTAAAACCCAATCGTCCAGTTGGGGCGAGGGGACGTGGCAATGATATTATATAATGTATATTTGCTTAAAGCCCGAGGACATACAAAACAAAATACAAAACAAATAAAAAAAACAACATCAACTCTTCTAATAAATCATATCTACAAAACTCATCTCTATGCTTCCAGCCTAATCACAAAACCTTCCAAGCTGCCTAGCCCCAAACAAACTTTTCTCCTGAAACTTTTCCACCAACCAACCTTCTCCGGAAATTTGCTCCCCAAAATATTTCAACTCTCAAATCCTTGAGTTGCTCCCCACGAGTTGCTCACCGTCAGCCCCTTTGACTACGGCTCGTACGGGACACCTTTAACAATGCGAACCAGATGCGAACACACGATCAGGGTCGGCTGCTCCCGGTCTGGAATTCTTGCTTGGACTTTCGCCACCATGATTATTTCCACATGGAAAAGCTAAGATTTTCTCAACTTGACGATGAAAGTGCAGGAAATCCGGCCGGGAAAATCCTGATCTGTGTTCGCACTATAAGGAAGGGCGCTCCCACATCTTTCAACAAGAACTGGGAGCGAGTCAACTCTAACCGGGTTGTATCCTGCGGAACTCTTTTAGCGAGGAGACAATTACGTCCAAGATAACACACTGACTGGAAGTCTTTTACTACTTTTAGAACGTTTTACAACCCTCACTGGATCATTTCATCCATAAGCAGTCAACTCACTCTGACGATTCTTCAACGATTCGAACTCGACTTGGGTACTGAGAGCAGTAGTGGAGTAAAGATTGTCGAGTATATCGGACACCTTGCAAGTCAAAAGCCAACGCAGCTCTGATCCTCTTGACTACCCCCTACACTTGTCGATTAAAAGAGTGATACGATTCATATCAGATCGACTTAACGACCCTAGTAAGTTGACAAAAGGGAGAGCCTTTGAGGGCACGGTTGTTTCCGATACGCTCTAGAAGCTCCCAAAATGGGCACATAACTTCCACTGTGTGAGCAGATGCTTCCAAGAGCAGAGTAGATAGCGACTGGAAAGATGTGACCTGGAAAGCAAGCTAAACGGATCCAGAGTCAACTTTCGGACCTTAAGCACCGGTGACGTCACCACAGCCGTGTCACTGGCAACTGCGATTTGAGGCAAAATCTCAGGCGTATTATCCATTTAGTTCGGACAAACTCCGCTAGGAGTTCCGTAAAACAAAGGATTCTAGGACAATTCTTCACAGGACAATTGGTCACTGGACAATTCGTCACTGACAATTTGTCACTAGGACAATTCGTCATATTTTAGAAAATTTGCTATTACAAAGGTAGTTTGGATAAAATAAAAAATGCCACCCCTTCACAAGAGGTTGTCTGAATCAATATTTGAATCATTATTTTCAATCCTTGCTCTATTCTCCGATATTTAATCATCAGTCTTAGTGTTATATATTCTCGAGGAGAGTCAAGGATTTATTAGTTCAATTTGGAACTCGCAAAGACTGAGAGAGGTCGTTAAAAACTCTATTATCAAGGATTCTCATATAAAAAACACAAATTCAAGCAAACAGCGATGTTCTCGAGAAGTGTCCATCTTGCAGCGATTTTGCTCTCACCATGAGAATGCTGACAGCGTTGGCTTTTCTCCCAATGGTGGATATAGAAAAATGGTGGATAAAGAACAGTACGGTGTGAGTGAGTTTGATGAAGAATGGTTAATTAGAGTTGTTAGGAATGAATGTTTTAGTACGATTAAGAGATTGGGGCGATTCCTGAGGACAGCGATGGAACATAGAAGCAGATTTTTGGATTAGGGAAATAACAAAGAAATACTGAAAATGGTGAAGGAGAAGAGAAAGATTAAGATTAAGGAGGAGCTTTTTCTCTTTTTTGTGTTCTTATTTTGTTTTGTGCGTTTTCCTCTAGTATGTGATATTTTTGGTGATTTTTTGTTGCCATGGCCCTCGGGCTGCTTAGCAATTAATAAATCTATCTATCTATCTATCTATCCCATCAGCGTTCGATCGCTATGCTCAAATCTGTCCATCTGAAGTATATCCAATCCTCGACTACTTTGAAGACACTAATATAGGAAGAACATCACAGGCCATCAAGGCAAGCAGAAATGCTCTTTTTCCTATCCCTGTCTGGAACGTCTTTGAGCGCGTCGCAGAAGACCTTCCTAGGACTAACAACAGTTTGAAGGGTGGCATTCAGCATTCAACAAACATGTTGGAGCAGCTCATCCAAACATTTGTAAATTCATTTCGTTTCTGCTGCCAGAGCAGGGCAAAACAAAAATGAGTATTGAGGGATTTGTTGCTGGGTGCCCGAACCCACCCAAGAATGGAAGTACGAAGACTAACCTGCGACTGAAAACCATAGTAGGGAGATATTGGTCTAGTCAAACTGACGTACTCGAATAAATGTGGGAAATCGGTGATAAATACATGTATTAATGTATAATATAGCCATACTATTTTAATGTAACTGAGTTTTTAAGAATACATAGCTTAAAAACGAAATCCTAACTTGAAATAAGGCTCTCTGTGACGAAATGTCCGTATCGAGAATTGTCCTAATGACGAATTGTCGGTATGACAAATTGTCCCTGTGACGAATTGTCCTTGTGACGAAATGTCCTTGTGACAAATTGTCCTGTGACAAATTGTCTGCGACGAATTGTCCTTTGACGAATTGTCCTGTGACGAACTGACCGGACACCAAACAAAGCGGGTGCATATCCAAGACCTTGTAGATCATTTGTTTTGTTTCCATCCGAGGAGCCAGTCTACTGGACATTGCAGAGAAGTGAGCATGCAAAATTGTTAGGTATAATGATAGCCTATGGCTGATTTGGGTCGGGAATTTCATAGACAAGCACGAATGAACTGCGATAAGGAAGACGTCTTAATACTAAACTAATATGATGAACTATGGATGACCATCCAGGTTGCCACTGGAACTGGAAATCTAGGTAAACTTAAGTTCAAACCTAGTCTCATTACCATTGCAGAGTAGATGGAAAGACGAAAATTAAATTTTGTTCGAGATTTCCAAGGATTGACAAGAAAAAAGAGTAGAAGTATTCCATTCTTTTAGTGTAGACCATGCTATTTCGAGAAAGGCTTTCCTGAAAGAACTATTCAAGTCCTGCGATTTCTGGGAAAACTGGACAGCTTTTAAGTTGGAAAAACAGGAATTGGAAAAACAAGATGTCAGGTTTTCCGATGAGTCGCCTTTTCATCAATTGTGTATAAACTTGTTGGCTTGCCATCAATTATTTATTTGGAAGACTGAGACAATAAACCATTTATGGCCAAATTTTCGGTTGGTCTCTTGGCTTGTCGACAGCATAATAAAACGCTACGTACCAATTTTGTGGAACGTAAACTGCTTCTTTGTTGGATCCTGTTGGGGGGTGTCGATGCTTGGGTCAAAAGAGTGGACTTCACATCCGTACTCTGCTAGGGCAGTGTCATACGTCCAGTCGTCTCGGACTCCAAACGAATAAACCAAACAGTTCCCAGGAACTGGTTTGACCTTCTCGTCCATACAAACGGCTTTGTGCCCATCGTAGCTGTTTGTCTTGTTGTACCACTTGCCCCCCATGTAATCGAATTTTTTGCAGGCACCGTAGTTGTTCCATTGATGGTATCTTACAATATCCTAAAATTATGAACATCTTAGACATCAAAGGAGAACTGACATTTGTTTAGAATACCCATAGTTTAAGTCTGTCCCATCATAACTAGAGGAGAAGATCGCGTATAAACAAAAATAAAATAGTTATACGGAAAACGTAATAACGTACGAAATAACAAGTTTAAAACCTTCAGAAACCCATTTTTGACTGCTCTCCTCCACTTCCATGATTAAAAATTAAGAGAGGGTCGGAAAGAAGTTTCCAACAACCTACAACCAAAATCCGTTTTCGTCGGGTAACCTCTCTATCTATAATAAGTGTCCCTGTCGCGCTTAGGTTTATGCAAATTCTTTCTAAATTATGGAATTCTCATAGACAACTCAACACTACTACAAATTCAAAGCAGTATTTTATTACCTTTTGCATGACATTGGCTTGTTTATATATCGAAATTTTCAGACCGGTTTGGTATGATTTGCATAGGACATAATGAATCTTACAGAGGTCATTGATATCTGAACCTGTTTCGAGAACGTTCTGCACGAAGCAGAAGAGCGAGTCACCTTTTGAAATGTGCTGATCAACTTATCGCTAAAAAAGATTTAGTACGTAGAATCTTGTGTAATTTAACTTTATTTTTATATTATTTAAACAAAACACAGAACTTAATTTTGTAAGTTTGTGGCTCCATCCATCAGTGACGCTGATTTGAATCTATTTTTAACCACTATTAACTATTCCCGTCACCTAGCTTTGACAATAGTTCCATATTTAGTTTACTATTCTTCCTCTCTAATTAGAAATTAACCATCTCATTTCAATGTTTTTTATAATTTCTTTTAACAAAATTTTCTTTAAATAACAACATTTAAACCCTTTCGGTTTTATACATTTAAAACCATTTCTAAGATTCATTCTTTTGAGATTACAGTATAATAAAATTAAAGTTTTAAATTTAAACTCTTCTACCTGCGTTTTTTACTCAGTGGAACATCCTCACTTAGTGATATCGCAAATTTTTGGCCAATGCTAATCAGTTCAGACAAAAACAACATATTTTCACTTTATCAAATTCTACTCCACCTCACTCACTCAGCCCAGACTATAAGTATCTCCTCAGTGGTTTCCGACTGGATTACTCCAATACCGCCTTACTCCAGTACATTATCACGATCTAATTAATTAGAATGACCAGTGTGAGGTAGGATGAGAGATTTCTTACAAATTTAAGACTAATATTGAAACTGGTTACTATACAGTTCAGGATTTACATTTCTCAGTCAATTCAGTTTATTATGTTCAATAAAAATTTTGAAAACAGCGGTAAGCCGACTAGTTGATTTTAAGGCCAAATGGTCAATGGCCAGTGAGCACCGTTCTATTCTAGATTATCGTTGATTTATTTTTGTTAATCATACCATTACCGCTGAATCTTTAACCATGGCCGCTAAGCTAAACTCCTCTGGAAAATGGGTCGATCATTACCAGTCAATACAATTGAGTGTAGACAACACAATTATACCAATAGAGTTTGTTGAGGCGAAAGACTTTTTGGTGCATTTGTATTATGTTTCTTATTACTATTTTCTTTTAGCAAAATCAGAACACCTGCCAACATTATTTACAAAGTACAGAACCGAGAATTATTTTCGGTCATTGGTTCCATCCCCTTGCTGGCTAATTTTGGATTTAGTGAGTTTGTTAGCATTCATTCTTAGTAGCCATTCCTTCTCTTCTTGAAAATACGGCTGATTTCAAACAAATAAAAAAATCTCAAACCAACTTATTGAAAGTTATATACTTCTTAAGATTTGTCTTTTTTTATATGTATTCACAAACGAGCTAAATTCTTTTCTTTCTCTTGGATATTTCTGCGTAATGTTTTCGCAGTTTTACTGTTTTGACTGACAACATGGATTTTAGAGTCAGAGTTCGGCTTAAAGTTGCATCTTAAATCTGGATGCCAGGTGAAAAGACGCAACACTCTTCCCTCTCTCCTTCTCCTTATGGTGCAATCAATCGATTTTATTACCAAATAGCTGCAATATGTACATTTGCTCGACACACGTAGCGTATTTTAAGTCCGTTGGTCCTACTCGAGATTTTTCCTAGTGCAAAAACGGTCGTGCAAAAGGCCATCTTGCAAATCCACTCGGACTTACGTAGTGTATGGCTAACATTGTGACCATTAGACAAGTGCCCCCAGAACGAGATTATTTTCCGCCAACGAATTTTGTTTTTTCGTGCCGCTCAGCGAATTCGTTTTGTAGACCCCACTGGCAGCAAATACGTAAAAGAATTCGCCGGGACTAGATACATACACGTGGATACACTGTAAAAAGTTTCTCCGAATAAGGATGCAGTATTTGCTACTGGGATTAATCTTATCTCAATTGGGATAAAATTAATCCGAATTGGGGGTAATCTTATCTCAATAAAGACAAGAGTAATCACAGTGGCAAATACTGCAAGATTTTTGTTTACAGTGTACGATGCGTAGGGTTAGAACGACAATAGCGTGGAAAGTCAGCTTTATGGATCTATACTCGATATCTGGGTATATACTCTACTTTGGCCAGGTTGATTTCTTCAGTGCAAATTCAAGCGACTCGAAAAGAATTCGACTTGGAGTTGAAACGGTGGGGGCGCGAAAATTTTCGCCTAGCGAAGCAAATTTATCCCGCTAGCGACGTCAAATTCGCCCAGGCGAACGCGAATTCACACTTTCTGGGCACCTATCCTTAGGCATTATAAATATTGTCGACAGTGGCGAGCGTACAGTCTATTTAAAATCTGAAGCACTTGGAATGTCTTGGTCACCCCCTTTCAAATCGCTGGTTCAAACCAAAACTAGTGGCATGGCTTGCAAGCATGCCAACAACGCTAGCTCCAAACAATCACAAAGTTTAACTAAAAAAAAAACTTGTTTTTTTCGTCTACCTCAATACACTGCATTTTATGCATTGTGTTAAGGAATTTTTCGTTTTTTTTTCACTGGTTGTCCCCACGACGAAAAATTCTACTTTGACGGGGAAAATATGAATCTCAATACAAACACGGCTTTTCAGTGGCCAGTGATCAGCCTAAGGAACGTAGCTCACTGCATGAGCATTGGTTTTTCATCGTAAATCGCTTTCGTTCAGCATACAAAACAGATACAAGCGCATAGAGGTACTACAAATCCAACAGGGAAATGCACTATATGAAATTGATTATTCGTCAATAGTGGATGAACGAAGTAACACATTATCGTCGACTCTTCAAGCCTTTTTAAGTGAATGTGAGATGGGTAACTAAATTGTCGTATTTCAGCCCTTATCATTTAACTTAAACAAGAAAATCAGACAGAAAGAAACGATTAGCATAATGAAAAAAAATGTAGCTAAATTTTTAGCAGCGTCTCTTTGTTTCATTAACTTGTTTGAAGGTTTTTCAACCATTGACAACTGTGTTTCGAATTAGAAAAGGCGTCCCTCTCCAACGGACACCGTCATAACTGTATTTTCAAATCTGCACTTGCAGGACATATTTTCGAAAACCCATCCCATTCAGCACATTTTGAAAAATCTCATTCTTGCAACGTGCACCGGACTCCATCAAACTATTCGAGAAGCCGTTGAGACAAAGAACAAGTGCGCAAGCGCTCAGACGTGGGTGTGAAAGAAAAATGTTTACCCATTGTATATACAACAGCGTTAGGACCAAGACATTTCACATCCCCAGTAACCAAAATAGTATGTAACTGGCCTAATTTGTAATCATCCCACTTTAAAAGCTTTCAATGTAAACAAACCGCAAGTATAAATCCAAAGAAACGAAGAAACACTGAAGATCTTGCACGAACAGCTTGAGTTCCGACACTGAATAGTCCGCAAACCAGTCCGACCATTTAAACCTCTTTCCATTAGCAAATAACAAGTGCAATAAACCAAATCGTAGCAGCCTAATACCCCTTTGTCACAATTCATTAAGAACGGCGTATGATCGATCATATGACACAACCGCCCAGTTTCCAACTGTTCATTAAAGATTAATTCACGTCGCATCGTCTTATTTGCTGCTGTTACACCAAAATCATCATCCATATTTATGTCTGGCCAAATATGTAACAGTTGAACTTGAGACCTGTCATAGACGAACTTAACTCCTGGGAAATCTGGGCCCAGCAGCTCGTGAACGGGAAGGGGGGGGGGCACATCAAATTGCATATCTAGACCTAAACATCCTCGACTATACCAGCTTAGAGTTTGACTCCGGTCACGGTTCAAAAACTTAACTAATGGGCAAATTGGGCCCACTTGCCCATGAACGGAGAGGGTGGAGGGGGAGGTCAACTCCACATATATATCCCCTACCCCTATGATCCAAAAGCACAAAGGAATTTCATCGCCGTATCTCCAGCTATTGTCAAGTTAAAACCGTTGAAAAATGGGCAATCTGGGCCCAATTGCCCCTTAACCAAGCGGGTGGGGTTTGGGACCTGCAAAAAGGAAAAAGAGACCCCAGCGCTTACAAAAGTACCAACTTTCAACTTGATACCTGTTGATTCCTGTCACGGATAACGAACTTTACTCCTGGGCAATCTTGGCTAAGCTGCCCACGAACAGGTGGCTGGGGGAGGTGCAACTTTAAAAGCTATAAAAGCTTTAAAAACACTATTCACTGTGCAATCTGGGCCTATTTGCCCCTGAACGGGGTGGGGGTGAGGGGTGGAACCCCGACAAGGCACAACTAGACCCCAATACCCGAAGTGTACCAAGTTTGAACTTGATACTCGCACTCAGGGGCGTCTCGAGGGGGGATGTGGGGGGGGGGGTGCAGCACCCCCCCCCCCCAGAAGGTCTGGGGGAAAAAACTCCGGTAAATTTTTACTGGTGCGGCGAAGCCGCGCCAGTCAGAATTTGTCAAATTCAGCTGAAGTTGATGATTTTTATGGAGTCTACCGGATCATTGCTCAGGGCATCTACCGGAATATTGCTCAAGGAATCTAACGGAACTTGCCTCAGGGAATTTTCTGGTGGATATGGATCAGGGGATCTACCGGACTTCGCATCACCGAATCTACTAGAATTTTGGAATCTACCGGGATTTTGCTTAGGGAATCTACCGGAATTTTTCTCAGAGAATCTACCGGAATTTTGCTCAGGGGATCTACCAGAATTTTGCTTTGGGAATCTACCGGAATTTTGCTCAGGGAATCGGCCGGAAATTGTCTCAGGGAATTACTGGAGGATGGATTCGGGGATCTACCGGATTTCGCCCAACGGAATCTATTAGAATTTTGGAATCTACCAGAATTTTGCTCAGGGCATCTACCAAAATCTTGCTCAAGGAAACTACCGGAACTTGTCTCAGGGAGTTTACTGGAGGATGGATTAGGGTATCTACCGGATTTAGCCCGACGGAATCTACTAGAATTTTGGAATCTGCCGGGATTTTGCTCGGGGAATCTACCGGAATTTTGCTCAGGGAATCTACCGAAATTTTGCTCAGGGAATCCACCGGAATTTTGCCTCAGGGAATCTACCGGAATTTTGTCAGGGCATTCACCGAAATCTTGCTCAAGGAATCTACCGGAACTTGTCTCAGGGAATTCTACTGGAGGATGGATTGGGGGATCTACCGGATTTCGCCCAACGGAATCTACTAGAATTTTGGAATCTAGCGGGATTTTGTTCAGGGAATCTACCGGAGTTTTGCTCAGGGAAAATACCGAAGTCTTTCTCAAGGAATCTATCGGAGCTTGTCTCGGTGATTTTACTAGAGGCTGGATCTGGGAATCTACCGGACCATGGAATCAACCAGAATTTGGCTCAGGGAATCCACTGGAATTTTGTTGCTTACCGGATAAGTACAGATTCACAGCTTACCAGGATGAACCCGGCACATAACTTACCAGAGTAATTCTTGGAGACAGACAACATTGCGTGACGAGTACATTTATCGAGCGATTCCGGTTATCTCCTAAGTTTCTGTAGCTTTCAAGAATTAGGCAACCTTCTGAAATCCATCATTTCCAACTACAAATACTGTTCCAGGAATAATATCACGGTACCGCCTACTTCAGTTTGGACAGCTTTCTCGACTCCCTTCCGATGAAAAGCCGAGAAGAATTCAACGACGAGTTAGCCTTGTTCCGACATGATCTCAAATGTCGTAAGGAGAGCCTTGAACCAAACAAAAAGAAAATGTTCGAAGTTTTTCGTGAACTGAAAGATGTTTTACCACTAGTACCGAAAGCGTTCAAGCTGGCCAAGACAATCCATGTTATCTCAGAAAAGGGGGAAAGACTTTTTATTAAGCGTAGTGTTGTTCACCACTTTGCGTTCAACATTGGCTGACCAGCGTCTGTTCCTAATCGCATGTGAAACCGAACTAGTTTTCGATTGTGAAATTGGATGTGTTGTGAACAAATGGAAAACGCGACGAACAAATGTGTAGGGTGGGTTGAAGGTCGAAGACTTTTTAGTATTAAGTGACAATCTTAAAATTTAGCCGAATGGGCGTGAGGTCCAGCAGGTCTAGTAACATCTCACCTATTCACTTAAATATTTCTGAAAACCTGATAAAAATGCGTTTCTTTCATTTCTCCTTTATCCAGGGATAGTCGATTTCATAGAATGAACTTCTTCTTTCAGATTTGTCATACCTCTATGTACTGTCTACGCTTGAAATATTTACCAACTAGAAATTTAAGCCGTTGCCGAAAAATAAAATAAAAATATGAGATTCATTGCAAGACATATCCTACAATCATTTTCCTACTTTTCTACAGGCGTAACTTCTCCGGTGTCGCATCTATCGTCCTGGAAATGCAGGTTTTTTTAAAGTTTAAAATCTCAGCGTCTGGATGAGTTTGGTTTGTCATGCAAGCAGCGAACGCTCTGAACGCTTCAACGAAAAATACAAAATCTCTCAGATGTGTCAAAATATTTCAGTATTCAAATATCAGACTGAAAAATAAGCTGAATCTTAAGTAAAACTTCACCGAACCTATTTTTTGTTGTTTGTATAACATAATAGAACTCAGAAAACAACAGTAGGCCTATGCTAGAGTTTCTGCAGAGATGTTCATTACGGAGACATTTCGGCTAAAACCTGGAAAAATTCCGGTAAAACTTCGAAAAATTCCGGTAAAATTCTGAAGCCGCACCCCCCCCCCCCCCCCTATCAGGAAGGTGTCGGGACGCCCCTGCTTGCACTGGCTCACGAGTTAAGAAATCTACGGAATAAGGTGAAAGGAACGGAATAAGGAGGTGTTCCAAGGAACACTCCACTAAAAACCGAGCAGGCATTAACCGAGACACAGGCGAGCATTCCCTACCAGCAACATGGAACGGGGTTATTGACGGAAGAAAATTTAGGACTCAGTCCCTTATTAACAACAGAACCGTAGTCGATCAAAGTGTTTTCCGTGCAGTGGTAATTAAAAGTAAAAAAAAAATTCAGGCGAGTACTCCCTACCAGAAAACGTAGAGCGAGATTATTAATGGAATAAAGTCTAAGCTTTCAGTCCCTTCTTAACAACAAAACCGAAGTTGATCAAAATACAGAAAGAAACACTTCCTATTATCGCCCCAATTGTGCAGCAAAAACTGCGGCCGTGTCAAAATTAATTCTCAAGACTAGTTTTTTTTTCTTTTCTACAGTGATGCTTAAAATTAATTTGCCTGAATGAGAAATTTGTAGTCGGTAGAAGCTTCAGTTACTTGTTGAGGGTTTCTTTCCTTCCCCGACGTTGACCCTGACGATTGACAGCCTGACGAGGACCCTTGCCAAGAAGGGCCGAAGTATTGCTGCTAAAGCATCGTCGCTGACATATCCGTTTTAAACATTGTTTGAACATAGAAAAGTTGTAACACCGACACTTTGAAAATACATAAGTACCATAAAACGCCACTGCGTATCGACAACGTAATATCTACATCTGTTTGAGTAACCTATACATATCAATGACGATTATAATAATGAAACTAAACAAGCTGACGGATTTGGATTTTCAGTACTTGCGAATGGTGTTGGCTGTGTTCATGAATTTGCAAAACGAAAAGGTATAGCCTACTTGTTCTAAAAAGATAATCTTGTCTCTAATACGAATTAATCTTATCTTAGTAGAGATAAGATTAATCCCAGTAGCAAATGCTGCAGTTAACTGTAATCCTTACTCAGAGGAACTTTTTACAGTGCAAATATTCTTTGAGCCCAAGCTGACTTTGTTTACAGTGCAGTTGTCTTATCGACCGAAAATGGCTCCTCTCACATTCCACCACCAACTTCTTTGATGAAGGGCTAAAAATACGCTGTTTCAAATACTTTTGTCTCTATTTCCTGGTCCATGTGAACTTTTCCTCCACCAACGCATCATAAACGATGACAAAATTTCGCATCCACTTACTTCCTTTGGTTTTTAACTACAGATTCTCTAACCCCTTTCCTCATCCCCAGTCACTATTTTGAAGTGGGTGTCCCAACGCCACTGTCCAGCGCCACCGTATTTTTTCCGCCACCCAGGAAATCTTGCATCATCAAGAAGATTAGTTGGGTCAGACAAAAGGGTCAAATATTTTGGTAGGTCCATCGCCGACGTATATTTTTCGCCAATTCATTAGTGCAGGTAGCGCAGGTAGCTCGTTCATGCAATTTCAGTAATTCCGTTTGGTGGCGCTATCACTATATTCTTTCTGTGAGCTTAATTATTCATCTACGAATAGTCAACTATAGCATATTCCAGAGTTGTAAATGCCAACTTGCAAAGAGTTCATGCATGCGAATATGTGAAATTCTTATTTAAAGGACCCCTCGCACTATTTACTCTTCAACTTTCAGTACTTCAATATATCTGAATACTGTAAAACTAGGCAGTGCTTTCAAAAAATAACCCACCGTTTTGGTTGTTTTAAGCCTTTTCCGAGACCCATTGACTTATAGCGAAAACAGGGAAACAATTTACATAACCGGTTTTTCTGATGTAAGAACTTCTCGCAGACAACCGTCGACAGCGTGATACACGCTGAATTTATTTCCCATCAAAAGAGGACCTAGACGCAGAATACAAACGAAATAGAAAACAATATATTGCGATTTGAACTCTCACAACACAACCAAAATGAAAGAAAATATAGACATTGACGTGTAAAGGAGTCGTATAGATTGGATTATTCTTGCCTCAATCGCAGTCACAGGTTTGGAAAGATGGCATTTCTTTGCCCAGGTGACGAGACTCAACAGATACTGAGCATACCGATAATAAAGTAGTATGAATATTTACTTTCGATCTTATTTTAAATTTGACGCTATGGATCATATGAACATTTGATGCCTGGAAATTTGTCTAGTAATGTCAGTGGGACATAGCAGACGGTGAGTTTACATGAAGAACAAGACCAAAGGTTTCGATGGGTTCCCATAATTCAATATTTGATCCAGACAATTGGGTCTTGTCTTCGCTAGGCCCTGTCTTCGCAAGACTCCTTGAACATCTTTAATATCGAAATTCAGAAACAGATTAAGGCCAAATAGCTAATCATCTGAGAAAACCAAGTTCAGATATGGATTCAACATGCGCGTTTACCCCTATAATTCATATCTATTTTGACGAAAACTTCCGAAATTCCGAAACTGCTGGTCCTCCGTAGAAAGAAAGCTAAAAAAAAAAAAATTCAGCGTATCTTCTTTCCAGAATATCCAACATCTAATCAACTTCAAATAAAAATTTAACTTATAACAAATTTTCCGGTCCGGGTAAAAAATTATTGTCATATACGGATTCAGCATCTCTTCTTACCCCTGAATCAGACATCTAATCAACTATAAATAAAACTTTCCGGTTTTGGCCGGATTCCGTACGAACGACTTGTCTGGGTAGAAAATGATTGTCATACAAGTGTTCAGCATGTCTTTTTACCCCTCAGTCGAACATCGAATCAACATCAAATAAAACTTTTACTTTTAACAAACTTTCCGGGTTTTGCCGGATTTCGGACGAACAACTTGTTCGGAGAGAAAATGGTTTTCATCATCGAGTTCAGCATGTCTTCTTACCCCATAATCGACTATCAAATTAGCTGTTTAAAAATATTGCCCTACCCCTAAATGTAGGACAAAATCTACAAATTTGACCTAACACTCGACCCAAAGAATTCTCACACCAAGTTTCATCAACATATCTCATTCCCTTCGATTGTTATCGTGCTCACACACCGACAGACGGACAAATTTTGTCATGTCATAGGTATTCCTCCACTTACGTTTTGGGATCCCAAAAAGCTGAGCATTAGGAACAAACCAAATTCCAACCTCGAACGTGACGTCAAAATCAGCCTCAAATTTTTTAAAACAAATATAAATACTCTACAAAGTCCTAGCTAGGCCTTTGGTCTTTAGAGTTGGCCTCTTCTCATTTAGAACCTAGTGCTGCAAAGCAATTTCCATTTAACATTCTGAGGCTAATTCCGAGGTTATATAAGTTGCGTTTTCGCTGATACCATGGTATCTGTTACCACGGTAACTGGATCTGCAATTAGTCGTTTTTGCAGTTATCGTGGTATCTGATACCGGTGCTCTGCAAAAACGACTATTGCCGAAATAGCACTTTTCGAAGTCATCCCAAAAGAAAAACCAGATATCCAGTTACATCACTAAGTGCTAAACTTCTTTCCCACCAATCTGACAAAATTTGATGAAAGTGAGATGACTTTTCAGATACCACGGTCAGTTACCACGGTCGGACCGTAGTATCTGAATATCTGATACCACGATAACCGACCAGATACCACGATAACTGCAAAAACGCCTTTTGACCGTGGTATCAGATACCACGATAACTGCAAAAACGACTTTAGACCGTGGTACTCCGATGAAAAATCTGTAGCCTGCGTAGTAGTATGGTAGTAGTACGAAAACGTTGCATATAATACTTTGTAATATCAAAGAATAATATCAGTTAATGTGCCTCAGACTGGTCCAATCTTATGTAGTAGTATCCAGTAGCATCCTGTCTTGCCATAGTAACATCCAGTCTCGCTAATAGTACCATATAGTAGTATGCAGTAACACGGTAGCCTTGAAGTCGAAGCATGTAGTAACATCGCTAGTACTGTATGCAACTTTTTCGTACTACTTCATAGTACTATTTTGAGATAAATTTTTCATCGGGAACAGAATTCCATGGTATCAGCAAAAACGTAACTATAATTAGGGACTGGGTACCACTCCTGTACTAAAATTTAAAAACTTCAATTACCAAATAAGACAAGAAATCACTTACTCTAGGGGATGCCGAGTTGGGCATTCCATTGTCCTCACTGTAAATCTCATTAAAATCACAGCTAGTTTTCTCTGTTTGCCCTGCTTCAAAATTGTTCAGTGATACTTTGTTTCCGTTTCCTATAATCGCAATGGTAACTAGTGTAGTGGCGATTACAGCTACGGCAATGGGGAAAACACTAGATAATGATTGTCGCTTGAACATTGTCGTGTTCCACCGAACTACGTCAAGCATACAATGGTTGGGATCTCCAGATTGTTGCGAAGCGAGATAGCTGATCCAACTGCATGAAATAACGGGAGATCAGAGCTTAGCTCCTCCTCTGGCTTTTTTCTCTACGATAATGATGACGTCTTGAGCTAGGTACCCGAAAACTTGGCAACACGTGTGACCATATATGCTTTAGGTGTACGAAGGAGCTTTAACTGAGGATCTTAGAACAAAAGGTCAAGGAAGATGTTTCGTCAAGTTAAGTTCTGGTAATTTTAATCGGACCTCTTCTTACATGCTTCTTCCAGTCTTGTACGAAATATCAGCCGTAGTTAAGTTTTTGATCGAAGTTTTCTTTACCGGTTTCCTGATTTCTGTTTTTGAATGCCGCTGACAGTCACCGTCCGCTTAATTCGTATTTTTTATTACTCTGGCGATCCTTGCCCGGTCTCTGTTTCATCCACCTTGTTTGTAAACTCAGACACAGATATAGATTTGGAATTTATCGATCAGACAAAAAAGTGCTGGAAAATAAGATTAGATTAAGTGCGAAAATACTAAATTTCGTTTCTGTGGAAAAATAACGATGACCAGATATGGTGAAAAGGGAACGGCTACCGAAACCAGTACAAAAGCTGCGTACGTTCAAAAGTTCAACAAAGCAAACATCTTTAACAGAGAATGTACCTTATCGACTTGACGGGTAATTCTTATTGGAAGTCTATATTAAAAACGAAAAGCCTTGAAGTAATATCCAATCTCACTCTCCTGTGGGTCAATATCAAGAGAAGCCGAGATTTCAGATAAGAAGCATTCTTATTACTATATAGTAAATACTTTCGAGCAAGAACAGAAATAGAAAAGAGAAGCTGAAGTATTTGCAAGGCTAAACTTGCACGCTAATTTAAGAAAAACTTAGAATCTCGGCGTCTTCAAGTAAAAGGGGTAGAACCACTTGGGGAGTAAGTGAACTTCTGTGCGTTTTTTAACAGATATGTTACGCGAACCAGGGACCCATAAATTTCCTGTAATGACTCGCCATTCAGGGGGCTTGTCAATAAGAGGTTTCTGATGCGCTCTTGACCGAGCGTCAGATAGTTCGAGAAATACCCACGGGGATAAAATACCCGCTATCCAGATATACAAAATCGTTCGCAGCTCTTCTGGTGAACTAGGAATATATCTCTGTAATGGAAGAGTATCCTGGATCTTTTGTCCTAGCTTAGGTACCTGGTGGCGTGCTGAACAGTCCCAACAAATTTTGTCTATCTGAGCAAGAACGCCGATTCGACCCAAGCGGAATTTTTGGAAACTAGGTGAGGCTCGGGCAATATAGCAACATTGAAGCATAGGAAATGACAAGCCCCCTGAATGGCGAGTCATTACAGGAAATTTATGGGTCCCTACGCGAACTAAGCACCGGCAATACCGCCATCTGCTGATTTGGTTGATTGTGACTGCTCACCGGTGCTTCTTACAACTCGTTTCTGCGCTTCGGTGACTGCTCTCCGATCTTATAGCCCGTTTTCGGACCAACCAGTGTGTGCGGGCTAAGCAGAGCCTGCTCGGCAGGCAGATGCTTGTGACGTCACCAGTGAGACCAAAAACGCTCAATAGGACAAGAACCGGTGCAGAAAAACCAGAGACAGCCCGGAGTTCAGCGAACGTAGTTAAAGGTGAGGCTTTCAAATCTGAAGGTAGCCTCCAATTTCGATTAAAACGAAGCTAGTGAACTTTTAACACAAAAGTTTCAGTAAAAGCCCACCTTCATTGTTGAGACCAACCCTTCAGTTTGAGCCGCCATCAGGTTGAGGCGAAATTCCAGGTGTCAAATACTGTGATCATTCACAGTAGCAGACTTTGGAGCAAGGAAGGAAGTAGGAATGAAAAACTTCAAGTCAGGTCAACTTATTGGCTGTACATGCTGCTCAGCAGCAGGCCATCTGTAGTTATAAGGAATTAGTGGTCGTTCCCGTAGGACTTAGACAAAGGTTCCAGTTTTCCTTAAGGTGATGTAATCAGTTTGTTTATTTGTTTAGTATCGAGTTCTGTATCATGACCCTTTGGGTTTTTAGATTACACGTACCTAAATACTTGGAGCTCCTTCCTGTTGGTCGGTGAATCTATGTGAATTAAACCTCCTTTAGAAGAATTCATTACTATTCATTAATATTAGAAGAATTCATTACTATTGCAATGCTAATTAATCGCTGACGATCCATTGTTTGTACAAAGGACATCATAAAAATGGTGACAAGAGGGCATGCAAGAGCAAGGGGCTCTGCATGGAACTCGTTGAAGAAAAAGCTTACAGGAGTGCAGATTGCAGAGTCAGTTTCAAGAAGAACTAGCATAGAATGGAGCCAAAGGCATACGAACATGGCCTTCTTAATTTAAATCTTATCTTCAGTTCTTACTTCCCTCAAAACTCCTTTTTTTTTTAGGTAATCATCGGGGCAAGACAAGATTTCATGTATTAAACTTTCCGTCTTCAGTTTCAAACAACTTTGGAACCCAATTTTTAAACCATGCTTGAATTGCTGCGAGGACGGAACATCGTCTCGTGAAATCGTTTTTCCGTATTTACCTGTATTTCTTTTACGTGTATGCTTTATAAGTAGTGCACGAGTTTCTTTGACGGACTTACCTACAGGTAACCCCAACAAAGTTAGCGCATCCAGGGGCTTACCTGAGCGCTGCTCAGTACAACTTTTTTTTTTTTTTTTTTTTTTTATACCCGCGTAGCATCTTTTCCAACCATTTTGATTATTTAATTTTTGGACTAAGACTCCTCCTCCACTCGGTGACGTCAATATTTCCTTAATCTCTTTAACGTCACCTACTCTTTCTAAACAAACATACACACTTTAAACTTCAATAAATTTTAACTTCTCCATTTCAACTATTTAATTTAATTTAATTTTTAATTTAAATTTATCAATCTTAGTACTTATTTATTCTTATTTTATACAGTTATAAACCTTTTTCTACGAATCACCACCTTTACACACAAAGAACTTCTACAAAAAAAACGAAACAAACACCACCAGACAGTACAACTTTTGGTTTGTCCACATTGAAATGTATTCCAGTGAGACCGTACTTTGTGCTCAGGATGCAGAAGTTTTCCTCCAAACGTGTTTCGGTACTGCTGGGGTTAAGAATATCACCAACATACAATATCTGCAGGTTTAATGTTACTTTACGGGTCAACTGCTGCATTGTTAAACAATTCAGGTGATACAATATACCACTCTGCTCTCTTCTTGACCGGCACTGGCTCCACGATCGATCTCACGATTTCCGAAGTGGGCTTGACAGAAAATTTTTAGCTCCTCTTGGCTTGACCACTCACTCCTCAAATGAGCCCACGATGAGGGATCGTAAAATAAAAATTTTCCAAAATCGCGCAGGACTATCACAGAGTGATTAATCCAACAACTCTATTTGAGAAAGTTATGGAATTTTGCCTAATCGCATGTTACCAGCGATGTCCGTGAGCGTGTTCCATCCTACTTACCGCGTTACTACGCACGAAATCACGATTTTTGGCTTCTTGGCGTGAAGGCTGGAACGCCATTTTCTTTGTTCGGTCAAATATCATGCCACGGGTTTGTTGACCAATCACGTTACAGAGACTCGTCGTTACAACGCTTACTACGGTCCCGAACATGGTAAGGCAATAGTCTCTATTGTTTACTGTTTCGAGAGGGTTGGGACGGTCAGCGTAGTAGTTTTTGACGAGGTTGGAATGAAAATAGTAACTAACAAATAATCAGATAGAACCTCTGTCTTTCGTTCCATGCAGCGACTATGACTACCCCGATAAAACTTAACGGACCTAGAGGTATTTCCTGTAGCTTTTTACTGATCTACTTCCATCTTCGCCGTTGCTCATCGCAGAGAAAGAAAATGTAGGTGGCCTACTCCGCGTGCTGACCCGCTCTTGAGCGGGTCCAGAGAACCAATCAGCTTTGTCCTCTACATTTACTCAAGCCGGCTTCACAGCGATATAGCTAATTTTACAGGTAACGAAACGTGATGTGGCGCAAAACCTCCACTCGTTCGCAGCGTAAAAAGTACGGAGAAATACTTGACTCCGCATGGTCATAGTACAGAGATAGGACGACGAAGGTTCTATCTGATTATTTTTTCTTGCTAATAGTTACTATTATTAGAAGGGTGGAATACGCTCCGTGTTTGCACGCTAGACAAACTCGTCTTGTTTGTGCTGAAGTTTCCACTTGCAGACAGTTTCGCACTAGTATGGGCTCAAACATCACGAGATTATTACGTAAACAAACGACTTTTTCTTTTGTCCAATAACAATTCATGTTGAAAAGGTGCTCAAAGCGCTCTTTCTGCCTCTCCTCTCTATAGGCCTATATCGTGGTACTATTATGATTTAAGCCTGTTCTTGGTAGCGAGTTATATAGGCAAGTTTAGTAGAACGACTTTACTGAACTAATCCAATCGACCTATCCCGAGTAGAGAGAATACAGTGCCGGCAACCAAACTAATTCCTTACCTACGGTACTCAACTTACGATAACAGAAAGAGACACCTTAATTTACCATCAGTAAAGTCCCGTCGGAATCGTATCGATATTCCGAACACATACAGAATCCTCCACTCAATCGATTATTTGAAAAGAGCAGTATTTTGAGTTCAGTTCATATCAGTCAACCCATCAGCATTTTTGAGGCTACACTGTAAAAATTTTCTCGGAGTAAGGGGTAGGTTCAAGTTCAGGTTCAGGTTCTTTTTAATAACAAACTAAATAACAAAATGTCCGACAAATTCGTAATGCCTTAAAGTTAACTGCAGTATTTGCTACTGGGATCAATCTTATCTCTACTTGGAAAAGATTATCCCGAATTAGAGATGACCTTATCTCAGTAGAGACAAGATTATTCCCAGTTGCAAACACTGAAAGATTTTTTTTTACAGTATATACAAACCAAAAATTTTTATGGAAATTGGTCAACTTTCATTTTGTCACCGTGCATGCCAGGCATGGAACCTTTTACCTCAGGAAACTGTTTCTAAACCAAATGTACTCTAGTTTATGCAACATATTAGTCGTACTCTGTTTAGTTGCAGCTCCTATTTGAATCCTTTTTAGTGTATACTCGTTGTATCAGTATATAGTAAAGTGTGAAACAATAGTTCATGCGTTTCGTAGGTAGAGAAACTTCGGCAAATTAACAAATAAGTAAATAAAAATCCTGAAAGAGAACATAGATATAATATTCATGCCTCTCTCAGTTTGACTACTTCACAACATAACTAACCTATTCTATTTAATTTCGATTATACGAATACTCTAATGCAGAATATCATCACTCAATAAATAAAGGAACTAACCTATCCAGGTTTCTCAATACTTTGTTTAGGAATTTACTTCATCTTCTTCTCTTCTCTGGATCATCTGGGGATTGGTAACAAATCGGCAAATGGCGGTACTGGCGGTGCTTAGTTGGCGTAACATGTCTGTTGCAAAGCGCACAGAAATTCACTTACTCAATGGGCTTACCCCTTTTGCTTGAAGACGCCGAGATTCTCAGTTTTATTTCCATGAGCATGCAAGTTTGGCCTTGCGAATATTTCACCTTCTCTTTTTTATTTCTGTTCTTACTCGAAAGTATTTACTATGTAGTGATAAGAATGCTTCTTACCTGAAATCCTGGATTCTCTTGACATTGACGACATGAGAGTGAGATTGTATATTACTTAGAGGTTTTTTGTTTTTGGGATCCGAAAACGTAAGTGGAGGGATACCATGACGTCGCAAAACTTGTCCGTCTGTCCGTCTGTAAGCACGATAATTCTCGAAGGGAACGACATATTTTGGTCAGACTTGGTGTGAGGACTCTTTGGGTTAAGGAAGAGGTTGAGTTCGTAGATGGGCTCTGTAGCTCAACATTTAGGGGTGGGGAGGGGTATCAAATTAAGGGGCGAACAGTTTTTGTTCAACAGCTAATGAGATAGTCGAGTTAGGGATCAGAAGACATGCTGAACATGAATATGAAAATCATTTTCTCGCCGCATAAGGAGTTCGCCCGGAATCCGGCCAAAACCGGAAAGTTTGTTAAAAGTAAACATTTTATGTAAATTTTATTAGATGTTCGATTTAGGGGTAAAAAGACAGGCTGAACGTTTCTATTAAAATCATTTTCTTGAAAACTTGTTAAGAGTGGACGTTTTATCTGAAGTTGATTAGATGTTGGATATAGGGGTAAGGTCATATGCTGAATTCGTTTTTGAGCTTTAGTTTTTGCCGAACAAGTAGTTCACCCGGAATCCGGTCAAAACCGGAGATTTGGGCAGAAGTAAAGCAGAAAGATTTGATCAGTTTCGTCAAAGTAAAGATGACATATAGCCTAGGTGTAAATACTTACATGGCGAGTCCATATCTGAACTTGGTTTTCTCAGATAATTAGCCACTGACCTTCTTCTGTTTCTAAATCTTAATAGTAAAAATGTTCAAGGAGTCTGGCGAAGACCGAATATCTACAAGACCAAATTGTCTGGATCAAAGGGGGGAAGAAATTTATTTTAAGGCGGGAATTCCTTGAAACCAAGTTCAACTTATAATTAACCTGAGGACAGATTGTTTACCGGTAGGACTAAGAAGGAAATATTTTGGTAAGGTTAGAGTGCTCCGTGGTTCTTACTTCTGTCCGATGTGTGGTAAAATGACTGAATGTATTTTCCATTTAATTTGTGAGTGTCAGGAGTTAAAAGACCTGAGGAACGAAATATTTGGGGAAATGATTTGGGGGGAGGAAAGGTTTAAACAAATTTTGAAAAGTAGAAGTTTTAGAGATGTTAGAAATTTGGGAAGATTCCTAAAGGTAGCCATGATTCACAGGGAAAGTTTTTTGTAAATAGTGGTTGAGTTTATGGTTTCGTTTTTGTGCTGTTTTGTTTTTTCCATGGCCCTTTGTGCTTTTCCGGAAATCAATCTTATCTTATCTCTTATGAAATTTGTGGGATCCCATCGAAACCTTTGGTCTTTTTAATATAGACTTTCAATGAGAATTCACCCTCAAGTCGAGAAGGTAACTACTCTGTTGAAGATGTTTGCTATGTTGAACTTTTCTTAGAACTTACAGAAGAAGAGGAATATTTACTTTCGCTTGTCAAGTGGTACTGCTTGTGTCGTTCGAAGGGAAGGTATGATAATGAAATTTTTATTAACGTGCCGACCGATGGAACTGCGACCGCCTTATGGAACTTCATCAACGGGCTCAAATCGAAATCTCGAATTTTAATTGTTATAGAGTTGAAACAATGACGCTACAGAATGTCTGGGAGCTGCTTTGCCGGCGTGGGTTTGGATAGGCTGTCAACTGGTTTGATGAAGGAAATGCAATTTTATTGGTTGATTAGAATAGGAAAGGGAAATTACACAATACATAAAAAGGAAACATAACAATGAGCTTTCAGTAACGGAGTACATTAACAAGATGAAAAACAAACACACACAGGAGAAAGAAAATGGGCTATCTAAAAAAAAACTGTTCCCAGATGGAATGCTGAAAAATTATCAAGGGTCAAAAGCTGGAGGTTCTGACCAATGGACGACAACTTTGCACAAAGGTCAGATGGTAAAAAGCTTGCAATAACGCGTCAATTCCTATAACTTTGAGGAAAGACCAAAAAAACTTTACAATATTTGAAATAGTAATTTTTGTTACTTTTTAAGTCTTTCGTTGACAGTCATTTTATATTAGTACAGATATTTTACTTCTTTTCTGTTTCTGTTTGTAACTGAAAACTTCTTGGTGTACATCACGCTGCCTCGTGGCACACCCCTCATCTCCAGTTACCATTCCCAAAACTGCGAACAACAGTCGACTTCCTCGAGGATCTAACTGTGACCATTACACAGCATGAGTGTGAATTCTTAACGACAATGGACAAACATTAGAGACTGATGTGTCAGAACTCAAAGTCATGCGGGAGTTACACGATGAGTAAAAGCTATAGTAACAGAAAGGTCGATAGCCACGAAGTGGTACTGACAATTGTCTAAAGAGGCTAGTCATGTTCATTACCATTATTTCGTCGTGAGCTGGCTTAAAGGACCCGCTTAGCTGGGATACTAACTCAGACTACTTCCGTAGTCTCTCCATCTACTCTTCTCCCAAGACTCTTCCGTTCAAACATTTATACTGTCCTATCTCTTTTTATTATTGATTTTATGTTGTTCGACATTATATCATTCTGTAAATACCAATTCAGTAAATTTCAAGGGCTTTTTTTGTTAAACAAGACCAAAGGTTTCGATGGGATCCCAAAATTTAAAATTTGATCCAGAATTGAACAGATTAAGGCCAATGGTAATTATCTGAGAAGACCAAGTGCAGATATGGGTTCAGCATGTGTTTTTACCCGTATATCCAATGTCGTTTCTACTTTGTCAAAACTGGTCGAAACTTCCTGCCTTACTTCTACCAAAAGTCCTTGTCTGACAAAAACTACAGCTCAAAAACCAATCTAGCATATCTTCTCACCCCAACACCGAACATCTAATCAAATACAGAAAAAAATTACTGTTGACAAATTTTCCGGCTTCACCCGGATTCCGAGGGAACTGGTCGTTCGGGGAGCAAGTGATCATCATATACAGATTCAGCATGCCCTCCGACCCCTAAATCGAACATCTAATCAAATTCGTTTACATGTTACAAGTCTGGTTTTGGCCGGTTTCTGGACGGAATACTTATCAGGTGAGAAAATAAGTTTCATATTCCGATTCAGCATACATCCATACCCTTGAATCGAAGCTCTAATCGACTTCAGATTAAACTGCTACTTTTTACAAATTTACGGATTTTTTGGGTCTTGTGACGGGTGGAAAATCGAAGGATCATAAAATTGGGTGAATCGACGATAAAGCAACAAGACATTGGGTGAATTGACGTTGGGCGAATCGACGGTGGGTGAATCGACGGGTGGACGAATCGACAGGTAGTCAAATCGACGGATTTTAGGATTGGGAATATTGACGGGCAGTAGAATCGACGAGTGGGGGTCGTGACGGCGACCCGGACCGAGTGGATTTAGTTCCAGAAATAATTTGTCTGGAAACATTATGAAAGCAATTATGTGCCTACGGCATAGAATTTGTTTTGGTCGCTGATAAAGAAATCGTTTAATTCCTTGATTTCACTGCCGAAAGTCTATTTTCATTTGCCAGCACGAAGTGATAAGGAAAACACGCAAATCTTTCAGCTATTTCTTATCCAGGCAAATCTTCAGTTGAACAAATAAAACGGAGTATATAAACGGAGTTTGCGATCGGTCCAAAATAGTCTCCAGTTAGCTCGACGACGGATTATTAGTTGAATCTGGGAAAAGGTAAGATTACTAGAGATGTATAGAAGACATGTAGTGATCATAAGGTCTGTCAGTCTAGCATTATGTCCAAGGTTGGCTAGTTCGAGCTTTTCCACATAGGTTTGAACTACGAAATTTGGGACCCATGTAAAGAAGCCGACATAATGCTCTTGAAATCCTTCCTTTCTCAGACCCAATCACTGGTTGTGAGAAAACAGGGATCCTGTGAAAAATCTAAATTGTGAAACAAATCATGTAAAGCTTGATGATTGGTAGCCCTTGATGTGCTGTTGATACGTCCGAATACTATCTGGATACAATAGGGAGAATTTGGAGGGGGGTGGGGGTGGTGCACATTTCTGTAAACGCAGGGAGCAAAGAAAGGACTGAGATGAAAGTTGCACGGACCCCATTCCCTGGAATAGGGGGTCCCATATAGGAGGGTATTGGACAATCCCGTAAATTCTCCAGTTTGAGTGAAACCGTCTTGATGGATGGTAGGAGCAAATTCCCAATATGCACCATTTGTATGTCCGAACCACTTTAGGCTAAGGTAGTGGAAAGTCCATCAAATTCCGGCACTGGTACTGACCATGTGGGTTAAGTGATTGAAATAAAATATAAGGATAAAAGATAATATATAGTATGCAGATCTGAGAGCTCACATGCCCTGAATATGTAACTCCAAGCCCGGGTATAATCTGACCTTCTTGGGCAGAGTTAGCGGGGATAGTAAGTAAGTAAGTAAGTAAGGTTTATTAGACAAAACTTGCTAGCTAGCTAATTTGGTTGTCTTTACAAAAATTACATTCTTTTAAACACTCACGAGTAACATAAATACTAGATACGGTACTACAAATATTAAAGTCACACTGACATTTTATTGAACATGTTGACGAAAAATGGCACAAATGTGTTACTCTGTCTCCTTGTTTTGGTTTTTACCGTTTCTAGTTTCAGCTGCGAACGCGTACGATTGTTCATTGTTGCATCAGGTGGGAGGATAGTTCGGTGTTGGACAGATGCAAGGATTTTACACCCAAACTTAAGAATTAGTATGTTACGACGTTCATGCAGTGAGGGGAGGGATAATTCAGTTAGAAGAGACCCATATGATAGCTGATTTGTCCCCTCTATGATTTCCCACCCGGTGAAGAGTAGGGCTATGTGGGGTAATAATAATAATTAAACTTATGAACCATCTTTTTTCACAAAGGTGGACTACAAGGAGAAAAAAAGTAAGGGAAAGGGCAACAAACAGCCGGCATATGGTACACTATACTAGAGAGTCACTTAATAGTCAGAACAGACTCTATTTTTGAGGCCAAGTGATGGCTTAAATTGATTTTAGCTAACTTCACGTTCAAGCCCGGAGCTCATACTAGCACTGCATTTCTCTCTATACAATTCAAAAGTTTCATAGTCGCTCTCAAGGCTGATTGTAAAACCGTTCGATCGCTCAGACGTTCTTGACATTATTTATATCGTGTTCGCACCAAAGTATGAACGTGGCCGGCTTTTTATTATATACGAAATAATTTTTATTTCGTATAAAAATTATTATTGAGGTTCCGAATAAAAATTATTTATAAAAATTATTCGGAACCTCTGGAGCACACAGTAGGCTATTAGGAAGAGCTTTCTGGTCGTCGTTAGATTTTGTTCCCATTCGCGTTTTGCTGGCCAAAACCACCTTAAGCCCAAACTGCTAGGAAGGCATCAGCGATTTTCCTTAAAAGAACATACGACCGAGTGCAACAAACACTAGAAACAATTTTTTGGTGAACTGAGATTTCAATGACAGAACATAGGTGATTGGAGGTGAAGAAAGAAACCAGCAGAAGAAATCTAAATCATAAAGACTCTGTGTTATCGAATAATCATTTTTATTTTTCCGTTTCAGGTTCAAAGATGAAATTGGCTTTAGGCATCATGCTTCTATCCCTAGCGGTCTCTGGAACTTCGTCGCAGAGTTGCGAGTCTGGATGGTCTTTTTTCTGTTATCCAGGAGGCTGCAACTGCTTCCGAGTGTTCCCTAACCTACTGGACTGGAACGAAGCATATTTCTTCTGCAAAGGCCAGGGCGCTGAGCTTGCGTCCACTCACACCTCTGAGGAAGATATGTTCGTGCAAGGACTGGTGGCCGCCGACACCAGAAACACCTGGATCGGTCTATTTGATTCTGCCGAAGAAGGAGTCTTCAGGTGGACTGATGGTACCTCAGTCGACTACCAGGGGTGGTCTTGGGATCAGCCAGATGGATCCGACTATGAAGATTGCGTTGTAATGGCTCCAGATCGTACGGGCTGGTACGACGTCAGTTGCATAGAAAAATGGCCTGCGGCCTGCAAAAAGCCTTTGGTTTAGACTCGATATGCTTCTCTTTTTCAATGTGTTTTTTTTTATTTTTTGTTTAAATAGTGTTGTATATGTGGTATACATGTGGTTTGGACGGTGGTGATCATGCTAGGTGTTCTAAAAGGTCTCTGGGACCCATGGATAGCGTGATAGAATGTCTGAAAACCGTCGGGTCCGACCAAGTTCCAAGTAAATCAAACAAACGAGGGGAAGGAATTTCTTTTCTTGCGCACAGTAGGTAGCGGCATAGTAGCCGCAGTCCACACTCACCAGAAAATATCTTGTCATCCGAATGTCTCAACACCATGCTTTAAGTCAACCTCTCAAACATTGAAGTACCTGCGTTTGAAACCTTAGCAAAAAGTTCAAATACATCAAATTCTTCGGTCCGTCCTGGTTGTCTTATTATCAGCCCGACCGAATCAATAGGGTAGGTCATTTCTTTTTGGGATCCCAAAACGTAAGTGTAGTATTCTTGGGGTCAAGGCTAAGGTCAAGGTCGTAGATGGGCTCTGTAGCCCTACATTTAGGGGTCGGGGATTAAATTTAAGGGGCAAATAAAATATTTTTAAACAGCCAATGTGGAAGTCGATTATAGGGTAAGAAGACTTGCTGAACACGATGGTGAAAACTATTTTCTCGCCCCGAATAAATAGTTCGTCCCAAATCCGGCAAAACCCGGAAATTTGGTTAAAAGTAAAAATTTCAAGATTATATTTTGGAAATAGAGGTAAGAAGACAAGCTGAACACTTATTGAAAATCATTTCCTACCCGGAAAATTAGTTAGCTCGAATCCGGCTGAAACCGGAAAATCTGTCAAAAACAAAAATTTATTTGTAGTTGATTAGACATCATAGAGATGGCGCTTTACACAAGGGACTTGTGCCGTGACCAATATCATAAACAATTTTTCAATTTTCGAAATTTTTGAAATTTTGAAAGGAAACAAACGATTCTTCAGAGGTGCATCGCATAAAATATTTCGAAGAAGAAATGATGCTAACAATATGATCATAAGAAGAGGAATACTATTTTGAAAATAGTAATCGATTATTTATCCTGGAAGATCCCTATTGTAGCTCGTAGTATTGAAATGATGAGTGAAATGGAAAAGGGATTGGCAAAGGACAGAAAGCATAATCTGATGTGGGTAGCATGTAATACTTCTAAAAGTGATCTTAGTCAAAATAAGGAACACACTTGGAAAGTTATTTCTGAGAGAAACAATCCGACAAAAGTAGTTGTAATTTTACAGAAAAATGAAAAGCATAAAAACCAATTAATGAATAATATGGTGTTTGATCATATGAATTTAATAGACATAGAAATTGGAATTAATGGGGAGTCCTAGACTTCTAAATTATATTAAGAAAATTGTTTATGGCACTGGTCACGGTACAACTCCCTTGGGTAAAGCGCCATCTATATTATTAATTTCTGTGACATGGGGATGTGAACTGGTTAGATGAATTTGCCTTCGGGCGGGATCACTGTTCCTATGGCCGGCTTCTACCAGACTATTACAGTGGTTTGCGAACTCTGTTCACAAGCCCCTCTGTGGCTCAGTGGTAGAGTGACTGCCTTGTAAGCAGAGGGTCCTGGGTTCAAATCCCGACTGAGGAGCAGTTTTGTCTATTAATGACATTTTTGTCATTACTTATACATGATTAGACATCCGATTTAGGGGTAAGAAGGGATGCTTACAAATATTTCTTACTCGTACATACAGTTCGCCTGGAACAAGGCTGGAACCGGATGATTTGTTTTACGTTAAATATTTCATTGAAGTTTATTAGATGTTCGATGTAGGTGAATGTAGATACAATGAATTCATTTTTTAGCTTTATTTTTTCACCGGACAAGTATTCCGGAATCCGTACGAAACAGGAAAATTGGCAGAAGTGAGGCAGGAAGTTTTTGTCAAAATAGATATGACTTATGGGGGTAAACACGCATGCTGAATCCATATCTAAACTTGGTTTTCTCAGATGATTAGCTATTTGGCCGAAACTTGACCTATTTTATTTCAAGGAGGCTCACTGAATCCATATCATAACTTAGTTTCTTTCCGGACAAATGATTCACCAGGAATTCGGCCAAAACTGGAAATTTTGTTGAAGCTCAAAGTTGTTTCTGAAGTCGATTAGAGATTCGGTATGAGCAGAAAATGCTGAATCGAATTTTGAGCTCCTTGACGGATAAGCTGGCAAAGTTCCCAAAAACCTGAGAATTTGGCTGAAAACTCATGCTGAACCAAAATCTGAGCTTGGTTTTCTCAGAATAGCTACTGGCCTTCTTCGGTTTCTAAATTTTAATAGTAAAAATGCTCAAGAAGTCTGGCGAAAACCGGATATCTACAAGACCTATTTGTCTGGATCGGATATTAAAATTTTGGGATCCCATCGAAACTTTTGTTCTTGTTTCATGTGGACTTCTCGAAATCGGCCTCGAATTCAGCCCTTCGAAACTTAGAGTATCTGTATTTCAAACATCAGAAAAGGCTCATATGCATCAAATTCTTTAATCTCTCTTAGTCCATCTGTCGACCATGATCCATCCTGACATACAATCCTTATTTTGTCACAAGTTTTCTGGGACCACCTTTGATCCACCCGCAGTGGCTGTATTTAGTACGGACTTGAACACGATATCTAAGACTGAATGGATCTGAGGTTAAATGCGTCTGAAATATATTCAAGAATCCATCAAATTTCTTCGAGGAATTTTTAGGTCTTTGAGAAACTACAAAAAGTATTCGAGAAAAGATAAAAAGTATTCGAGAATTAAAAGTATTCGACACTTAAATTGAAACTAAGTATTCGAGAATGAAAAATTATTCCAAAATTTTTATATTGTAAATCTCGATTAGATTTTAGTCATTCTCGAACACTGTCATTCTGGAGCTGCTTGATTCAAGTTAAATGCCAAATACATTACAAATTCTCGAATGCTTTTCATCTTTTCTCGAATAATTTTTGTATCTCATTGTGCAAAACGGGTTTTATTTCTTTAATAAAATGCAGCTGACGTATCTGTTTTGCACTATCAAACATGATTCGCAGTCAGCTTGGGCTGAAGGAATGTTTATACATTTTGTAGTTTCCCGAAGACCTAAAAAAAATCTCAAAAACTTTTCTTCGATTCTTGAATATAACATCGATTTCTCGAAAGCATTTATGGGATTCTCGAATACATTTCGGGGACTCTAAAGTTAATTTTCGACGCATTTAGCCTAAAATCAATGCCATTCTGGCATGCATTTGGGGTCAAAATTGGTTAAAAATGTTGCCGAGAATACATGAAATGTCGCCGAGAATGCATGAAATGTGGCCAAGAATGCTGGTTTTGTCTCCGAAATTTTTTGTGTGTACCCGAGACTGCAATGTTTGTTGTCGAGAATGACAACTTTGAAGCCGAGATTGCCACTGAAAAGCGTGTCACCGAGAAATACAGATACGTATTCGAAGCCAAAAATCTAGTTCCCGAGATGAAACAAAGTGTCGCCGAGATCGCTAGAAAACATGATACGTAGCCTAGAATGCTGCATTTGTCGCCGAGTTTTTTTTTTAAGACTCACACGTGAAAAAGGTGTCGCCGAGATTTTTTTTGCATGTCCGAGATTGCAATGTTTGTAGCCGAGTATGACAACTTTGTAGCCGAGAATGATAACTTTGTAGCCGAGATTAAATCTAGTTCCCGAGATGAATCAAAGTGTCACTGAGATCGCTATAAGAATGAAGGAGAAATCCAACAAATGTTAGTTCTGAACTGGAGCCAAAAAATGACAAAACATTGCTGAGATTACACGACAGGCAGTCCTGAATCAACGAAATGTGGCCGAAAACGCGTGAAATATATTGCCCCAAAACTTTACCTGAGTTTGCATTGCTTGTCGCCGAGAATGATGACATTGATGTCGCCATGGTAAACACATCAGGCTAGAGAAGAATAACTCACGTACGAGGATAAGCTTCTATGCTCCAGGTCGGTAGCGACAATCTCGGCAGTCAAATTCCATATCACATTCCAATGACTCAGTCCGCTAGTCACCCGAGATTGTGTGTAGAAAGTTCATTCTAGAAGTTATCCATTCTTGGTAAAAACCCGAAATCCAAGTCCGATCTTAAAAACAGTATAAGTCGGTAAGGCATCTGTGACGGAGTCAATGAGAAATGAGTTTTCTTATTTACATTTTGTCAGTTTTGTGGTTAGTAATAAAGTAGTTTCCGAGGAGACAAGGGTAAACTATCACAGCTGGTGGCAAGCGAGCGGATAAGTGCCCAGGATTTTGGAAGTTAAAGGTAGGCGAGTGCCCTGTATTACAAGAGCAGAGTGGCGGACAACGGGTTGCAAGAGCGTAGGCCGCGAACTAGAGTGAGTTCAAAGGCTGAAGGGCAGGTTGTTCACACGGAACTCATTCCTGGTAGAGGGATTTCCCAACAACTGACAGCGGTCGTTGTACAGGAAAATAATACAGCGTCGCAAAGCTTCCAGGGAAAATTCGCGGAGTCATTAAGGAAAGATCAAGGGGCTAGCGAGTCCCAAGAGAATATTTCGGGTGACGATTCGGAATCGATTTACATTTCGGGAATGGAGAACATCCCATAGCTTTTGGAAAAGTTCGATAAGATTTTCGACCTCATGAAATCAACGCAAGATGATCAGGTTGCTCGTTTGCAGGCGGAAAGGCAGCAACTCCTAGAAAAACTCGCAAAACCGAGGGAACCGACACTACAAAAAATGGGTGAACATGACGATATTGATTGTTTTCGAACCGCGTTTGAGAACAATGTGACGCTATGCGGTTGGGACAACACAACAAGGGTTCTAAAATTAATGCCATTGCTAACGGGCAAGGCTCTCGAATCCATTTCAAGCTTGGCCCCGACGCAGCTCGCTGATTTTCAAGCAGTCAAATCCAGTATTTTGAGAAAATATAACGTCACGCCCGAAACGTATCGTAATAAGCTCCGCGAGTTCAGGAAATGGGAATCGATGACTTACCAGGAGTACGAGGACAAGGTAGAGCTAGTGGCTAGTGGCTAGTGGCTGAAATTGTCGGAATTAGACACGGATAGAGGCACGGATAGCGGCAGGAAAATGTGGGGGGTGTTAAAGAGTTTGCTCATTGAGCAGTTTCTTAACAACTCTGGTGTTCCAGGTTTGGAGACATTCCTACGACAGTCCTCCCCAAAAACGATTACGGAGGCGATTGAGATGGCGTAGAATTTCGCGGATGCGAGAAGACGAATCCCTAGATAAAGGACCGACCAGGCAAAGCACGAAATGAAAAGTGACGCCGCGGTATCCTACCAAACGTCAGAGACGCGCGAAGACTCTGGTAAGGAGCGTTTGTGTTTTTTTTGCAACAGGCCAGGGCATTGGAAACGAAACTGTCCGGATCTCGAAAAATAGAAAGGGAGAGGCGAGATATCACGCAGAATGCAGCGAACGAACATCGCCGCGGTTTGGCTCAAACTGGTTGACGGCATTGCTGTCCAGTGGGCACAATCTGAGGGGGTATCAGATTAATTAGCAGGGCTGGTAGCGGGGGCAGTCGACGGCAAGCAAGTTTCGTTCCCTGTAGACAGCGGGAGCGACGTTACGTTCGTACGTAGAGACCTTGTGAAGCCAGATGCAATAGATATGAATCACGAGTATACAATCGGTTGTGTTCACGGAGAAGCACGGACGTACCCTTCGGCGCTAGTATGCGTCAAAATATACCCAGATTCGCTTGCAAAAATTGTTCGGAAAATGCACGTTGCGGGTACGGAGTGCTGTATCGAAAGACAACAGCCAAGATGGGAAAGCAGAGCTCAAGAAGGATCAGCGGGAGGATCCTACACTAAATGCTCTCTGGACAAAAGCTAAGACGCTAGAGACAGAAAACGAAACAGGTGCGTTATAGGCTTAAGGATGATAAACTCTTCAGGGTCGAAAAGGATCCAGATAAGGGAGGGGAGGTATGGCAGTTAGTTGTGCCATTCAACAGAAGGCAGGAAATTCTAGAACTTGCGCATAATTCTCCAGAGGGCGGACATATGGGGCGAGATTAAACTACAGAGAAAATTCTGCGGCAGTTCTTTTGGCCTAAGATTTACTCCGACGTGGCTCGTCATTGTCAGACCTGTGAAGATTGTCAGATGGTCGCTAGGGCTACCAAGCACGATCGCGCGCAGATTCAACCGTTCTGGTGTGCGGGTAGACCTTTCAGGCGTATCGGAATGGATTTTGTCGGTCCCCTGAAGAAAAGTAGTAAGGGAAATCAGTGGATGTTGGTCATCATCGAATACTTCTCAAAGTGGCCGGAAGTTTACCCCCTTCGATCGTGTAAAGCGGAGCGGGTCGTAGATTCGTTAAAGGATTATTTTAGTCGTTTTGGATACCCGGTCGAGTAAGTTCACGATTTGGGCACGCATTTCGTGAACCAAGGGGTCCAAAACCTGTTGCGGTCAGCAGGCGTAAAAATTAAGCGAACGAGCGTAACCCATGCACAAGCCTCGGGGCAAACGGAAAGATTCAATGGCACCATAGTTACCATGTTGAGGAGATTCGTTCGGAACGAACCCAAACGTTGGGACGCTCTCTTGCCTCAGTTACTCTTCGCTTACCGTGAAACGTCCCAATCATCCACTAGGTGTTCACCATTTGAAGTAGTTTTCGGAACAAATCCTAGGGGCCCTATGCAGGCCAGAAAGGAAGCATTGTTAGGGGTCGAAGAGGAACAGAACGAAAATAATGGTGATTATTTTCCGCAGCTAAAGGCGAGTTTGGCGAAAATTCAGAAATGCGTTGCTGAAAACTGTCAGAAGGCTGCGTCCCACCAATTCCAAAACGACCCGAGCCCAAGGAGCAAGGAAAGTTTCCAGCCAGGAGAGAAGGTACTCGTGTTGAAAGGCAGTGGCGGCTCGAATCTGGAGAAACAATGAACAGGGCCGTTGGAAGTCTTCAAAAGAATCGGTGATTTAGACAATTTAATAGGCGACTTCCCGGGCCGGAAAAAGAGGAAAGTTCTCCACGCAAATTTGCTGCGCAAATTCCATCAGGCAAAACCTTGTATGTTTTCAACGGTTCTAGCGGAAGACGGGGAGAGCGGTTGGGCGTCACCCCGGATCTTTACTTTTAGGGAAAACGTTCCGCTGACTAATGAACAACCAGAGGTGAATCCTGAACTGTCAGAGCGTCAGCAAAGAGAATCGCAACGCATAATTGCCAGATGTGCAGCAGCACTTCCCTCGTTTCCCATCGAATAATACAGGGGACGCAAAACCCATCAGGAAGCAAGCATACCTTATTCCATTCAGCCGGAGAGAAGCGGTAGAAGTCGAAATCAGACGGATGCTCGAAGCAGGAATTATTCGACGCTCAGATCCAGTCCATGGAGTTTTCCGCTGGTTATTATTGGGAAGAAAGATAAGTCAATTCGCATTTGCGTGGATTTTCGCGAGTTTAACAGCGTCACTGTGAACCAAAATCCTTATCCTATGCCTCGTATCGACGAATTGATTTTGCGCGTAGGAAAAGCCAAGTTTATAACTATCCTACATCTAACTAAAGGTTACTTTCAAGTAGTGCTTACGCCAGACAGCATAAACAAAACCGCGTTTGTTACTTCCTCGGGTCATTTCGAGTTTTTACGGATGCTTTTCGGGCTGCGCGACGCCGGAGCGACTTTCCAAGCACTCATGGACAAAATTTTAGCCGGAGCTGAGGCATATGCAGGGGCCTACTACGACGAAACAGTAATATTCAGTGAGACGTGGGAAACGCATCTGGTTCACGTTGAAGACGTCTTACGTCGACTGATTCAGGCCGGGTTAACCGCTAACCCCCAAAAATGCCGTTTTGGATTTCGGGAGACAGAGTATTTGGGCCACGTAGTGGGAAACGGAAAGATTCGCGTAACTGTTGATAAGGCCGCCACCGTTCGCGAATTTCCTATACCGAAGACAAAGAGAGATGTTAAATCGTTTTTAGGTTTGGTTACGTACTACCATGGTTTCATTAAGGACCGGGCGCATATCTCAAGACCACTGATCGAGCTCACATATAAGGGGAAGCCGAACTTTGTGCAGTGGGACAGGGAGTGTCAGGATGCGCTCGACGAGCTAAAAAGGGTTCTCTGTAGCGATGCAGTTTTACGTTGGCCTGATCTTTCGTTACCGGTCATTTTACAGTGTGATGCGTCCGACACTGGGTTGGGGGTAGTCGCCGCATGGCGAGTACCCTTTCATGTATCTTAGCAGAGCACTCTCATCAGCAGAACGATCGTACGCCGCTATTGAGCGCGAATGTCTATGTATTCGATGGGCGGTTGCCAAACTTCACCACTATATTGAATTTTTTGTTAAATCGTTTTTAGGTTTGGTATATCGAGGGGCGCAAATTCTACGTGCAGACTGACCGTGCACCGCTCCAGTGGCTACATAAGATGAAGGGTTCGAATCCCAGACTTTCACGTTGGACCCTGGCTTTACAGGGACTTGACATGGAAGTGATCGCGATACGCGGGATAGATAACTGTAATGCAGACGCTCTATCGCGAGCTTTCATGAATGTTGCCGACTAGGTGTAGACCATAGCGAGTCGATTTTATGTAAATGTAAATAAATCGTTTTTTTGCAGAACAAGACGCTAATGGCGCAATCGGACGGTTTGCCGAAATCGCGCAGCGGAAGGAGAACTTGGAAAGCGCGGTTCAGTTACTACGAGACGAGCAGGTAGCAGACGGGCGGATAACCACGATGCTGGACCATTCCCAGTCGAGTAGCACGGTACAGATCTTAAAATTCAAGGGGATTTATTTCCGTCTTTGGAGGGACGAACATCTGCAATTACTTCTGCCATTCAGTTGGAGGACTAGAGCCTTCAAGCAGGCGCACCTAGACGGGTCTTCACGCCACCTTCAGCTAGAAGCGACGCTGGCAAGGGTCAGGGCCCGTTTCTTCTGGCCGGGGATTGAAAGAGACGTCGAGATGCTGGTGGCTTCTTGTCCGTGCGACTGAAAAGACATTCTACCCTCCAAGATCATCTAGTGGGGGTAAAGTAAGGGGGGAGGAGTGTGACGGAGTCAATGAGACTCTGAATGAATGAGTTTTCTTATTTACATTTTGTCAGTTATTTGGTTAGTAATAAAGTAGTTTCCGAGGAGACAAGGTCAAACTATCACACCCCATATGGAAATAATTCAAGTCGTAAACGATCGTAAACGACTGTTTTTTTCCAATTGTATTATGGGACATTTTTCCAATCGTATACAATTGGAAACGATCGTATTTTTACGATTGGAAACAGTTGTTTACGATTGCAAACAGTTGTTTCCAGTCGTTTCCGATTGTAAACGGTTGTTTCCAATCGTTTGCGACTGTAAACAGTTGTTAACGATCGTATTTTTACGATCAAAACCAGTTGTTTCCAATCGTATTTTTACGATCGGAAACAGTTGTTTACGATCGAAACCGATTGTTTCCAATCGTTATTTTAAGATTGAAAATAACTGTTCCCAGTTGTATTTTTACGATGGAAAACAGTTGTTTACGATCGTGGTTTTAAGACTGAAACCGATTGTTTCCAATCGCTATTTTACTATTGAAAACAACTGTTTCCAATTGTATTTTTACGATCTAAAACAATTGTTTCGGATCGTATTTTTACGATCGGAATTTCCGACTGCAGATTCTTTTTCAACACCCTCCACCCCCACCCCCACCCCATGCCCTAAACTGTAGATCGTCGATAACTGGAAGGTCTTCTACTTCTCTCCAACTTCAAGTAATGCTTAATTTTCTCGGATTCAGTTAAGTCGACAACATTAAGGAGGAGCGATATTCCCATTGTGTTAAATAGAGGCAAATACTTTTTCTTCAAAATTATCGATTAAACGGAAGCACTATATAAAAATTACGAGAAGACGCTTTAGCAATATAGGGGGGCATCGAATGCGAAAACTGCTTTTGAATTATTTTGCGCTTAAAAGAAAAGTTCAAAAATTAAAAAATCAGAAAAATGAAAAAGAAATAAATAAATAAATAAATAAAAGTTAAAATAGCAAAAACACGAATGACAGCTCTCAACTTCAAGCATTTCCACTTCTTTTAAACTTTTCGAAAAACAAGAGCTGTAAGCTCATAGGGCACTTGCATGGGTTAAGATGTTTTGATTGATCAAAAGTAAGTTTCGACTTTGCGGTTGAGATGCGCGCTCTAAGGGAGCTACAACTTCATTTGTAGGCAAAACACTTGGGGCAAAAATGATAATGGGCTGATGAGCATCATGAAAATGCATATGTTGCTTAGAAGTATTTTTTTTACTTTGCAGTCAAGATTGGTGCTTTAAGGAATAATCGGATGTGGGGAGTAGCAATTTCTAAGCAAATGTTGTTGAATCTCTAATATTCCAGCGAAGTTTCATCGTCCTAGCACATCTGGAAGTACCTTAACTGGCGATCTCCGGAATCCCAGACCCCCCCCCCCCCTCCAACTCCACCCACAATACCCGGAGCCAATTCGGTTCTGTAAATGATTAATCCAGAGCATCTGTTTGTTATTCCCACGAAGTTCGATCCCGATCACACCAGCCTAAGCGGGTCATGTATCCCACCCCCCAATAATTGGCGGATTCGGTCCGGAAATGAAAAAAATCACCAGAGAGAAACGTACTCTGTTCAATTATTAAATTTTACTCGGGTCCGATCACCCGTTCCAAAGTTACGCATGACTCAATATTCCGGATTCCCCTCCCTCAACTCCCCCCAAGATTATCATATCGAGGATTTTTTTTTTATTTCAAGTCAGTTTGACCGGGTCGGGTTTGACCGGGTCGTGAAAATCCCCAAAACCGGAATTCCGGGAGACCCCCCCCCCTCAAGTGTCCGGATCTAGTCAAATTGTGTAAAAGATTTACATGGAGAAGATGTTTGTTCTTCCCAGCAAGTTTCATTCCGATCCCTCCATTCTAACCGTTTCTAAATATAAGGTTTGAAGCCAAGCTGACCACTCATTTCAAATAAAAATAGAAAAACGAGATTTTCGGGGGTTTTCTTGATCAGCTAGTTACCCCTCCAAGATGATGTGCGAGGGATAAATATAATTTCGGATATTTCGGTTTCGGTTGCACAAAACCGTCCTCAGCGAAAGAAACAATACTAAATCATAAAATCCACCACAATAGCAAGAGGAACACGATGCGGAACCAACAAACAATAAGATGACATGTAACTAAAAACCAGAAGAACGATGCGGACTGAACGACATGCAGATAAAAGTAAAATAACGAAAGATAAAATGTGCGTGTTTAAAGTGTATATGTACAAATCTGTGATTATTTACAATTCTGAATTCTGTTTATATTTACAATTTACCATCCGTCTGGGAAAGCGCAAAAGCTTTCACCCAGAAAACGGTCCATTCGTTCACTTTGAATGTTAGTGAATGTTTTGAAAGTTGCATGTCATCTTATTGTTTGTTGGTTCCGCATCGTTTTCCTGTTGTTATTGTGGTGGATTTTATGATCTAGTTTTGTTTCTTTCGCTAAGGACGGTTTTGTCGGAAGTGCAACCGAAATATCCGAAACCGAGGGGTAACTAGCTGATCAAGAAAAAACCCACGAAAATCTCGTTTTTCTATTTTTTTATTTCTAAACGTTTCTCGAGATATCCGCCCCCCCCCCCCCAACTCCCCCACGGTGACCGTGGCCAATCCGATTCAGTAAATGATTTACCTAGAGCATCTGTTTGTTCTTCCGACAAAGTTCCATCCCGATCTCTCCATTCTAAGCAGGTCACGTACTCCCCCCCCCTCCAATAGTGGCCGGATCCGGTCCTGATCTGAAAAAGATCACCAGCGAATTGTCCTCTGTTCAATTCTTAAATTTCACTCGAATCCAATCACCACCGGATTTGCTGAATCAGATTGGCTACGTGCACCGCGGGGGAGCTGGGTGGGGTGGGGTGGGGGGAGGGGGGGGGGTGGGGTGGACCGGAAATCTCGAGAAACGGTTAGAATGATGGTATCGGAGTGAAACTTGCTGGGAAGAACAAACATCTGGTCCATGTAAATCTTTTACATAATTTGACTGGATCCGGACACTTGAGGGGGGGGGGGAGGAGGGGTATCCCGGAATTCCGTTTTTTGGGGGATTTTCACGACGAAACTTGGAAGGCATATCAGGGACCCGGTCAAAACCCTCGATATGATAATCTTGGGGGGGGAGTTGAGGGAGGGGAATCCGGAATATTGAGTCATGCGTAACTTTGGAACGGGTGATCGGATTCGAGTGAAATTTAATAATTAAACAGAGGACATTTTTCTCTTGTGACCTTTTTCATTTCCGGACCGAATCCGGCAATTATCGGGGGGAGGGCGGAAAATACTTGATCCGCTTAGACTGGTGTGATCTGGATCGAACTTCGTGGGAATGACAAACAGATGCTCTGGATTAATCATTTACAGAACCGGATTGGCTCCGGTTATTGTGGGTGGAGTTGGAGGAGGGGGAGGGGGGTCTGGGATTCCGGTGATCGCGCGTTAAGGTACTTCCAGATGTGCTAGGACGATGAAACTTCGCTGGAATATTGGAGACTCAACAACATTTGCTTAGAAATTGCTACTTCCCAAATCCGATTATTCCTTAAAGTACCAATCTTGACCGCAAAGTAAAAAAAATACTTTTAAGCAATATATGCATTTTCGTGGATGCCCATCAGCCCATTAGCAGTTTTGCCTCAAGGGTTTTGCTTACAAATGAAGTTCCAGCTCCCTTACAGCGCGCATCTCAACCGCAAAGTCGAAACTTACTTTTGATCAATCAAATCATCTTGACACATGCAAGTGCCATATGAGCTTACAGCTCTTGTTTGTCAAGGGAGGAAGGGATTCCCCCGACGTTACCGCTTGTAATAGAACCGACAACCGTTCCACGGCGCACATTTGCAGCACATAGAGCTCCATGCCGGGACGTACCACTACTTCCCTCATTTGTTTCGCGACGAGTGCTAGTATTAGAAAAGTTACCTTGGAATCCGGAAATTTCGTTTGCATAACTTCTTACTCGCCTGGCACCATCCGCATTTTCGTTCTCATTTGGGTTCACTCCACCAACTCCACTCGTCACCCCATCGACTCCGCTCACTGCGGTTCCAACGCTGATTTCGACACCAACGTCATCTATAGCGTTGCGGCTCGGGCCCTCCGGTGGAGCTTGTCGTACATCTTGCCCTCTAGATGGCTGTACTTGCGTCGTTTCCTGCCGGGAATAAAGCTGCGCGAGAGTATCAGATTGATTTGCCGTCCTGTCAAGAACCGGTTTTAACTTGCTCATTAACAAATCTCGCACATTTGCGGCTACAGTTGGTTGCAAGCTGTCAAAATCAGATTTGATACGATGCATTTCAGTCATAACTAACTCATACGAAGTTAGTACAGAAGCAAGGTCACAATGCTGGACATTCATAGGTGGTAAAAGTGTAAGGTTTACAGCATCGCAGTGCAGTTTATTTCTGTTCATGTTTGTAACAATATGGTACAGGTGTTCAAGAGCTAACTGTCGCGAACGCCGGGTCGTATCCAGATAATCAGCAAAAGCAGTTCTTTCTCCAGACGGTGGAACAGCTGAAATCTTCAATTTAGCCTCTAAAATCTTCTCGAGCGAAAATAAATCGTAGCAGACTTTGATTAAAATATCTCTTCCAGTATCGTCAACTATGTTCACAAGGAACGTCAGGAGTTCCGAAACAATCGCTCTGTTAGACATCTCAAAAAATACACAGTGATTTACTTAGCTTTTAACTTCGGCTGTGCCCCACGGAGCTTCCGGAATCCGGCCAAACTTGCGAAACAAAAACCACACTTTACAGACAAAGTCCTATTATCCAACCAACTATGCTCAACAAACGTTGATTGCGTCTTGTCTGATTGCATGACAAGAGTCGACTGAGCAAAAAGACAATTTAGTAAATCAATAACCGTTTGTTCAAAATTTAAAAAGAACCGTGTTTTCCCCAAGTCAATGCGACCTTCATTTCACTTCAACACACGAAATGAACTCCAGTTTAAAGAACGAATTATTTTGAGTCCTGTAATAAATTACTGCGGAGGAAAATGATACCGCCTGAACCAAGACATTTTCAGATTAGAACGAAAAATTCTTTGCACATTGTCTTAAGCATGACTTCTGTATGTCTCAGCAGAGGCTCTCTGAACAGTTCTGCCGTCTGAAATTAACAAATATGCAAAAAAAAACCTGGTCCTGCTATGATTAATCAGAGCACTAAACCACTCAGAACCGAAATAAAGTTTTATTGAAAGTGCTAAAACTTTCGATTGCGCCTACTAACCTTCCCTTTGCTACAATCATTGCTAACATAGAAGGATAGAAGGCACAATTCACGATTCATGTGCTGAAATTCAAGATATTTCTGAGGTCAGATCAAAGTTTGTTGAAACCTTTTTGGACCCACCCTCTTTTACTAGGTCGGATTCCCCAAATTTCAGCAAAAGGAACACGCAATCTTCAGAAATTTACAGAAGGACCATTCTAGGGTTATTATTAAAGCAGTAAAGATAACACTGTAGTTGTTATGGATACTGAGGAATATGACAAAAAAGTTTACGAGATCATGAGTGACATTAACACATAAGAAAACTTACCCACTGTTCCCACTGAAAAGCATGTGGAAGAAGTAGCGAAATGAACCTGCTGGTCTAAAAACAAAGAGTGACATCACAGATAAAATGTATAAGAGATTCTATCCATGTGGTTGTACGGCTCGTCATTTCTAGGGTCTCCCGAAAATTCACAAAACGTGATTCCTCTTCGACCGATCGTTCCTTCGGTCAAATCTCCTAAATAATAGGAAATTACCTGCAGTTGTTTTTCGCCCCCTAACCCAGGCCCAAAAATATTATTAAAAAATTCTGCAGATTTTGTCGCGAAACAAAAGAAAGCTCTAGTTACGCCAAATAAGAGAATCGTCAGTTTTGACGAGGAATCTATGTACACGAACTGTGATCCCCAAAACGACGAACAGAAACTTGCTGCTAGCCGTTCTGTTTCTAAAAAGTCCACTTTTTCAAATCAGGTGCTTCTTTCTCTGACAGAACCTCATGTTACTTCCGTTTCAGAGAATCATTTTACAAATAGAAGCATGGGCTGTCTATGGGTACCCGTCTTTCATCTATGGGAGCTGATCTTATTATGGAGGATCTGGAAGCAAAGGTCATCTCTCTAAATCTTGATAAAGCTGTATTTTGCGGTTGCTTCATAGACGACATTTTCTACTTGTGGGATCACGGCAAAGAATCTCTTGAAACCTTTTTCTGCTTGCTTAATCCAAAACTGTTGGGATGTCTTGGTTCATCCTAATGACACATCGTTTGAATTTGTGTTTACAGAAAACCCACACAAAGTGACAGATACTTGAGTTTTTCATTAAATCACTCCCCTGCTGCTAAAAGAGCGATTATTATTTCTTTGATTAAAGATCTTTGCACGTTTGTTTACCACGTTTTCCTTGAACACACTAGAGATATTTTGTCTGGGAATGGAGCTCCGACCACTTTTATTAATTCTGTCATCGAAAAGCGAAAAACAGAAACTGTCAAAAACTAACACAACAAATGCAGACGAAGATAAAAAAAAGTCAGCTTATCTATGTCTGCCTTACATCAAAGGGATTTCAGACCATATTGCGAAAAATCTAAAGAAATATAATATTTTGTTTACCAGATCAAACTACAAGATCACATTTGTATGAAGGGAAAGATCTTTTCCCTAAAGTTCAAACCTCCGGTATATACAAGATTCCTTGGTCTTGCTGCTTATTTTACATCGGAAGAACATAAAAATGGTTTGGACTGAACACATAGATGACCACCCACACCATGTTCTTTTTTCCTACCAGGCTGATTTGATTTCTCATCACAAATGTGTTGTTCAGCACTATAAACAGACTCGGGGGATATATAAATACCAACATCCTATCACTTATATAAATACCAACATCCTATCACTAATGTTCAAACATCCGGTGTATACAAGATTTCTTGCTCTTGCGCCTTAAGGTACATCGGAAGAACAGAAAAATGGATATAAGACAGAATAACTATATAACAATATACCACTCACTTAAAAAGGGAAAAAGACTGGAAATTTTCGACCGGCCCTCGCTGAAAACATATATTACATATATTATCACACCCACACCATATTAATTTTTTCATCAGGCTGATTTGATTTCTCATGACAAAGGTGTCGTTCAGCACTATACAGAGGCTCTGGAGATATACAAATACCAACATTTAGGTCTAGCACTGAACAGAGGCAATGGTGATATAAGAATGAGCGATTCGTATTTTGGTTTTCTCAGATGAGATGCTGAGTTGTCCCTGAAATAAGCCTCGAATTACCTGCGCTTTCTCAAAATGTAGACTCAAGTCCCCACCCCCTCAGACCAACAAAAGCTTGCGCGCAAAAAGCAGCTATCAAAATTAGACGGAATATGATGTAGCGTCCCGAGCTGTTTGAAAAGGTTGCTTTCTTGTGGAATGATTTTCTTTTCAATATTCACTCGCTAGTACTGAGCGAGAACAATTTCGAAATTGCTATTCGCAGGTATTGCTGAGTGGCATTCACTCTTTGGCATTCGTCCTCGAATTTTTCCATCTGCACTAAAGAAGGGAGGGCGGTTGCTTGCCCTCCCGTAATATTAGCTTCGTTTTTAGGTATTTTCTTTGATTTACGAAATTACCTTCGACATATCCTTTAGCGTCCCTAAAGCAACCACGCAAGATACATCATGCAAACTTTTACAATGGAACTTGATCTCAAGGTTGCCAATAAAGGCCTGGTGTGCACTGGTGTTTGTTATCAGGAAACATGAAATCTCAAACACATTTTCGGACTTATCCGTGTGAATTAATCTTATTTACGATGATTTTGGGCCGTGACTAGGTTCAACAAGTCCGTACGGTTCAGCACAAGTATTTTGTCAATATCGTGGACACGATATATTTGTTCACATTGCGCATGTGACAATTAGTAAATGTAAAAGTTCGATCTTCGTGGTCCGTGCAATATTTAGCTCATACACCACAGAGGGAATGGCATTAATATATTCAGAGGCAATGAAGAAAACAAGCTGTATATCTCATTTTCTTTTCGTATTAGCGTGAACTTAGTAGGTATACATTGTTATTGCTGGCTTGCTTAAATGACATATCTGGACGGCCAGAGTGCACTGAGACCTGTGCAGTATTCAATGATATATCTATATCCTTTGGTACTTTTGGTTTGCTTTGGGTAGTAAATAACTGCAGACGTCTCCACTAGATAGTTTTAGAAAAAAATAGAACCAACTAAATGCCTGTCTGGTTGGTTAGGATCTGGCAGAACGCACAGGGTGTTAGTTTTCAACTAAATCTCTGTAAAAGTCAGGTGGTCTTCGAGCCTGGGTTTGTGAAAGCTGTCACCAGCGATTTGGTTTTGAGGGTGGAGATTATGCTTGTCTGGAACAGAGGTCCCTTAGATTTTAAGGATAGCGTGATAATCTTCTGAAGACCTTCGAGCCTGATCTTCTTTTCCACTCTCAAAACCAATCAGCAAGCGACGGGCAGGGATATCCTAGGTATCCTAGGTCTCAAACACACTCTTCTCTTTGTCTCCAAATAAAAAACATAGGCTTTTCACTAGCATTCACAAAATGTCTCTCAACAAAGATGGAAAGTTTGTTCATGATGTTTGTTAATTCATGACTCGGAAAGATGATGATGCTGAAAACCGAGGATCATCCAGGTAACAAAATGTTAGGTCAAAATGACGATACAATACGTGCCCATCTACCGGCAATAGCCTTGACTTATTGCCTAGATGGAATATGTGTTTCCACCTTCGTTGGGAATGACAACGAGGATGAGGCCTGAGCCACAACAATAAGTAGAAACAGTTATTAGCAAGCCTTAGTAGGGTCGGGAGTCTTTATTGTAAACTATTTATAAACGGAAACAGAGCAATAATTACTGAAAAGAATGCGGAAAAGATGTTTTTTTGCCCTGTACTGACGGGGATGCAGCAGTAATTTTTTTTTCGCCATGAACAAAGTAACTGCAAAAAGGAAAAAGTAGGCTAAAGAAAACATCTTGTAAGAAAGAATAAACAGCAAACCAAGAGAATAAACATAGGTACATGCTACAAACTATACCTTCCACATTATCCCTGTTTCTATCTCCTCTCTAAAGCCTTCACTGTCAGGCTTACTTGATGACTAATTCTTTCGAATTAGGTTAACCTGGGCGCTGGTAGCCGTACCTTGGGCTGGAAAAGAACTATTAGAGCCCAAGGCAAGCTAAGAATTGATCTTCTGAGGGGGGAGCATATGAGCATTCAAAGGGACACAAATCTTGTCAGTCTGGAGACATTTCAAGCAACCTGTTGCTAAATCCTAGTTTTTTGTTAGCATATTCCAGCTGATATTCATGAATTTGCTTGATCTTTTCACTGAGGAAGACCTTGATAAGAACTTTTGAGATCTTGCAATGTTGTCCCGCTGACAGTTATATAGCTGCCTACAGTCATTTCGGTATTGCCGTTGCAAAGCATAATCACTGTTTATAAACATGAGATCGAAATTCTTTGGCATAACGAGTCCTAAAGCAACCACGCGAGATATATCATGCAAACATTTGTAATGGGGGGTGATATTAAGGTTACCAATAAAAGGCTGGTGTGCACTAGTGCTTTTTCTCAGGAAATATGAAATTTCAGGCAGATTTTCGATCTCGTCTTTAATGTTAGCCCAATGATATAGCTCAAAGAATGTGAATTAATCATATTCACTATGATTTTCGGCTGTGAATAGGTTCTGTACGGTTTGGCGAAAGTATTTCGTCAATATCGTCGACAGCAATGTTGTTACTTCTGCACATGTAAAGAAAAAGAAAAGAAAAGTAAAAGAAAAGAGTTCTATGTTCGGAGTCCGTACAATATTAATGGGTTGGTGGTATTTGTTAAATTAATGAATTGGTGGTTAGGGGGGATTTAGGCCTAAGGTCGCTGAAGAGTATTAGATTAGTAAAAATGATTAAGTATTGGACTGAAAGATGCGTACCTTGAGTCGTTGAAGGATGAAACACTCGATTCCTGGGTTTTCCAGATTCGTTCAATATTAGATAGTTGTGGGCTTGGTTATGTCTGGAATAGAGGGGAGGGACCAGGGAAAGAGTTAGGATGTGTATCAAAAGAAGTCAGTAGTAGGTTAATTGACCAAGAAATCCAGGTTTGGTTAGATAGGATAAGAGATAGTGGATCCTTGAGTCTGTATGCAGGGGCTGCTTCGAATACGAAAGCTGCCTTTCAAATATTTTGCGCTTCAAAGAAAAGTAAAAATAGCAAAAGAACGGATGACAGCTTTCAGCTTCATGCATTTCCACGTCTCTTACAACTTCTCGATTTCTCATCAAGAAGACTTGGGAAATATATTATATGTAGGATGATGGAGCTTGCTTCAGACCGAAATAATTAAGACTTGTATGCAGTAACAGGGTGTTCAGCAACAGAATCCTAACACTTCATTTTTCGATTTGTTAATTTGAGTCTGTAGTCTTCAATTTTTCAACAAAAAAACAGTTGTTTACAGTCGGAACAGTAAAAAATAGTTGTTACAATAAACTGAAATATTTTTTTTTCACACTCACCGCTTCAAGAACTGTTTTCAAATGTTTATTACGAAGTCTACTTCATTACTACCGTCGTGAACATTATCAGGGCCGTAAAATCGTAGACAGCTGTAAAATGCCATTGGAAACAGTTGTTTCCAATCGTTTAAAAGTTGGGATTTCAGATTCGCCAATTGTGTTGATCGTTGACCTTCCCTACTACCGTAGTTAAAAATCAGGTCTTGTTACAAGACGTACTTGAAAACGAACCAACTGTCTCCGACTGAAAACAACTGAAAATGATCGAAAACAACTGAAAACGATCGAGAACAATTGAAACCGATCGTAAATAGTTGTTTAATGATACTCAAGAGAACAATCGAACTGTTTGTACAATTACGGTTGGAAACAGTTGTTTCTCGTCGTTTACGGTTGGGATTTCAGATTAGCCGTTCAGTTAAACTATTTTGATATCGTTTAACACTAACAAAAAATCAGCTTCCCGAATACCGTTGTTGAAACTCAGGTCCGTAGTTCACGACTTGAACACAAAAACAACTGTTTCCCATCGAAAATAACTGAAAACGGTTGGAACCAATTGAAAACGATAGTTTCGAATGGATACTAGAAAAACGATCGGAAACAACTGTTTCCAATTGTAAACGTTTGTTTACGTTGTTAACAATTGTTTCCAGTTGTTAACGATCGTAAAGAATTATCTACAACTTAATTATTTCCATACGGGAAATGAAAGCAAGGGCCATAGATGAGCTCGATGTGTTTTTTCACGACATATTTCAAACACTGTGAGACATTTAACTAAAAACTGGTACAAGACGGTGCTAAAGCTCGACCGTTTTCAAATAAAATGACAATCCAAAACAAAACTCTAACAGAGTAGCCTTGCTGCAACCAACATTAACATAGATTTGAAACAAGCTGGGGTTAAGTGGAAAAAGCACTGAGTGTTTGCTGACCCACTCCCCTTCCTTCTCTTATATTAATTGCGTTTTTGATCCGAATTCTCCGTCAAGAATTCTCGCTTCTGAATTCTCGCTTCTCGTACAAATTACCGTTTTTGCTCCTCTGACTTCTCCATTCTCGCTTTTGACAAAAACATTAATTTTGCCGCTCGGCTTCAACCCGGTATACGAGTATATGCATACTGAAAACCCGAACTCTGTTGACCAATCAGGGAGGAGAACGGAGAGAGGAGAATCGACAATTCACCATCGGAGCAAATTCTCAATTCTGCAGAATGGCGAGGCTTTCCCCTTTCTCGATTCTGACAAAAATGCAAGAAAAGGAGAATTCACTTCATCTGAATAGTCCAAAAACGCGAAATAGGAGAATTCGGAGGAGAATCGCCAGGAGAATTCAGATCAAAAACGCAACTATTTTATGCTACTTCGGCGAAGTGCCTCCACTTGAGTCTACTAGGGGGCCGTCGAATATCCAGAAAAAAATTAAAAAAACTGATATTCGACGCTAGTTACAAAGATAATGTCTCTCTTCATGTTCAGAGTCCAGACACACAACTCACCAAGGCTTAAATGCGCCTTGAAGACCCTTTAACAATGGGGTCGTTATCTCGGATTAAAAATTGTTCAGTTTTCACTGAGTGACCTTGGTCAACTGATATGGCGCATCCATTTGTCACAATTCTGATGAGAAATTGATTTGTTCAGCCTAACTTTTTGTTTTTTGCCCCCCCCCCCTCAAAGGAAGCCTCTGAATCGACTTACTGATGGATGAAGGCAAACGAGTTTTGAAAGGGACACAACCGTTATCGATTTAAAAACGGAAGATATTGATACAACGTTTAGATGCCATGACAAAGGTGTCGTTTTCGACGACGGCTTCACCTGGCTTCAGCAGTGCTGACTTTACAGTTAATGACCATTTCACCAAGAAGAATTCTAACGGTTCTCCTGGAGAAACTTGCATTTTAGGGCTTAGCCCATTCTCGGTCACATCCGTAATTCTGGACCAGTGATATAGTTCAAAGAAAGTGGACGAATCAGATTCACTGTGATTTTGGGCTATCACTAGGCTCAACAAATCCGTACGGTTTAACATTATTGACATTATATCAATGTTGTGGACAGCGATGTAATTTCTTCTACATGTAAAAATCCGTAAATGAACGAAGTTCGGGGTCCGTGCTACATAGGTCATATAGCTCAGACTGAGTGGCATTAACATGTTTAGGGATAGTTAAGAAAGTCACCTCTATGTGCCCTCTCTCTTCTTTATAACTCAGTATCTGTTTCCGTACTGGCATGAACGTGGTAGACATACACTGCTATGAATTAATGAATTTATTTTGACATGCCTTCGGGCATAAGTGTAGTTCAACAGTAAAATGAAACATAAGAAAACTCATAAAACAAACACACACAAAAATACACATTATTTCAGAGAACTTCAATCACAAAAAAGAACTAAGCTAATGGGGTACTGAACAGGTAAACGGCCAACCGGAGAAGATAATTTTGAGGACAGATATGCCATTGTCAGTAGTGGGTCCTGAATCGACAAACGTCGGATCAAACATCGATTTCTCCTGAGACAGGGTGAACATAACAGGAAACGGAGGTATTTGAAATACGTGGATCGTATGCGAGTGGAACTTTCTTGACCATACTATGGAGTCCAGCCAGAAAGTTCACATTTGGTCTACTAGAGGCAATGTATAGCTTTCCGAGTCCTTGCCTGTTATACCGCGTTCGGTTCGACACAATTTTACTGGAGCCATAACGGTACCATTGGCAGTTGATTTAATCATCTCCTCGCAATACTTATCGATGGTTTATTTTGAGAAGCAGGGGGGTTGAAACAAACTCAACCCTGGAGAATGCAATCTTGTTTCACGACCGGTTGGCACGACGGCACTGAGTACTGAGTATTTTTTACTGTGATAGGGTCATCAGCATGTCCTGCAATTTAATTATCAACTTGCACCTGGAGTACCAAGATTTTAGTGCCAAAATGAAAGATCTGTTAACGCCGTTTTCTATCAAAGACATTTGGGCCTGGACATGGTTAACCTTATCAAATGCTCCTGCAATGACAATTGCATAGAGGTGAATAGCCTCTCGCTTTGCTGTCGTTTGCTTGAGGATCTGTAGCAGTAACCCGTGGGCGTGGGAGCATCCACTTTGTTTTCGGAAACCATAGTATATTATGCAGTCTAGCTCGGGTCAGGAGCGTCACCTGGTTAAGGAATGGATCGCCATTACCATCGGTAAGACGGAATGTGGCAACGGTCTAACCCTCCAAGTTTTTGCTTCTCTTTAAAAAATTCTACTTTTCTCACTGTATTAACTTCCCTTTTGATGGTCAAAATTTCGGTTAAAATGCGCCAAACTTGCAAGGCTGGGTCAGAGGAAGTAAGTTTTCTTCCAGTTTTTGGTCAAGATGCGCACTTTAAGGGTGCTGAAAATTGGGAGCCGCACAAAAACCGAAACCGTGTCTCATCAATTCCTCCCGTTGAGAGTCTTAACGAAAGTTGACTAGGGTCACTCCCTAAACCGTAAGTGATTTGTTGTTTTATCGCTAAACTGCCCCTTAGCCTTACAAAAGATCGCCAACCTTCACCAAGATCCCTCTTCAACCTGTGTCGTTCAAAGTTTTTATCCCGCAAAAACACTGCCTAAGAGTCGTGCAAGATCGCTGGCGTCCCTGAATCTCATCAGGGACCCATAAATTTCCTGTAGTGACTCGCCATTCATGGGGCTTGTCAATAAGAGATTTCTAATGCGCTCTTGACCGAACCTCAGATAGTTCGAGAAATACCCACGGGGATAAGATACCCGACTATCCAGATAGACAAAATTTTTCGCAGCTGTTGTGCTGAACTAGGAATATTTCTCTGTAATGGAAGAGTAGCCTCGTTCTTTTGTCCTAGCTTAGATACCTGGTGGCATGCTGAATAGTCCCAAAAAATGTTGTCTATCTGAGCAAGAACGCCGATTCGACCCAAGCGAAATTTTTGAAAACTAGATGAGGCTCGGGCAACATAGCAATATAGAAGCATAGGAAATGACAAGCCCCCTGAATGGCGAGTCATTACAGGAAATATACGGGTCAATGATCTCGTCTTAACAAACGTCCCATATGCTTGGTCTCTCAGCCTTGCATCTCGCAGCTTAACGTAAGTTCAACGGAGTCCAACAAGCCCGTTCTTTAATCCTCTCATAAAAAGCACCTTTTAGACCGCTGGCGTTCCATAACCACGATCTTAGCTGGTGTCTCATAAGCTCAGTATCCAAGCCTCGCGTCAAGTCCCATAAGCTCGTGTCCGTCAAGCCTCGCGTAAGCCTCGACCCCCACACCGACATGTATCATCGCTGGCTTCCCATAAGCTCGGTCTTCAAGACTACATGAAATAGCGCGATATAAGATCATTGTGACCTGGAAGCTCGGTCGTCAAGCGGCACTTCAAATAACGTCGCGTAAGATCGTTGGCGCCCCATAAGTACGGTAAGATCGTTGGCGCCCAGTAAGCAAGGTAATATCAGTGGCGTGGCGGCATATAAGTTCGGCCGTTAAACATTTGTATCACAAACCGTTCCCTGCGATCATTATCACTGGCGTATCACAGCTCTTAACTTAATTCCCGTATAGAGTAGCGTCACGTATGATCACGTGCGCTTCTTAAATTTGGTCGACAAACCTTGCATCTGAAACCTTCCCTCATGATCATTAGCGTCTCATGAGTCAGCCACAAATAGCGTAACATTCTCGTAGAGCAAACATACCTGCAGAGCATAGTGTCACGTTTGATCACCTTATCAGACTCGATGGAGTCTGATACGCTCGCCACTTACGCCCCGTATAGCACAGTGTCACGTATGATCACTTGCGCTTCCTATGTTTTGTCGTCCAACCTTGCATCAGAAAGCGTCACGTATGATCGCTAGCGTCTCATATGCTCGCATTCTATCCTCGCCTTAGTACTAGCGTCACGTAAGATCGCTGGTTTCTCATAAGCTCGCCATTTAAGTCATTCCATAGTGACACGTAAGATCACTGGCATTACAAAAGGTTCGGTCGTCAAACTATGCATCATCAAGCGTCACTTGATCGCTGGCGTCTCATAAGCTCGCCCCCTTTAATCCTACGTCCCGCAGCAGGATATTAGGTCACTCCTGTGCTCCTGTGCAAATCATTGCATACATTTCTCATATTTAGCTTCTCTAGTATCATCCTTCTCCTGCACCCATCAGATTGATGCTACAAATCTATAGATACTTGGTTGCCCAAGCTTTCACTTTCCTCAACGAAACTCTGTATATCTGAATGTAAAGTCTTACTTAGTACATAAGACTTGAGACGAGAAAAATAAGAGGCCATTAATTTATAAATTAAAGAAAGTGTTATTTCCTTTTTGTCAGGCTACGCCCGTCCCTCGCTAGACGGCATAGGGTGGGTTTCGGCACCAACAGGGGTTGAGCGGAAACCGGTTGGCGCGAAAACACTTTCACCCTGACCAAAAATTTGTCCTTAAAAAACGTTGGGAAGTCGTTTCGGTAATAGAGTAGCAAAGCGTGAACACTGATTATAAACGTGTGTTATGACGCATCCTTTCAGACGAAACTAGAACAAAAAATATTTTTTTCGAAGGCCAATGAACGTATTGAACAGCCGTTCAGCTGGCTCGGTCTGAACAATAGAACTACCGTTAGAAGAAAGATTAGCTCAGCACCGCAAAACAAAAGACCATTCCCTCAAAAAGAGAACAAGATCGGAAATTTTTTACTTGGCCCTCGCTAAACACATTTAGTACCACCGACTCCATATTATTTTCTTTGAACAGGCCAAGGTGCCGTTCACAACTACGTAGAGGCTCTGGAGATATGCAAATACCAAAGTTTGGATCTAGCCATGGACTGAGACACTAGTGATATTAGAATTAGTGATTCGTATTTTGTTTTTCTAAAACGAAAAGCTGATATCTTAGTTGTCCCTGATATTAGACTCAAATCATCTGCACATTTCCAAAGTGTAGATTCGAGTCTCCAGTCGCTAAGATCAACAAGAGCTTGCGGGCGAGAAGCAGCTATCAAAATTAGACGGAATATGATGTAGTACCCTGAGCTGTTTGACAAGGTTGCTTGCTTGTGGAATGATTTTAATTTTAACATTCACTCGCTATTACCGAGCGAGAACCATTTTGCAACTGTTATTGGCAGGTCTTGATGATGGCTATTATTGAATTTAGGGCCTTTTAAATTCTTGCAATTTTGTTTTCTAATTTCGGTTGTTTGGTTTGTCTTGTTTGAAGACCTTCATTCACTTTTTGGCATCTTTCCTCGAAATTTTCCGTCTGCGCATAAGAAGGCAGGCAGTTGTCATCCCGAAATATTCGCTCCGTTTTTCAACATTTTGTTTGTCTTCTAACAAACTGTTTTGTCTGTTTTTCTTCTGATTTCTTGTGTTATGTCAAGGCAATTTTGGTTTACGAATATTATTCGTCATGCTTATGGGGAGCATGTTATCAGTGTTGTTTCAAAATTCGTATCTCTTATCAATGTTACGAAGGGTTTTCATATCTTTATATTTACAATCTTATCTGGTTTACCTTTTAATTCCAAGTCAGAATTAAAAAGGAAATTGTCACGAGCCTTTTAAACCTAGCCGAGATTTAAAAAGAAATATGGTTTCCAAACTCATGTCCAAGTCTAATGTAAAGCATAGAACTCCGGAGAAAAGCTTGTGGTTAGAACGGGAGAACCACTGGGAGATCAGTGAAAGGAGAACAAGGTGGATTGACGTCAGAAGGAGTTATAGTCGGGACTTCTTTAGTAATATTTAGGCAGAGAGTGGTGAAGCTTCGAAGGAACAACACAAGAGTGAGTAGAGTGAAATAAACGTGTCCTGAACCTGAACTTAGCGAGAACAGTACGAACAAATCCAAGCCTTCGATTAGACGCTACCAAGTTGAAAGACTCCTGGATCCAATAAGTGAGCTGAAAGGAAGAGCCCTTCCTTTCAGGCCAGTCAGTGGAGCGGCTACGGGTTTAGGCAGAAGCAAATAACAGTAAAACCTAACACGATGACATAAAACACATTGTTTTAGTGGTGACATTGTTTTAGTGGTGACAACGTTGTTCTTGCTATTCAGGTTCAGTTTTATATGTTAGGTTACTGTTGTTTAAGTGTTGATTAGTATTTCGGTTTATTACTTCTCTAGAGTTACGGTTTAAAGAATAAGCAAATATAATGAAGAACTGAATTTGATTTTTTTTTTCTGATTTTCTGATTTTTTTTTTTTGATTTTTGGTTTCTCCTAAAATCCTGAATTGATCTGATTTTTGGGTTGCGAACAGTGATAAAATGGACAGCAAAGATTAAATAAGTAGAGATTTCATTCATTTTATTCTTAGTCAGAATAAAGCTTTAGATTAATTTTTGGGAAATTAACTACCGATAACAAGATGACGGAACAGACAGATAAAGTGGCGAGCAAACTTTCTCTGGGTACTCTCTGTAAAATTGCAACCCAAGTAAACTCTTTCAGTGGGACGGGCGATGTTGTAGTTTTCTTGGATGACCTGGAAAAACTAAGAAACTGGGACGAAAATATCAAAGACCCTGAACTGATTCGCTTGGCTTTTATGAGAGCAACCGGAACTGCCGCAAATTTTTTGGCTAATAACAAATTTTCAAGCTTCGATACGCTTAAGAAAGGCTTGTACCAACAATTCAAGCATACTTCTAGAAAGGCGAAATTGGTTAACGAAACATTGCTTTTGAATGAGGGTGAGGACCCATTCCCATTTATTGAAAATCTGAAAATTAAAGCTCTTCAGCTAATGGGTTTGGATGAAATGCCAGAGGAAGAAGAAGAAGGTTTTTACAACTTACTGAAAAATCTCCTCCTCGAAAGCCTCAGTCCGACTCTAGGTATGCGAGTAGTGGCTAGATGCCCAGAAACTTTTGACGAAGCGACAGCTATCCTAATAAACGATTATCGGGCACGGGAGTTTGCAAAATCAAAATCATCTCGTTCACTGTCAGCTATTGCCCAGGCCAGTAGCGTAGTTAAGCCAGTAATAGGATGTGGTCAGGAAAATGTCACTAACGAAACCGAGAATTTCCGCTTGAACAAAAGAAGCAGTCGGGAACCTTTTAGACGATACGATAAGCAAACAGGCAGTACTGTGTTTTCTCGTTCTGGTGAAAACTTTAGTAGAAATTTGAGACATTTTTCTCGCCAAGGCGAAGCTTCTGATAGTGGGAGGAGAAATTTTGACCATTCTGGTGGATTTAGAGGGGGAGATACCAGGAGTGTTAGCAGGGGACGGTCACAGGGCAAGGAAATGCGTACATGCTACAGGTGTGGAAAGGAAGGCCACATTGCAAGGGATTGCCAGTTGTCGTGTTCCGTGTGTCATAAACCGGGCCATCACGCGAAAAACTGCCGAGACAACAGATCGGCCTCAAAAGCCTGTTTTAATTGCGGCAAAACAGGCCATTTCAGCCGTGAGTGCAGGCTGTCACAAAATTTCCGCAATTTAAACGCGAAGTAGGATGTACGAGTTTCGTTGCACACCCTTCCGTGCATCCTGATGTAAATAGGGTAAGGGACAAACATTTTATTGCTACGTGTTTCGGTGCATGTAATAGTATGAGTAGTGATATATTGCCATATATTAGAGTTGATATTTGCGGTATTTCTGTTCAAGCGTTGGCAGACACGGAGGCATCAGCATCGCTAGTTAGTTTAGACTTGTATTTACAGTTACCTAAGGTAGTCAGGGACGCTTTAGGTAGGGACGGTGACGACGTAACGAGCGCCACTGGGCATAGCATGGGCATTTTTGGCAGTATTATCGAGACGATTCGTGTAAACGGCAGTGACTATAAAGAAACATTTTTGGTTAGTGAGAAATTAAGGGTAGCGATGATTCTTGGTTATGGGTTCCTGAAAGCCCATGATTTAGTTGTCGATACAAAACATGACAAATTGGTCAAAAGGCATTCTAGGGACTGTTGTCACACCCTTAATTTCCACAACAACCAAACAACAGGAAAAAGTGAGATCCTTAAAGTACCAAGGACAATAAGTGATTGTGTGGTATCTGAACCCTACAAGGTAAGGCAACAACCTTATTACTTTACAGGTGGTACCCATACAACAACAATGAACAACACTTTGATTCAGCATGATACAGTACCATGTACTAGCAACAACAGTTGTTGTTGTTTAGTACAATAATATAGGGGTGATGGTTCGAGTCCACACCATACAAAGGAAACAAATTGTTACTTTTCAGGTGGTGCTAATACAGAACAACACTGTACAACAGCAACAAACGACAGTTTGCCTCAGCATTATACACCTTGTTCTACCAACAACAGTTGTTGTTGTTTGACACAACAACATAGGGGTGATGGTTCTGGTCCACACCATACAGTAGAAAAACATAGTTACATTTCAGGTGGTGCTCACATCGAACAGCGGTGTACACCAACAACAATGAAGACTTTATGCCATTGTGGCTTGACGCCATGTGCCATCAGTTGTTGTTGTACAGTACAACAGTCAACTAAGATGGCAGGTAGTGGTTCAATTCCACACCAAGTACCCAGCTGTAGAATTAGTAGTGTATATAAGGATGAGATAACTAAACCGATTCCTCTTTTAGGATTTCGAAATTGTAGCGTGGCTCAAGTACATACAACACGAGTGCAAGATAATAGCTGTTGCAGCCGAGAACAACACTCAATCATTGGTGGTCCAGTTGCAAACAACAACCATCTTTATTCTGACAACCCACATCAAGGCTCAGCCAGTGCTCATCCGGCACCGAACAACAACCATTTATACTTGACCAAACAACATGAAGAAGCCAATAAGAGAATTCATAGGCTACAAACCATCAATGCTACAAACATCCCAGCAAAGACCATCAAACGCATCGTATTCACCACAGCAAGAGGTCCTGTCGACACAGATGGCATGTTCCTTGTAACATCTACTCAAGAGGTGGAGTCAAGGCTTCCTGACTTAGTACTACCAGAACAGCTGATAACAACACAAGATGGTGTGTTCCACATTTACATCGAGAACCACACAGATGAGCCATTGAAGATCCCTAGATCATTCATAGCCAATGCAGTGAGCTGGGTTTCCGAACCACAGGTATGTATGAACCTAACTGAACAAACCTTTAAAGATCAGGTATCCGCAGCAGAAATAATCCCTCTGGTAGGTGATGAAGTAACAACATTTCTAAACATGTTCAAACTAGAGCACTTGGCGAACAATTCTGCACGATTGAAGAAAGTTCAACAACTACTCTTGAACAATCACGACGTTTTTGCCAAAAACGACTTCGATTTAGGTACATGTGACATCGATCCTTTTGTCATCGATGTAGGAGATGCACCACCAAAGAGGATTCGTCCTTACCGCATTCCTGTTCATCTCGAACCTATAGCCAAGGCTGAAATCGATCGCATGCTTGCATGTAAGGTTATAGAACCTGCTTCTTCACCTTGGCTAGCACCACTTCTCTTGGTCGGAAAGAAAGATGGCAGCTATCGTGCCGTCACTGATTTCCGCAGCTTGAACAACGTAACAGTCAGTGACGAGTATCCTTTGCCCCATATCGCGGGAATACTTGACAAACTTCACGGGAAAAAGATATTCTCGGTTCTTGACTGTCTATGTGGGTATTGGCAAATGACTATCCATCCTGATAGCCGCAAGTACACAGGTTTCTCAGCACCTGGGTACGATCAGTATGTCTACGTCAAACTAGCTTTCGGTCTCAAGAACGCACCTGCTGCGTACAGTCGAATTATGTACCGGATCCTTAGACACCTCTTCGAAGATGGTGTCGATGTATACCTGGACGACGTCATCAATGCGTCCACCGACGACGATTCCCATATTGAACTGTTAGCAAAGGTATTTGCAGCTCTTCGTAAAGCTGGTCTTAAACTCAAGGCTAAAAAGTGTGACTTCTTTAAAGAAGAGGTCATCTTCTTAGGTCACCGCGTCGATAACAATGGCATTCGGCCTGACCCTAACAAGCTCAGCGCTGTACGAAACCTCGCTTACCCGAAGGATTTGGGCGAGTTACGTTCTGCTATCGGTTTATTTTCCTACTTCAGGAAATTCATTGCTCAGTTCTCTGCTATCGCATCTCCACTGATCAAGCTGACCAAGAAGGACGAACCCTTCCAGTTTGGAGAAGAACAAACGATGGCATTCGAACAACTGCGATCCAAGTTGTTAGAAGAACCCATCCTAGGTCTTCCAGACTTGTCCCCATCGGCGAGTCCGATGAAAATTTACTGTGATGCCAGTTCCAAGGCATGTGGGGGCTTCTTGACTCAGATACAAGACAATCGGCAGAGAGTCCTTCAATACACGTCTCGTACCTTCAATCAAGCCGAACTTAAGCATGCGGCGATCGAGAAGGAAGCTCTTGCCATTGTACACTGTATCAGGTCTTTCCGTCCATACCTACTGGGCAGAAAATTCGTCGTAGCCTCAGATCATAAGCCCCTTCAATGGCTTATGAAGTCAACCGGGAAGGACTTAACAGGTAAGTGGGCAAGAATGCAGATGGAGCTTCAAGGATATGATTTTGAGATTACCCACATTCCAGGGACTCAAAATGTTGTTGCAGATGCACTTAGTCGTCTTCCTACGACTACTCCGACTCCGCTGGTCATGGCTGTGATCCAGGAGGCTGACAAGCAGTTCGCTTCGCAAGATCTGCGTCAGTTGCAGGGCAACGATGGTTTCGCTTCTGCTATCCGAAACTATCTTCAGCATGGTAGCCAGCTACCTTCTCAGATCGAGACCCAGATCTTACGTGAAATCGAGAATTTCGTTCTTGAGGACGGCCTTCTTTGCTACGTCTATTCGCCGTACCAAAATTGCCGTAGGTCTGATTTGCGTGTTGTACCAGTTCTTCCTCGCTCGCTCATTCCAGAAGTCTTGTTCGATTGCCATGACTCCAAAATTTCGGGACATTTTGGATTTCTTAAGACTTATGAGCGCGTGCGAAGCCGTTTTTACTTCAGGAACATGTACAATGCCATCAAGCAGTATGTTCAGTGTTGCCTTGACTGCTGTCAACGCAAAGGTCTCAACCATACGCCAAGGGCACCGTTAGGTACGATACCTGAGTCCTCCAGACCCCTTGATATGGTTGGTATCGATTTGCTAGGCAAAGGTCTCAACCATACGCCAAGGGCACCGTTAGGTACGATACCTGAGTCCTCCAGACCCCTTGATATGGTTGGTATCGATTTGCTAGGACCTTTAACCGTTTCTACGCAAGGATCGAAGTACATAGTGGTCATTACTGATCACTTCACAAAGTACATAGTCCTTACGGCCATACCAGATAAAACTGCGAAGGCTGTAGCCAGAGCATTTACAGAGCAGTTTATCCTGGTTTATGGTGCGTGTGAACGCCTGATTAGTGATCAGGGTTCGGAGTTTATCAATGCCGTATTCAAGGGCATCCTTGAGCTTCTAAATATCAAACAACTTCGTACGTCGGCCTACCATCCGATGTGTAACGGGGCAGTTGAACGACGAAATCGGGACATAGCAAACATTTTAAGCTTGTATGTCAGAGATAGAGGACACGCTGATTGGGAGGATCAGCTACGCTATGTTCAATTCGCCATGAACACAGCTTTTCACGAGTCTATCTCGGACAGTCCATTTTACGCTATGTTTCTTCGTGACGCCCGATTTCCTACGGACACTGTGATCAACAGTAGAGTTTTCTACAACCTAGATTCTGATTATAAGTCAGAGATGATCACACGGCAGAAAACGGCTTATCAAATGATCAAGGACAACTCTGAGATCGCTCGGGAACGTCAACGGTTCTATTATGACAGAACCGAGAATCAGAAACCCTTGAAAGTTGGCGAACTTGTCCTCCTTCACACACCACCTGATGCAAGGTTGCGAAAACTAGACAAGATTCGATGGACCGGTCCGTTTCGCATTACTGCCATCCTAGACAATGGTCTAAACTTTCAGATCACACGACTTTCGGACGGACGAGTCGAAGTCGTTCACTACAACCGTCTGAAGACGTACATTCCTCGGAGTCTATGGGAAAGCGACATTGTTCAGGACGATCTGATCATTCCGTCAAAAATAGACGACATCATTTTGCCTCCTGTTGACCAGGAATCAGCAAACGACAGGCCAGATGGCCCAATTTCCAAGAAGAAGGTCACTTGGTGGGACGACCAACTTCAGAGTCGCATAATTAGTCCAGATGTTGCCCCACCAAACACGCTTACCAACGATCTGTACGATGTTGCTGGTTCAAACCAAATCGTACCGGTTGTTCGACAACAAAGACGCAATCTTAGACTGGATTCCGCAGTCTCGAGTTCAGAATCCGAGGACGAAGTAACTAAATTTCGTCCTCAACTTTGGTTACAGCGTCCTTTGACACTTCAACCGTATCACGGCGACCAACCGACTGAACACGGAGATTGTAAGCTCCGTTATTCGCTAGGATCCGAAGACATGTCATGGGACAACCCCCGTACGGAGACGCCAGTTCAGCGTCAAGGGGTGGGTAGTTCTTCGAGCCTCGAAAGCGAATCGTTAGAAGATGCGCTAACTAAGAGGGAACTCTTTACACCAACCGGAGTTAGGTGTTCCACACCTACCTTCGGGGAGGCATCGGCATTTAGGCCAGGCATAACGCCTGCTCGAGAGTTTTACGAGGGCATTCCTTTCCTCGAGGCACTGGATTATCGTTTGCATTTTGATAGTCCAGTTAACCAGGATCCTGTTAGCGATCCTGCTGGGATCGGCGAGACCTCTGTAGCCACTAAGCCTCTCCAGTTTGGCTCAGGAGTCGACAAGTCGCCGGAATTGTCTCCTGTCCGACCAGAAGTAGAGTCACCCAATCAGACGGTGATTGAGACGCCTCGACTTCGGGGTAGTGTTCGGACAGATGATTCATTGCGGACACAGGGAGCCGCATTAACCAGGCCTCAAGGAGGAGGTTTTGGTCAGGTCATACTGGAAGAACCATCAAGTCAGTCCGGACTCATGTCAGGACTTGAAGCTCAAAACCGTACAGACACGGAAAGCGTCAGGTTCAACCATTCCTATAGTATGCCGGAGCTGAGAGGTCCGTCAGGGGAGCTGGAGTCTGATCACTCCCGGGTGGAACCACCAATCGACTTTGGTAGTCCTCCATTACCTCTCATTCGTGACCGTGTGTTGTCACATCCGACAGCACGGTCAGAAGCGTTGAAATTGAGAACGCAGGCAACCAGGCGGGCTGCACTTCAAGGCGTCAGATTTGATTTAGCTACATGTGACGTTCCAAGGAGGCAGGGCGAAGGGTCTATGGCAGAATCACAAGATAGACCCAGGCGAGTACAACGTCCACCGCAGAGATGGACGTATAAAAAGTTAGGAGGTGAGTAATGACAGAGTACATCCCAAAACGTAGGTCCGGTTGACTTACCAAGCCAACGCAATAGTACTAAATTTCAACAACCCGGGGTGGCTTGGAAAGACAAAAGGGCTACGGAAACAGTCAGTATTCTTCAGTATTACTTACGTAGTTTTTTTTTCGTCAAATTTTTTAGGTACTAGTAACGTTTTGAGACCGAGGAAAATACAACTTGATCAAGAAACGGGTCAAATCGAGACAAGCCAAAACCATCTCTAACCATCGAGAGTAGTTATATAAACCGGGTTCTACCCCACCCTCCCCCAAATTTCAAAACCCCATTTTAACATCGATTTCTTAAATTTTAACATGCTTTTTTCCGAAATTTCACCCTTTTTATAGATATTTGTATTTTCTTTTTTTCCAAATAAAGGTACCAAGAAATAGGAAATATTAACCTTTATACTACATATAAACTACTACTTTTTTTTTGCTTTTTTCAATTTTTTATCCAAATACCCCCCAATTACTGAGTAAACAGTTCCAAGTCAACATATTGTTCCGAGTTCTTATTTACACGCAAAATAGGCTGTAAAATAAGATTGTTCTTTAGAAGTAACTCATCAGAAATTGCATTGTATCTCTGCGGTATAAACAGATCACACATCTTCTTGTTATGATTGATAACGACAACTAACTTGTCACCATATTTTGTCTTAGCTATTCTCATTTTAACGATGGTATATTTCAAGCCTAATACCAACTGTTCTTTCTTGATTGTCTCATTGTATTTATTCATGCTGATTGTATTCAAGACCTCCATTTATTAGCGGCTGATTTTCTTTAATAAAAATCCAAATCACAAACTCACATACATATTTTTATTAATGATATCCAATGTAGCTTTTCTTTCATAATATAGAACACAGTAAGTATTGTATGGTACGGGTTGAGGATCATTTAAAGTTATACTAATTTCAATATCAGCAGTGGTTCCATTATAAATATTTGACTCGTGTTTAGAAACATCGAAACAAAATAGTGGATATACTTCTTTAAATTCTTCGATATTGACTACACTACCAGTATCAAACGCTAATTGCTTATAACCCATGTCTATGTATCTGTTGTAAAGATTCGAGTATGTGCATTTTTCCTCACTAAAGTCGCATTTGAGGGGTTCTTCTGGGTATTTATCCCCGTTAATTCTAACCTCTAGATCCGTCAAATTCATATGATCAAACACCATATTATTCTTTTTTTGGTTGTTATGCTTTTCATTTTTCTGTAACATCACAACGATTTTCGTAGGACTATTTCTCTCAGACACAACTTTCCAGGTGTGTTCCTTATTCTGACTAACATCACTTTTATAAGTATTACAAGCTTCCCACATCAAATTATACTTTTTATCCTTTGCCAAACCCTTTTCCAATTGACTCATCATTTCAATACTTGGAGCTATAACAGGAATTTTCCAGGATAAATACTCAATGACGACTTTAAAATTAGTATTTCCATTTTTTACAATCATATTATTATCATCATTTCTTCTTAGACATATTCTGTGTGATGCACCTCTAAAAAATCGTTTGTTTCCTTTCAAGAATCCAAACAACTCTGATAATGGTAAATACATATTCACTAATTTGCTGTTTTTAGTTCTATTATATCTCTTTTCAAACCCTTTATTATAATTGGGATTAGGCTCAGAAGTGACATTCATATTTCCTGCTGTTAGTTTTACTTCTGCAGGTACGGTGAATGAACTAGTTATAGGGTTGATATCAGTTCCTTGATTATAATCCTTATACCAGAAATGATTTCTAGCAGCACTTCTAGAGTAATCATCGGAGTATTCAATCAACTTTGTAACGGTAGTTGTAATACCAACATGATTAATTTTTTCAACTGGTGTATCGTTTATGACATACTCGGCGGTACTAAATAAATTAAATCCATTATTCGTCAACGTAGCGACATCAGTTGCAGCTATATTAGTTCCGTCAGCTTTTACTATCCTTACGCCTACCTCAAGATAACTTTCACTTGGATAGAACCAGGAATCTAATTTCTTTGTTACAAATTCAAACTCTGACTTATTGGATACATTCACATCTGTTTCTCGAATTTCTTTAAATTCATACTTGACCACTGAATCATCCACAAGTGGCTCATCAAATATGTTCCATTGGGGACTAATAATTTTATTTACTGCCATTTATATAAGAAGGAAATTATTCAAAAAAAATCATTTCAGAATCTTTAACCCATTTCCAGTCATTAACGTTTTAATCAAGTCCTGACTTCTTTGATTTAAAATTCTTTTATTTGTACCTATAAGATCCTTCATCGATTTCTTATTTCCAATCACATCAATCAGTTCCTTCTTGTTGACATCAATCAAATCTTTTCCATATTCTATTGCTCTGTTTTTCAGCAGCTCAAATCTCGGTTTTATAATATTATTATACATTGACAATGCTCCATCTTTTATTTGTTTTGCTGACGTCTGGAATAACTGGGAATTAGCAATGTTTTTGAATATACTACCGATTCCACTTCCGTACTGCTTATTGTAAAGTAATCGCTTATTATTTAACAACATTTATAAGTAAATAATTTTATTTCAATAATCCTTTAAGCTTTTCTTAAATGCAGTACGTATCCTACGTTATCACCATTCAGATCAATCGGTCTTCCAAGCTGATCAGTTATTGTCATTCTCAACGAGTAAATAAAGTCTTTTGTGTTGATAGGAAGATATATTAATTGTCTAGGATTCTCAACAATTTGGCAACCCGGTTCAGTATTCGGAACAAATGTCCAAATGACATCTGATTTACTTTTGTTTACGATAGAACTGTTTACAAGAGAGCAGTGAATTTGAATTTTATCGACACTTCTTGTTATATTTGGAAGCTTTGTACCTTCATTGATTTTCTTAGAAATCTCAATATCCTTTTCAAAGCCTAAAATCTGACACAACTCACTATTAAATCTAAACACATATTTTTCTTGTAATACTATGACAAATCTCATAGATGCTGGATTGGACGAGATTACAATAGGACATTTATCTTTTGGTGTATCAAAATACTGACACAAAAAATAATTCAAACAATCATCGTTATACATCCCGTTAGGAATAGTAACATTCACCCATCCCCCCTCTTCATCTTTCCTGTATTGAAATGTATTATTCCCAAATTTATCACTTATATTATGCCACGAATACCACAAAGTACACTGATTCAAACCTATTTCATAATCCCAATTACGATTCAATTCGATTGGTTGACTAAATGTTATATCAATGATACTTTCATTACCTTCAATGTTTAACAACACCATTTATTAGAAATATTTTTATATATTGAATTGTATTCTCTCTTGTTTAAGAATTTATTTCGCATTAACGAATCCAAAATATCAATAGCTTCATTCCTCACCTCATCAGATGTATTCCCGTTCACTCTACTACCTATCAAAGTGTACAATTTTTTAATCATTTCATCACAATTCATAAATATTCCAGTTCCTTGTTGTTTGATAAAGGGTCTACTAGATTGAATTTTTTTTAATCTATCCTTATAGTCTTGAATAAATAAAATAATTTTATCATACTTACTAGAACTACTTTTACTTTTCAAACCACCATAACTTTGACTTATAGGTGTTAATTCAGACAAAGCATCTTCTATATTCTCTGGGTTATCAAAGTAATAATTAGGCATCTCAAAATATTCTCCTTTATATCTTGTATGATTCTCTCTATATTTTACATTAAGTGCTTTTAATAACTCTTTATCAACACCTGGATCCATATCAACGATTTTGATACTTGTTGGTAAATCTGGAGATGCTTCTAAGGCGGTCTATTGTGTTGACTGCGTTTCTACCTCTGAAACTGGAATCTGATATGGTTGTCTTTGTAAAGCTGATTTATACGGTTCACCTAATTGGAGAAGCCGGCTTCTTGAATTAATATCCACCTCCTCTAATTTTTCGATGATAGCTTCAGTGTTTTCTTGTAATTTTTTGATGGTATCTTTAGTGTTTTCTTTTTGTGCCGTAACAACTGGAGCGTTTAATTCTGAAGCATATTCCCGAAACCCTGCTTTCTCCATCTCGTATTGTTGAACTTGTTTTCTTTGAATTTCTCTGTTCTTAACTATACCCGATAACATATCACTCGAGCGTCTTGAATCCATTTATATACAAGTAATTTTATTTCATAATAAATTTTGAAAGTTCTTTTTCATAAAACCCTTCTTGAATTAATTCCCCACTTTTGTCAGATATTTCATAAGTAATGGGGGTGGTAGGTCTAAGGGTTGCTATCTGGAATACTTCATTCGTGTAGTTAGGTAAATAACCTTTATCAAAAATACTTTTTTCTTTTTTAATTCTAACTAAATCTCCTACATTGTAATTTCCTGTGATTGTGTAGTCATCTGCTGGAGGAAACAAAGCATTGTAAACCTTTTTCTGATTTACCTTTTTACTAGCATCTACTGGTTTCATTTGTATTGAACGATGATAAGAGTTATTATAATTTCTAACAAATAAAGGTAAAATATCAATCCATTTAGTAGTGTTATTGTGAGTAAAATATTTCCATAACTTTTCTTTCAACGTTCTATTGAATCGTTCAACGATTTGCGCTTTCAATTCACTTTCAGATGCAAACCAGTGTATGTCGTTATTTTTCAAAAATGTTTGAACATTTCGCATTACAAATTCTTTACCTTTATCAGTTTGTAGTTTTTTAGGAATTCTTTCTTTAAATATATAACTGAATGCCTTGATTATTTCAGCACCCGTTTTATCTTTCAAAGGGACACACCAAGCATATTTACTAAAGCAATCAATAATAGTCAAGATGTAATTTGTTTTATTATTTTCTTTTTTATATTTCTGCATGTCAACTAAATCAGCTTGCCATTGCTCGTCTACATGGTGAACATACACTCGTCTCCTTTCAAAATTGTGATAGGAAGGTTTGTGTAAGGTATACACATTCTCATTTTGCAACACATTTTTTATTTTATCCTTGGAAACATTCAAGCCATTTTCTTTTAATTTTCTGTAAATATCATCAACACCTGAATAATTTGAATAATATGTATTTAAAATATCTTTTTCTGCGTCGAGGTTTTTTTTAAATAGCGATTTTTCCTCGATCCGCAAATAACACAATTACCTTTCAGCATTGGAACATTATTATTCTGTGACACTGCTTTAAACATTGATTCAGTGTCAGTTTTCTTTTTACATTTCATACAATAAATCTCCATTTATTAGAAAACAATTTTTATAAACAAAAAGACAAGAGATGAATAAACTAAGAACTGCGCTTAATGTAGGAAATACAATGCAATCCACAGTTTAATTCATCTATATTCTGAACGGCAAGATTTTCATAAGCTATTTTTTTCTTTGAAGTTTTTAGATATTTAATTATTTCTTTTCCTGGGGGTATAGCGAAAGAATCAAAAAATTCTACATAAGGATTATCAGGTAGATTACAGTACGCCACCCAGTGAGTTCCAGGCATTCCGAGTTTATCATAATTAACTACACCACATTCCGAATCGTTTATTTGTTTGGGTAGCGTATCTATAGAGAAAACACCTCTAAAATGTGGTATATCCCCTAATGCATCCATAATATCAAAATTGGTTAGAGGTCCTACTTTACTTTTGCTTCTTTTTTGATGTCCCCGTTTTTTGACTTCCTAGGCCTTCCCCGTACACCATGACCTACAACTTTTTGTGTTCCAGGAAGTGTAAGCGCACCACCTGTGTTGACATCATCGGTTTCCTTCTTAGGCCTTCCACGTCCCACGACTTTTTGTGTTCCAGGAAGTGTAAGCGCCCCACCTGTGTTGGTTATGTTATCCACCAATTTCTTACCAGCGAATGTACCCAAAGCAGCAGCTCCGCTTGTTAAAGCTGCCTTTCCAAGGGTAATTGCCAACGGTATTAGGAAAGGAAGTAATCCACCCTTTTGAATCGTTTCTTTCATCTGTTTGTATGATACATCAATATCACAGCCCTTATTATTCATTTTACATGTTTCAATTTTATCAATTTGTCGTTTACTTAAAAGTAACTTGACTGGTTCTCGTTCATTCTGTCTACTATGACTAACACGTATCTGACATTTTTGTTTAGCGCCAAAGCATTTCTTCAGCTTTCCTTTCTGAAGCTTTGACAAATAAACTGTATACTCCATTGTTTCAACCATTTATTAGAAAAATAATTTATCATATAAATTTATTTACCAGCCATCATTTTTTCTATTCTGGAAACGAATGGTTTGTCAACAGGTTTCTGCTCTAGAAGCCTTTTTAAAATGTTTACGATTGCTCTTTCAATATTATCGATATGGGTTTGTTGGTCAGCAATTTTTGTTAGAATAGTATTGCTAAGGGTTTGTTGGGTTTCGAGCTTTTTTTCCAAATCTAAAAGATATGTAATTAACGTTCCTAAATTAACAGCGTCATTTTTGTTTCTAGGGTCTTGAACATTTGTTATCAACTTGTTTTCAGCGTTAATTTCTTTATCATTAACTCGAATTATTTCTTTTACAAATAACCCTTTATCTTTAATCCGTACCAATAAATTATCAAGAGAATCATGTACAGCACTTAATCTGTTGATATCTTCGCTAAAATACTGATTTATCCCCACTTGTTCTGCGGTAATTTCTTCTTTAAATTGGTTCAAAATAATAGTCATAGATCTGAAACTAATAGCGTCCTGGTCTGCTTTCGCATCCCCTAAATTAATAATTCTCTTATCCTGTAGATTAATATTACCGTTGTCATCAGTAACTTTCGATTCGTTACTAACCTTTTTTCCAACACTACCAAATTTATTCATTTATAATAGAAACAAATTATCCAGTAAATTTTTCAAAGTTTTTTCTGTACTTCAGGGTTTTATCTTTTGTTTTTAAATCAATAAAGAAAAATCCGTAACCTTTAGTTGCAACCTCGAATTGTTTCAGAAAGTTCTCATTGTCTATATTAGATACATGATTTTGCCTGATTAATTTTACTTCTTTTGGATTAGAACACTGAAAGAATGCAAAATAATTACATTGAAGTCTTACAACCTTTGGTGTTTTATGATAGCTCTGTGATAAATAAACAATTGAAGCATTTTTCTTTCTTCCTCTTATGAATAAATCTTCTATTTTCTTCTGATCTTTTTCAGTTACAAAATCGTCAAAGATAATCAAGTTTTGATAATTAGGGTCTAGGTCATCAACATCGACAATGTCATCAAGATTGTTACTTGTTGTTAAGACTTTCGATTTGCATTGTGACTCCAAAGTGGTCAAATTGGTTATAAGGTCTTGGTATTTATCTTCTTCAAGATCTTTTGCATACAAGTATATTCGGTTGAAACATAGATATTCGTAAATTAAATTCAAGAGTAAATTTGTTTTCCCTGTTCCTGAACTTCCACAAATTAATAACCTAAATGGCCACTGAGGTGCAAGTTCGTGCTTATTCTGATAGTTATTCTTTTCGCTGAAATCATACACTTTGATTGGAGCCTTTTCATTCATTTACTTATGAGGAATTTTTTATTATAAGATTTACCAACTAGGTACTTGAACTTTTTAACTAGGTAGTTGAATTTTTTAACTAGGTACTTGAATTTTTTAACTAGGTAGTTGAATTTTTTAACTATATACTTGAATTTTTTAACTAGGTACTTGACTTTTTTAACTATATACTTGAATTTTATAAGTAGGTACTTGAAATTTTAACTAGGTACTTGAATATTTAATGTTTGTAACCTAATGGAAAAGTTGTGAATTTATCACTGGATACAATCCTTTTATCATCCTTAGGATCTAGGGCTTTTTTATTCTGTTCTTCTAGAAACATATTGTGTTTGTATGACCTTAAGTTGTACTGGGTAACTGAAAGGTCTCCAACGTTTCCAAACAGAACATCCTTGTAGTTTTGAATCGTAATTTTATCTTTCACTATGTTTGTTTTTATTCCTTTTAGTTTTTTGCTAGCTTTTGAAGGGTCTTGGTTGTCCTTTAAATAAGCATATACTTTCGACCGCAACCCAACAAACTCTGTCATCACTTGTCCTGCTAATTCATCTTTCATCATTCCTATCACTTTCTTGTTTACATTAGGAAACCCGTATGGATTATCTTTCGCATAATCAGAAGTATCGAACCTCTCATTCAAATCCGGTTTAATATCTTGATAGAAATCCTCGGTTCGTATGTCATAGATGAAAGAATCAGTATCCATATAACATAAATCTATTTTATCCCCATATTTAGGTTTCATATAATCATAATGGAATTCATACATCAATAGTTTGGATAGTTCCAGTACAGCAAAACCGATATACATTTTTGTTTGTCTAGTTTTATCTTTTCCTTTGACATTCTCGCTACGGAAAAGTTTTCACTGAATATGATTTCAGATTTAAAGTTGGGTTTCTTTATTATTTTTTCTCTAGTTTTATCGTCAGTTATTATTTCCATATCAGCTCGTTTCCTTACGTTTTCCATAGTTTTTCCAAAGCAAGCATTGTTCATCAGCTTAAAAAAGTCTTTTTCAAAATCATTGGTGCCTTTAGTTCTAAGTGATGTGTTGTGGTCTATATATCCTTTTAAGTAAGCACTTTCAGTGAATCCTAGTATTCTATGTACTTTTTTCAGTTTCAGACCTTTTTGTAAATAGAATTCTAGGTTCCTGTGGTGAACTACGTAGTTGTTTTTATCCAGTAAGGTCGTACATAGTTTGCCATTGAAATGTTCGGGTGCTAATGGTAAATCTTTGTGTAATTCGTGTAGTTCTTTTGGATATTCCAAATCTACTTCATAGATAGCACCTACATTCGTTAATTGCATCACCGAGTTAACATGATTTTTTAAGTGGTTATAATACTCGAGTGAACTATATTCATTTCTCTCTTTCAAAGCTTCTGGTATGGAAATGAATTGGAAATCATTCGCTGGTAATTTTTGTGACATTGCCCACCCATACAAATTATTCTTGTCAAAATACATTAGATAATTAGATGATTTATTCTTATCATAACCGCTCATATATTTATTATTTGCTTTCGCATATCTTTTTATACACTGAGATACACCACCTCTTATCCCCTTTTCAACGAATGTATACATGTCTTCCTTTGAGAATAACGGTAGTTCTACTTTCGAATGTTTTAGGAAAGCATCCCACGTCAATCCTGGAGCTGAGAAGTAATGAAGTGGATCCAGGTCATAATTATGTATACATACATTTCTGAAATTCTCTACAACATCTGATAATATTAAAACGTCACTTTTTAGGTACAACTTGGTATAATCCAGTAACGTTTCACAGTTAAACTGTTCCCAGATAGACACCGCTCTTTTATAATCAGCTTTGTCAATACCTTTTCCCGTTAACCTAGAATAAAAGCTTTCTATGGGTGGTAACTTTGTACAATCCATTTTACTGAAACTATCCACAAATTCATAAGGATACACCCCCTTTTTAATTATTTCTTTAAATTCAGCATCGTTTCTGAAACTGTCAGATGTGTACTTGAAATTCTCTCTCAGATGATTACATGATACTTTACAGTCACATTTCGCTAAATTTGCTGATAGCTTGTCTAGTGATGAAGCCATGAATCGAATAGAATCTATAATTCTGATTTCATATTTTATTTCCTTATCCTGTCTTGGAATACTTATTGATTTCGAAAATGAAATGAAACTTTCAGCACTTTCAAAAATCCCGTTATCAGGTACTAATTCTTTCACAAATAGATGGGAGTACAACAACTTGGATAAGTTGTGTAGGACTACAGGGATATGCTTGGGAATCCTGTATTTCATGTTACATTCAGCGTGTGTGAAACCTCTATCCTTTCCTGTCATATGGTCGTGATCAAAGTGGGGATTTTCAGTAATTTCTGTGTTACAGATATGGCAAGTCTTGTTCTTTAGTGTCTTCCATTTTTCTTTAATTTCTTCGTCGGTATAAGTGTGATTTCTTTGTCTGTTTTCATACTTGTGTGCAATTTCTGTGGACACTTCTGTAATGGTTTTCACAAAATGTTTTGCAGCGTCTTCACCAAAATAATCATAGTATTTATTCTGCTTTGAATCAAAAGAACAGCACACCTGAATTCCGTATGCAAACGCTTTCTGTTCAGCCACTTTGATTGTTTTCTTTCCGTGGACTTGATTGTATTCTTCATTATAAGACTCAAAGTCTGCTATTATACAGTACGGTACTTTCATCTGTTTCGAAACATTTTTAAATTGTATTTTTGAACCTTCAGGAGGCATTATGATATCAGGATCTTCACAGTTCTTTTTCAATTCATGTTTTTCAAAGTGTTCTTGTTTCGAAAAATGCCTTCCACAATAAGTGCATAGGTATGTCTTTGTTTTATTTTTAGAGATTTGACTACCAATTAATCTGCTGAGATCCTTTATTAGTACATAGTGATTATCGAAATACAGTAAATGAATGATATGTTTTGCTGTTTTCCCATTGATAGTACTTTTTAGTATATGACTTCTGATTATTTTCTCTTTATCCAATTGGAATAAACAAATCTTGATATTGTATTTATTTTCAAATTTGTAGATATCTTTGGTATCCATCGGGTAGTTAGTAATTCCTTTGAAATCAAATTCATTTTCATACTGTTTATATTTCGAAGTTCTTTCTGCATGATCTTTAGCTGGGTATAAATGTGCTAAGATTGACCAAAGAAAGCATTTTTGATCCTTATTTTCAATATTCAGGCAAGCTTTTTTATTTTTTACGAAATCTGGCAGTATTTTATAGGTTCCTCCCATGTAGGATTCGATTCGAGTCATCCTATAGTCGATTGCATCATATCGCCTAAATTGTAATCCAGATCGAGGGGTATTACTCAAAGAACTAAGTCTCCTGTTGTTGTCATCTAAATGGCTACGAGTAAGGACACTATTTTTGTTTAAAACCCAAGAAGTACTGTTGTAAAATACTTCTACTTCCTCATCATTCTCTTGTCGATAGAAAATAACCTTGGTCACAAACTGAACTCTGTACTGGTATATTTCATTCATTCTTCGTTGCAAATCCTCAAAAACAAAACTAATGAGAGTATTTTCGTCTCTACCGTTGCTTTCAATCGATACGTTTACTGTGTAAATGTTTTCATTTTCTCTTACAATAGTGGGGTGTTGTTCTTCTTCTGTTTTAAACAAATAATTGGGAATCGATGTTTCTTCTTTGATTTGTTTCTTATTTATAAAGAGAGTAGATAAATCGATTAGTTTGTGTCTGTTTTTATCACCTCTTTCTGTCTGATCTCTCAGGATACCTCTAGTTTTATCCATAGTTTGTTTCTGCTTATTAATTATCCTACCATAGTATTCCTTAATGCGTTCTATAACTTCATCTCTGTTACCACGAGTGGGTAGGCCTTTGTTTTTTAGAAACCTTTTTAATTCACTTGTATCCTTTTCTATTATCCGTTTCTCCTCTTTTTTTATATTTCTAATAGCAATATTATTTTCTTTTATCTCATCTTCCAAAATCTTCCTTAATGCTGGCTCTGGTGTATAATTTGATGGTCTATTTTTGTTCCGAATCCTTTCATTTCTACGCCGAATATTAATTGTATCTTCCGCAAGCAAAATATTCCTATTAAGTTGCTTTATTATCTTATTAGTTATTTCCTTTTTCGTTTCACCATTTGTTTTGATATTGTTAATTTTTGCATATGTACGAAGTTCATTAATTTTGTATTTCGGTAAACTTCGTATAACCGATTCGTTGTTTGATATAATGGTTTTACAACGTTGAATAACCTCTGCAGTTTCCATCATTTATTAGGGGAATATTTTTATTAATGAATTTCTCCCGACTGCGTTTTCTCAGCCGTAAAGAAATTCACTGGTTTCAGTATGTGTTTCATGGAGCAAAGGCTCAATGCACGGAGAGCACAGTTACCGAGACGGCTGATTTGTTTGTATTTCTCGGAGCATACGCGATCTAGATTGCCTCTGACCAGTTAAGAAAGAAATAGTGGAGTTGCGCAGGTGGCAGAAGTGTTTTGCGTTCACGTAGTATGCACCGTCTGGATTACATCCGACTAATCATGCTATCTGCAGTATTGTTTACGAGATGGTGTACGTGTTCCTGAATTTGGAGGCAAACCTAAAGAAGTAATTTTTGAAACAATTTAGTTTTATTATAAATGGAAGATTTGGAAAAGAAAATGTTTGTATATCGCCGAAGCTATAAATATTACAATAATGTGAGTAACGGTCTACTTTTATCCAAATTTGCCTTTTCAGCAGCAGGATTAAGTGCGTTTTTTATACTACCTTTAGCGTCTTTAAGTTTGGGTTCCGTTATTATCGAAATAATTGAAAAACATTTAAACATTGCAGATAGAAAAGCTGAATACAAAACCACGTATAATTTTTACACTGAATTGGTATCAATGCTAAAATGTGGTCAATTAACGGTTGAAGAGGTTATTCAGCGTGAAGCAGAAATGCGTAAAACATTTAGATTTTTTCCTCGCGAAAAATACATGAAGCAAGTCTGTTTGAATGGTTACAAATACTGTAAAAAGGAATCAACAAAAAAGTAAAGAAAAATGGGAAAAATAGAAAATTTTTGTAAAACCTCCCGCCCCAGACAATGTAACTGTTGGAAAATTTGGTGTTGTTTATTATTTTTTTTATTGGTGTGTCTGGGGCAGCCCCGTGAGGGGAGGAAACCCGCTAGGTTTTTTTTCCGAAGTCCTTACTTCTAACAAGCTGCTAGTAGTGGGATTCGATCTCACGCCTTCATTGATTCAATGGTTGGTAAGCTTGCAATCGCTTAGACCATTACGCCAACGGGGCCTGTTAGCTCTCCGGAACCAAGTGTTTTATGATGTGAATGCAAAGAGATTTTCTATTTTTTGCTCACCCAAAGAGCTTTTCCGAACTAGAGATAGGTCTTTTGGGTTTGTTGAGAAGATTAAATTTTGATGATGTGATGAATAGTAGTTTGATTTTTTATTAAAGAAAATCAGCCGCTAATAAATGGAGGTCTTGAATACAATCAGCATGAATAAATACAATGAGACAATCAAGAAAGAACAGTTGGTATTAGGCTTGAAATATACCATCGTTAAAATGAGAATAGCTAAGACAAAATATGGTGACAAGTTAGTTGTCGTTATCAATCATAACAAGAAGATGTGTGATCTGTTTCTACCGCAGAGATACAATGCAATTTCTGATGAGTTACTTCTAAAGAACAATCTTATTTTACAGCCTATTTTGCGTGTAAATAAGAACTCGGAACAATATGTTGACTTGGAACTGTTTACTCAGTAATTGGGGGGTATTTGGATAAAAAATTGAAAAAAGCAAAAAAAAGTGGTAGTTTATATGTAGTATAAAGGTTAATATTTCCTATTTCTTGGTACCTTTATTTGGAAAAAAAGAAAATACAAATATCTATAAAAAGGGTGAAATTTCGGAAAAAAGCATGTTAAAATTTAAGAAATCGATGTTAAAATGGGGTTTTGAAATTTGGGGGAGGGTGGGGTAGAACCCGGTTTATATAACTACTATCGAGGAAGAGAAGAAATCTGAATTTAATTATTGTATTGTTTAAATTTTGTTAAACATTTCAGCAGAAGATCCACAAAAGGCCGAACAGTGGCCACACCAAACCATCTGTAACCATCAAGGAAGAGAAGAAATCTGAAATTAATTATTATTCTATTGTAAAGTTTTGTCAACCACTTCAGAGGAACATCCAGACATGGCTAGAGAAGAAGCCATAGAGGAGCCAGCCACAAATAACTAAAATCATCTATATCCATCAAGGAAGAGCCACGAGAGCAGCAGAAGAGATAATTCATCTATACCATCTTTACGAAGAAGAGAAAGAAGAATTTTTATTTACCGTTTACAGTTTTGTTAATTAAGAACTGATTAACCCAATCACACTATGGCCATAGTTGGATAGGAATAATTGATACGTTAATTAACCTTTAAGTTATATTAGTTACAGTAAGTCTAATAATTAGATAGAACTAGAGTAGCATCACCTAATTAGACACTAGAAAATTATTGCTAAGAATTGGTTAATTTATACAATAATTTAGAATAATTTAGAACATCTAGAGACTAGTTTAGATAATGCAAGTATAGTAAATTAGTAGAATCTAAAGTTAGAATCATTTCATTTCAGAAAATGTAGCTTCAAGAGTGCTGTGACATATAAGATGGGTCGTATCAAGATTATTCAAGATTGTTGTCATAGCCACTTGTAGCCACTCTCTCGCCACACTCTGCAACGTCATGGGACGCATCTAAAGTAAAAACATGTTTTCATTTATTTACCAGTTAGGAAAGGATGCGCCGGACGTTACATAAATTTTTGACACACTTAATTCTTAATACTTACACAATATTACAGTAGAAAACACAATTACCACACGAGCAAATATAAGGGAGCTCAAGTCATAGAGGGATTTTCTAGCAGAAAAATATAGTAAAGTAATAAAAATATCAATATCAATTTGAATGAATACACGAATATGTGCCCAGTCTTTATGAGTACTGCACGTTGTGTGAGCAGCAGTGTCACGAACTGTCGCTCATTTGATCGTGCAACCCTAAATTTTGTACTGTGTAGCGAGGTCATGCACTGATAAATCTTTGGAGTGAGCTCGATCACTGTTGGTCCCCTTGACCGAAACTACACGGTATTTTATCAGTCTATTATTGCGTTTTATTTTGCGAATACGTTTTCTGGCACAACAAAAGATGGCTCTATAATATTTAATCAGTTATGATGCCCTAGATAGTATTATGGTACCAGAATGACTGACTGTAGAAAATCCCCAGTGTATCGTATTGGATCCCTGAAATATCGAAATTTTGTTGGATTTTGTGTCTTCCGGGTACTCTCCCCAAAGTAATAGATTATGCCCGGAAAGCTATGACACAAGACACGCTAATATAATAAATCTAAGTAATAAAATTAGAAGGAAAGTCGACTTATATTGTAAGTGATGGTTCATGAGCAGAAAGTTCTATCAGTCGTTCCGTTGTAAACTGCTCGTTTTATCTCTTTTTGGTGACATGTGTTACGTTTATTGTTATTGCTATTGATATAAGTCGACTCTCGAAATCAACCTGGACATGGTCGATAAAAATAATAATATACTTTGGAATTCTGGTCAGGTATGGGTTGCAAGTCCGCACGTTAGGGGTCGCTTGTAGACAGAAAATAAATAAATAACTAATAACTAATAACTATACATAAAATCACCGTATAATATCTGATTTCCGTGTACAAATGGATGCAGTTTATAGGTAGACGTCCGCGTAGATATTATGTTGCTCCTCGCATAGGTATGGGGTTTGAGTTTCAGGCATTGACCCGTGGTCAGTGGTCAACTTCGCTTTGAAATTAGTGTTATCCTCGATGATGTTGAACGAACTAAAACTGTTATCGATGTCTACGAATAGATAACAAAACAAACGGCACGTACTAGAAGGGTACAGGTATTCGCACAGTGCCGTGCCAGTGTAGTCAAGATGAGTCATTTTGTACAAGAGACGCTAGTGAACGTCTTCAATGTCCCCCGTTTAATTCGTTTACTCACGACGGTAAACGTTACCTGGATTGTGAGATGAGAGCAACAAGAAGTAACGTCAAGAATTAATGGATACCAAAGAAATTGAGAAGTTGAAATTTAAAGATCTAACTGTGATTCTTATTGCCTGAAGAAATTTTCAATAATTAAAAGATTTATTGTTTGCGTATTTCAGAGATATGGCAGGAGTTGTTAAGCACATCAGCGACTTCAAGTCGTTTCAGCAGTTTTTGGCAGAAGGGAAGCAAGAAAAGGTGTCAGAAAACTTTGCTAAAGAGTGCGTTCTCACTCTAATTATTGAAACGTTAAGTAATCCTTTCTTCACTCCTGACAATGAACTGATAAGCGCTCTGAAATCTGTAGTGGAGAATAACGTAAAGGTCACGGGAATAGAACTCGAGAAGTATTTCAGGTCCCATCCAAAAAGTTCAGACTTAAAGAATTCAATCCGGAACAGCGGAATCATGTGGTTTATGAGGGTGGGTTCGAAAATCGCTGAAGTAGTAAAAAGTACAGACCCTCTCATAAAAGTAACGTACACGCCCGGGGGAAAAATTCATACCTCCGAAATTAGTGGACTTCGTACGTATTTCGCGAAATTTAAAATCCCTAATCGTGTTGTGTGGAACGCCATTTAAAGGACAAGCGTGGTTTAGATTATATTTTTTTTACCGTAGGTTTTCGGAAATGCATTTCTACCTGTTTCTGCTAGTTGTCTCGTCAGTTTTGTCAAATGAGCAACCTTCGTTTCAAACCACTGAAAATGGCATGAGCCTCATACTTATAGACGGCGCATTAATCACGAGGGTAGAAAACATTAAGGTAATTACCTCCGAATGGATTGTGTATTTCGAAGTGGAGCTCGGACACTTGCAGTTAACGTGCAAAACTCTTCAAGAACGAATAGCAGAATTTTCGGAAAAAACTAAGTTCTTATTCAAACGTCGTTCAAACTATTCCGCAGGATTGTTCGAAGGGATCGTCACAAATTACAAAAATTCGATCCTCGTAAAGCTTTACGTTATGAACCGATACAGGGAGTCAGTGTTGCACATGGTAAAAGACAGGAGCAAGATCTTTTCAAGTTTGACATCCGAAAACCCAGCAGACTATTTTCACCCGGCAAATAAATTAAAACTGCAGTTAAAAACTATTCTAGAAAACGAAACGATTTCAAAAAGTAATCGTGATAAGATACGCATGTCGGAGCTATTTCATGATCCGACAGCGCAGAGATCACTCTGGAATTTGGAAAGTCGAATGTCAAGTCTGAATTGGACCCTTGCTCAAGTTTTGGGGGGAATCGAGAAAGTGGAAAATACCCTAATCCAATTAAATGAAAAGCAGGTTAATCTGACTTTAGCACTAGAAACGGCATTCCTGTCTTCCGGTATGTTAGAGACAGGATCTCATTTACAAGTTTTAGTCGATTATTTTTTAGAAGTTGAAAGGGCTGTTTCTGTGTTAGAAGCTGGCAGGGTACCGAAACTTCTCGTTCCTCCAAAAGAATTAAAGAACCTGTTGGATCAGATCGATCGGATCATCCGGCAACAAGGACGGCTAGAGCTCACAGAAAGTACAGAACCGATCGACCCGTTCTTCTGGTATTCTGAGCTTTTGGAGTCATCGTTTGGGTTAGTCGACGAAAATCTACGTGTAGCAGTGAAAATTCCGCTTTCTTATGAAAATACCAAATTTCAGTTTGTTCGTATCATGCCAGTATCAACTGTGGGACCCTTGGCGCTTTGGGTAAAACTAGACACGAAAGAGAAATCTTTTACTTTGTCGGAAAAAGCAAATCAAATTTTTACAGTACAGACACTAAATCATAAAGTAATGACAAATGAACGTATTTTCGATTTAAGAAAACAAGAGGGCGAACTGAAAGAAATGAAAAATAATTCAAATCTGGAATGTTTGGAAAGATTAATTACTAATGACAAGAATGCTTATTTGTTTTGTTCTTGGAAAGCAGTAAAAAAGGTTAAGATACCGGAAATCCTAAAATTAAATGAAGGCGAAATTTTCATATCGAAAATGGTGCCGCTACAGGGTAGTTGCACCAGACTGAACCAAATAGGGGTACCAGAGGCGCACGCGAATGTTTTGAGCGTAAAAAGGAACTGTGAATTGTCACAAAACGGTATGTTATGGAAACTTTCTAGTAACGTGGAATTAGATGACATGCATATAAAATCAATTAAGCCTAAACCAGTTCTTCCTGAATTGAATATAAATGTCTCACAGAAACAAGTTTTTGATACATGGGAAGGAGAGAAACCCATCGCATGGTCCAAATTAATCGAGGACCTAAAATTCAGATCAAAAATTTTATCAGACGAAGAGAGAGCGGAATCACTAATTTTGACAGAAACTGCATTACTGATAGATTTGACAATCGTAATCGCAGTTTTCGGGTTGTCATATTTGACGTTGGTTGTGACAATTGTAGTAATAACCTGTAAAGTCCGTATGAATAAACGGAGGGTGAACTCGGAAATTTCTGAGCTCCAGAATCTAACGTTAAGTCCTACCGAAGTCCGGCTCATGAGAGAGTACGCTGAATTTGTTGGTTTTCGCTAAAATGCTGCATTAGAATCGCTATTTTAAAAGCCGCTCCGCTTAAAGCTAGTGTTGTGTTTTAGTGTGCCGTCCTGTGAAAGTCAGCGTATATTTTTCATATAAAGCGGACAGCAATCAAGCTCTGATCTTCAGTCTTGATTGTGGACGCAAAGAAGCAACAAGTAAAATGAAAGTTCTGCTTTTTGTAATCGGAACTTTAAGTTTTTCAGTAGCAGATATCAAAGTGGGCCTGGGACATGTGTTGGTTCCAGAAGGCCAAATAGCTGTGACGACTGCCAAATGGACGATTGTGGGTGAAGTTAACCTGGACTTCTTCAAAGCCATTGCTGGTACTGTAAGGAAATATTTTGTATTGATTGTCAGCCACCAAGACGCCTTGGATCAGCAAAATGTTGCCCAAAATCAATCGAAAGTGTATGAAGTTTACAGAAAAGAAAATTCAAAAATGAATGAACTAATTTCAGCTTTAGAAAATGAGGTCGATAGTATTTCAATCCTATTAGGAACTAATTCTAGAAGTAAAAGGGGCCTCATTGATTTGGGTGGTGAAATACTTCGAGTATTGTTTGGTACCGCAACAGTTACCCAGATAACAGAACTTTCAGAAGCTGTGGGCAACCTAAAGATAGCGGGTATGGCACAAAAGGATATAATTTCGAAACAAGTAACGGTAATTAGAAACCTTGTTCTTGCTGAAAAACAACAAGATGAAATGTTGGGGAATTTAACATCAACGTTACAAGGCGTCGAGGTGCACTGGCAAAGAATATCGAAACTCGTCACCCATAACACCAACCAAGGTGTGCATTTCGGGGCCGATATTGGCTATTTAAAAATACAACAGCTTCTAGGTGAGGTACGTCAAAAGCTTCATGAAGTAGAAATCGATCTAAACTCATTGGCGGCCAACCGTCTTCCAATAAACATGTTTCGCCCCAAACGATTAGTAGACATTTTAGCAAAAATCAGTACAAGTCTACCCGCTAAGTATCGTTTGCCCGTGCGAAATATCGAAAATGTTTGGCCGTACTATCATCATTTTGCTAAAACCTCGACTTTGCTTACAATTTCTGGATTAAGAATCGTCACTGAAATCCCGTTGGTGTCGCGGAGTGAAATGTTTGATCTCTATAAAATAATGCCTTTTCCTACTTTTCAAAGTAGTTTACCAAATAATCTAACCACTGTCTACCCGACACAGCCTTTTATTGCTATTCAGAAGGAAGAACGTACACATTTTGTGGAACTGAATTTAGATGACTTTAGAAACTGTGTAAAAGTAGAAGTACAAATTTGCCCTTTGTTTAAAGCTGTGCAAAAGAAAGTTCTGAACTCGTGCAACTACGCAATTTATAAAGAAAACTTTGAAGAAATAGAAAAAAATTGCTTGGTTACGTCTTCACCCCCTCCGACACCGGAAGTACCGATTCTTAGTCACGTCGCTGAGAACCTCTGGGTGTTTTCCGCCAAGTTGGTTCATGCTTCGATTGCATGTAATGACGAACTAAAAGAGCGGGTCGTGCTGAACGGCAGCAATCTCCTTAATCTGCCTTCAGGCTGTTCGTTATTTTCCGAAACCTTCACAATTCCTGCGTCGTTTTCGGGAATAACAACGCTAAAACTTGATTTTGGAAATATTTCGGTTAGCGTGCCTAGCTTTACGCATAATTTACCTAAACTAACATTCTTCTCAAAAATAGAGATAACCAGAAAACTGAAAGTCGCAAATATTGGAAGCCGTAAGACAGAAGTTTCGTTACAAGAACTTGAAGTAGCGCTAGAATCGAATAACCCAATTATTCAAAATTCATATGAAGCAGTAGGCTACGTTCAGAAACATGTTAATTTCATTGGCATTTCATCTCTTTTTGGAAACTTGATCATCCCAGTCATTGTGGTGATGCTCTATCACTACGTCTGGCAGGCCAGACGCCAGATGGCACAACCATCGACTATCTTAAATCTTGTGGATATGGGCAGTACAAGACCAAAATTTGAAAGTGCCCAAGAAGCAGGAATATTAGATTAAGGAAACGCGCTATTATTTATTTTCTTTGGTTTTGCTTCAAAATAAGTTTACACCCTCCAATGTCGTATTTTTACTTAATTATAGTTCCAGATAATAGTTTAATAGCCTCCATGATGACACCACGAAAAGAAGAAGAACCACAATCAATCCGTCAGGACGGACATTCAGACGACAGACAACCAGAGACGCCAGAAACTCCACCTTTGGGCCCGAGGACGCCACCTATGCCCCATATGGAGGGAGTGGCCATTGCAGACCATAACAGGGGCCATAACAACTCACCTCAGCAGGAGGAGGAGTCAGACGAAATGCATGAGTATTTAGACCTTCCCAACCAGAATGAGGTAGGATCATTCCACTCTTTCGGGCAGGAATCCTTCGGGAACCAGCCTCATTTTCGGAATCAGATGGGACCAGGCGAAGTCCCCGAATACGCGTACAATTTCCAATATTATCGGAGGGGGAACTACATTCCCCCGTTGAACTATTATATAACAGAGGCTTTGCCAATCACTTTTAACGTTGGCGATTTTGTCCGTCTACTACAGCAGCCTGAGCATGAACAAATTAGATGGGAAGTAATGCTAGCTCTGTTAAGGACAGAATTCGACAGAGCAAACATGAATTTAAATGATTATTTCCCACAGTAATACGATTACTACTAAATGCCAAAGCAAATGCCATGCCAAGTCACCAACTTATGTTTGTTTATTTTATTTTTAGTTATGTTTATATTTTTTTTATTTGTTGATTTTGTTCATTATTCCGGGATCATTACAATAACGGACCAGAGGTCAAATGAGTATGTTTGTTTTTATATTAAAAAAAAAAAAAAAGAAGAAAAGCCAGCTGCAGTTCTGGTTGTGTTGTACATAGCTTTAAGCAATATTCTCGATTTTTTTTGTTATACATATTATATATAGAAGGGCCACAGGCCGTGTAAATTTTGAGAACGTAAGCGAAATAGATAATTTTGTGCAAGTTAGTCGTAAGTCGTAATGTTTTGTCATGGGTGCGTTGTTTATCATCCAGTAAGTTGATATACTAATATTAGAAGTAAAGTAATATATTATCGAAGGGTCACAGGCCAATTTATTTAATCATATTTAGTGAGATACTGGAATTTTGAATTCTAAATATTTAACCGTTTTCGCTTCATAGTTTGCATAAAAGTGCTGGGAACCGATAACATGCGGGTCAGAATGACAGTTTACAGTACATAGCCTCGTGTCAATGGAGCATCCGAACGGACCGTGAAAATTTAGTTTGAGGGTAGGACCGTTCCTACTGAGAGCAATTTGACTGATTGATGCCACAGGACAGGCCAAAGTAGTTTTGCATTGTTCTCGGCCCCAACATATTATGCATTCTGCCATAAAGTTAAATGGTGGGTCTGTAGGCCTACCATACATGTGTTATGCTTTGCCATTTTTCAGGTGATGGAGTTGGACTAAAGCTAAGGAGAAAGAGCAACCGAGCCTCGCATTCTAGCGTCGTCGATGAAGCCCTCGGAAGACAAAGAAGTCTACGGGAGAAAACGTCGGCGACGAAAGATTACATATTTGTTTTTAATTGTTGTTGACTGTTTTGCTGAACCTGAGAAAGTCACCTCTGCCACGAAATTTGGTAAAGTACTTTTAACCCTTTGCTCGAAATCACTGATCTCAACTACAACAAGGGGGTTGTAACTTCTAAATGACTAACTTATTATTAAATTGGGTTGGGTTCTTTTAGTTAATGGGGACTTTAACTCAATTTGGGGGAAAGGACTAGGTTAAAATTATATGATTATCCTCGTAACGTTTCTTCGAGAACGCGTTGGCTCCTAACTCTGTTTCCATCATAAAAAATTCAGAATAGTAACGTAAGATTCTTCACTTTATTTTCGGATGATAACTTTATCCGCTTGGTCAAGGATATAGTAGCCTAAGGGTCATCGGTGAGGGTGTAAAAACTCAACATCCAACGACTTGTGAGTAGGCTAGGGGTCAACGGTGAGAGCGTCAAAACTCAACATCCACCGACCAGAGTCTGAAGACCAAGTGTTGAATATGGACCAAAAGCGTTTTCTATCTAGCTACGGCCATATCGAAAATAAGCAAATCTGCTGGAACTTCGGGTATAAGCAGAGGCGCTGAAATTTAAACTTTAAAAATTAATGTAGACCATGAAAGTAAAGAAAATGTTCCGATTGTGAAACAGAGTTGGGGTAACTTTGAGAATTGTTTTGTGGAACAAAACTATGTAACAGGGGAGGAGTGTTACGAAGGGTTTTCATATCTTTATATTTACAATCTTTATCTGGTTTACCTTTTAATTCCAAGTCAGAATTAAAAAGGAAATTGTCACGAGCCTTTTAAACCTAGCCGAGATTTAAAAGGAAATATGGTTTCCAAACTCATGTCCAAGTCTAATGTAAAGCATAGAACTCCGGAGAAAAGCTTGTGGTTAGAACGGGAGAACCACTGGGAGATCAGTGAAAGGAGAACAAGGTGGATTGACGTCAGAAGGAGTTATAGTCGGGACTTCTTTAGTAATATTTAGGCAGAGAGTGGTGAAGCTTCGAAGGAACAAAACAAGAGTGAGTAGAGTGAAATAAACGTGTCCTGAACCTGAACTTAGCGAGAACAGTACGAACAAATCCAAGCCTTCGATTAGACGCTACCAAGTTGAAAGACTCCTGGATCCAATAAGTGAGCTGAAAGGAAGAGCCCTTCCTTTCAGGCCACTCAGTGGAGCGGCTACGGTTTAGGCAGAAGCAAATAACAGTAAAACCTAACACGATGACATAAAACACATTGTTTTACCTATCTGTCTGTCTGTCTGTCCTGACTGACTTTCTGTCTGTCTGCCTGTCTGCCATAACTAAGTGACTGACTGTCTGTCTGTCTTGACTAACTGACTGAATGTCTGTCTATCTGTGTGTCTTGACTGACTGTCTGTCTTAACTGACTGTCTTTCTGTCTGTCTGTCTGTCTGTCTTGACTAACTGACAAACTGTCTGTCTGTCTGTCTGTGTTGACTGACCGACTGAGTTGACTGACTGTGTTGACTGTCTATGTTGACTGTCTGTCTGTCTTGGCTGACTGTCTGTCTGTTTGTCTGTCTTGACTAACTCACTGACTGTCTGTCTGTCTTGACTCACTGACTGACTGTCTGTCTGTCTGTCTGTCTCTTTTGACTTACTGACTGTCTGTCTGTCTGTCTGTCTTGACTGACTGACTTTCTGTCTGTCTGTGTGTGTTTACTAACTTTCTGTCTGTCTTAACTGACTTTCTCTCTGTCTCGACTGACTTTCTGGCTGTCTTGATTGACTGGCTGTCTGTCTTAACAGACTGTCTTTCTTTCTGTCTTGACTAACTGACTGACTTTCTGTCTGTCTTGACTAACTGACTGACTGTCTGTGTTGACTGAGTGTCTGTCTGTCTTGACTAACTGCCTGACTGTCCGTCTTGCTTTCTGTCTTTACTGACTGTCTGTCTGTCTTAACTGACTGTCTGTCTGTCTCGACTGACTGTCTGTCTGTCTGTCTGTCTTGACTGACTGTCTGTCTGTCTCTCTTGACTAACTTACTGAATGTCTGTCTATCTGTCTGTCTTGACTGACTGTCTGTCTATCTTGACTGACTGTCTGACAGTCTGTCTTTCTGTCTGTGTTGACGGACTGTCTGTCTGTCTTGACTAACTGACGGACTGTCTGTCTGTCTTGACTAACTGACTGACTGTCTGTCTGTCTTGACTAACTGACTGACTGTCTGTCTGTCTTGACTAACTGACTGACTGTCTGTCTGTCTTGACTAACTGACTGACTGTCTGTCTGTCTTGACTAACTGACTGACAGTCTGTCTTTCTGTCTGTGTTGACGGACTGTCTGTCTGTCTTGACTAACTGACTGACTGTCTGTCTGTCTTTTTGTGTTTACTGACTATCTGTCTGTCTCGACTGAATGTCTGTCTGTCGGTCTGTCTTTGACTGTCTCTGTCTTGACTAACTGACTGACTGACTGTCTGTCTGTCTGCCTGTGTTTCCTGACTGTCTGTATGTGTTTCCTGACTGTCTGTCTGTCTTAACTGACTGTCTTTCTGTCTGTCTTGACAAACTGACTGACTTTCTGTCTGTCTTAACTAACTGACTGACTGACTTCTTTCTGTGTTTACTGACTGTCTGTCTGTCTTAACTGACTGTCTGTCTGTCTCGACTGACTGTCTGTCTGTCTTGATTGACTGTCTGTCTGTCTCTCTTGACTAACTTACTGAATGTCTGTCTATCTCTCTGTCTTGACTGACTGTCTGTCTGTCTGTCTGTCTGTCTTGACTGACTTCTGTCTGTCTGTCCGTCTTGACTAACTGACTGACTGTCTGTCTGTATGTCTCTGTCTACTGACTGTCTGTCTGTTTTCACTGACTGTCTGTCTTCCTTGACTGACTGTCTGTCTGTCTGCCTGTCTTGACTAACTGACTGACTGTCTGTCTGTGTTGACTGACTGTCTGTCTGTTTGTCTTTCTTGACTGACTGTCTGTCTGTTTGTCTGTCTTGACTAACTGTCTGTCTGTCTGTGTTGCCCGACTGTCTGTCTGTCTGCCTGTCTTGACTAACTGACTGTCTGTCTGTCTGTCTGTGTTTACTGACTGTCTGTCTGTCTTAACTGACTGTCTGTCTGTCTCGACTGACTGTCTGTCTGTCTTGATTGACTGTCTGTCTGTCTCTCTTGACTAACTTACTGAATGTCTGTCTATCTCTCTGTCTTGACTGACTGTCTGTCTGTCTGTCTGTCTGTCTTGACTGACTTCTGTCTGTCTGTCCGTCTTGACTAACTGACTGACTGTCTGTCTGTATGTCTCTGTCTACTGACTGTCTGTCTGTTTTCACTGACTGTCTGTCTTCCTTGACTGACTGTCTGTCTGTCTGCCTGTCTTGACTAACTGACTGACTGTCTGTCTGTGTTGACTGACTGTCTGTCTGTTTGTCTTTCTTGACTGACTGTCTGTCTGTTTGTCTGTCTTGACTAACTGTCTGTCTGTCTGTGTTGACCGACTGTCTGTCTGTCTGCCTGTCTTGACTAACTGACTGTCTGTCTGTCTGTCTGTCTTGACTAACTGACTGACTGTCTGTCTGTCTTGACTAACTGACTGACTGTCTGTCTGTCTGTCTGTTTTGAAAGACTGTCTGTCTGTCTGTCTTGAATAACTAACTGACTGTCTGTATGTCTGTGTGTGTTTACTGACCGTCTGTCTGTCTTAACTGACTGTCTGTCTGTCTCTACTGACTGTCTGTCTGTCTTGACTGACTGTCTGTCTGTCTGTCTGTCTAGACTGACTGTCTGTCTGTCTTGACTGACTGTCTGTCTGTCTTGACTGACTGTCTGTCTGTCTTGACTGACTGTCTGTCTGTCTTGACTGACTGTCTGTCTGTCTTGACTGACTGTCTGTCTGTCTTGACTGACTGTCTGTTTGTCTGTCTGCCTTGACTGACTGTCTGTCTGTCTGTCTTGACTAACTGACTAACTGTCTGTTTCCTGACCGTCTGTCTGTGTTTCCTGACTGTCTGTCTTGACTGACTGTCTGTCTGTCTGTCTGTTTTGACTGACCGTCTGTCTTGACTAACTGACTGACTGTTTGTCTGTCTTGACTAACTGACTGCCTGTCTGTCTGTCTTGACTAACTGAATGACTGTCTATCTGTCTGTCTGTCTGTCTGTCTGCCTTGACTAAATGACTGACTGTCCGTTTGTTTGTCTGTGTTGACTGACTGTCTGTGTGTCTTGACTAACTGACTGACTGTCTGTCTGTGTTTACTGAATGTCTGCCTGTCTTAACTGACTGTCTGTCTGTCTGTCTTGACGAACTGACTGACTGTCTGTCTGTCTTGAATAACTGACTGACTGTCGGTCTGTCTGTCAGTCTCGACTGACTGTCTGTCTGTCTTGACTTACTGTCTGTCTGTCTTGACTGACTGTCTGTCTGTCTTGACTGTGTTTCCTGACTATCTGTCTGTGTTTCCTGACTGGCTGTCTGTCTTAACTGACTGTCTTTCTGTCTGTCTTGACTAACTGACTGATTGTCTGTCTGTCTGTCTTGACTAACTGACTGACTGTCTGTCTGTCTTGACTAACTGACTGACTGTCTGTCTGTCTTGACTAACTGACTGACTGTCTGTCTGTCTGTCTGTTTTGAAAGACTGTCTGTCTGTCTGTCTTGAATAACTAACTGACTGTCTGTATGTCTGTGTGTGTTTACTGACCGTCTGTCTGTCTTAACTGACTGTCTGTCTGTCTCTACTGACTGTCTGTCTGTCTTGACTGACTGTCTGTCTGTCTGTCTGTCTAGACTGACTGTCTGTCTGTCTTGACTGACTGTCTGTCTGTCTTGACTGACTGTCTGTCTGTCTTGACTGACTGTCTGTCTGTCTTGACTGACTGTCTGTCTGTCTTGACTGACTGTCTGTCTGTCTTGACTGACTGTCTGTTTGTCTGTCTGCCTTGACTGACTGTCTGTCTGTCTGTCTTGACTAACTGACTAACTGTCTGTTTCCTGACCGTCTGTCTGTGTTTCCTGACTGTCTGTCTTGACTGACTGTCTGTCTGTCTGTCTGTTTTGACTGACCGTCTGTCTTGACTAACTGACTGACTGTTTGTCTGTCTTGACTAACTGACTGCCTGTCTGTCTGTCTTGACTAACTGAATGACTGTCTATCTGTCTGTCTGTCTGTCTGTCTGCCTTGACTAAATGACTGACTGTCCGTTTGTTTGTCTGTGTTGACTGACTGTCTGTGTGTCTTGACTAACTGACTGACTGTCTGTCTGTGTTTACTGAATGTCTGCCTGTCTTAACTGACTGTCTGTCTGTCTGTCTTGACGAACTGACTGACTGTCTGTCTGTCTTGAATAACTGACTGACTGTCGGTCTGTCTGTCAGTCTCGACTGACTGTCTGTCTGTCTTGACTTACTGTCTGTCTGTCTTGACTGACTGTCTGTCTGTCGTGACTGACTGTCTGTCTGTCTTGACTGACTGTCTGTCTGTCTGTCTGTCTTGACTGTCCGTCTATCTGTCATGACTGATTGTCTGTCTGTCTGTCTTGACTAACTAACTGACTGTCTGTCAGTCTGTCTTGACTAACTAACTGACTGTCTGTCTGTTTTGACTGACTGTCTGTCTGTCTGTCTGTCTTGAATAACTGACTGACTGTCTGTCTGTCTGTCTTGAATAACTGACTGACTGTACGTCTGTCTGCGTGTGTTTACTGACCGTCTGTCTGTCTTAACTGACTGTCCGTCTGTCTCTACTGACTGTCTGTCTGTCTTGACTGACTGTCTGTCTGTCTGTCTGTCTAGACTGACTGTCTGTCTGTCTTGACTGACTGTCTGTCTGTCTTGACTGACTGTCTGTCTGTCTGTCTGTCTGTCTTGACTGTCTGTCTGTTTGTCTGTCTGTCTTGACTGACTGTCTGTCTGTCTGTCTTGACTAACTGACTAACTGTCTGTCTCTGTTTCCTGACCGTCTGTCTGTGTTTCCTGACTGTCTGTCTTGACTGACTGTTTGTTTTTATGTCTGTCTTGAGTAACTGACTGACTGTCTGTCTGTCTGTCTGTTTTGACTGACCGTCTGTCTTGACTAACTGACTGACTGTTTGTCTGTCTTGACTAGCTGACTGCCTGTCTGTCTGTCTTGACTAACTGAATGACTGTCTATCTGTCTGTCTGTCTGTCGGTCTGCCTTGACTAAATGACTGACTGTCCGTCTGTTTGTCTGTGTTGACTGACTGTCTGTGCGTCTTGACTAACTGAATGACTGTCTGTCTGCGTTTACTGACTGTCTGCCTGTCTTAACTGACTGTCTGTCTGTCTGTGTTGACGAACTGACTGACTGTCTGTCTGTCTTGACTAACTGACTGACTGTCGGTCTGTCTGTCTGTCTCGACTGACTGTCTGTCTGTCTTGACTGACTGTCTGTCTTTCTTGACTGACTGTCTGTCTGTCTTGACTGTGTTTCCTGACTATCTGTCTGTGTTTCCTGACTGGCTGTCTGTCTTAACTGACTGTCTTTCTGTCTGTCTTGACTAACTGACTGATTGTCTGTCTGTCTGTCTTGACTAACTGACTGACTGTCTGTCTGTCTTGACTAACTGACTGACTGTCTGTCTGTCTTGACTAACTGAATGACTGTCTATCTGTCTGTCTGTCTGTCTGTCTGCCTTGACTAAATGACTGACTGTCCGTCTGTTTGTCTGTGTTGACTGTCTGTCTGTCTGTCTTGACTAACTGACTGTCTGTCTGTCTGTCTGTCTTGACTAACTGACTGACTGTCTGTCTGTCTTGACTAACTGACTGACTGTCTGTCTGTCTGTCTGTTTTGACAGACTGTCTGTCTGTCTTGAATAACTGACTGACTGTCTGTCTGTCTGTGTGTGTTTACTGACCGTCTGTCTGTCTTAACTGACTGTCTGTCTGTCTCTACTGACTGTCTGTCTGTCTTGACTGACTGTCTGTCTGTCTGTCTGTCTAGACTGACTGTCTGTCTGTCTTGACTGACTGTCTGTCTGTCTTGACTGACTGTCTGTCTGTCTTGACTGACTGTCCGTATGTCTGTCTGTCTTGACTGTCTGTCTGTTTGTCTGTCTGTCTTGACTGACTGTCTGTCTGTCTGTCTTGACTACCTGACTAACTGTCTGTCTCTGTTTCCTGACCGTCTGTCTGTGTTTCCTGACTGTCTGTCTTGACTGACTGTCTGTCTTTATGTCTGTCTTGAGTAACTGACTGACTGTCTGTCTGTCTTAACTAACTGACTGTCTGTCTGTCTGTCTGTGTGTTTTGACTGACCGTCTGTCTTGACTAACTGACTGACTGTCTGTCTGTCTGTCTGTCTGTCTTGACTGTCTGTCTGTTTGTCTGTCTGTCTTGACTGACTGTCTGTCTGTCTGTCTTGACTACCTGACTAACTGTCTGTCTCTGTTTCCTGACCATCTGTCTGTGTTTCCTGACTGTCTGTCTTGACTGACTGTCTGTCTTTATGTCTGTCTTGAGTAACTGACTGACTGTCTGTCTGTCTTAACTAACTGACTGACTGTCTGTCTGTCTGTCTGTTTTGACTGACCGTCTGTCTTGACTAACTGACTGACTGTCTGTCTGTCTTAACTAACTGAATGACTGTCTATCTGTCTGTCTGTCTGTCTGTCTGCCCTGACTAAATGACTAACTGTCCGTCTGTTTGTCTGTGTTGACTGACTGTCTGTGTGTCTTGACTAACTGACTGACTGTCTGTCTGTGTTTACTGACTGTCTGCCTGTCTTAACTGACTGTCTGTCTGTCTGTTTTGACGAACTGACTGACTGTCTGTCTGTCTGTCTTGACAAACTGACTGACTGTCGGTCTGTCTGTCTGTCTCGACTGACTGTCTGTCTGTCTTGACTTACTGTCTGTCTGTCTTGACTGACTGTCTGTCTGTCTTGACTGACTGTCTGTCTGTCTTGACTGACTGTCTGTCTGTCTGTCTGTCTTGACTGTCCGTCTATCTGTCTTGACTGATTGTCTGTCTGTCTGTCTTGACTAACTAACTGACTGTCTGTCTGTCTGTCTGTCTTGACTAACTGACTGACTGTCTGTCTGTTTTGACTAGCTGACTGACTGTCTGTCTGTCTGTCTGTTTTGACTGACTGTCTTTCTGTCTGTCTGTCTATAATAACTGACTGACTGTCTGTCTGTCTGTGTGTGTTTACTGACCGTCTGTCTGTCTTAACTGACTGTCTGTCTGTCTCGACTGACTGTCTGTCTGTCTGTCTGTCGTGACTGACTGTTTGTCTGTCTGTCTGTCTTGACTGACTGTCTGTCTGTCTTGACTGTCTGTCTGTCTGTCTGTCTGTCTTGACTGACTGTCTGTATATCTGTCTTGACTAACTGACTAACTGTCTGTCTCTGTTTCCTGACCGTCTGTCTCTGTTTCCTGACTGTCTGTCTTGACTGACTGTCTGTTGTTTTGTCTGTCTTGAGTAACTGACTGACTGTCTGTCTGTCTTAACTAATTGACTGACTGACTGTCTGTCTGTCTGTTTTGACTGACCGTCTGTCTTGACTAACTGACTGACTGTTTGTCTGTCTTGACTAACTGACTGACTGTCTGTCTGTCTTGACTAACTGAATGACTGTCTATCTGTCTGTCTGTCTGTCTGTCTGCCTTGAATAAATGACTGACTGTCCGTCTGTTTGTCTGTGTTGACTGACTGTCTGTATGTCTTGACTAACTGACTGACTGTCTGTCTGTGTTTACTGACTGTCTGCCTGTCTTAACTAACTGGGTGTCTGCCTGTCTTGACGAACCGACTGACTTGAACCGACGAACTAATTGACTGACTGTCTGTCTGTCTGTCTATTTTGACTGACCGTCTGTCTTGACTAACTGACTGACTGTTTGTCTGTCTTGACTAACTGACTGACTGTCTGTCTGTCTTGACTAACTGGAGGACTGTCAATCTGTCTGTCTGTCTGTCTGTCTGTCTTGACTAACTGACTGACTGTCGGTCTGTCTGTCTGTCTCGACTGACTGTCTGTCTGTCTTGACTGACTGTCTGTCTGTCTTGACTGACTGTCTGTCTGTCTTAACTGACTGTCTGTCTGTCTGTCTGTCTTAACTGTCCGTCTGTCTGTCTATCTGTCTTGACTGATTTTCTGTCTGTCTGTCTTGACTAACTAACTGACTGTCTGTCTGTCTGTCTTGACCGAGTTTCCTGACTGTCTGTCTGTGTTTCCTGACTGGCTGTCTGTCTTAACTGACTGTCTTTCTGTCTGTCTTGACTAACTGACTGACTGTCTGTCTTATCTTACTGTCTGTCTGTCTTAACTGACTGTCTCTCTGTCTCGACTGACTGTCTGTCTGTCTTGACTGACTGTCTGTCTGTCTGTCTCTCTTGACTAACTTACTGAATATCTGTCTGTCTGTCTTGACTGACTGTCTGTCTGTCTCGACTGACTGTCTGTCTGTCTTGACTGTCTGTCTGTCTGTCTTGACTGTCTGTCTGTCTGTCTGTCTTGACTGACTGTCTGTTTGTCTGTCTTGACTAAATGACTGAATGTCTGTATGTCTGTCTGCGTTTCCTGACTGCCTGTCTGTCTTAACTGACTGTCTGTCTGTCTCGACTGCCTGTCTGTTGGTCTGTCTGTCTTGACTGACTGTCTTTCTGTCTGTCTGTCTTGACTAACTGAATGACTGTCTGTCTGTCTTGACTAACTGACTGACTGTCTGCCTGTCTGTCTGTGTTGACGGACTGTCTGTCTGTCTTGACTAACTGACTGACTGTCTGTCTGTCTTTTTGTGTTTACTGACTGTCTGTCTGTCTTATCTTACTGTCTGTCTGTCTTAACTGACTGTCTCTCTGTCTCGACTGACTGACTGTCTGTCTGTCTGTCTCTCTTGATTAACTTACTGAATGTCTGTATGTCTGTCCGTCTGTCTTGACTGCCTGTGTGTCTGTCTTGAGTGACTTTCTGTCTGTCTTGACTGACTCTCTGTCTGTCTTGACTGTCTGTCTGTCTTGACTGACTGTCTGTCTGTCTGTTTGTCTGTCTTGACTAAATGACTGAATGTCTGTCTGTCTGTCTGTGTTTCCTGACTGCCTATCTGCATTCACTGACTGTCTGTCTGACTCGACTGACTGTCTGTTTGTCTGTCTGTCTCGACTGACTGTCTGTATGTCTGTCTGTCTTGACTAACAGACTGGCTGTCTGTCTGTCTTGACTAACAGACTGACTGTCTGTCTGTCTTGACTAACTGACTGACTGTCTGTCTGTCTTGACTAACTGACTGACTGTCTGTCTGTCTGTCTGTTTTGACTGACTGTCTGTCTGTCTGTCTGTTTGTGTTGACTGACTGTCTGTCTGTCTATCTTGACTAACTAACTGCCTGACTGACTGTCAATGTGTCTTAACTGACTTGACTAACTAACTGACTGTCAGTCTGTGTTTACTGTCTGTCTTTCTGTCTTGACTGACTCTCTGTCTGTCTGTCTGTCTTGACTGACTCTCTGTCTGTCTGTCTGTCTTGACTAACTAACTGACTGTCTGTCTGTCTGTCTGTGTTTCCTGACTGTCTGTCTGTGTTTCCTGACTGGCTGTCTGTCTAGCTAGTTCTGTTAGTCAAGCTAGATCTGTCTGTCTGTCTTTCTGTCTGCCTTGACTAAATGACTGACTGTCCGTCTGTTTGTCTGTGTTGACTGACTGTCTGTGTGTCTTGACTAACTGACTGACTGTCTGTCTGTGTTTACTGACTGTCTGCCTGTCTTAACTGACTGGGTGTCTGTCTGTCTTGACGAACCGACTGACTGTCTGTCTGTCTTGACTAACTGACTGACTGTCGGTCTGTCTGTCTGTCTCGACTGACTGTCTGTCTGTCTTGACTGACTGTCTGTCTGTCTTGACTGACTGTCTGTCTGTCTGTCTGTCTTGACTGTCCGTCTGTCTGTCTATCTGTCTTGACTGATTGTCTGTCGGTCTGTCTTGACTAACTAACTGACTGTCTGTCTGTCTGTCTTGACTGTGTTTCCTGACTATCTGTCTGTGTTTCCTGACTGGCTGTCTGTCTTAACTGACTGTCTTTCTGTCTGTCTTGACTAACTGACTGATTGTTGACTAACTGACTGACTGTCTGCCTGTCTGTCTGTGCTGACGGACTGTCTGCCTGTCTTGACTAACTAACTGACTGTCTGTCTGTCTTTTTGTGTTTACTGACTGTCTGTCTGTCTTATCTTACTGTCTGTCTGTCTTAACTGACTGTCTCTCTGTCTCGACTGACTGTCTGTCTGTCTTGACTGACTGTCTGTCTGTCTGTCTCTCTTGACTAACTTACTGAATATCTGTCTGTCTGTCTTGACTGACTGTCTGTCTGTCTTGACTGACTGTCTGTTGGTCTGTCTGTCTCGACTGACTGTCTGTCTGTCTTGACTGACTGTCTGTCTGTCTGTCTCTCTTGACTAATTTACTGAATATCTGTCTGTCTGTCTTGACTGACTGTCTGTCTGTCTTGACTGACTGTCTGTCTGTCTTGACTGTCTGTCTGTCTGTCTTGACTGTCTGTCTGTCTGTCTGTCTTGACTGACTGTCTGTTTGTCTGTCTTGACTAAATGACTGAAGGTCTGTATGTCTGTCCGCGTTTCCTGACTGCCTGTCTGTCTTAACTGACTGTCTGTCTGTCTCGACTGACTGTCTGTTGGTCTGTCTGTCTTGACTGACTGTCTTTCTGTCTGTCTGTCTTGACTAACTGACTGACTGTCTGTCTGTCTTGACTAACTGACTGACTGTCTGTCTGTCTTGACTATCTGACTGACTGTCTGTCTGTCTGTCTGGACTAACTGTCTGACTGTCTGTCTGTCTGTCTGTCTTGCCTGACTGTCTGTCTGTTTCGACTGACTGTCTGTCTGTCTTGACTGACTGTCTGTATGTCTTGACTGACTGACTGTCTGTCTGTCTGTCTTGACTGTCCGATTGCCTGTCTTGACTGACTGTCTGTCTGTCTGTCTTGAATAACTAACTGACTGTCTGTCTGTCTGTCTTGACTACCTGTCAGTGTTTCCCGTCTGGCTGTCTGTCTTAACTGGCTGTCTTTCTGTCTGTCTTAACTAACTGACTGACTGTCTGTTTGTCTTGACTAACTGACTGACTGTCTGTCTGTCTTGACTAACTGACTGACTGTCTGTCTGTCTTTTTGTGTTTACTGACTGTCTGTCCGTCTTGACTGACTGTCTGTCTCTCTTGACTAACTTACTGAATATCTGTCTGTCTGTCTTGACTGACTGTCTGTCTGTCTGTCTTGACTGACTTTCTGTCGGTCTTGAATGACTGTCTGCCTGTCTTGACTGTCTGTCTGTCTGTCTGTCTGTCTTGACTGACTTTCTGTCTGTCTGTCTGACTAACTGACTGACTGTCTGTTTGTCTTGACTAACTGACTGACTGTCTGTCTGTCTTGACCAACTGACTGACTGTCTGCCTGTCTGTCTGTGTTGACGGACTGTCTGTCTGTCTTGACTAACTGACTGACTGTCTGTCTGTCTTTTTGTGTTTACTGACTGTCTGTCCGTCTTGACTGACTGTCTGTCTTTCTTGACTAACTTACTGATTTTCTGTCTGTCTGTGTGTGTTTACTGACTTTCTGTCTGTCTTAACTGACTGTCTGTCTGTCTCGACTGACTGTCTGTCTGTCTTGACTGACTGTCTGTCTGTCTTGACTGACTGTCTGTATGTCTTGACTGACTGACTGTCTGTCTGTCTGTCTTGACTGTCCGTCTGTCTGTCTTGAATAACTAACTGACTGTCTGTCTGTCTGTCTTGACTGCCTGTCAGTGTTTCCCGTCTGGCTGTCTGTCTTAATGACTGTCTTTCTGTCTGTCTTGACTAACTGACTGACTGTCTGTTTGTCTTGACTAACTGACTGACTGTCTGTCTATCTTGACTAAATGACTGACTGTCTGCCTGTCTGTCTGTGTTGACGGACTGTCTGTCTGTCTTGACTAACTGACTGACTGTCTGTCTGTCTTTTTGTGTTTACTGACTGTCTGTCTGTCTTAACTTACTGTCTGTCTGTCTTAACTGACTGTCTCTCTGTCTCGACTGACTGTCTGTCCGACTTGACTGACTGTCTGTCTCTCTTGACTAACTTACTGAATGTCTGTCTGTCTGTCTGTCTGTCTGTCTTGACTGACTGTCTGTCTTGACTGACTTTCTGTCGGTCTTGACTGACTGTCTGTCTGTCTCGACTGTCTGTCTGTCTGTCTGTCTGTCTGTCTGTCTGTCTTGACTGACTGTCTGTCGGTCTAATTGTCTGTCTTGACTAAATGACTGAATTTCTGTCTTTCTGTCTGTGTTCCCTGACTGCCTGTCTGTCTTAACTGACTAGCTGTCTGTCTCGACTGACTGTCTGTTTGTCTGTCTGTCTTGACTAACTAACTGCCTGTCTGTCTGTGTTTACTGTCTGTCTGTGTCTTTCTTGACTAACTGACTGATTGTCTGTCTGTCTGTCTTTCTTAAATGACTGTCTTTCTGTCTGTCTGTCTGCCTGTCTTGACTAACTGACTGACTGTATGTCTGTCTGTCTGTGTTGACTGACTGTCTGTCTGTCTGTCTGTCTTGACTGACTGTCTGTCAGTTTGTCTGTCTTGACTAACTGACTGACTGTCTGTCTGTTTTAACTAACTGACTGACTGACTGTCTGTCTGTCTGTCTTGACTGTCCGTCTGTCTGTATATCTGTCTTGACTGACTGTCTGTCTGTCTGTCTTGAATAACTAACTGACTGTCTGTCTGTCTGTCTTGAGTGACTGTCTGTCTGTCTGTCTTGAGTGACTGTCTGTCTGTCTGTCTTGAATAACTAACTGACTGTCTGTCTTAACTGACTGTCTTTCTGTCTGTCTTGACTAACTGACTGACTTTCTGTCTGTCTTGACTAACTGACTGACTGTCTGTCTTGACTAAATGACTGACTGTCTGTCTGTCAGTCAAGACAGACAGACAGACTGTTGTCTGTTGTTGTCTGTCTTGACTAAATGACTGAATGTCTGTCTGTCTGTCTGTGTTTCCTGACTGTCTGTCTGTCTTAACTGACTGTCTGTCTGTCTCGACTGACTGTATGTCTGTCTTGACTGACTGTCTGTCTGTCTGTCTCTCTTGACTAACTTACGGAATGTCTGTCTGTCTGTCTGTCTGTCTTGACTTACTGTCTGTTTGTCTTGACTGACTGTCTGTCTTGACTGACTGTCTGTCTGTCTTGACTGACTGTCTGTCTGTCTTGACTGACTGTCTGTCTGTCTTGACTGACTGTAAGTCTGTCTTGACTGTATGTCTGTCTGTCTGTCTTGACTGACTGTCTGTCTGTCTGTTTGTCTGTCTTGACTAAATGACTGAATGTCTGTCTGTCTGTCTGTGTTTCCTGACTGCCTGTCTATCTTAACTGACTGTCTGTCTGTCTCGACTGACTGTCTGTTTGTCTGTCTGTGTTGACTGACTGTCTGTCTGTCTTGACTAACTGACTGACTGTCTGTCTGTTTTGACTAACTGACTGACTGTCTGTCTGTCTTGACTCAGTGACTGACTGTCTGTCTGTCTGTCTGGACTAACTGACTGACTGTCTGTCTGTCTGTCTGTGTTGACTGACTGTCTGTCTGTCTTGACTGACTTTCTGTCTGTTTGTCTGTCTTGCTAACTGACTGACTGTCTGTCTGTCTGTCTGTTTTGACTGACTGACTGTCTGTCTGTTTGTCTGTCATGACTAACTTACTGATTTTCTGTCTGTCTGTGTGTGTTTACTGACTTTCTGTCTGTCTTGACTGACTGTCTGTCTGTCTTGACTGACTGTCTGTATGTCTTGACTGACTGTCTGTCTGTCTTGCCTGACTGTCTGTCTGTTTCGACTGACTGTCTGTCTGTCTTGACTGACTGTCTGTATGTCTTGACTGACTGACTGTCTGTCTGTCTGTCTTGACTGTCCGTCTGCCTGTCTTGACTGACTGTCTGTCTGTCTGTCTTGAATAACTAACTGACTGTCTGTCTGTCTGTCTTGACTACCTTTCAGTGTTTCCCGTCTGGCTGTCTGTCTTAACTGGCTGTCTTTCTGTCTGTCTTAACTAACTGACTGACTGTCTGTTTGTCTTGACTAACTGACTGACTGTCTGTCTGTCTTGACTAAATGACTGACTGTCTGCCTGTCTGTCTGTGTTGACGGACTGTCTGTCTGTCTTGACTAACTGACTGACTGTCTGTCTGTCTTTTTGTGTTTACTGACTGTCTGTCTGTCTTATCTTACTGTCTGTCTGTCTTAACTGACTGTCTCTCTGTCTCGACTGACTGACTGTCTGTCTGTCTGTCTCTCTTGATTAACTTACTGAATGTCTGTATGTCTGTCCGTCTGTCTTGACTGCCTGTGTGTCTGTCTTGAGTGACTTTCTGTCTGTCTTGACTGACTCTCTGTCTGTCTTGACTGTCTGTCTGTCTTGACTGACTGTCTGTCTGTTACTGACTGTCTGTCTTACTGATTTTCTGTCTGTCTGTGTGTTTTTACTGACTTTCTGTCTGTCTTAACTGACTGTCTGTCTGTCTCGACTGACTGTCTGTCTGTCTTGACTGACTGTCTGTCTGTCTTGACTGACTGTCTGTATGTCTTGACTGACTGTCTTTCTGTCTTGCCTGACTGTCTGTCTGTTTCGACTGACTGCCTGTCTGTCTTGACTGACTGTCTGTATGTCTTGACTGACTGACTGTCTGTCTGTCTGTCTTAACTGTCCGTCTGTCTGTCTTGACTGACTGTCTGTCTGTCTGTCTTGAATAACTATTGACTGTCTGTCTGTCTGTCTTGACTGCCTGTCAGTGCTTCCCGTCTGGCTGTCTGTCTTAACTGACTGTCTTTCTGTCTGTCTTGACTAACTGACTGACTGTCTGTTTCTCTTGACTAACTGACTGACTGTCTGTCTGTCTTGACTAACTGACTGACTGTCTGTCTGTCTTTTTGTGTTTACTGACTGTCTGTCCGTCTTGACTGACTGTCTGTCTCTCTTGACTAACTTACTGAATATCTGTCTGTCTGTCTTGACTGACTGTCTGTCTGTCTGTCTTGACTGACTTTCTGTCGGTCTTGACTGACTTTCTGTCGGTCTTGACTGACTGTCTGTCTGTCTTGACTGTCTGTCTGTCTGTCTGTCTGTCTGTCTGTCTTGACTGACTTTCTGTTTGTCTGTCTGACTAACTGACTGACTGTCTGTTTGTCTTGACTAACTGACTGACTGTCTGTCTGTCTTGACCAACTGACTGACTGTCTGCCTGTCTGTCTGTGTTGACGGACTGTCTGTCTGTCTTGACTAACTGACTGACTGTCTGTCTGTCTTTTTGTGTTTACTGACTGTCTGTCCGTCTTGACTGACTGTCTGTCTTTCTTGACTAACTTACTGATTTTCTGTCTGTCTGTGTGTGTTTACTGACTTTCTGTCTGTCTTAACTGACTGTCTGTCTGTCTCGACTGACTGTCTGTCTGTCTTGACTGACTGTCTGTCTGTCTTGACTGACTGTCTGTATGTCTTGACTGACTGAATGTCTGTCTGTCTGTCTTGACTGTCCGTCTGTCTGTCTTGAATAACTAACTGACTGTCTGTCTGTCTGTCTTGACTGCCTTTCAGTGTTTCCCGTCTGGCTGTCTGTCTTAATGACTGTCTTTCTGTCTGTCTTGACTAACTGACTGACTGTCTGTTTGTCTTGACTAACTGACTGACTGTCTGTCTATCTTGACTAAATGACTGACTGTCTGCCTGTCTGTCTGTGTTGACGGACTGTCTGTCTGTCTTGACTAACTGACTGACTGTCTGTCTGTCTTTTTGTGTTTACTGACTGTCTGTCTGTCTTATCTTACTGTCTGTCTGTCTTAACTGACTGTCTCTCTGTCTCGACTGACTGTCTGTCCGACTTGACTGACTGTCTGTCTCTCTTGACTAACTTACTGAATGTCTGTCTGTCTGTCTGTCTGTCTGTCTTGACTGACTGTCTGTCTGTCTGTCTTGACTGACTTTCTGTCGGTCTTGACTGACTGTCTGTCTGTCTCGACTGTCTGTCTGTCTGTCTGTCTGTCTGTCTGTCTGTCTTGACTGACTGTCTGTCTGTCTAATTGTCTGTCTTGACTAAATGACTGAATTTCTGTCTGTCTGTCTGTGTTCCCTGACTGCCTGTCTGTCTTAACTGACTAACTGTCTGTCTCGACTGACTGTCTGTTTGTCTGTCTGTCTTGACTAACTAACTGCCTGTCTGTCTGTGTTTACTGTCTGTCTGTGTCTTTCTTGACTAACTGACTGATTGTCTGTCTGTCTGTCTTTCTTAAATGACTGTCTTTCTGTCTGTCTGTCTGCCTGTCTTGACTAACTGACTGACTGTATGTCTGTCTGTCTGTGTTGACTGACTGTCTGTCTGTCTGTCTGTCTTGACTGACTGTCTGTCAGTTTGTCTGTCTTGACAAACTGACTGACTGTCTGTCTGTTTTAACTAACTGACTGACTGACTGTCTGTCTGTCTGTCTTGACTGTCCGTCTGTCTGTATATCTGTCTTGACTGACTGTCTGTCTGTCTGTCTTGAATAACTAACTGACTGTCTGTCTGTCTGTCTTGAGTGACTGTCTGTCTGTCTGTCTTGAGTGACTGTCTGTCTGTCTGTCTTGAATAACTAACTGACTGTCTGTCTTAACTGACTGTCTTTCTGTCTGTCTTGACTAACTGACTGACTTTCTGTCTGTCTTGACTAACTGACTGACTGTCTGTCTTGACTAAATGACTGACTGTCTGTCTGTCAGTCAAGACAGACAGACAGACTGTTGTCTGTCTTGACTAAATGACTGAATGTCTGTCTGTCTGTCTGTGTTTCCCGACTGTCTGTCTGTCTTAACTGACTGTCTGTCTGTCTCGACTGACTGTATGTCTGTCTTGACTGACTGTCTGTCTGTCTGTCTCTCTTGACTAACTTACGGAATGTCTGTCTGTCTGTCTGTCTGTCTTGACTTACTGTCTGTTTGTCTTGACTGACTGTCTGTCTTGACTGACTGTCTGTCTGTCTTGACTGACTGTCTGTCTGTCTTGACTGACTGTCTGTCTGTCTTGACTGACTGTAAGTCTGTCTTGACTGTCTGTCTGTCTGTCTGTCTTGACTGACTGTCTGTCTGTCTGTTTGTCTGTCTTGACTAAATGACTGAATGTCTGTCTGTCTGTCTGTGTTTCCTGACCGCCTGTCTCTCTTAACTGACTGTCTGTCTGTCTCGACTGACTGTCTGTTTGTCTGTCTGTGTTGACTGACTGTCTGTCTTTCTTGACTAACTGACTGACTGTCTGTCTGTTTTGACTAACTGACTGACTGTCTGTCTGTCTTGACTCAGTGACTGACTGTCTGTCTATCTGTCTGGACTAACTGACTGACTGTCTGTCTGTCTGTCTGTGTTGACTGACTGTCTGTCTGTCTTGACTGACTTTCTGTCTGTTTGTCTGTCTTGCTAACTGACTGACTGTCTGTCTGTCTGTCTGTTTTGACTGACTGACTGTCTGTCTGTTTGTCTGTCATGACTAACTTACTGATTTTCTGTCTGTCTGTGTGTGTTTACTGACTTTCTGTCTGTCTTGACTGACTGTCTGTCTGTCTTGACTGACTGTCTGTATGTCTTGACTGACTGTCTGTCTGTCTTGCCTTACTGTCTGTCTGTTTCGACTGACTGTCTGTCTGTCTTGACTGACTGTCTGTATGTCTTGACTGACTGACTGTCTGTCTGTCTGTCTTGACTGTCCGTCTGCCTGTCTTGACTGACTGTCTGTCTGTCTGTCTTGAATAACTAACTGACTGTCTGTCTGTCTGTCTTGACTGCCTGTCAGTGTTTCCCGTCTGGCTGTCTGTCTTAACTGGCTGTCTTTCTGTCTGTCTTAACTAACTGACTGACTGTCTGTTTGTCTTGACTAACTGACTGACTGTCTGTCTGTCTTGACTAAATGACTGACTGTCTGCCTGTCTGTCTGTATTGACGGACTGTCTGTCTGTCTTGACTAACTGACTGACTGTCTGTCTGTCTTTTTGTGTTTACTGACTGTCTGTCTGTCTTATCTTACTGTCTGTCTGTCTTAACTGACTGTCTCTCTGTCTCTCTTGACTGTCTGTCCGTCTTGACTGACTGTCTGTCTCTCTTGACTAACTTACTGAATGTCTGTCTGTCTGTCTGTCTGCCTTGACTGACTGTCTGTCTGTCTGTCTTGACTGACTTTCTGTCGGTCTTGACTGACTGTCTGTCTGTCTTGACTGTCTGTCTGTCTGTCTGTCTTGACTGACTGTCTGTCTGTCTAATTGTCTGTCTTGACTAAATGACTGAATGTCTGTCTGTCTGTCTGTGTTTCCTGACTGCCTGTCTGTCTTAACTGACTATCTGTCTGTCTCGACTGACTGTCTGTTTGTCTGTCTGTCTTGACTAACTAACTGCCTGTCTGTCTGTGTTTACTGTTTGTCTGTCTGTCTTGACTGACTCTCTGTTTGTCTGTCTGTCTTGACTGACTCTCTGTCTGTCTGTCTGTCTGTCTTGACTAAGTGACTGACTCTCTGTCTGTCTGTCTTTCTTGACTAACTGACTGACTGTCTGTCTGTCTGTCTTTCTTAAATGACTGTCTTTCTGTCTGTCTGTCTGCCTGTCTTGACTATTTGACTGACTGTATGTCTGTCTGTCTGTGTTGACTGACTGTCTGTCTGTCTGTCTGTCTTGACTGACTGTCTGTCTGTTTTTCTGTCTTGACTAACTGACTGACTGTCTGTCTGTCTTAACTAACTGACTGACTGACTGTCTGTCTGTCTGTCTTGACTGTCCGTCTGTCTGTCTATCTGTCTTGACTGACTGTCTGTCTGTCTGTCTTGAATAACTAACTGACTGTCTGTCTGTCTGTCTTAAGTGACTGTCTGTCTGTCTGTCTTGAGTGACTGTCTGTCTGTCTGTCTTGAATAACTAACTGACTGTCTGTCTTAACTGACTGTCTTTCTGTATGTCTTGACTAACTGACTGACTTTCTGTCTGTCTTGACTAACTGACTGACTGTCTGTCTTGACTAACTGACTGACTGTCTGTCTGTGTTGACGGACTGTCTGTCTGTCTTGACTAACTGACTGACTGTCTGTCTTGATTAACTGACTGACTGTCTGTCTGTCTTTTTGTGTTTACTGACTGTCTGTCTGTCTTCTCTTACTGTCTGTCTGTCTTAACTGACTGTCTCTCTGTCTCGACTGACTGTCTGTCCGTCTTTACTGACTGTCTGTCTGTCTGTCTCTCTTGACTAACTTACTGAATGTCTGTCTGTCTTTACTGACTGTCTGTTTGTCTTGACTGACTTTCTGTCTATCTTGACTGACTGTCTGTCTGTCTGTCTGTCTGTCTGTCTTGACTAACTGTCTGTCTGTCTGTTTGTCTGTCTTGACTAAATGACTGAATGTCTGTCTGTCTGTCTTTGTTTCCTGACTGCCTGTCTGTCTTAACTGACTATCTGTCTGTCTCGACTGACTGTCTGTTTGTCTGTCTGTCTTGACTGACTGTCTGTCTGTCTGTCTGTCTTGACTAACTGACTGACCGTCTGTCTGTCTTGACTAACTGACTGACTGTCTGTCTGTCTGTCTGTCTTGACTAACTGACTGACTGTCTGTCTGTGTTGACTGACTGTCTGTCTGTCTGTCTGTCTTGACTGACTGTCTGTCTGTTTGTGTGTCTTGACTAACTGACTGACTGTCTCTGTGTCTGTCTGTTTTGACTGACTGTCTGTCTGTCTGTCTGCCTTGACTAACTTACTGACTTTCTGTCTGTCTATGTGTGTTTACTGACTTTCTGTCTGTCTTAACTGACTGTCTGTCTGTCTCGACTGACTGTCTGTCTGTCTTGACTGACTGTCTGTCTGTCTTGACTGACTGTCTGTCTGTCTTGACTGACTGTCTGTCTGTCTTGACTGACTGTCTGTCTGTCTTGACTGACTGTCTGTCTGTCTTTACTGACTGTCTGTCTTTCTTGACTGACTGTCTGTATGTCTTGACTGTCTGTCTGTCTGTCTTGACTGACTGTCTGTCTGTCTGTTTGTCTGTCTTGACTAAATGACTGAATGTCTGTCTTTCGGTCTGTGTTTCCTGAGTGCCTGTCTGTCTTAACTGACTGTCTGTTTGTCTGTCTGTGTTGACTGACTGTCTGTCTGTCTTGACTAACTGACTGACTGTCTGTCTGTCTCGACTGAATGTCTGTCTGTCTGTCTGTCTAGACTAACTAACTGACTGTCTGTCTGTCTGTCTGTGTTTCCTGACTGTCTGTCTGTGTTTCCTGACTGGCTGTCTGTCCTAATTGACTGTCTTTCTGTCTGTCTTGACTAACTGACTGACTGTTTGTCTGTCTTGACTAACTGACTGACTTTCTGTCTGTCTTGACTGACTGTCTGTCTGTCTGTCTGTCTTGATTAACTGACAGACTGTCTGTCTGTCTTGAATAACTTACTGACTATCTGTCTGTCTTGACTAACTGACTGACTGTCTGTCTTTCTGTCTGTGTTGACTGACTGTCTGTCTGTTTGTTTGTATGTCTGTCTTGACTAACTAACTGCCTGTCTCTCTGTGTTTACTGACTGTCTGTCTGTCTTAACTGACTCGACGAACTAACTGACTGTCAGTCTGTGTTTACTGTATGTCTGTCTGTCTTGACTGACTGTCTGTCTGTCTTGACTGACTGTCTGTCTGTTTTGACTGACTGTCTGTGTGTCTTGACTGACTGTCTGTCTGTCTGTCTGTCTTGACTGTCCGTCTGTCTGTCTGTCTGTCTTGACTGACTGTCTGTCTGTCTGTCTTGAATAACTAAATGACTTTCTGTCTGTCTGTCTGTGTTTCCTGACTGTCTTTCTGTGTTTCCTGAGTGGCTGTCTGTCATAACTGACTGTCTTTCTGTCTGTCTTGACTAACTGACTGACTGACTGTCTGTCTTTGACTAACTGACTGATTGTCTGTCTGTCTGTGTTGACGGACTGTCTTTTCTGTCTTGACTAAATGACTGAATGTCTGTCTGTCTGTCTGTGTTTCCTGACTGTCTGTCTGTCTTAACTGACTATCTGTCTGTCTCGACTGACTGTCTGTTTGTCTGTCTATCTTGACTAACTAACTGCCTGTCTGTCTGTATTTACTGTTTGTCTGTCTGTCTTGACTGACTCTCTGTTTGTCTGTCTGTCTTGACTGACTCTCTGTCTGTCTGTCTGTCTGTCTTGACTAAGTGACTGACTCTCTGTCTGTCTGTCTTTCTTGACTAACTGACTGACTGTCTGTCTGTCTGTCTTTCTTAAATGACTGTCTTTCTGTCTGTCTGTCTGCCTGTCTTGACTATTTGACTGACTGTATGTCTGTCTGTCTGTGTTGACTGACTGTCTGTCTGTCTGTCTGTCTTGACTGACTGTCTGTCTGTTTTTCTGTCTTGACTAACTGACTGACTGTCTGTCTGTCTTAACTAACTGACTGACTGACTGTCTGTCTGTCTGTCTTGACTGTCCGTCTGTCTGTCTATCTGTCTTGACTGACTGTCTGTCTGTCTGTCTTGAATAACTAACTGACTGTCTGTCTGTCTGTCTTGAGTGACTGTCTGTCTGTCTGTCTTGAGTGACTGTCTGTCTGTCTGTCTTGAATAACTAACTGACTGTCTGTCTTAACTGACTGTCTTTCTGTATGTCTTGACTAACTGACTGACTTTCTGTCTGTCTTGACTAACTGACTGACTGTCTGTCTTGACTAAATGACTGACTGTCTGTCTGTGTTGACGGACTGTCTGTCTGTCTTGACTAACTGACTGACTGTCTGTCTTGACTAACTGACTGACTGTCTGTCTGTCTTTTTGTGTTTACTGACTGTCTGTCTGTCTTCTCTTACTGTCTGTCTGTCTTAACTGACTGTCTCTCTGTCTTGACTGACTGTCTGTCCGTCTTGACTGACTGTCTGTCTGTCTGTCTCTCTTGAATAACTTACTGAATGTCTGTCTGTCTGTCTGTCTGTCTGTCTGTCTGTCTTTACTGACTGTCTGTTTGTCTTGACTGACTTTCTGTCTATCTTGACTGACTGTCTGTCTGTCTGTCTGTTTGTCTGTCTTGACTAAATGACTGAATGTCTGTCTGTCTGTCTGTGTTTCCTGACTGCCTGTCTGTCTTAACTGACTATCTGTCTGTCTCGACTGACTGTCTGTTTGTCTGTCTGTCTTGACTGACTGTCTGTCTGTCTGTCTGTCTTGACTAACTGACTGACCGTCTGTCTGTCTTGACTAACTGACTGACTGTCTGTCTGTTTGTGTGTCTTGACTAACTGACTGACTGTCTCTGTGTCTGTCTGTTTTGACTGACTGTCTGTCTGTCTGTCTGTCTGTCTGCCTTGACTAACTTACTGACTTTCTGTCTGTCTATGTGTGTTTACTGACTTTCTGTCTGTCTTAACTGACTGTCTGTCTGTCTCGACTGACTGTCTGTCTGTCTTGACTGACTGTCTGTCTGTCTTGACTGACTGTCTGTCTGTCTTGACTGACTGTCTGTCTGTCTGTCTTGACTGACTGTCTGTCTGTCTTTACTGACTGTCTGTCTTTCTTGACTGACTGTCTGTATGTCTTGACTGTCTGTCTGTCTGTCTTGACTGACTGTCTGTCTGTCTGTTTGTCTGTCTTGACTAAATGACTGAATGTCTGTCTTTCGGTCTGTGTTTCCTGAGTGCCTGTCTGTCTTAACTGACTGTCTGTCTGTCTCGACTGACTGTCTGTTTGTCTGTCTGTGTTGACTGACTGTCTGTCTGTCTTGACTAACTGACTGTCTGTCTGTCTCGACTGAATGTCTGTCTGTCTGTCTGTCTAGACTAACTAACTGACTGTCTGTCTGTCTGTCTGTGTTTCCTGACTGTCTGTCTGTGTTTCCTGACTGGCTGTCTGTCCTAATTGACTGTCTTTCTGTCTGTCTTGACTAACTGACTGACTGTTTGTCTGTCTTGACTAACTGACTGACTTTCTGTCTGTCTTGACTGACTGTCTGTCTGTCTGTCTGTCTTGATTAACTGACAGACTGTCTGTCTGTCTTGACTAACTTACTGACTATCTGTCTGTCTTGACTAACTGACTGACTGTCTGTCTGTCTGTCTGTGTTGACTGACTGTCTGTCTGTTTGTCTGTATGTCTGTCTTGACTAACTAACTGCCTGTCTCTCTGTGTTTACTGACTCTCTGTCTGTCTTAACTGACTCGACGAACTAACTGACTGTCAGTCTGTGTTTACTGTATGTCTGTCTGTCTTGACTGACTGTCTGTCTGTCTTGACTGACTGTCTGTCTGTTTTGACTGACTGTCTGTGTGTCTTGACTGACTGTCTGTCTGTCTGTCTGTCTTGACTGTCCGTCTGTCTGTCTGTCTGTCTTGACTGACTGTCTGTCTGTCTGTCTTGAATAACTAAATGACTTTCTGTCTGTCTGTCTGTGTTTCCTGACTGTCTGTCTGTGTTTCCTGACTGGCTGTCTGTCATAACTGACTGTCTTTCTGTCTGTCTTGACTAACTGACTGACTGACTGTCTGTCTTTGACTAACTGACTGATTGTCTGTCTGTCTGTGTTGACGGACTGTCTTTTCTGTCTTGACTAACTGACTGACTGTCTGTCTGTCTTTCTGTGTTTACTGACTGTTTGTCTGTCTGTATGTCTTGACTGACTGTCTGTCTCTCTTGACTAACTTACTGAATGTCTGTCTTGAGTGACTGTCTCTCTGTCTGTCTGTCTGTCTGTCTGTCTGTCTGTCTGTCTGTCTGTCTGTCTGTCTTGACTGACTCTATGTCTGTCTGTCTGTCTTGACTGTCTCTCTGTCTGTCTGTCTTGACTGACTGTCTTTCTGTCTGTTTGTCTGTCTTGACTAACTGACTGACTGTCTGTCTGTCTGTCTGTGTTTCCTAACTGCCTGTGTGTCTTAACTGACTGTCTGTCTGTCTCGACTGACTGTATGTCTGTCTTGACTGACTGTCTGTCTGTCTGTCTCTCTTGACTAACTTACGGAATGTCTGTCTGTCTGTCTGTCTGTCTTGACTTACTGTCTGTTTGTCTTGACTGACTGTCTGTCTTGACTGACTGTCTGTCTGTCTTGACTGACTGTCTGTCTGTCTTGACTGACTGTCTGTCGGTCTTGACTGACTGTCTGTCGGTCTTGACTGTCTGTCTGTCGGTCTGTTTTGACTGACTGTCGGTCTGTCTGTTTGTCTGTCTTGACTAAATGACTGAATGTCTGTCTGTGTTTCCTGACTGCCTGTCTGTATTAACTGACTGTCTGTCTGTCTTGACTGACTGTCTGTTTGTCTGTCTGTCTTGACTGACTGTCTGTCTGTCTTGACTAACTGACTGACTATCTGTCTGTCTTGACTAACTGACTGACTGTCTGTCTGTCTTGACTAACTGACAGACTGTCTGTCTGTCTGTCTGGACTACCTGACTGACTATCTGTCTGTCTGTCTGTGTTGACTGACTGTCTGTCTGTCTTGACTGACTGTCTGTCTATTTGTCTGTCTTGCTAACTGACTGACTGTCTGTCTGTCTGTCTGTTTTGACTGACTGACTGTCTGTCTGTCTGTCTGTCATGACTAACTTACTGATTTTCTGTCTGTCTGTGTGTTTTTACTGACTTTCTGTCTGTCTTAACTGACTGTCTGTCTGTCTCGACTGACTGTCTGTCTGTCTTGACTGACTGTCTGTCTGTCTTGACTGACTGTCTGTATGTCTTGACTGACTGTCTTTCTGTCTTGCCTGACTGTCTGTCTGTTTCGACTGACTGTCTGTCTGTCTTGACTGACTGTCTGTATGTCTTGACTGACTGACTGTCTGCCTATCTGTCTTGACTGTCCGTCTGTCTGTCTTGACTGACTGTCTGTCTGTCTGTCTTGAATAACTATTGACTGTCTGTCTGTCTGTCTTGACTGCCTGTCAGTGTTTCCCGTCTGGCTGTCTGTCTTAACTGACTGTGTTTCTGTCTGTCTTGACTAACTGACTGACTGTCTGTTTGTCTTGACTTACTGACTGACTGTCTGTCTGTCTTGACTAACTGACTGACTGTCTGTCTGTCTGTCTTGAATGACTGTCTGTCTGTCTGTCTTGACTGACTTTCTGTCGGTCTTGACTGACTGTCTGTCTGTCTTGACTGTCTGTCTGTCTCTCTGTCTGTCTGTCTGTCTTGACTGACTGTCTGTCTGTCTGTCTGTCTTGACTGACTGTCTGTCTGTCTGTTTGTCTGTCTTGACTAAATGACTGAATGTCGGTCTGTCTGTCTGTGTTTCCTGACTGCCTGTCTGTCTTAACTGACTATCTGTCTGTCTCGACTGACTGTCTGTTTGTCTGTCTGTCTTGACTGACTGTATCTCTGTCTGTCTGTCTTGACTAGCTGACTGACTGTCTGTGTGTCACAGTCTGTCTGTCTTTCTGGACTGACTCTCTGTCTGTCTGTCTGTCTTGACTAACTAACTGCCTGTCTGTCTGTGTTTACTCTCTGTCTGTCTGTCTTGACTGACTCTCTGTCTGTCTGTCTGTCTTGACTGACTCTCTGTCTGTCTGTCTGTGTTTCCTGACTGTCTGTCTGTGTTTCCTGACTGGCTGTCTGTCTTAATTGACTGTCTTTCTGTCTGTCTTGACTAACTGACTGACTGTTTGTCTGTCTTGACTAACTGACTGACTTTCTGTCTGTCTTGACTGACTGTCTGTCTGTCTGTCTGTCTTGATTAACTGACAGACTGTATGTATGTCTTGACTAACTTACTGACTATCTGTCTGTCTTGACTAACTGACTGACTATCTGTCTGTCTGTCTGTGTTGACTGACTGTCTGTCTGTCTTGAATGACTGTCTGTCTGTTTGTCTGTCTTGCTAACTGACTGACTGTCTGTCTGTCTGTCTGTTTTGACTGACTGACTGTCTGTCTGTCTGTCTGTCATGACTAACCTACTGATTTTCTGTCTGTCTGTGTGTTTTTACTGACTTTCTGTCTGTCTTAACTGACTGTCTGTCTGTCTCGTCTGTCTGTCTTGACTGACTGTCTGTCTGTCTTGACTGACTGTCTGTATGTCTTGACTGACTGTCTTTCTGTCTTGCCTGACTGTCTGTCTGTTTCGACTGACTGCCTGTCTGTCTTGACTGACTGTCTGTATGTCTTTACTGACTGACTGTCTGTCTGTCTGTCTTAACTGTCCGTCTGTCTGTCTTGACTGACTGTCTGTCTGTCTGTCTTGAATAACTATTGACTGTCTGTCTGTCTGTCTTGACTGCCTGTCAGTGTTTCCCGTCTGGCTGTCTGTCTTAACTGACTGTCTTTCTGTCTGTCTTGACTAACTGACTGACTGTCTGTTTGTCTTGACTAACTGACTGACTGTCTGTCTGTCTTGACTAACTGACTGACTGTCTGCCTGTCTGTCTGTGTTGACGGACTGTCTGTCTGTCTTGACTAACTGACTGACTGTCTGTCTGTCTTTTTGTGTTTACTGACTGTCTGTCCGTCTTGACTGACTGTCTGTCTCTCTTCACTAACTTACTGAATATCTGTCTGTCTGTCTTGACTGACTGTCTGTCTGTCTGTCTTGACTGACTTTCTGTCGGTCTTGACTGACTGTCTGTCTGTCTTGAATGTCTGTCTGTCTGTCTGTCTGTCTGTCTGTCTTGACTGACTCTCTGTCTGTCTGTCTGACTAACTGACTGACTGTCTGTTTGTCTTGACTAACTGACTGATTGTCTGTCTGTCTTGACCAACTGACTGACTGTCTGCCTGTCTGTCTGTGTTGACGGACTGTCTGTCTGTCTTGACTAACTGACTGACTGTCTGTCTGTCTTTTTTTGTTTACTGACTGTCTGTCCGTCTTGACTGACTGTCTGTCTCTCTTGACTAACTTACTGATTTTCTGTCTGTCTGTGTGTGTTTACTGACTTTCTGTCTGTCTTAACTGACTGTCTGTCTGTCTCGACTGACTGTCTGTTTGTCTTGACTGACTGTCTGTCTGTCTTGACTGACTGTCTGTATGTCTTGACTGACTGACTGTCTGTCTGTCTGTCTGACTGTCCGTCTGTCTGTCTTGACTGACTGTCTGTCTGTCTGTCTTGAATAACTAACTGACTGTCTGTCTGTCTGTCTTGACTGCCTGTCAGTGTTTCCCGTCTGGCTGTCTGTCTTAATGACTGTCTTTCTGTCTGTCTTCACTAACTGACTGACTGTCTGTTTGTCTTGACTAACTGACTGACTGTCTGTCTATCTTGACTAAATGACTGACTGTCTGCCTGTCTGTCTGTGTTGACGGACTGTCTGTCTGTCTTGACTAACTGACTAACTGTCTGTCTGTCTTTTTGTGTTTACTGACTGTCTGTCTGCCTCGACTGTCTGTCTGTCTGTCTGTCTTTCTGTCTGTCTTGACTGACTGTCTGTCTGTCTAATTGTCTGTCTTGACTAAATGACTGAATTTCTGTCTGTCTGTCTGTGTTTCCTGACTGCCTGTCTGTCTTAACTGACTAACTGTCTGTCTCGACTGACTGTCTGTTTGTCTGTCTGTCTTGACTAACTAACTGCCTGTCTGTCTGTGTTTACTGTCTGTCTGTGTCTTTCTTGACTAACTGACTGACTGTCTGTCTGTCTGTCTTTCTTAAATGACTGTCTTTCTGTCTGTCTGTCTGCCTGTCTTGACTAACTGACTGACTGTATGTCTGTCTGTCTGTGTTGACTGACTGTCTGTCTGTCTGTCTGTCTTGACTGACTGTCTGTCTGTTTGTCTGTCTTGACTAACTAACTGACTGTCTGTCTGTTTTAACTAACTGACTGACTGACTGTCTGTCTGTCTGTCTTGAATAACTAACTGACTGTCTGTCTGTCTGTCTTGAGTGACTGTCTGTCTGTCTGTCTTGAGTGACTGTCTGTCTGTCTGTCTTGAATAACTAACTGACTGTCTGTCTTAACTGACTGTCTTTCTGTCTGTCTTGACTAACTGACTGACTGTCTGTTTGTCTTGACTAACTGACTGACTGTCTGTCTTGACTAACTGACTGACTGTCTGCCTGTCTGTCTGTGTTGACGGACTGTCTTTCTGTCTTGACTAACTGACTGACTGTCTGTCTTGAATAACTGACTGACTGTCTGTCTGTCTGTCTGTCTGTCTTTACTGACTGTCTGTTTGTCTTGACTGACTTTCTGTCTGTCTAGACTGACTGTCTGTCTGTCTGTCTGTCTTGACTGACTGTCTGTCTATCTGTTTGTCTGTCTTGACTAAATGACTGAATGTCTGTCTGTCTGTCTGTGTTTCCTGACTGCCTGTCTGTCTTAACTGACTATCTGTCTGTCTCGACTGACTGTCTGTTTTTCTGTCTGTCTTGACTGACTGTCTGTCTGTCTGTCTGTCTTGACTAACTGACTGACCGTCTGTATGTCTTGACTAACTGACTGACTGTCTGTCTGTCTGTCTGTCTTGACTAACTGACTGACTGTCTGTCTGTGTTGACTGACTGTCTGTCTGTCTGTCTGTCTTGACTGACTGTCTGTCTGTTTGTGTTTCTTGACTAACTGACTGACTGTCTGTCTGTTTTGACTGACTGTCTGTCTGTCTGTCTGTCTGTCTTGACTAACTGACTGACTTTCTGTCTGTCTTAACTGACTGTCTGTCTGTCTCGACTGACTGTCTGTCTGTCTTGACTGACTGTCTCTCTGTCTTGACTGACTGTCTGTCTTTCATGACTGACTGTCTGTATGTCTTGACTGTCTGTCTGTCTGTCTGTCTGTCTTGACTGACTGTCTGTCTGTCTGTTTGTCTGTCTTGACTAAATGACTAAATGTCTGTCTGTGTTTCCTGACTGCCTGTCTCTCTTAACTGACTGTCTGTCTGTCTCGACTGACTGTCTGTTTGTCTGTCTGTGTTGACTGACTGTCTGTCTGTCTTGACTAACTGACTGACTGTCTGTCTGTCTTGACTCAGTGACTGACTGTCTGTCTGTCTGTCTGGACTAAATGACTGACTGTCTGTCTGTCTGTCTGTGTTGACTGACTGTCTGTCTGTCTTGACTGACTTTCTGTCTGTTTGTCTGTCTTGCTAACTGACTGACTGTCTGTCTGTCTGTCTGTTTTGACTGACTGACTGTCTGTCTGTCTGTCTGTCATGACTAACTTACTGATTTTCTGTCTGTCTGTGTGTGTTTACTGACTTTCTGTCTGTCTTGACTGACTGTCTGTCTGTCTTGACTGACTGTCTGTATGTCTTGACTGACTGTCTGTCTGTCTTGCCTGACTGTCTGTCTGTTTCGACTGACTGTCTGTCTGTCTTGACTGACTGTCTGTATGTCTTGACTGACTGACTGTCTGTCTGTCTGTCTTGACTGTCCGTCTGCCTGTCTTGACTGACTGTCTGTCTGTCTGTCTTGAATAACTAACTGACTGTCTATCTGTCTGTCTTGACTGCCTGTCAGTGTTTCCCGTCTGGCTGTCTGTCTTAACTGGCTGTCTTTCTGTCTGTCTTAACTAACTGACTGACTGTCTGTTTGTCTTGACTAACTGACTGACTGTCTGTCTGTCTCGACTAAATGACTGACTGTCTGCCTGTCTGTCTGTGTTGACAGACTGTCTGTCTGTCTTGACTAACTGACTGACTGTCTGTCTGTCTTTTTGTGTTTACTGACTGTCTGTCTGTCTTATCTTACTGTCTGTCTGTCTTAACTGACTGTCTCTCTGTCTCGACTGACTGTCTGTCCGTCTTGACTGACTGTCTGTCTCTCTTGACTAACTTACTGAATGTCTGTCTGTCTGTCTGTCTGTCTTGACTGACTGTCTGTCTGTCTGTCTTGACTGACTTTCTGTCGGTCTTGACTGACTGTCTGTCTGTCTTGACTGTCTGTCTGTCTGTCTGTCTGTCTGTCTTGACTGACTGTCTGTCTGTCTAATTGTCTGTCTTGACTAAATGACTGAATGTCTGTCTGTCTGTCTGTGTTTCCTGACTGCCTGTCTGTCTTAACTGACTATCTGTCTGTCTCGACTGACTGTCTGTTTGTCTGTCTGTCTTGACTAACTAACTGCCTGTCTGTCTGTGTTTACTGTTTGTCTGTCTGTCTTGACTGACTCTCTGTTTGTCTGTCTGTCTTGACTGACTCTCTGTTTGTCTGTCTGTCTTGACTGACTCTCTGTCTGTCTGTCTGTCTGTCTTGACTAAGTGACTGACTCTCTGTCTGTCTGAATTTCTTGACTAACTGACTGACTGTCTGTCTTAACTGACTATCTGTCTGTCTCGACTGACTGTCTGTTTGTCTGTCTGTCTTGACTGACTGTATCTCTGTCTGTCTGTCTTGACTAGCTGACTGACTGTCTGTGTGTCACAGTCTGTCTGTCTGTCTGGACTGACTCTCTGTCTGTCTGTCTGTCTTGACTAACTAACTGCCTGTCTGTCTGTGTTTACTCTCTGTCTGTCTGTCTTGACTGACTCTCTGTCTGTCTGTCCGTCTTGACTGACTGTCTGTCTGTCTGTCTCTCTTGACTAACTTACTGAATGTCTGTCTGTCTGTCTGTCTGTCTTAACTGACTGTCTGTTTGTCTTGACTGACTTTCTGTCTATCTTGACTGACTGTCTGTCTGTCTGTCTTGACTAACTGTCTGTCTGTCTGTTTGTCTGTCTTGACTAAATGACTGAATGTCTGTCTGTCTGTCTGTGTTTCCTGACTGCCTGTCTGTCTTAACTGACTATCTGTCTGTCTCGACTGACTGTCTGTTTGTCTGTCTGTCTTGACTGACTGTCTGTCTGTCTGTCTGTCTTGACTAACTGACTGACCGTCTGTCTGTCTTGAATAACTGACTGACTGTCTGTCTGTCTGTCTGTCTTGACTAACTGACTGACTGTCTGTCTGTGTTGACTGACTGTCTGTCTGTCTGTCTGTCTTGACTGACTGTCTGTCTGTTTGTGTGTCTTGACTAACTGACTGACTGTCACTGTGTCTGTCTGTTTTGACTGACTGTCTGTCTGTCTGTCTGCCTTGACTAACTTACTGACTTTCTGTCTGTCTATGTGTGTTTACTGACTTTCTGTCTGTCTTAACTGACTGTCTGTCTGTCTCGACTGACTGTCTGTCTGTCTTGACTGACTGTCTGTCTGTCTTGACTGACTGTCTGTCTGTCTTGACTGACTGTCTGTCTGTCTGTTTGTCTGTCTTGACTAAATGACTGAATGTCTGTCTTTCGGTCTGTGTTTCCTGAGTGCCTGTCTGTCTTAACTGACTGTCTGTCTGTCTCGACTGACTCTCTGTTTGTCTGTCTGTGTTGACTGACTGTCTGTCTGTCTTTACTGACTGTCTGTCTTTCTTGACTGACTGCCTGTATGTCTTGACTGTCTGTCTGTCTGTCTTGACTGACTGTCTGTCTGTCTGTTTGTCTGTCTTGACTAAATGACTGAATGTCTGTCTTTCGGTCTGTGTTTCCTGAGTGCCTGTCTGTCTTAACTGACTGTCTGTCTGTCTCGACTGAATGTCTGTCTGTCTGTCTGTCTAGACTAACTAACTGACTGTCTGTCTGTCTGTCTGTGTTTCCTGACTGTCTGTCTGTGTTTCCTGACTGGCTGTCTGTCCTAATTGACTATCTTTCTGTCTGTCTTGACTAACTGACTGACTGTTTGTCTGTCTTGACTAACTGACTGACTTTCTGTCTGTCTTGACTGACTGTCTGTCTGTCTGTCTGTCTTGATTAACTGACAGACTGTCTGTCTGTCTTGAATAACTTACTGACTATCTGTCTGTCTTGACTAACTGACTGACTGTCTGTCTGTCTGTCTGTGTTGACTGACTGTCTGTCTGTTTGTCTGTATGTCTGTCTTGAGTAACTAACTGCCTGTCTCTCTGTGTTTACTGACTGTCTGTCTGTCTTAACTGACTCGACGAACTAACTGACTGTCAGTCTGTGTTTACTGTATGTCTGTCTGTCTTGACTGACTGTCTGTCTGTCTTGACTGACTGTCTGTCTGTTTTGACTAACTGTCTGTGTGTCTTGACTGACTGTCTGTCTGTCTGTCTGTCTTGACTGTCCGTCTGTCTGTCTGTCTGTCTTGACTGACTGTCTGTCTGTCTGTCTTGAATAACTAAATGACTTTCTGTCTGTCTGTCTGTGTTTCCTGACTGGCTGTCTGTCATAACTGACTGTCTTTCTGTCTGTCTTGACTAACTGACTGACTGACTGTCTGTCTTTGACTAACTGACTGATTGTCTGTCTGTCTGTGTTCACGGACTGTCTTTTCTGTCTTGACTAAATGACTGAATGTCTGTCTGTCTGTCTGTGTTTCCTGACTGCCTGTCTGTCTTAACTGACTATCTGTCTGTCTCGACTGACTGTCTGTTTGTCTGTCTGTCTTGACTAACTAACTGCCTGTCTGTCTGTGTTTACTGTTTGTCTGTCTGTCTTGACTGACTCTCTGTTTGTCTGTCTGTCTTGACTGACTCTCTGTCTGTCTGTCTGTCTGTCTTGACTAAGTGACTGACTCTCTGTCTGTCTGTCTTTCTTGACTAACTGACTGACTGTCTGTCTGTCTGTCTTTCTTAAATGACTGTCTTTCTGTCTGTCTGTCTGCCTGTCTTGACTATTTGACTGACTGTATGTCTGTCTATCTGTGTTGACTGACTGTCTGTCTGTCTGTCTGTCTTGACTGACTGTCTGTCTGTTTTTCTGTCTTGACTAACTGACTGACTGTCTGTCTGTCTTAACTAACTGACTGACTGACTGTCTGTCTGTCTGTCTTGACTGTCCGTCTGTCTGTCTATCTGTCTTGACTGACTGTCTGTCTGTCTGTCTTGAATAACTAACTGACTGTCTGTCTGTCTGTCTTGAGTGACTGTCTGTCTGTCTGTCTTGAGTGACTGTCTGTCTGTCTGTCTTGAATAACTAACTGACTGTCTGTCTTAACTGACTGTCTTTCTGTATGTCTTGACTAACTGACTGACTTTCTGTCTGTCTTGACTAACTGACTGACTGTCTGTCTTGACTAAATGACTGACTGTCTGTCTGTGTTGACGGACTGTCTGTCTGTCTTGACTAACTGACTGACTGTCTGTCTTGACTAACTGACTGACTGTCTGTCTGTCTTTTTGTGTTTACTGACTGTCTGTCTGTCTTCTCTTACTGTCTGTCTGTCTTAACTGACTGTCTCTCTGTCTCGACTGACTGTCTGTCCGTCTTGACTGACTGTCTGTCTGTCTGTCTCTCTTGAATAACTTACTGAATGTCTGTCTGTCTGTCTGTCTGTCTGTCTGTCTTTACTGACTGTCTGTTTGTCTTGACTGACTTTCTGTCTATCTTGACTGACTGTCTGTCTGTCTGTCTGTCTTGACTAACTGTCTGTCTGTCTGTTTGTCTGTCTTGACTAAATGACTGAATGTCTGTCTGTCTGTCTGTGTTTCCTGACTGCCTGTCTGTCTTAACTGACTATCTGTCTGTCTCGACTGACTGTCTGTTTGTCTGTCTGTCTTGACTGACTGTCTGTCTGTCTTTCTGTCTTGACTAACTGACTGACCGTCTGTCTGTCTTGACTAACTGACTGACTGTCTGTCTGTCTGTCTGTCTTGACTAACTGACTGACTGTCTGTCTGTCTGTCTGTCTTGACTGACTGTCTGTCTGTTTGTGTGTCTTGACTAACTGACTGACTGTCTCTGTGTCTGTCTGTTTTGACTGACTGTCTGTCTGTCTGTCTGTCTGTCTGCCTTGACTAACTTACTGACTTTCTGTCTGTCTATGTGTGTTTACTGACTTTCTGTCTGTCTTAACTGACTGTCTGTCTGTCTCGACTGACTGTCTGTCTGTCTTGACTGACTGTCTGTCTGTCTTGACTGACTGTCTGTCTGTCTTGACTGACTGTCTGTCTGTCTGTCTTGACTGACTGTCTGTCTGTCTTTACTGACTGTCTGTCTTTCTTGACTGACTGTCTGTATGTCTTGACTGTCTGTCTGTCTGTCTTGACTGACTGTCTGTCTGTCTGTTTGTCTGTCTTGACTAAATGACTGAATGTCTGTCTTTCGGTCTGTGTTTCCTGAGTGCCTGTCTGTCTTAACTGACTGTCTGTCTGTCTCGACTGACTGTCTGTTTGTCTGTCTGTGTTGACTGACTGTCTGTCTGTCTTGACTAACTGACTGACTGTCTGTCTGTCTTAACTGACTGTCTGTCGGTCTCGACTGAATGTCTGTCTGTCTGTCTGTCTAGACTAACTAACTGACTGTCTGTCTGTCTGTCTGTGTTTCCTGACTGTCTGTCTGTGTTTCCTGACTGGCTGTCTGTCCTAATTGACTGTCTTTCTGTCTGTCTTGACTAACTGACTGACTGTTTGTCTGTCTTGACTAACTGACTGACTTTCTGTCTGTCTTGACTGACTGTCTGTCTGTCTGTCTGTCTTGATTAACTGACAGACTGTCTGTCTGTCTTGACTAACTTACTGACTATCTGTCTGTCTTGACTAACTGACTGACTGTCTGTCTGTCTGTCTGTGTTGACTGACTGTCTGTCTGTTTGTCTGTATGTCTGTCTTGACTAACTAACTGCCTGTCTCTCTGTGTTTACTGACTGTCTGTCTGTCTTAACTGACTCGACGAACTAACTGACTGTCAGTCTGTGTTTACTGTATGTCTGTCTGTCTTGACTGACTGTCTGTCTGTCTTGACTGACTGTCTGTCTGTTTTGACTGACTGTCTGTGTGTCTTGACTGACTGTCTGTCTGTCTGTCTGTCTTGACTGTCCGTCTGTCTGTCTGTCTGTCTTGACTGACTGTCTGTCTGTCTGTCTTGAATAACTAAATGACTTTCTGTCTGTCTGTCTGTGTTTCCTGACTGTCTGTCTGTGTTTCCTGACTGGCTGTCTGTCATAACTGACTGTCTTTCTGTCTGTCTTGACTAACTGACTGACTGACTGTCTGTCTTTGACTAACTGACTGATTGTCTGTCTGTCTGTGTTGACGGACTGTCTTTTCTGTCTTGACTAACTGACTGACTGTCTGTCTGTCTTTCTGTGTTTACTGACTGTTTGTCTGTCTGTATGTTTTGACTGACTGTCTGTCTGTCTGTCTCTCTTGACTAACTTACTGAATGTCTGTCTTGAGTGACTGTCTCTCTGTCTGTCTGTCTGTCTGTCTGTCTGTCTGTCTGTCTGTCTTGACTGACTCTCTGTCTGTCTGTCTGTCTTGACTGTCTCTCTGTCTATCTGTCTTGACTGACTGTCTTTCTGTCTGTTTGTCTGTCTTGACTAACTGATTGACTGTCTGTCTGTCTGTCTGTGTTTCCTAACTGCCTGTGTGTCTTAACTGACTGTCTGTCTGTCTCGACTGACTGTCTGTCTGTTTGTCTGTCTTTACTGACTGTCTGTCTGTCTGCCTCTCTTGACTAACTTACTGTCTGTCTGTCTTGACTGACTGTCTGTCTGTCTTGACTGACTGTCTGTCTGTCTGTCTTGACTGACTGTCTGTCTGTCTTGACTGTCTGTCTGTCTGTCTGTCTTTACTGACTGTCTGTCTGTCTGTTGTCTGTCTTGACTAAATGACTGAATGTCTATCTGTCTGTCTGTGTTTCCTGACTGTCTGTCTGTCTTAACTGACTGTCTGTCTGTCTCGACTGACTGTCTGTCTGTCTCGACTGACTGTATGTCTGTCTTGACTGACTGTCTGTCTGTCTGTCTCTCTTGACTAACTTACGGAATGTCTGTCTGTCTGTCTGTCTGTCTTTACTTACTGTCTGTTTGTCTTGACTGACTGTCTGTCTTGACTGACTGTCTGTCTGTCTTGACTGACTGTCTGTCTGTCTTGACTGACTGTCTGTCTGTCTTGACTGACTGTCTGTCTGTCTTGACTGACTGTCTGTCGGTCTTGACTGACTGTCTGTCTGTCTTGACTGTCTGTCTGTCTGTCTGTCTTGACTGACTGTCTGTCTGTCTGTTTGTCTGTCTTGACTAATTGACTGAATGTCTGTCTGTCTGTCTGTGTTTCCTGACTGCCTGTCTGTCTTAACTGACTGTCTGTCTGTCTTGACTGACTGTCTGTTTGTCTGTCTGTCTTGACTGACTGTCTGTCTGTCTTGACTAACTGACTGACTATCTGTCTGTCTTGACTAACTGACTGACTGTCTGTCTGTCTTGACTAACTGACAGACTGTCTGTCTGTCTGTCTGGACTACCTGACTGACTATCTGTCTGTCTGTCTGTGTTGACTGACTGTCTGTCTGTCTTGACTGACTGTCTGTCTGTTTGTCTGTCTTGCTAACTGACTGACTGTCTGTCTGTCTGTCTGTCTGTCATGACTAACTTACTGATTTTCTGTCTGTCTGTGTGTTTTTACTGACTTTCTGTCTGTCTTAACTGACTGTCTGTCTGTCTCGACTGACTGTCTGTCTGTCTTGACTGACTGTCTGTCTGTCTTGACTGACTGTCTGTATGTCTTGACTGACTGTCTTTCTGTCTTGCCTGACTGTCTGTCTGTTTCGACTGACTGTCTGTCTGTCTTGACTGACTGTCTGTATGTCTTGACTGACTGACTGTCTGCCTATCTGTCTTGACTGTCCGTCTGTCTGTCTTGACTGACTGTCTGTCTGTCTGTCTTGAATAACTATTGACTGTCTGTCTGTCTGTCTTGACTGCCTGTCAGTGTTTCCCGTCTGGCTGTCTGTCTTAACTGACTGTGTTTCTGTCTGTCTTGACTAACTGACTGACTGTCTGTTTGTCTTGACTTACTGACTGACTGTCTGTCTGTCTTGACTAACTGACTGACTGTCTGTCTGTCTGTCTTGAATGACTGTCTGTCTGTCTGTCTTGACTGACTTTCTGTCGGTCTTGACTGACTGTCTGTCTGTCTTGACTGTCTGTCTGTCTGTCTGTCTGTCTGTCTGACTTGACTGACTGTCTGTCTGTCTGTCTGTCTTGACTGAATGTCTGTCTGTCTGTTTGTCTGTCTTGACTAAATGACTGAATGTCGGTCTGTCTGTCTGTGTTTCCTGACTGCCTGTCTGTCTTAACTGACTATCTGTCTGTCTCGACTGACTGTCTGTTTGTCTGTCTGTCTTGACTGACTGTATCTCTGTCTGTCTGTTTTGACTAGCTGACTGACTGTCTGTGTGTCACAGTCTGTCTGTCTGTCTGGACTGACTCTCTGTCTGTCTGTCTGTCTTGACTAACTAACTGCCTGTCTGTCTGTGTTTACTCTCTGTCTGTCTGTCTTGACTGACTCTCTGTCTGTCTGTCTGTCTTGACTGACTCTCTGTCTGTCTGTCTGACTAACTGACTGTCTGTCTGTCTGTCTGTGTTTCCTGACTGTCTGTCTGTGTTTCCTGACTGGCTGTCTGTCTTAATTGACTGTCTTTCTGTCTGTCTTGACTAACTGACTGACTGTTTGTCTGTCTTGACTAACTGACTGACTTTCTGTCTGTCTTCACTGACTGTCTGTCTGTCTGTCTGTCTTGATTAACTGACAGACTGTATGTATGTCTTGACTAACTTACTGACTATCTGTCTGTCTTGACTAACTGACTGACTATCTGTCTGTCTGTCTGTGTTGACCGACTGTCTGTCTGTCTTGACTGACTGTCTGTCTGTTTGTCTGTCTTGCTAACTGACTGACTGTCTGTCTGTCTGTCTGTTTTGACTGACTGACTGTCTGTCTGTCTGTCTGTCATGACTAACTTACTGATTTTCTGTCTGTCTGTGTGTTTTTACTGACTTTCTGTCTGTCTTAACTGACCTTCTGTCTGTCTCGTCTGTCTGTCTTGACTGACTGTCTGTCTGTCTTGACTGACTGTCTGTATGTCTTGACTGACTGTCTTTCTGTCTTGCCTGACTGTCTGTCTGTTTCGACTGACTGCCTGTCTGTCTTGACTGACTGTCTGTATGTCTTGACTGACTGACTGTCTGTCTGTCTGTCTTAACTGTCCGTCTGTCTGTCTTGACTGACTGTCTGTCTGTCTGTCTTGAATAACTATTGACTGTCTGTCTGTCTGTCTTGACTGCCTATCAGTGTTTCCCGTCTGGCTGTCTATCTTAACTGACTGTCTTTCTGTCTGTCTTGACTAAATGACTGACTGTCTGTTTGTCTGGACTAACTGACTGACTGTCTGTCTGTCTTGACTAACTGACTGACTGTCTGCCTGTCTGTCTGTGTTGACGGACTGTCTGTCTGTCTTGACTAACTGACTGACTGTCTGTCTGTCTTTTTGTGTTTACTGACTGTCTGTCTGTCTTGACTGACTGTCTGTCTCTCTTGACTAACTTACTGAATATCTGTCTGTCTGTCTTGACTGACTGTCTGTCTGTCTGTCTTGACTGACTTTCTGTCGGTCTTGACTGACTGTCTGTCTGTCTTGAATGTCTGTCTGTCTGTCTGTCTGTCTGTCTGTCTTGACTGACTCTCTGTCTGTCTGTCTGACTAACTGACTGACTGTCTGTTTGTCTTGACTAACTGACTGACTGTCTGTCTGTCTTGACCAACTGACTGACTGTCTGCCTGTCTGTCTGTGTTGACGGACTGTCTGTCTGTCTTGACTAACTGACTGACTGTCTGTCTGTCTTTTTTTGTTTACTGACTGTCTGTCCGTCTTCACTGACTGTCTGTCTCTCTTGACTAACTTACTGATTTTCTGTCTGTCTGTGTGTGTTTACTGACTTTCTGTCTGTCTTAACTGACTGTCTGTCTGTCTCGACTGACTGTCTGTCTGTCTTGACTGACTGTCTGTCTGTCTTGACTGACTGTCTGTATGTCTTGACTGACTGACTGTCTGTCTGTCTGTCTTGACTGTCCGTCTGTCTGTCTTGACTGACTGTCTTTCTGTCTGTCTTGACTGCCTGTCAGTGTTTCCCGTCTGGCTGTCTGTCTTAATGACTGTCTTTCTGTCTGTCTTGACTAACTGACTGACTGTCTGTTTGTCTTGACTAACTGACTGACTGTCTGTCTATCTTGACTAAATGACTGACTGTCTGCCTGTCCGTCTGTGTTGACGGACTGTCTGTCTGTCTTGACTAACTGACTGACTGTCTGTCTGTCTTTTTGTGTTTACTGACTGTCTGTCTGTCTTATCTTACTGTCTGTCTGTCTTAACTGACTGTCTCTCTGTCTCGACTGACTGTCTGTCCGACTTGACTGACTGTCTGTCTCTCTTGACTAACTTACTGAATGTCTGTCTGTCTGTCTGTCTGTCTTGACTGACTGTCTGTCTGTCTGTCTTGACTGACTTTCTGTCGGTCTTGACTGACTGTCTGTCTGTCTCGACTGTCTGTCTGTCTGTCTGTCTGTCTGTCTGTCTTGACTGACTGTCTGTCTGTCTAATTGTCTGTCTTGACTAAATGACTGAATTTCTGTCTGTCTGTCTGTGTTTCCTGACTGCCTGTCTGTCTTAACTGACTAACTGTCTGTCTCGACTGACTGTCTGTTTGTCTGTCTGTCTTGACTAACTAACTGCCTGTCTGTCTGTGTTTACTGTCTGTCTGTGTCTTTCTTGACTAACTGACTGACTGTCTGTCTGTCTGTCTTTCTTAAATGACTGTCTTTCTGTCTGTCTGTCTGCCTGTCTTGACTAACTGACTGACTGTATGTCTGTCTGTCTGTGTTGACTGACTGTCTGTCTGTCTGTCTGTCTTGACTGACTGTCTGTCTGTTTGTCTGTCTTGACTAACTGACTGACTGTCTGTCTGTTTTAACTAACTGACTGACTGCTTGTCTGTCTGTCTGTCTTGACTGTCCGTCTGTCTGTCTATCTGTCTTAACTGACTGTCTGTCTGTCTGTCTTGAATAACTAACTGACTGTCTGTCTGTCTGTCTTGAGTGACTGTCTGTCTGTCTGTCTTGAGTGACTGTCTGTCTGTCTGTCTTGAATAACTAACTGACTGTCTGTCTTAACTGACTGTCTTTCTGTCTGTCTTGACTAACTGACTGACTGTCTGTCTGTCTTGACTAACTGACTGACTGTCTGTCTTGACTAACTGACTGACTGTCTGCCTGTCTGTCTGTGTTGACGGACTGTCTTTCTGTCTTGACTAACTGACTGACTGTCTGTCTTGAATAACTGACTGACTGTCTGTCTGTCTGTCTGTCTGTCTTTACTGACTGTCTGTTTGTCTTGACTGACTTTCTGTCTGTCTAGACTGACTGTCTGTCTGTCTGTCTGTCTGTCTTTCCTGACTGACTGTCTGTCTGTCTGTCTTGACTGACTTTCTTTCTGTCTTGACTGACGGTCTGTCAGTCTTGACTTACTGTCTGTCTGTCTTGACTGACTGTCTGCTTGTCTTGACTGACTGTCTGTCTGTCTTGACTGACTGTCTGTCTGTCTTGACTGACTGTCTGTCTGTCTTGACTGACTGACTGTCTTTCTGTCTTTCTGTCTGTCTGTCTTGACTGGCTGTCTGCATGTCTTGACTGACTGTCTCTTGTCTTGACTGACTGTCTGTCTGTCTGTCTTTGTCTGAGTGTCTGTCTTGACTGACTGTCTGTCTGTCTTGTCTGACTGTCTGTCTGTCTTGACTGACTGTCTGTCTGTCTGTCTGTCTTGACTGACTGTCTGTCTGTCTTGACTGACTTCTGTCTGTCTGTCTGTCTGTCTGTCTGTCTTGACTGACTGTTTGTCTGTATTTCTGTCTTGACTGACTGTCTGTCTGTCTGTCTTGACTGACTGACTGTCTGTCTGTCTGTCTGCCTTGACTGACTGTCTTTCTGTCTGTCTTGACTGACTGACTGCCTGTCTGTAATGACTGACTGTCTGTCCGTCTTGACTGACTGTCTGTCTGTCTGTCTGTCTGTCTGTCTGTCTTGACTGACTGTCTGTCTGTCTGTCTGTTTTGACTGACTGACTATCTGTCTGTCTTTCTTGACTGACTTCTGTCTGTCTTGACTCAGTGTCTGTTGTCTGTCAGTCTTGACTGATTTTATGTCTGTCTGTCTTGACTGACTGTCTGTCTGTCTTTCCTGACTGACTGTCTGTCTGTCTCTCTGTCTGTCTTGACTGACTGTCTGTCTGTCTGTCTTGACTGACTGTCTGTCTGTCTTTCTGCCTTGACTGACTGTCTTTCTGTCTGTCTTGACTGACTGACTGTCTGTCTGTCTTGACTGACTGTCTGTCTGTCTTGACTGACTGTCTGTCTGTCTTGACTGACTGTCTGTCTGTCTTGGCTGTCTGTCTGTCTGTCTGTCTTGACATACTGTTTTTCTGTCTGTCTGTCTCGACTGACTGTCTGTCTGTCTCTCTGTCTTGACTGACTGACTGACTATCTGTCTTTCTGTCTTGACTGATTGTCTGTCTTTCTTTCCTGACTGACTGTCTGTCGGTCTTTCCTGACTGACTGTCTGTCTGTCTGTCTGTCTTGACTGACTGTCTTTCTGTCTTGACTGACTATCTGTCTGTCTTGACTGACTGTCTGTCTGTCTTGACTGACTGTCTGTCTGTCTTGACTGACTGTCTGTCTGTCTTGACTGACTGACTGTCTTTCTGTCTGTCTGTCTTGACTGGCTGTCTGCATGTCTTGACTGACTGTCTGTCTGTCTTGACTGTCTGTCTGTCTGCCTGTCTTTGTCTGACTGTCTGTCTTGACTGACTGTCTGTCTGTCTTGTCTGACTGTCTGTCTGTCTTGACTGACTGTCTGTCTGTCTGTCTGTCTTGACTGACTCTCTGTCTGTCTTGACTGACTGTCTGTCTGTCTTGACTGACTGTCTGTCTGTCTTGACTGACTGTCTGTCTGTCTTGACTGACTGTCTGTCTGTCTGTTTGTCTGTCTGCCTTGACTGACTGTCTGTCTGTCTGTCTGTTTTGACTGACTGACACTCTATCTGTCTTTCTTGACAGACTTCTGTCTGTCTTGACTCAGTGTCTGTTGTCTGTCAGTCTTGAATGATTGTCTGTTTGTCTTTCTTGACTGACTGTCTGTCTGTCTTTCTGTCTGTCTGTCTTTACTGACTGTCTGCATGTTTTAACTGACTGTCTGTCTGTCCTTACTGACTGACTGTCTGTCTGTCTTGACTGACTGTCTGTCTGTCTGTCTGTCTTTACTGACTCTCTGTCTGTTTTGACTGACTGTCTGTCTGTCTTGACTGACTGTCTGTCTGTCTTGACTGACTGTCTATTTGTCTTTACTGACTGTCTGTGTGTCTGTCTTTCTGTCTTGACTGACTGTCTGCCTGACTGTCTGTCTGTCTTGACTGTCTGTCTGTCTTGACTGTCTTTCTGTCTTGACTGACTGTCTGTCTGTCTGTCTGTCTTGACTGACTGTCTGTCTGTCTTGACTGACTGACTGACTATCTGTCTGTCAGTCTTGACTGACTGTCTGTCTGTCTTTCTGTCTGTCTGTCTTGACTGACTGTCTGCATGTCTTGACTGACTGTCTGTCTGTCTGTCTGTCTGTCTTGACTGACTGACTATCTTTCTGTCTGTCTTGACTGACTGTCTGTCTGTCTGTTTTGACTGACTGTCTGTCTGTCTGTCTGACTGTCTCGGCAGACTGACTGTCTGTCTGTCTGTCTGTCTGTCTGCCTTGATTGACTGTCTTTCTGTCTGTCTTGACTGACAGTCTGTCTGTCTTGACTGACTGTCTGTCTGTCCTGACTGACTGACTGACTATCTGTCTGTCAGTCTTGACTGTTTGTCTGTCTGTCTTGACTGTCTGTCTGTCTTGACTGTCTGTCTGTCTTGACTGACTGTCTGTCTGTCTGTCTGTCTTGACTGACTGTTTGCATGTCTTGACTGACTGTCTGTCTGTCTGTCTTGACTGACTGACTATCTGTCTGTCAGTCTTGACTGTTTGTCTGTCTGTCTGTCTGTCTTGACTGTCTGTCTGTCTTGACTGTCTGTCAGTCTTGACTGACTGTCTGTCTGTCTGTCTTGACTGACTGTCTGTCTGTCTTGACTGACTGTCTTTCTGTCTTGACTGACGGTCTGTCAGTCTTGACTTACTGTCTGTCTGTCTTGACAGACTGTCTGTCTGTCTTGACTGACTGTCTGTCTGTCTTGACTGACTGTCTGTCTGTCTTGACTGACTGACTGTCTTTCTGTCTTTCTGTCTGTCTGTCTTGACTGGCTGTCTGCATGTCTTGACTGACTGTCTCTTGTCCTGACTGACTGTCTGTCTGTCTGTCTTTGTCTGAGTGTCTGTCTTGACTGACTGTCTGTCTGTCTTGTCTGAATGTCTGTCTGTCTTGACTGACTGTCTGTCTGTCTGTCTGTCTTGACTGACTCTCTGTCTGTCTTGACTGACTGTCTTTCTGTCTTGACTGACTGTCTGTCTGTCTTGACTGACTGTCTGTCTGTCTTGACTGACTGTCTGTCTATCTTGACTGACTGTCTGTCTGTCTTGACTGACTGTCTGTCTGTCTTGACTGACTGTCTGTCTGTCTTGACTGACTGTCTGTCTGTCTGTCTGTCTGTCTGTCTGTCTTGACTTATTGTTTGTCTGTCTTTCTGTTTTGACTGACTGTCTGTCTGTCTGTCTTGACTGACTGACTGTCTGTCTGTCTGTCTGCCTTGACTGACTGTCTTTCTGTCTGTCTTGACTGACTGACTTTCTGTCTGTAATGACTGACTGTCTGTCCGTCTTGACTGACTGTCTGTCTGTCTGTCTGTCTTAACTGACTGTCTGTCTGTCTGTCTGTTTTGACTGACTGACTATCTGTCTGTCTTTCTTGACTGACTTCTGTCTGTCTTGACTCAGTGTCTGTTGTCTGTCAGTCTTGACTGATTTTCTGTCTGTCTGTCTTGACTGACTGTCTGTCTGTCTTTCCTGACTGACTGTCTGTCTGTCTCTCTGTCTGTCTTGACTGACTGTCTGTCTGTCTGTCTTAACTAACTGTCTGTCTGTCTGTATGCCTTGACTGACTGTCTTTCTGTCTGTCTTGACTGACTGACTGTCTGTCTGTCTTGACTGACTGTCTGTCTGTCTTGACTGACTGTCTGTCTGTCTTGACTGACTGTCTGTCTGTCTTGACTGACTGTCTGTCTGTCTTGACTGTCTGTCTGTCTGTCTGTCTGTCTGTCTTGACATACTGTTTGTCTGTCTGTCTGTCTCGACTGACTCTCTGTCTGTCTCTCTGTCTTGACTAACTGACTGACTATCTGTCTTTCTGTCTTGACTGATTGTCTGTCTTTCTTTCCTGACTGACTGTCTGTCGGTCTTTCCCTACTGACTGTCTGTCTGTCTTGACTGACTGTCTTTCTGTCTTGACTGACTGTCTGTCTGTCTTGACTGACTGTCTGTCTGTCTTGACTGACTGTCTGTCTGTCTTGACTGACTGACTGTCTTTCTGTCTGTCTGTCTTGACTGGCTGTCTGCATGTCTTGACTGACTGTCTGTCTGTCTTGACTGTCTGTCTGTCTGTCTGTCTTTGTCTGACTGTCTGTCTTGACTGACTGTCTGTCTGTCTTGTCTGACTGTCTGTCTGTCTTGACTGACTGTCTTGACTGACTGTCTGTCTGTCTGTCTGTCTGTCTTGACTGACTGTCTGTCTGTCTTGACTGACTGTCTGTCTGTCTTGACTGACTGTCTGTCTGTCTGGACTGACTGTCTGTCTGTCTTGACTGACTGTCTGTCTGTCTGTTTGTCTTTCTGCCTTGACTGACTGTCTGTCTGTCTGTCTGTCTGTTTTGACTGACTGACTATCTGTCTGTCTTTCTTGACTGACTTCTGTCTGTCTTGACTCAGAGTCTGTTGTCTGTCAGTCTTGAATGATTGTCTGTTTGTCTTTCTTGACTGACTGTCTGTCTGTCTTTCTGTCTGTCTGTCTTTACTGACTGTCTGCATGTTTTAACTGACTGTCTGTCTGTCCTTACTGACTGTCTGTCTGTCTTTGTCTGAGTGAATGTCTTGACTGACTGTCTGTCTGTCTTGTCTGACTGTCTGTCTGTCTTGACTGACTGTCTGTCTGTGTTGACTGACTGTCTGTCTGTCTCGACTGACTGTCTGTCTGTCTTGACTGACAGTCTGTCTGTCTTGACTGACTGTCTGTCTGTCTTGACTGACTGTCTGTCTGTCTTGTCTGACTGTCTGTCTGTCTTGACTGACTGTCTTGACTGACTGTCTGTCTGTCTGTCTGTCTTTACTGATTCTCTGTCTGTTTTGACTGACTGTCTGTCTGTCTTGACTGACTGTCTGTCTGTCTTGACTGACTGTCTATTTGTCTGTACTGACTGTCTGTGTGTCTGTCTTTCTGTCTTGACTGACTGTCTGCCTGACTGTCTGTCTGTCTTGACTGTCTGTCTGTCTTGACTGACTGTCTGTCTGTCTGTCTGTCTTGACTGACTGTCTGTCTGTCTTGACTGACTGTCTGTCTGTCTTGACTGACTGACTGACTATCTGTCTGTCAGTCTTGACTGACTGTCTGTCTGTCTTTCTGTCTGTCTGTCTTGACTGACTGTCTGCATGTCTTGACTGACTGTCTGTCTGTCTGTCTGTCTGTCTTGACTGACTGACTATCTTTCTGTCTGTCTTGACTGACTGTCTGTCTGTCTGTTTTGACTGACTGTCTGTCTGTCTGTCTGTCTTGACTGACTGTCTGTCTGTCTTGACTGACTGTCTGTCTGTCTTGACTGACTGACTGACTATCTGTCTGTCAGTCTTGACTGACTGTCTGTCTGTCTTTCTGTCTGTCTGTCTTGACTGACTGTCTGCATGTCTTGTCTGACTGTCTGTCTGTCTTGACTGACTGTCTTGACTGACTGTCTGTCTGTCTGTCTGTCTTGACTGACTGTCTGTCTGTCTTGACTGACTGTCTGTCTGTCTTGACTGACTGTCTGTCTGTCTGGACTGACTGTCTGTCTGTCTTGACTGACTGTCTGCCTGTCTGTTTGTCTGTCTGCCTTGACTGACTGTCTGTCTGTCTGTCTGTTTTGACTGACTGACTATCTGTCTGTCTTTCTTGACTGACTTCTGTCTGTCTTGACTCAGTGTCTGTTGTCTGTCAGTCTTGAATGATTGTCTGTTTGTCTTTCTTGACTGACTGTCTGTCTGACTTTCTGTCTGTCTGTCTTTACTGACTGTCTGCATGTTTTAACTGACTGTCTGTCTGTCCTTACTGACTGTCTGTCTGTCTTTGTCTGAGTGAATGTCTTGACTGACTGTCTGTCTGTCTTGTCTGACTGTCTGTCTGTCTTGACTGACTGTCTGTCTGTCTTGACTGACTGTCTGTCTGTCTTGACTGACTGTCTGTCTGTCTTGACTGACAGTCTGTCTTCCTTGACTGACTGTCTGTCTGTCTTGACTGACTGTCTGTCTGTCTTGACTGACTGTCTGTCTGTCTTGACTGACTGTCTGTCTGTCTTGTCTGACTGTCTGTCTGTCTTGACTGACTGTCTTGACTGACTGTCTGTCTGTCTGTCTGTCTTTACTGATTCTCTGTCTGTTTTGACTGACTGTCTGTCTGTCTTGACTGACTGTCTGTCTGTCTTGACTGACTGTCTATTTGTCTGTACTGACTGTCTGTGTGTCTGTCTTTCTGTCTTGACTGACTGTCTGCCTGACTGTCTGTCTGTCTTGACTGTCTGTCTGTCTTGACTGACTGTCTGTCTGTCTGTCTGTCTTGACTGACTGTCTGTCTGTCTTGACTGACTGTCTGTCTGTCTTGACTGACTGACTGACTATCTGTCTGTCAGTCTTGACTGACTGTCTGTCTGTCTTTCTGTCTGTCTGTCTTGACTGACTGTCTGCATGTCTTGACTGACTGTCTGTCTGTCTGTCTGTCTGTCTTGACTGACTGACTATCTTTCTGTCTGTCTTGACTGACTGTCTGTCTGTCTGTTTTGACTGACTGTCTGTCTGTCTGTCTGACTGTCTCGGCAGACTGACTGTCTGTCTGTCTGTCTGTCTGTCTGCCTTGACTGACTGTCTTTCTGTCTGTCTGTCTGTCTGCCTTGACTGACTGTCTTTCTGTCTGTCTTGACTGACTGACTATCTGTCTGTCTGTCTTGACTGACTGTCTGTCTGTCTGTCTTGACTGACTGTCTGTCTGTCTGTCTGTCTTGACTGACTGTCTGTCTGTCTGTCTTGACTGACTGTCTGTCTGTCTTGACTGACTGTCTGTCTGTCTTGACTGACTGACTGACTATCTGTCTGTCAGTCTTGACCGTTTGTCTGTCTGTCTTTCTGTCTGTCTGTCTTGACTGACTGTCTGCATGTCTTGACTGACTGTCTGTCTGTCTTGACTGACTGTCTGTCTGTCTGTCTGTCTGTCTTGACTGACTGACTATCTTTCTGTCTGTCTTTACTGACTGTCTGACTGTCTGTCTTGACTGACTGTCTGTCTGTCTGTCTGTTTTGACTGACTGACTATCTGTCTGTCTTTCTTGACTGACTTCTGTCTGTCTTCACTCAGTGTCTGTTGTCTGTCAGTCTTGAATGATTGTCTGTTTGTCTTTCTTGACTGACTGTCTGTCTGTCTTTCTGTCTGTCTGTCTTGACTGACTGTCTGCATGTTTTGACTGACTATCTGTCTGACTTGACTGACTGACTGTCTGTCTGTCTTGACTGACTGTCTGTCTGTCTTGACTGACTGTTTGTCTGTCTGTCTGTCTTGACTGACTGTCTGTCTGTCTGTCTGTCTTGACTGACTGTCTGTCTGTCTGTCTGTCTTGACTGACTTTCTTTTGACTGACTGACTGTCTTTCTGTCTGTCTGTCTTGACTGGCTGTCTGCATGTCTTGACTGACTGTCTGTCTGTCTTGAATGTCTGTCTGTCTTGTCTGACTGTCTGTCTGTTTTGACTGACTGTCTGTCTGTCCTGACTGACTGACTGACTATCTGTCTGTCAGTCTTGACTGTTTGTCTGTCTGTCTGTCTGTCTGCCTTGACTGACTGTCTTTCTGTCTGTCTTGACTGACTGACTATCTGTCTGTCTTGACTGACTGTCTGTCTGTCTTGACTGACTGTTTGTCTGTCTGTCTGTCTTGACTGACTGTCTGTCTGTCTGTCTGTCTTGACTGACTGTCTGTCTGTCTGTCTGTCTTGACTGAATTTCTTTCTGTCTTGACTGACTGTCTGTCTGTCTTGACTGACTGTCTGTCTGTCTTGGCTGACTGTCTGTCTTTCTTGACTGACTGTCTGTCTGTCTGTCTGTCTTGACTAACTGTCTGTCTATCTGTCTGTCTTGACTGACTGTCTGTCTGTCTTTCTGTCTGTCTCTCTTGACTGGCTGTCTGCATGTCTTGACTGACTGTCTGTCTGTCTGTCTTGACTGACTGTCTGTCTGTCTTGACTGACTGTCTGTCTGTCTTGACTGACTGACTGACTATCTGTCTGTCAGTCTTGACCGTTTGTCTGTCTGTCTTTCTGTCTGTCTGTCTTGACTGACTGTCTGCATGTCTTGACTGACTGTCTGTCTGTCTTGACTGACTGTCTGTCTGTCTGTCTGTCTGTCTTGACTGACTGACTATCTTTCTGTCTGTCTTTACTGACTGTCTGTCTTGACTGACTGTCTGTGTGTCTTGACTGACTGTCTGTCATGACTGACCGACTGACTGTCTGTCTGTCTGTCTGTCTTGACTGACTGTCTGCATGTTTTGACTGACTATCTGTCTGACTTGACTGACTGACTGTCTGTCTGTCTTGACTGACTGTCTGTCTGTCTTGACTGACTGTTTGTCTGTCTGTCTGTCTTGACTGACTGTCTGTCTGTCTGTCTGTCTTGACTGACTGTCTGTCTGTCTGTCTGTCTTGACTGAATTTCTTTCTGTCTTGACTGACTGTCTGTCTGTCTTGACTGACTGTCTGTCTGTCTTGGCTGACTGTCTGTCTTTCTTGACTGACTGTCTGTCTGTCTGTCTGTCTTGACTAACTGTCTGTCTATCTGTCTGTCTTGACTGACTGTCTGTCTGTCTTTCTGTCTGTCTCTCTTGACTGGCTGTCTGCATGTCTTGACTGACTGTCTGTCAGTCTTGACTGACTGTCTGTCTGTCTGTCTTTGTCTGACTGTCTGTCTGTCTGTCTTGTCTGACTGTCTGTCTGTCTTGACTGACTGTCTGTCTGTCTGTCTGTCTTGACTGACTCTCTGGCTGTCTTGACTGACTCTCTGTCTGTCTTGACTGACTGTCTGTCTGTCTTGACTGACTGTCTGTCTGTCTTGACTGACTGTCTGTCTGCCTTGACTGACTGTCTGTCTGTCTGTAAGTCTGTCTGTCTTGACTGACTGTGTGTCTGTCTATCTGTCTATCTTGACTGACTGACTGACTATCTGTCTTTCTGTCTTGACTGATTGTCTGTCTGTCTTTCCTGACTGACTGTCTGTCTGTCTTTCCTGACTGACTGTCTGTCTGTCTTTCCTGACTGACTGTCTGTCTGTCTGTCTGTCTTGACTTACTGTCTTTCTGTCTTGACTGACTGTCTGTCTGTCTTGACTTACTGTCTGTCTGTCTTGACTGTCTGTCTGTCTTGACTGACTGTCTGTCTGTCTGTCTTGACTGACTGTCTGTCTGTCTGTCTTGACTGACTGTCTGTCTGTCTTGACTGACTGTCTGTCTGTCCTGACTGACTGTCTGTCTGTCTTGACTGACTGACTGTCTTTCTGTCTGTATGTCTTGACTGGCTGTCTGCATGTCTTGACTGACTGTCTGTTTGTCTTGACTGACTGTCTGTCTGTCTTGACTGACTGTCTGTCTGTCTTGACTGACTGTCTATTTGTCTTGACTGACTGTCTGTCTGTCTTGACTGACTGTCTATTTGTCTTTACTGACTGTCTGTCTGTCTGTCTTTCTGTCTTGACTGACTGTCTGCCTGACTGTCTGTCTGTCTTGACTGTCTGTCTGTCTTGACTGACTGTCTGTCTGTCTCTCGGTCTTGACTGACTGTCTGTCTGTCTTGACTGACTGACTGACTATCTGTCTGTCAGTCTTGACTGACTGTCTGTCTGTCTTTCTGTCTGTCTGTCTTGACTGACTGTCTGCATGTCTTGACTGACTGTCTCTCTGTCTGGCTGTCTGTCTTGCTTGACTGACTATCTTTCTGTCTGTCTTGACTGACTGTCTGTCTGTCTGTCTTGACTGACTATCTGTCTGTCTGTCTGACTGTCTCGGCAGACTGACTGTCTGTCTGTCTGTCTTTCTGCCTTGACTGACTTTCTTTCTGTCTGTCTTGACTGACTGACTATCTGTCTGTCTGTCTTGACTGACTGTCTGTCTGTCTGTCTTGACTGACTGTCTGTCTGTCTTGACTGACTGTCTGTCTGTCCTGACTGACTGACTGACTATCTGTCTGTCAGTCTTGACTGTTTGTCTGTCTGTCTGTCTGTCTGCCTTGACTGACTGTCTGTCTGTCTGTCTGTTTTGACTGACTGACCATCTGTCTGTCTGTCTGTTTTGACTGACTGACCATCTGTCTGTCTTTCTTGACTGACTTCTGTCTGTCTTTACTCAGTGTCTGTTGTCTGTCAGTCTTGAATGATTGTCTGTCTGTCTGTCTTGACTGACTGTCTGTCTGTCTTTCTGTCTGTCTGTCTTGCCTGACTGACTGCATGTCTTGACTGACTGTCTGTCTGTCCTGACTGACTGACTATCTGTCTGTCTTGACTGACTGTCTGTCTGCCTTGACTGACTGTCTGTCTGTCTTGACTCAGTGTCTGTCTGTCTTGACTGACTGTCTGTCTGTCTGTCTGTTTGTCTTGACTAACTGTCTGTCTATCTGTCTGTCTTGACTGACTGCCTGTCTGTCTGTCTGTCGGTCTTGACTGACTGTCTGTCTGACCATCTGACCATCTGACCATCTGTCTGTCTTTCTTGACTGACTTCTGTCTGTCTTGACTCAGTGTCTGTTGTCTGTCAGTCTTGAATGATTGTCTGTCTGTCTGTCTTGACTGACTGTCTGTCTGTCTTTCTGTCTGTCTGTCTTGCCTGACTGACTGCATGTCTTGACTGACTGTCTGTCTGTCCTGACTGACTGACTATCTGTATGTCTTGACTGACTGTCTGTCTGCCTTGACTGACTGTCTGTTTGTCTCGACTGACTGTCTGTCTGTCTTGACTGACTGTCTGTCTGTCTTGACTGACTGTCTGTCTGTCTGTCTGTCTTGACTAACTGTCTGTCTATCTGTCTGTCTTGACTGACTGTCTGTCTGTCTGTCTGTCGGTCTTGACTGACTGTCTGTCTGTCTGTCTATCTTGACTGACTGACTGACTGTCTGTCTTTCTGTCTTGACTGATTGTCTGTCTGTCTTTCCTGACTGACTGTCTGTCTGTCTTTCCTGACCGACTGTCTGTCTGTCTTTCCTGACTGACTGTCTGTCTGTCTGTTTGTCTTGACTGACTGTGTTTCTGTCTTGACTGACTGTCTGTCTGTCTTGACTGACTGTCTGTCTGTCTTGACTGACTGTCTGTCTGTCTTGACTGACTGTCTGTCTGTCTTGACTGACTGTCTGTCTGTCTTGACTGACTGTCTGTCTGTCTTGACTGACTGTCTGTCTGTCTTGACTGACTGACTGTCTTTCTGTCTTTCTATCAGTCTGTCTTGACTGGCTGTCTGCATGTCTTGACTGACTGTCGGCCTGTCTTGACTGACTGTCTGTCTGTCTTGACTGACTGTCTGTCTGTCTGTCTTTGTCTGAGTGTCTGTCTTGACTGACTGTCTGTCTGTCTTGTCTGACTGTCTGTCTGTCTTGACTGACTGTCTTGACTGACTGTCTGTCTGTCTGTCTGTCTTGACTGACTATCTGTCTGTCTTGACTGACTGTCTTTCTGTCTTGACTGACTGTCTGTCTGTCTTGACTGACTGTCTGTTTGTCTTTCCTGACTGTCTGTCTGTCTTGTCTGTCTTTCCTGACTAACTGTCTGTCTGTCTTTCCTGACTGACAGTCTGTCTGTCTTTCCTGACAAACGTCTGTCTGTCTAGACTGACTGTCTGTCTGTCTGTCTTGGCTGTCTGTCTGTCTGTTTTGACTGACTGTCTGTCTGTCTTGACTGACTGTCTGTCTGTCTTGACTGACTGTCTGTCTGTCTTGACTGACTGTCTGTCTGTCTTGACTGACTGTCTGTCTGTCTTGACTGACTGGCTGTCTGTCTTGACTGACTGTCTTTCTTTCTTGACTGACTGTCTGTCTGTCTGTCTGTCTTGACTGACTGACGATATGTCTGTCTGTCTTGACTGACTGTCTGTCTGTCGGTCTTGACTGACTGTCTGTCTGTCTTGACTGACTGTCTGTCATGACTGACCGACTGACTGTCTGTCTGTCTTTCTGTCTGTCTGTCTTGACTGACTGTCTGCATGTTTTGACTGACTGTCTGTCTGACTTGACTGACTGACTGTCTGTCTGTCTTGACTGACTGTCTGTCTGTCTTGACTGACTGTTTGTCTGTCTGTCTGTCTTGACTGACTGTCTGTCTGTCTGTCTGTCTTAACTGACTGACTGACTATCTGTCTTTCTGTCTTGACTGATTGTCTGTCTTTCTTTCCTGACTGACTGTCTGTCTGTCTTTCCTGACTGACTGTCTGTCTGTCTGTCTGTCTTGATTGACTTTCTTTTTGTCTTGACTGACTGTCTGTCTGTCTGTCTTGACTGACTGTCTGTCTGTCTTGACTGACTGTTTGTCTGTCTGTCTGTCTTGACTGACTGACTGTCTTTCTGTCTGTCTGTCTTGACTGGCTGTATGCATGTCTTGACTGACTGTCTGTCTGTCTGTCTTTGTCTGACTGTCTGTCTTGACTGACTGTCTGCATGTTTTGACTGACTGTCTGTCTGACTTGACTGACTGACTGTCTGTCTGTCTTGACTGACTGTCTGTCTGTCTTGACTGACTGTTTGTCTGTCTGTCTGTCTTGACTGACTGACTGTCTGTCTGTCTTGTCTGACTGTCTGTCTGTCTTGACTGACTGTCTTGACTGACTGTCTGTCTGTCTGTCTTGACTGACTCTCTGTCTGTCTTGACTGACTGTCTGTCTGTCTTGACTGACTGTCTGTCTGTCTTGACTGACTATCTGTCTGTCTTGACTGACTGTCTTTCTGTCTTGACTGACTGTCTGTCTGTCTTGACTGACTATCTGTCTGTCTTGACTGACGGTCTGTCTGTCTTGACTGACGGTCTGTCTGTCTTGACTGACTGTCTGTCTGTCTTGACTGACTGTCTGTCTTGACTGACTGTCTGTCTGTCTTGACTGACTGTCTGTCTGTCTTGACTGACTGTCTGTCTGTCTTGACTGACTGTCTGTCTGTCTTGACTGACTGTCTGTCTGTCTTGACTGACTGTCTGTCTGTCTTGACTGACTGTCTGTCTTTCTTGACTGACTTTCTTTCTGTCTTGACTGACTGTCTGTCTGTCTTGACTGACTGTCTGTCTGTCTTGGCTGACTGTCTGTCTTTCTTGACTGACTGTCTGTCTGTCTTGACTGACTTTCTGTCTGTCTTGACTGACTGACTGTCTGTCTATCTGTCTATCTTGACTGACTGACTGACTATCTGTCTTTCTGTCTTGACTGATTGTCTGTCTGTCTTTCCTGACTGACTGTCTGTCTGTCTTTCCTGACTGACTGTCTGTCTGTCTTTCCTGACTGACTGTCTGTCTGTCTGTCTGTCTTGACTTACTGTCTTTCTGTCTTGACTGACTGTCTGTCTGTCTTGACTTACTGTCTGTCTGTCTTGACTGACTGTCTGTCTGTCTGTCTTGACTGACTGTCTGTCTGTCTTGACTGACTGTCTGTCTGTCCTGACTGACTGTCTGTCTGTCTTGACTGACTGACTGTCTTTCTGTCTGTCTGTCTGTCTTGACTGGCTGTCTGCATGTCTTGACTGACTGTCTGTCTGTCTTGACTGACTGTCTGTCTGTCTTGACTGACTGTCTGTCTGTCTTGACTGACTGTCTGTCTGTCTTGACTGACTGTCTATTTGTCTTGACTGACTGTCTGTCTGTCTTGACTGACTGTCTATTTGTCTTTACTGACTGTCTGTCTGTCTGTCTTTCTGTCTTGACTGACTGTCTGCCTGACTGTCTGTCTGTCTTGACTGTCTGTCTGTCTTGACTGACTGTCTGTCTGTCTCTCGGTCTTGACTGACTGTCTGTCTGTCTTGACTGACTGAATGACTATCTGTCTGTCAGTCTTGACTGACTGTCTGTCTGTCTTTCTGTCTGTCTGTCTTGACTGACTGTCTGCATGTCTTGACTGACTGTCTCTTTGTCTGTCTGTCTGTCTTGCTTGACTGACTATCTTTCTGTCTGTCTTGACTGACTGTCTGTCTGTCTGTCTTGACTGACTATCTGTCTGTCTGTCTGACTGTCTCGGCAGACTGACTGTCTGTCTGTCTGTCTGTCTGCCTTGACTGACTGTCTTTCTGTCTGTCTTGACTGACTGACTATCTGTCTGTCTGTCTTGACTGACTGACTGTCTGTCTGTCTTGACTGACTGTCTGTCTGTCTTGACTGACTGTCTGTCTGTCCTGACTGACTGACTGACTATCTGTCTGTCAGTCTTGACTGTTTGTCTGTCTGTCTGTCTGTCTGCCTTGACTGACTGTCTGTCTGTCTGTCTGTTTTGACTGACTGACCATCTGTCTGTCTGTCTGTTTTGACTGACTGACCATCTGTCTGTCTTTCTTGTCTGACTGTCTGTCTGTCTTGACTGACTGTCTGTCTGTCTGTCTGTCTTGACTGACTCTCTGTCTGTCTTGACTGACTGTCTGTCTGTCTTGACTGACTGTCTGTCTGTCTTGACTGACTGTCTGTCTGCCTTGACTGACTGTCTGTCTGTCTGTAAGTCTGTCTGTCTTGACTGACTGTCTGTCTGTCTATCTGTCTATCTTGACTGACTGACTGACTATCTGTCTTTCTGTCTTGACTGATTGTCTGTCTGTCTTTCCTGACTGACTGTCTGTCTGTCTTTCCTGACTGACTGTCTGTCTGTCTTTCCTGACTGACTGTCTGTCTGTCTGTCTGTCTTGACTTACTGTCTTTCTGTCTTGACTGACTGTCTGTCTGTCTTGACTTACTGTCTGTCTGTCTTGACTGTCTGTCTGTCTTGACTGACTGTCTGTCTGTCTTGACTGACTGTCTGTCTGTCTGTCTTGACTGACTGTCTGTCTGTCTTGACTGACTGTCTGTCTGTCCTGACTGACTGTCTGTCTGTCTTGACTGACTGACTGTCTTTCTGTCTGTCTGTCTTGACTGGCTGTCTGCATGTCTTGACTGACTGTCTGTCTGTCTTGACTGACTGTCTGTGTGTCTTGACTGACTGTCTGTCTGTCTTGACTGACTGTCTATTTGTCTTGACTGACTGTCTGTCTGTCTTGACTGACTGTCTATTTGTCTTTACTGACTGTCTGTCTGTCTGTCTTTCTGTCTTGACTGACTGTCTGCCTGACTGTCTGTCTGTCTTGACTGTCTGTCTGTCTTGACTGACTGTCTGTCTGTCTCTCGGTCTTGACTGACTGTCTGTCTGTCTTGACTGACTGTCTGCATGTCTTGACTGACTGTCTCTCTGTCTGTCTGTCTGTCTTGCTTGACTGACTATCTTTCTGTCTGTCTTGACTGACTGTCTGTCTGTCTGTCTTGACTGACTATCTGTCTGTCTGTCTGACTGTCTCGGCAGACTGACTGTCTGTCTGTCTGTCTGTCTGCCTTGACTGACTGTCTTTCTGTCTGTCTTGACTGACTGACTATCTGTCTGTCTGTCTTGACTGACTGTCTGTCTGTCTGTCTTGACTGACTGTCTGTCTGTCTTGACTGACTGTCTGTCTGTCCTGACTGACTGACTGACTATCTGTCTGTCAGTCTTGACTGTTTGTCTGTCTGTCTGTCTGTCTGCCTTGACTGACTGTCTGTCTGTCTGTCTGTTTTGACTGACTGACCATCTGTCTGTCTGTCTGTTTTGACTGACTGACCATCTGTCTGTCTTTCTTGACTGACTTCTGTCTGTCTTTACTCAGTGTCTGTTGTCTGTCAGTCTTGAATGATTGTCTGTCTGTCTGTCTTGACTGACTGTCTGTCTGTCTTTCTGTCTGTCTGTCTTGCCTGACTGACTGCATGTCTTGACTGACTGTCTGTCTGTCCTGACTGACTGACTATCTGTCTGTCTTGACTGACTGTCTGTCTTCCTTGACTGACTGTCTGTCTGTCTTGACTGACTGTCTGTCTGTCTTGACTGACTGTCTGTCTGTCTGTCTGTCTGTTTGTCTTGACTAACTGTCTGTCTATCTGTCTGTCTTGACTGACTGTCTGTCTGTCTGTCTGTCGGTCTTGACTGACTGTCTGTCTGACCATCTGACCATCTGACCATCTGTCTGTCTTTCTTGACTGACTTCTGTCTGTCTTGACTCAGTGTCTGTTGTCTGTCAGTCTTGAATGATTGTCTGTCTGTCTGTCTTGACTGACTGTCTGTCTGTCTTTCTGTCTGTCTGTCTTGCCTGACTGACTGCATGTCTTGACTGACTGTCTGTCTGTCCTGACTGACTGACTATCTGTATGTCTTGACTGACTGTCTGTCTGCCTTGACTGACTGTCTGTCTGTCTCGACTGACTGTCTGTCTGTCTTGACTGACTGTCTGTCTGTCTTGACTGACTGTCTGTCTGTCTGTCTGTCTTGACTAACTGTCTGTCTATCTGTCTGTCTTGACTGACTGTCTGTCTGTCTGTCTGTCGGTCTTGACTGACTGTCTGTCTGTCTGTCTATCTTGACTGACTGACTGACTGTCTGTCTTTCTGTCTTGACTGATTGTCTGTCTGTCTTTCCTGACTGACTGTCTGTCTGTCTTTCCTGACCGACTGTCTTTCTGTCTTTCCTGAATGACTGTCTGTCTGTCTGTTTGTCGTGACTGACTGTGTTTCTGTCTTGACTGACTGTCTGTCTGTCTTGACTGACTGTCTGTCTGTCTTGACTGACTGTCTGTCTGTCTTGACTGACTGTCTGTCTGTCTTGACTGACTGTCTGTCTGTCTTGACTGACTGTCTGTCTGTCTTGACTGACTGTCTGTCTGTCTTGACTGACTGTCTGTCTGTCTTGACTGACTGTCTGTCTGTCTTGACTGACTGACTGTCTTTCTGTCTTTCTATCAGTCTGTCTTGACTGGCTGTCTGCATGTCTTGACTGACTGTCGGTCTGTCTTGACTGACTGTCTGTCTGTCTTGACTGACTGTCTGTCTGTCTGTCTTTGTCTGAGTGTCTGTCTTGACTGACTGTCTGTCTGTCTTGTCTGACTGTCTGTCTGTCTTGACTGACTGTCTTGACTGACTGTCTGTCTGTCTGTCTGTCTTGACTGACTATCTGTCTGTCTTGACTGACTGTCTTTCTGTCTTGACTGACTGTCTGTCTGTCTTGACTGACTGTCTGTTTGTCTTGACTGACTGTCTGTCTGTCTTGTCTGACTGTCTGTCTGTCTTCACTGACTGTCTGTCTGTCTGTCTGTCTTTCCTGACTGACTGTCTGTCTGTCTTTCCTGACTGACAGTCTGTCTGTCTTTCCTGACTAACGTCTGTCTGTCTAGACTGACTGTCTGTCTGTCTGTCTTGGCTGTCTGTCTGTCTGTTTTGACTGACTGTCTGTCTGTCTTGACTGACTGTCTGTCTGTCTTGACTGACTGTCTGTCTGTCTTGACTGACTGGCTGTCTGTCTTGACTGACTGGCTGTCTGTCTTGACTGACTGTCTTTCTGTCTTGACTGACTGTCTGTCTGTCTGTCTGTCTTGACTGACTGACGATATGTCTGTCTGTCTTGACTGACTGTCTGTCTCTCGGTCTTGACTGACTGTCTGTCTGTCTTGACTGACTGTTTGTCTGTCTTGACTGACTGTTTGTCTGTCTTGACTGACTGTCTGTCTTTCTTGACTGACTGTCTGTCTGTCTTGACTGACTGACTGTCTTTCTGTCTTTCTGTCTGTCTGTCTTGACTGACTGTCTGTCTGTCTGTCTGTCTTGACTGACTGTCTTGACTGACTGATTGACTATCTGTCTGTCAGTCTTGACTTACTGTCTGTCTGTCTGTCTTGACTGACTGTCTGTCTGTCTTTCTGTCTTGACAGACTGACTGTCTGTGTGTCTGTCTGTCTGTCTGCCTTAACTGACTGTCTTTCTGTCTGTCTTGACTGACTGACTATCTGCCTGTCTGTCTTGACTGACTGTCTGTCTGTCTGTCTTGACTGACTGTCTGTCTGTCTTTCCTGACTGACTGTCTGTCTGTCTTTCCTGACTGACTGTCTGTCTGTCTTTCCTGACTAACGTCTGTCTGTCTAGACTGACTGTCTGTCTGTCTGTCTTGACTGTCTGTCTGTCTGTTTTGACTGACTGTCTGTCTGTCTTGACTGACTGTCTGTCTGTCTTGACTGACTGTCTGTCTGTCTTGACTGACTGTCTGTCTGTCTTGACTGACTGGCTGTCTGTCTTGACTGACTGTCTTTCTGTCTTGACTGACTGTCTGTCTGTCTGTCTGTCTTGACTGACTGACTATATGTCTGTCTGTCTTGACTGACTGTCTGTCTGTCTGTCTTGACTGACTGACTATATGTCTGTCTGTCTTGACTGACTGTCTGTCTGTCTGTCTTGACTGACTGTCTGTCTGTCTTGACTGACTGTCTGTCTGTCTTGAATGACTGTCTGTAATGACTGACCGACTGACTGTCTGTCTGTCTGTCTTGACTAACTGTCTGCATGTTTTGACTGACTGTCTGTCTGACTTGACTGACTGACTGTCTGACTTGACTGACTGACTGACTATCTGTCTTTCTGTCTTGACTGATTGTCTGTCTGTCTTTCCTGACTGACTGTCTGTCTGTCTTGTCTGACTGTCTGTCTGTCTTCACTGACTGTCTGTCTGTCTGTCTGTCTTTCCTGACTGACTGTCTGTCTGTCTTTCCTGACTGACAGTCTGTCTGTCTTTCCTGACTAACGTCTGTCTGTCTAGACTGACTGTCTGTCTGTCTGTCTTGGCTGTCTGTCTGTCTGTTTTGACTGACTGTCTGTCTGTCTTGACTGACTGTCTGTCTGTCTTGACTGACTGTCTGTCTGTCTTGACTGACTGGCTGTCTGTCTTGACTGACTGGCTGTCTGTCTTGACTGACTGTCTTTCTGTCTTGACTGACTGTCTGTCTGTCTGTCTTGACTGTCTGTCTGTCTGTTTTGACTGACTGTCTGTCTGTCTTGACTGACTGTCTGTCTGTCTTGACTGACTGTCTGTCTGTCTTGACTGACTGTCTGTCTGTCTTGACTGACTGGCTGTCTGTCTTGACTGACTGTCTTTCTGTCTTGACTGACTGTCTGTCTGTCTGTCTGTCTTGACTGACTGACTATATGTCTGTCTGTCTTGACTGACTGTCTGTCTGTCTGTCTTGACTGACTGACTATATGTCTGTCTGTCTTGACTGACTGTCTGTCTGTCTGTCTTGACTGACTGTCTGTCTGTCTTGACTGACTGTCTGTCTGTCTTGACTGACTGTCTGTAATGACTGACCGACTGACTGTCTGTCTGTCTGTCTTGACTAACTGTCTGCATGTTTTGACTGACTGTCTGTCTGACTTGACTGACTGACTGTCTGACTTGACTGACTGACTGACTATCTGTCTTTCTGTCTTGACTGATTGTCTGTCTGTCTTTCCTGACTGACTGTCTGTCTGTCTTGTCTGACTGTCTGTCTGTCTTCACTGACTGTCTGTCTGTCTGTCTGTCTTTCCTGACTGACTGTCTGTCTGTCTTTCCTGACTGACAGTCTGTCTGTCTTTCCTGACTAACGTCTGTCTGTCTAGACTGACTGTCTGTCTGTCTGTCTTGGCTGTCTGTCTGTCTGTTTTGACTGACTGTCTGTCTGTCTTGACTGACTGTCTGTCTGTCTTGACTGACTGTCTGTCTGTCTTGACTGACTGGCTGTCTGTCTTGACTGACTGGCTGTCTGTCTTGACTGACTGTCTTTCTGTCTTGACTGACTGTCTGTCTGTCTGTCTGTCTTGACTGACTGACGATATGTCTGTCTGTCTTGACTGACTGTCTGTCTGTCGGTCTTGACTGACTGTCTGTCTGTCTTGACTGACTGTTTGTCTGTCTTGACTGACTGTTTGTCTGTCTTGACTGACTGTCTGTCTTTCTTGACTGACTGTCTGTCTGTCTTGACTGACTGTCTGTCTGTCTTGACTGACTGACTGTCTTTCTGTCTTTCTGTCTGTCTGTCTTGACTGACTGTCTGTCTGTCTGTCTGTCTTGACTGACTGTCTTGACTGACTGATTGACTATCTGTCTGTCAGTCTTGACTTACTGTCTGTCTGTCTGTCTTGACTGACTGTCTGTCTGTCTTTCTGTCTTGACAGACTGACTGTCTGTGTGTCTGTCTGTCTGTCTGCCTTAACTGACTGTCTTTCTGTCTGTCTTGACTGACTGACTATCTGCCTGTCTGTCTTGACTGACTGTCTGTCTGTCTGTCTTGACTGACTGTCTGTCTGTCTTTCCTGACTGACTGTCTGTCTGTCTTTCCTGACTGACTGTCTGTCTGTCTTTCCTGACTAACGTCTGTCTGTCTAGACTGACTGTCTGTCTGTCTGTCTTGACTGTCTGTCTGTCTGTTTTGACTGACTGTCTGTCTGTCTTGACTGACTGTCTGTCTGTCTTGACTGACTGTCTGTCTGTCTTGACTGACTGGCTGTCTGTCTTGACTGACTGTCTTTCTGTCTTGACTGACTGTCTGTCTGTCTGTCTGTCTTGACTGACTGACTATATGTCTGTCTGTCTTGACTGACTGTCTGTCTGTCTGTCTTGACTGACTGACTATATGTCTGTCTGTCTTGACTGACTGTCTGTCTGTCTGTCTTGACTGACTGTCTGTCTGTCTTGACTGACTGTCTGTCTGTCTTGACTGACTGTCTGTAATGACTGACCGACTGACTGTCTGTCTGTCTGTCTTGACTAACTGTCTGCATGTTTTGACTGACTGTCTGTCTGACTTGACTGACTGACTGTCTGACTTGACTGACTGACTGACTATCTGTCTTTCTGTCTTGACTGATTGTCTGTCTGTCTTTCCTGACTGACTGTCTGTCTGTCTTGACTGACTGTCTGTCTGTCTTGACTGACTGTCTGTCTGTCTTGTCTGACTGTCTGTCTGTCTTGACTGACTGTCTGTCTGTCTTGTCTGACTGACTGTCTGTCTGTCTTGTCTGACTGTCTGTCTGTCTTCACTGACTGTCTGTCTGTCTGTCTGTCTTTCCTGACTGACTGTCTGTCTGTCTTTCCTGACTAACGTCTGTCTGTCTAGACTGACTGTCTGTCTGTCTGTCTTGACTGTCTGTCTGTCTGTTTTGACTGACTGTCTGTCTGTCTTGACTGACTGTCTGTCTGTCTTGACTGACTGTCTGTCTGTCTTGACTGACTGTCTGTCTGTCTTGACTGACTGGCTGTCTGTCTTGACTGACTGTCTTTCTGTCTTGACTGACTGTCTGTCTGTCTGTCTGTCTTGACTGACTGACTATATGTCTGTCTGTCTTGACTGACTGTCTGTCTGTCTGTCTTGACTGACTGACTATATGTCTGTCTGTCTTGACTGACTGTCTGTCTGTCTGTCTTGACTGACTGTCTGTCTGTCTTGACTGACTGTCTGTCTGTCTTGACTGACTGTCTGTAATGACTGACCGACTGACTGTCTGTCTGTCTGTCTTGACTAACTGTCTGCATGTTTTGACTGACTGTCTGTCTGACTTGACTGACTGACTGTCTGACTTGACTGACTGACTGACTATCTGTCTTTCTGTCTTGACTGATTGTCTGTCTGTCTTTCCTGACTGACTGTCTGTCTGTCTTGTCTGACTGTCTGTCTGTCTTCACTGACTGTCTGTCTGTCTGTCTGTCTTTCCTGACTGACTGTCTGTCTGTCTTTCCTGACTGACAGTCTGTCTGTCTTTCCTGACTAACGTCTGTCTGTCTAGACTGACTGTCTGTCTGTCTGTCTTGGCTGTCTGTCTGTCTGTTTTGACTGACTGTCTGTCTGTCTTGACTGACTGTCTGTCTGTCTTGACTGACTGTCTGTCTGTCTTGACTGACTGGCTGTCTGTCTTGACTGACTGGCTGTCTGTCTTGACTGACTGTCTTTCTGTCTTGACTGACTGTCTGTCTGTCTGTCTGTCTTGACTGACTGACGATATGTCTGTCTGTCTTGACTGACTGTCTGTCTGTCGGTCTTGACTGACTGTCTGTCTGTCTTGACTGACTGTTTGTCTGTCTTGACTGACTGTTTGTCTGTCTTGACTGACTGTCTGTCTTTCTTGACTGACTGTCTGTCTGTCTTGACTGACTGTCTGTCTGTCTTGACTGACTGACTGTCTTTCTGTCTTTCTGTCTGTCTGTCTTGACTGACTGTCTGTCTGTCTGTCTGTCTTGACTGACTGTCTTGACTGACTGATTGACTATCTGTCTGTTAGTCTTGACTTACTGTCTGTCTGTCTGTCTTGACTGACTGTCTGTCTGTCTTTCTGTCTTGACAGACTGACTGTCTGTGTGTCTGTCTGTCTGTCTGCCTTAACTGACTGTCTTTCTGTCTGTCTTGACTGACTGACTATCTGCCTGTCTGTCTTGACTGACTGTCTGTCTGTCTGTCTTGACTGACTGTCTGTCTGTCTTTCCTGACTGACTGTCTGTCTGTCTTTCCTGACTGACTGTCTGTCTGTCTTTCCTGACTAACGTCTGTCTGTCTAGACTGACTGTCTGTCTGTCTGTCTTGACTGTCTGTCTGTCTGTTTTGACTGACTGTCTGTCTGTCTTGACTGACTGTCTGTCTGTCTTGACTGACTGTCTGTCTGTCTTGACTGACTGTCTGTCTGTCTTGACTGACTGGCTGTCTGTCTTGACTGACTGTCTTTCTGTCTTGACTGACTGTCTGTCTGTCTGTCTGTCTTGACTGACTGACTATATGTCTGTCTGTCTTGACTGACTGTCTGTCTGTCTGTCTTGACTGACTGACTATATGTCTGTCTGTCTTGACTGACTGTCTGTCTGTCTGTCTTGACTGACTGTCTGTCTGTCTTGACTGACTGTCTGTCTGTCTTGACTGACTGTCTGTAATGACTGACCGACTGACTGTCTTTCTGTCTGTCTTGACTAACTGTCTGCATGTTTTGACTGACTGTCTGTCTGACTTGACTGACTGACTGTCTGACTTGACTGACTGACTGACTATCTGTCTTTCTGTCTTGACTGATTGTCTGTCTGTCTTTCCTGACTGACTGTCTGTCTGTCTTGACTGACTGTCTGTCTGTCTTGACTGACTGTCTGTCTGTCTTGTCTGACTGTCTGTCTGTCTTGACTGACTGTCTGTCTGTCTTGTCTGACTGTCTGTCTGTCTTGACTGACTGTCTTGACTGACTGTCTGTCTGTCTGTCTGTTTTGACTGACTGACCATCTGTATGTCTTTCTTGACTGACTTCTGTCTGTCTTGACTCAGTGTCTGTTGTCTGTCAGTCTTGAATGATTGTCTGTCTGTCTGTCTTGACTGACTGTCTGTCTGTCTTTCTGTCTGTCTGTCTTGGCTGACTGACTGCATGTCTTGACTGACTGTCTGTCTGTCCTGACTGACTGACTATCTGTCTGTCTTGACTGACTGTCTGTCTGTCTTGACTGACTGTCTGTCTGTCTTGTCTGACTGTCTGTCTGTCTTGACTGACTGTCTTGACTGACTGTCTGTCTGTCTGTCTGTCTTGCCTGACTCTCTGTCTGTCGTGACTGACTGTCTGTCTGTCTTGACTGACTGTCTGTCTGTCTTGACTAACTGTCTGTCTTTCTTGACTGACTGTCTGTCTGTCTTGACTGACTGACTTTCTGTCTTGTCTGACTGTCTGTCTGTCTTGACTGACTGTCTTGACTGACTGTCTGTCTATCTGTCTGTCTTGCCTGACTCTCTGTCTGTCTTGACTGACTGTCTGTCTGTCTTGACTAACTGTCTGTCTGTCTTGACTGACTGTCTGTCTGTCTTGACTGACTGTCTGTCTGTCTTGACTGACTGTCTGTCTGTCTTGACTGACTGACTGCATGTCTTGACTGACTGTCTGTCTGTCCTGACTGACTGACTATCTGTCTGTCTTGACTGACTGTCTGTCTGTCTTGACTGACTGTCTGTCTGTCTTGTCTGACTGTCTGTCTGTCTTGACTGACTGTCTTGACTGACTGTCTTGACTGACTGTCTGTCTGTCTGTCTGTCTTGCCTGACTCTCTGTCTGTCTTGACTGACTGTCTGTCTGTCTTGACTAACTGTCTGTCTGTCTTGACTGACTGTCTGTCTGTCTTGACTGACTGTCTGTCTGTCTTGACTGACTGTCTGTCTGTCTTGACTGACTGTCTGTCTGTCTTGACTGACTGTCTCTCTGTCTGTCTGTCTTGACTAACTGTCTGTCTGTCTGTCTGTCTGTCTTGACTGACTGTCTGTCTGTCTGTCTTGACTGACTGTCTGTCTGTCTGTCTATCTTGACTGACTGACTGACTATCTGTCTTTCTGTCTGGACTGATTGTCTGTCTGTCTTTCCTGACTGACTGTCTGTCTGTCTTGACTGACTGTCTGTCTGTCTTGACTGACTGTCTGTCTGTCTTGTCTGACTGTCTGTCTGTCTTGACTGACTGTCTGTCTGTCTTGTCTGACTGTCTGTCTGTCTTGACTGACTGTCTTGACTGACTGTCTGTCTGTCTGTCTGTTTTGACTGACTGACCATCTGTATGTCTTTCTTGACTGACTGTCTGTCTGTCTTGACTCAGTGTCTGTTGTCTGTCAGTCTTGAATGATTGTCTGTCTGTCTGTCTTGACTGACTGTCTGTCTGTCTTTCTGTCTGTCTGTCTTGGCTGACTGACTGCATTTCTTGACTGACTGTCTGTCTGTCCTGACTGACTGACTATCTGTCTGTCTTGACTGACTGTCTGTCTGTCTTGACTGACTGTCTGTCTGTCTTGTCTGACTGTCTGTCTGTCTTGACTGACTGTCTTGACTGACTGTCTGTCTGTCTGTCTGTCTTGCCTGACTCTCTGTCTGTCTTGACTGACTGTCTGTCTGTCTTGACTGACTGTCTGTCTGTCTTGACTAACTGTCTGTCTTTCTTGACTGACTGTCTGTCTGTCTTGACTGACTGACTGTCTTTCTGTCTGTCTGTCTTGACTGGCTGTCTGCATGTCTTGACTGACTGTCTGTCTGTCTTGACTGACTGTCTGTCTGTCTTGACTGACTGTCTGTCTGTCTTGACTGACTGTCTATTTGTCTTGACTGACTGTCTGTCTGTCTTGACTGACTGTCTATTTGTCTTTACTGACTGTCTGTCTGTCTGTCTTTCTGTCTTGACTGACTGTCTGCCTGACTGTCTGTCTGTCTTGACTGTCTGTCTGTCTTGACTGACTGTCTGTCTGTCTCTCGGTCTTGACTGACTGTCTGTCTGTCTTGACTGACTGACTGACTATCTGTCTGTCAGTCTTGACTGACTGTCTGTCTGTCTTTCTGTCTGTCTGTCTTGACTGACTGTCTGCATGTCTTGACTGACTGTCTCTCTGTCTGTCTGTCTGTCTTGCTTGACTGACTATCTTTCTGTCTGTCTTGACTGACTGTCTGTCTGTCTGTCTTGACTGACTATCTGTCTGTCTGTCTGACTGTCTCGGCAGACTGACTGTCTGTCTGTCTGTCTGTCTGCCTTGACTGACTGTCTTTCTGTCTGTCTTGACTGACTGACTATCTGTCTGTCTGTCTTGACTGACTGTCTGTCTGTCTGTCTTGACTGACTGTCTGTCTGTCTTGACTGACTGTCTGTCTGTCCTGACTGACTGACTGACTATCTGTCTGTCAGTCTTGACTGTTTGTCTGTCTGTCTGTCTGTCTGCCTTGACTGACTGTCTGTCTGTCTGTCTGTTTTGACTGACTGACCATCTGTCTGTCTGTCTGTCTGTCTGTTTGTCTTGACTAACTGTCTGTCTATCTGTCTGTCTTGACTGACTGTCTGTCTGTCTGTCTGTCGGTCTTGACTGACTGTCTGTCTGACCATCTGACCATCTGTCTGTCTTTCTTGACTGACTTCTGTCTGTCTTGACTCAGTGTCTGTTGTCTGTCAGTCTTGAATGATTGTCTGTCTGTCTGTCTTGACTGACTGTCTGTCTGTCTTTCTGTCTGTCTGTCTTGCCTGACTGACTGCATGTCTTGACTGACTGTCTGTCTGTCCTGACTGACTGACTATCTGTATGTCTTGACTGACTGTCTGTCTGCCTTGACTGACTGTCTGTCTGTCTCGACTGACTGTCTGTCTGTCTTGACTGACTGTCTGTCTGTCTTGACTGACTGTCTGTCTGTCTGTCTGTCTTGACTAACTGTCTGTCTATCTGTCTGTCTTGACTGACTGTCTGTCTGTCTGTCTGTCGGTCTTGACTGACTGTCTGTCTGTCTATCTTGACTGACTGACTGACTGTCTGTCTTTCTGTCTTGACTGATTGTCTGTCTGTCTTTCCTGACTGACTGTCTGTCTGTCTTTCCTGACCGACTGTCTGTCTGTCTTTCCTGACTGACTGTCTGTCTGTCTGTTTGTCTTGACTGACTGTGTTTCTGTCTTGACTGACTGTCTGTCTGTCTTGACTGACTGTCTGTCTGTCTTGACTGACTGTCTGTCTGTCTTGACTGACTGTCTGTCTGTCTTGACTGACTGTCTGTCTGTCTTGACTGACTGTCTGTCTGTCTTGACTGACTGTCTGTCTGTCTTGACTGACTGACTGTCTTTCTGTCTTTCTATCAGTCTGTCTTGACTGGCTGTCTGCATGTCTTGACTGACTGTCGGCCTGTCTTGACTGACTGTCTGTCTGTCTGTCTTTGTCTGAGTGTCTGTCTTGACTGACTGTCTGTCTGTCTTGTCTGACTGTCTGTCTGTCTTGACTGACTGTCTTGACTGACTGTCTGTCTGTCTGTCTGTCTGTCTTGACTGACTATCTGTCTGTCTTGACTGACTGTCTTTCTGTCTTGACTGACTGTCTGTCTGTCTTGACTGACTGTCTGTTTGTCTTGACTGACTGTCTGTCTGTCTTGTCTGACTGTCTGTCTGTCTTCACTGACTGTCTGTCTGTCTGTCTGTCTTTCCTGACTAACTGTCTGTCTGTCTTTCCTGACTGACAGTCTGTCTGTCTTTCCTGACTAACGTCTGTCTGTCTAGACTGACTGTCTGTCTGTCTGTCTTGGCTGTCTGTCTGTCTGTTTTGACTGACTGTCTGTCTGTCTTGACTGACTGTCTGTCTGTCTTGACTGACTGTCTGTCTGTCTTGACTGACTGGCTGTCTGTCTTGACTGACTGGCTGTCTGTCTTGACTGACTGTCTTTCTGTCTTGACTGACTGTCTGTCTGTCTGTCTGTCTTGACTGACTGACGATATGTCTGTCTGTCTTGACTGACTGTCTGTCTGTCGGTCTTGACTGACTGTCTGTCTGTCTTGACTGACTGTCTGTCATGACTGACCGACTGACTGTCTGTCTGTCTTTCTGTCTGTCTGTCTTGACTGACTGTCTGCATGTTTTGACTGACTGTCTGTCTGACTTGACTGACTGACTGTCTGTCTGTCTTGACTGACCGTCTGTCTGTCTTGACTGACTGTTTGTCTGTCTGTCTGTCTTGACTGACTGTCTGTCTGTCTGTCTGTCTTAACTGACTGACTGACTATCTGTCTTTCTGTCTTGACTGATTGTCTGTCTTTCTTTCCTGACTGACTGTCTGTCTGTCTTTCCTGACTGACTGTCTGTCTGTCTGTCTGTCTTGATTGACTTTCTTTTTGTCTTGACTGACTGTCTGTCTGTCTTGACTGACTCTCTGTCTTTCTTGACTGACTGTCTGTCTATCTTGACTGACTGTCTGTCTGTCTTGACTGACTGACTGTCTTTCTGTCTGTCTGTCTTGACTGGCTGTATGCATGTCTTGACTGACTGTCTGTCTGTCTGTCTTTGTCTGACTGTCTGTCTTGACTGACTGTCTGCATATTTTGACTGACTGTCTGTCTGACTTGACTGACTGACTGTCTGTCTGTCTTGACTGACTGTCTGTCTGTCTTGACTGACTGTCTGTCTGTCTTGACTGACTGTTTGTCTGTCTGTCTGTCTTGACTGACTGACTGTCTGTCTGTCTTGTCTGACTGTCTGTCTGTCTTGACTGACTGTCTTGACTGACTGTCTGTCTGTCTGTCTGTCTGTCTTGACTGACTCTCTGTCTGTCTTGACTGACTGTCTGTCTGTCTTGACTGACTGTCTGTCTGTCTTGACTGACTATCTGTTTGTCTTGACTGACTGTCTTTCTGTCTTGACTGACTGTCTGTCTGTCTTGACTGACTATCTGTCTGTCTTGACTGACGGTCTGTCTGTCTTGACTGACGGTCTGTCTGTCTTGACTGACTGTCTGTCTGTCTTGACTGACTGTCTGTCTTGACTGACTGTCTGTCTGTCTTGACTGACTGTCTGTCTGTCTTGACTGACTGTCTGTCTGTCTTGACTGACTGTCTGTCTGTCTTGACTGACTGTCTGTCTGTCTTGACTGACTGTCTGTCTGTCTTGACTGACTTTCTTTCTGTCTTGACTGACTGTCTGTCTGTCTTGACTGACTGTCTGTCTGTCTTGGCTGACTGTCTGTCTTTCTTGACCGACTGTCTGTCTGTCTTGACTGACTTTCTGTCTGTCTTGACTGACTGACTGTCTTTCTGTCTGTCTGTCTTGACTGGCTGTCTGCATGTCTTGACTGACTGTCTGTCTGTCTTGACTGACTGTCTGTCTGTCTGTCTTTGTCTGACTGTCTGTCTGTCTGTCTTGTCTGACTGTCTGTCTGTCTTGACTGACTGTCTGTCTGTCTGTCTGTCTTGACTGACTCTCTGTCTGTCTTGACTGACTGTCTGTCTGTCTTGACTGACTGTCTGTCTGTCTTGACTGACTGTCTGTCTGCCTTGACTGACTGTCTGTCTGTCTGTAAGTCTGTCTGTCTTGACTGACTGTCTGTCTGTCTATCTGTCTATCTTGACTGACTGACTGACTATCTGTCTTTCTGTCTTGACTGATTGTCTGTCTGTCTTTCCTGACTGACTGTCTGTCTGTCTTTCCTGACTGACTGTCTGTCTGTCTTTCCTGACTGACTATCTTTCTGTCTGTCTGTCTTGACTTACTGTCTTTCTGTCTTGACTGACTGTCTGTCTTTCTTGACTTACTGTCTGTCTGTCTTGACTGTCTGTCTGTCTTGACTGACTGTCTGTCTGTCTTGACTGACTGTCTGTCTGTCCTGACTGACTGTCTGTCTGTCTTGACTGACTGACTGTCTTTCTGTCTGTCTGTCTTGACTGGCTGTCTGCATGTCTTGACTGACTGTCTGTCTGTCTTGACTGACTGTCTGTCTGTCTTGACTGACTGTCTGTCTGTCTTGACTGACTGTCTATTTGTCTTGACTGACTGTCTGTCTGTCTTGACTGACTGTCTATTTGTCTTTACTGACTGTCTGTCTGTCTGTCTTTCTGTCTTGACTGACTGTCTGCCTGACTGTCTGTCTGTCTTGACTGTCTGTCTGTCTTGACTGACTGTCTGTCTGTCTCTCGGTCTTGACTGACTGTCTGTCTGTCTTGACTGACTGACTGACTATCTGTCTGTCAGTCTTGACTGACTGTCTGTCTGTCTTTCTGTCTGTCTGTCTTGACTGACTGTCTGCATGTCTTGACTGACTGTCTCTCTGTCTGTCTGTCTGTCTTGCTTGACTGACTATCTTTCTGTCTGTCTTGACTGACTGTCTGTCTGTCTGTCTTGACTGACTATCTGTCTGTCTGTCTGACTGTCTCGGCAGACTGACTGTCTGTCTGTCTTGACTGACTGTCTGTCTGTCTGTCTTGACTGACTGTCTGTCTGTCTTGACTGACTGTCTGTCTGTCCTGACTGGCTGACTGACTATCTGTCTGTCAGTCTTGACTGTTTGTCTGTCTGTCTGTCTGTCTGCCTTGACTGACTGTCTGTCTGTCTGTTTTGACTGACTGACCATCTGTCTGTCTGTCTGTTTTGACTGACTGACCATCTGTCTGTCTTTCTTGACTGACTTCTGTCTGTCTTTACTCAGTGTCTGTTGTCTGTCAGTCTTGAATGATTGTCTGTCTGTCTGTCTTGACTGACTGTCTGTCTGTCTTTCTGTCTGTCTGTCTTGCCTGACTGACTGCATGTCTTGACTGACTGTCTGTCTGTCCTGACTGACTGACTATCTGTCTGTCTTGACTGACTGTCTTTCTGCCTTGACTGACTGTCTGTCTGTCTTGACTGACTGTCTGTCTGTCTTGACTGACTGTCTGTCTGTCTGTCTGTCTGTTTGTCTTGACTAACTGTCTGTCTATCTGTCTGTCTTGACTGACTGTCTGTCTGTCGGTCTTGACTGACTGTCTGTCTGACCATCTGACCATCTGACCATCTGTCTGTCTTTCTTGACTGACTTCTGTCTGTCTTGACTCAGTGTATGTTGTCTGTCAGTCTTGAATGATTGTCTGTCTGTCTGTCTTGACTGACTGTCTGTCTGTCTTTCTGTCTGTCTGTCTTGCCTGACTGACTGCATGTCTTGACTGACTGTCTGTCTGTCCTGACTGACTGACTATCTGTATGTCTTGACTGACTGTCTGTCTGCCTTGACTGACTGTCTGTCTGTCTCGACTGACTGTCTGTCTGTCTTGACTGACTGTCTGTCTGTCTTGACTGACTGCCTGTCTGTCTGTCGGTCTTGACTGACTGTCTGTCTGTCTGTCTATCTTGACTGACTGACTGACTGTCTGTCTTTCTGTCTTGACTGATTGTCTGTCTGTCTTTCCTGACTGACTGTCTGTCTGTCTTTCCTGACCGACTGTCTGTCTGTCTTTCCTGAATGACTGTCTGTCTGTCTGTTTGTCTTGACTGACTGTGTTTCTGTCTTGACTGACTGTCTGTCTGTCTTGACTGACTGTCTGTCTGTCTTGACTGACTGTCTGTCTGTCTTGACTGACTGTCTGTCTGTCTTGACTGACTGTCTGTCTGTCTTGACTGACTGTCTGTCTGTCTTGACTGACTGTCTGTCTGTCTTGACTGACTGTCTTTCTGTCTTGACTGACTGACTGTCTTTCTGTCTTTCTATCAGTCTGTCTTGACTGGCTGTCTGCATGTCTTGACTGACTGTCGGTCTGTCTTGACTGACTGTCTGTCTGTCTTGACTGACTGTCTGTCTGTCTGTCTTTGTCTGAGTGTCTGTCTTGACTGACTGTCTGTCTGTCTTGTCTGACTGTCTGTCTGTCTTGACTGACTGTCTGTCTGTCTTGACTGACTGTCTGTCTGTCTTGACTGACTGTCTGTTTGTCTTGACTGACTGTCTGTCTGTCTTGTCTGACTGTCTGTCTGTCTTCACTGACTGTCTGTATGTCTGTCTGTCTTTCCTGACTGACTGTCTGTCTGTCTTTCCTGACTGACAGTCTGTCTGTCTTTCCTGACTAACGTCTGTCTGTCTAGACTGACTGTCTGTCTGTCTGTCTTGGCTGTTTGTCTGTCTGTTTTGACTGACTGTCTGTCTGTCTTGACTGACTGTCTGTCTGTCTTGACTGACTGTCTGTCTGTCTTGACTGACTGGCTGTCTGTCTTGACTGACTGTCTGTCTGTCTGTCTTGACTGACTGTCTGTCTGTCTTGACTGACTGTCTGTCTGTCCTGACTGACTGTCTGTCTGTCTTGACTGACTGACTGTCTTTCTGTCTGTCTGTCTTGACTGGCTGTCTGCATGTCTTGAGTGACTGTCTGTCTGTCTTGACTGACTGTCTGTCTGTCTTGACTGACTGTCTGTCTGTCTTGACTGACTGTCTATTTGTCTTGACTGACTGTCTGTCTGTCTTGACTGACTGTCTATTTGTCTTTACTGACTGTCTGTCTGTCTGTCTTTCTGTCTTGACTGACTGTCTGCCTGACTGTCTGTCTGTCTTGACTGTCTGTCTGTCTTGACTGACTGTCTGTCTGTCTCTCGGTCTTGACTGACTGTCTGTCTGTCTTGACTGACTGACTGACTATCTGTCTGTCAGTCTTGACTGACTGTCTGTCTGTCTTTCTGTCTGTCTGTCTTGACTGACTGTCTGCATGTCTTGACTGACTGTCTCTCTGTCTGTCTGTCTGTCTTGCTTGACTGACTATCTTTCTGTCTGTCTTGACTGACTGTCTGTCTGTCTGTCTTGACTGACTATCTGTCTGTCTGTCTGACTGTCTCGGCAGACTGACTGTCTGTCTGTCTGTCTGTCTGCCTTGACTGACTGTCTTTCTGTCTGTCTTGACTGACTGACTATCTGTCTGTCTGTCTTGACTGACTGTCTGTCTGTCTGTCTTGACTGACTGTCTTTCTGTCTTGACTGACTGTCTGTCTGTCCTGACTGACTGACTGACTATCTGTCTGTCAGTCTTGACTGTTTGTCTGTCTGTCTGTCTGTCTGCCTTGACTGACTGTCTGTCTGTCTGTCTGTTTTGACTGACTGACCATCTGTCTGTCTGTCTGTTTTGACTGACTGACCATCTGTCTGTCTTTCTTGACTGACTTCTGTCTGTCTTTACTCAGTGTCTGTTGTCTGTCAGTCTTGAATGATTGTCTGTCTGTCTGTCTTGACTGACTGTCTGTCTGTCTTTCTGTCTATCTGTCTTGCCTGACTGACTGCATGTCTTGACTGACTGTCTGTCTGTCCTGACTGACTGACTATCTGTCTGTCTTGACTGACTGTCTGTCTGCCTTGACTGACTGTCTGTCTGTCTTGACTGACTGTCTGTCTGTCTTGACTGACTGTCTGTCTGTCTGTCTGTCTGTTTGTCTTGACTAACTGTCTGTCTATCTGTCTGTCTTGACTGATTGTCTGTCTGTCTGTCTGTCGGTCTTGACTGACTGTCTGTCTGACCATCTGACCATCTGACCATCTGTCTGTCTTTCTTGACTGACTTCTGTCTGTCTTGACTCAGTGTCTGTTGTCTGTCAGTCTTGAATGATTGTCTGTCTGTCTGTCTTGACTGACTGTCTGTCTGTCTTTCTGTCTGTCTGTCTTGCCTGACTGACTGCATGTCTTGACTGACTGTCTGTCTGTCCTGACTGACTGACTATCTGTATGTCTTGACTGACTGTCTGTCTGCCTTGACTGACTGTCTGTCTGTCTCGACTGACTGTCTGTCTGTCTTGACTGACTGTCTGTCTGTCTTGACTGACTGTCTGTCTGTCTGTCTGTCTTGACTAACTGTCTGTCTATCTGTCTGTCTTGACTGACTGTTTGTCTGTCTGTCTGTCGGTCTTGACTGACTGTCTGTCTGTCTGTCTATCTTGACTGACTGACTGACTGTCTGTCTTTCTGTCTTGACTGATTGTCTGTCTGTCTTTCCTGACTGACTGTCTGTCTGTCTTTCCTGACCGACTGTCTGTCTGTCTTTCCTGAATGACTGTCTGTCTGTCTGTCTGTCTTGACTGACTGTCTGTCTGTCTTGACTGACTGTCTGTCTGTCTTGACTGACTGTCTGTCTGTCTTGACTGACTGTCTTTCTGTCTTGACTGACTGACTGTCTTTCTGTCTTTCTATCAGTCTGTCTTGACTGGCTGTCTGCATGTCTTGACTGACTGTCGGTCTGTCTTGACTGACTGTCTGTCTGTCTTGACTGACTGTCTGTCTGTCTGTCTTTGTCTGAGTGTCTGTCTTGACTGACTGTCTGTCTGTCTTGTCTGACTGTCTGTCTGTCTTGACTGACTGTCTGTCTGTCTTGACTGACTGTCTGTCTGTCTTGACTGACTGTCTGTTTGTCTTGACTGACTGTCTGTCTGTCTTGTCTGACTGTCTGTCTGTCTTCACTGACTGTCTGTATGTCTGTCTGTCTTTCCTGACTGACTGTCTGTCTGTCTTTCCTGACTGACAGTCTGTCTGTCTTTCCTGACTAACGTCTGTCTGTCTAGACTGACTGTCTGTCTGTCTGTCTTGGCTGTCTGTCTGTCTGTTTTGACTGACTGTCTGTCTGTCTTGACTGACTGTCTGTCTGTCTTGACTGACTGTCTGTCTGTCTTGACTGACTGTCTGTCTGTCTTGACTGACTGTCTTTCTGTCTTGACTGACTGTCTGTCTGTCTGTCTGTCTTGACTGACTGACGATATGTCTGTCTGTCTTGACTGACTGTCTGTCTGTCGGTCTTGACTGACTGTCTGTCTGTCTTGACTGACTGTTTGTCTGTCTTGACTGACTGTTTGTCTGTCTTGACTGACTGTCTGTCTTTCTTGACTGACTGTCTGTCTGTCTTGACTGACTGTCTGTCTGTCTTGACTGACTGACTGTCTTTCTGTCTTTCTGTCTGTCTGTCTTGACTGACTGTCTGTCTGTCTGTCTGTCTTGACTGACTCTCTGACTGTCTTGACTGACTGATTGACTATCTGTCTGTCAGTCTTGACTTACTGTCTGTCTGTCTGTCTTGACTGACTGTCTGTCTGTCTTTCTGTCTTGACAGACTGACTGTCTGTCTGTCTGCCTTAACTGACTGTCTTTCTGTCTGTCTTGACTGACTGACTATCTGCCTGTCTGTCTTGACTGACTGTCTGTCTGTCTGTCTTGACTGACTGTCTGTCTGTCTTTCCTGACTGACTGTCTGTCTGTCTTTCCTGACTGACTGTCTGTCTGTCTTTCCTGACTAACGTCTGTCTGTCTAGACTGACTGTCTGTCTGTCTGTCTGTCTGTTTTGACTGACTGTCTGTCTGTCTTGACTGACTGTCTGTCTGTCTTGACTGACTGTCTGTCTGTCTTGACTGACTGGCTGTCTGTCTTGACTGACTGTCTTTCTGTCTTGACTGACTGTCTGTCTGTCTGTCTGTCTTGACTGACTGACTATATGTCTGTCTGTCTTGACTGACTGTCTGTCTGTCTTGACTAACTGTCTGTCTGTCTTGTCTGACTGTCTGTCTGTCTTGACTGACTGTTTGTCTGTCTGTCTGTCTTGACTGACTCTCTGTCTGTCTTGACTGACTGTCTGTCTGTCTTGACTGACTGTCTGTCTGTCTTGACTGACTGTCTGTCTGTCTTGACTGACTGTCTGTCTGTCTTGACTGACTGTCTGTCTGTCTTGACTGACTGTCTATTTATCTTGACTGACTGTCTGTCTGTCTTTCTGTCTTTCTGTCTTGACTGATTGTCTGTCTGTCTTTCCTGACTGACTGTCTGTCTGTCTTTCCTGACTGACTGTCTGTCTGTCTTTCCTGACTGACTGTCTGTCTGTCTGTTTGTCTTGACTGACTGTGTTTCTGTCTTGACTGACTGCCTGTCTGTCTTGACTTACTGTCTGTCTGTCTTGACTGACTGTGTTTCTGTCTTGACTGACTGCGTTTCTGTCTTGACTGACTGTCTGTCGGTCTTAACTGATTGTCTGTCTCTCTTGTCAAGACAGAAAGAAAGTCAGTAAAGACAGACAGACAGACAGACAGTCAGTCAGGAAAGACAGACAGACAGTCAGTCAAGAAAGACAAACAGACGATCATTCAAGACTGACAGACAACAGACACTGAGTCAAGACTGACAGAAGTCAGTCAAGAAAGACAGACAGATTGTCAGTCAGTCAAAACAGACAGACAGACAGACAGTCAGTCAAGGCAGACAGACAGACAGACAGACAGACAGTCAGTCAAGACAGACAGACAGTCAGTCAAGACAGACAGACAGTCAGTCAAGACAGACAGACTGTCAGTCAAGACAGACAGACAGACAGACAGACAGTCAGACAAGACAGACAGACAGTCAGTCAAGGAATAAAGTCAGAAAAAGACAGACAGACAGACAGTCTTGACTGACTGTCTATTTATCTTGACTGACTGTCTGTCTGTCTTTTTCTGACTGTATTCCTTGACTGACTGTCTGTCTGTCTTGTCTGACTGTCTGTCTGTCTGTCTGTCTGTCTTGACTGACAGTCTGTCTGTCTTGACTGACTGTCTGTCTGTCTTGACTGACTGTCTGTCTGTCTTGACTGACTGTCTGTCTGTCCGTCTGTCTGTCTGCCTTGACTGACTGTCTGTCTGTCTGTCTGTTTTGACTGACTGACAATCTGTCTGTCTTTCTTGACTGACTTCTGTCAGTCTTGACTCAGTGTCTGTTGTCTGTCAGTCTTGAATGATTGTCTGTTTGTCTTTCTTGACTGACTGTCTGTCTGTCTTTCCTGACTGACTGTCTGTCTGTCTGTCTGTCTTTACTGACTTTCTTTCTGTCTTGACAAGAGAGACAGACAATCAGTTAAGACCGACAGACAGTCAGTCAAGACAGAAACGCAGTCAGTCAAGACAGAAACACAGTCAGTCAAGACAGACAGACAGTCAGTCAAGACAGAAACACAGTCAGTCAAGACAAACAGACAGACAGACAGTCAGTCAGGAAAGACAGACAGACAGTCAGTCAGGAAAGACAGACAGACAGTCAGTCAGGAAAGACAGACAGACAATCAGTCAAGACAGAAAGACAGAAAAACAGACAGACAGTCAGTCAAGATAAATAGACAGTCAGTCAAGACAGACAGACAGTCAGTCAAGACAGACAGACAGTCAGTCAAGACAGACAGACAGTCAGTCAAGACAGACAGACAGTCAGTCAAGACAGACAGACAGTCAGTCAAGACAGAAACACAGTCAGTCAAGACAAACAGACAGACAGACAGTCAGTCAGGAAAGACAGACAGACAGTCAGTCAGGAAAGACAGACAGACAGTCAGTCAGGAAAGACAGACAGACAGTCAGTCAGAAAAGACAGACAGACAATCAGTCAAGACAGAAAGACAGATAGTCAGTCAGTCAGTCAAGATAGACAGACAGACAGACAGTCAGTCAAGACAGAAAGACAGACAGACAGACAGTCAGTCAAGACAGACAGACAGACAGTCAGTCAAGACAGACAGACAGTCAGTCAAGACAGACAGACAGTCAGTCAAGACAGACAGACAGTCAGTCAAGACAGACAGATAGTCAGTCAGTCAGGACAGACAGACAGACAGTCAGTCAAGACATGCAGACAGTCAGTCAAGACAGACAGACAGAAATACAGACAGACAGTCAGTCAAGACTGACAGACAGATAGTCAGTCAGTCAGTCAAGACAGACAGACAGTCAGTCAAGACAGACAGACAGACAGACAGACAATCTGTCAAGACAGACAGACAGACAGTCAGTCAAGACATGCAGTCAGTCAGTCAAGACAGACAGACAGAAAGACAGACAGACAGTCAGTCAAGACAGACAGACAGACAATCATTCAAGACTGACAGACAACAGACACTGAGTCAAGACAGACAGAAGTCAGTCAAGAAAGACAGACAGATGGTCAGTCAGTCAAAACAGACATACAGACAGACAGTCAGTCAAAGCAGACAGACAGACAGACAGTCAGTCAAGACAGACAGACAACAGACACTGAGTCAAGACAGACAGAAGTCTGTCAAGACAGACAGACAGACTGTCAGTCAAGACAGACAGAAATATAGTCAGTCAGTCAAGACAGACAGACAGACAGTCAGTCAAGACATGCAGACAGTCAGTCAAGACAGACAGACAGAAAGACAGACAGACAGTCAGTCAAGACTGACAGACAGATAGTCAGTCAGTCAGTCAAGACAGACAGACAGTCAGTCAAGACAGACAGACAGACAGACAGTCAGGAAAGACAGACAGACAGTCAGTCAGGAAAGACAGACAGAAAGACAGTCGGTTAAGGCAGACAGACAGACAGACAGACAGACAGTCAGTCTGTCAAGACAGAAAGACAGACAGACGGTCAGTCAAGACAGACAGACAGACAGTAAGTCAAGACAGACAGACAGATAGTCAATCAGTCAGTCAAGACAGTCAGACAGTCAGTCAAGACAGACAGACAGTCAGTCAAGACAGACAGACAGTCAGTCAAGAAAGACAGACAGTCAGTCAAGACAGACAGACAGTCACTCAAGACAGACAGACAGACAGACAGTCAGTCAGGAAAGACAGACAGACAATCAGTCAAGACAGAAAGACAGATAGTCAGTCAGTCAGTCAAGATAGACAGACAGTCAAGTCAGTCAAGACAGTCTGTCTTTCTTAACTGACTGTCTGTCTGTCTTGACTGACTGTCTGTCTGTCTTGACTGACTGACTGTCTTTCTGTCTTTCTATCTGTCTGTCTTGACTGACTGTCTGTCTGTCTTGACTTACTGTCTGTCTGTCTTGACTGACTGTCTGTCTGTCTGTCTTTGTCTGAGTGTCTGTCCTGACTGACTGTCTGTCTGCCTTGTCTGACTGTCTGTCTGTCTTGACTGACTGTCTTGACTGACTGTCTGTCTGTTTGTCTCTCTTGACTGACTGTCTTTCTGTCTTGACTGACTGTCTGTCTGTCTTGACTGACTGTCTGTCTGTCTTGACTGACTGTCTGTCTGTCTTGACTGACTGTCTGTCTGTCTTGACTGACTGTCTGTCTGTCTTGACTGACTGTCTGTCTGTCTTGTCTGACTGTCTGTCTGTCTTGACTGACTGTCTTGACTGACTGTCTGTCTGTCTGTCTGTCTTGACTGACTGTCTGTCTGTCTTGACTGACTGACTGACTATCTGTCTGCCAGTCTTGACTGACTGTCTGTCTGTCTTGACTGACTGTCTGCATGTCTTGACTGACTGTCTGTCTGTCTGTCTTGACTGACTGACTATCTTTCTGTCTGTCTTGACTTACAGTCTGTCTGTCTGTCTTGACTTACTGTCTGCCTGTCTGTCTGTCTGTCTTGGCAGACTGACTGTCTGTCTGTCTGTCTGCCTTGACTGACTGTCTTTCTGTCTGTCTTGACTGACTGATTATCTGTCTGTCTGTCTTGACAGACTGTCTTTCTAGACAGACTGTCTATCTGTCTGTCTGTCTGTCTGTCTGCCTTGACTGACTGTCTTTCTGTCTGTCTTGACTGACTGACTATCTGTCTGTCAGTCTTGACTAACTGTCTGTCTGTCTTTCTGTCTGTCTGTCTTGACTGACTGTCTGAATGTCTTGACTGACTGTCTGTCTGTCTGTCTGGCTTGACTGACTGTCTTTCTGTCTGTCTTGACTGACTGACTGTCTGTCCGTCTTGACTGACTGTCTGTCTATCTGTCTGTCTTGACTGACTGTCTGTCTGTCTGTCTGTTTTGACTGACTGACTATCTGTCTGTCTTTCTTGACTAACTATCTGTCTGTCTTTCTTGACTGACTTCTGTCTGTCTTGACTCAGTGTCTGTTGTCTGTCAGTCTTGACTGATTTTCTGTCTGTCTGTCTTGACTGACTGTCTGTCTGTCTTTCCTGACTGACTGTCTGTCTGTCTGTCTGTCTGTCTGTCTTGACTGACTGTCTGTCTGTCGGTCTTGACTGACTGTCTGTCTGTCTTGACTGACTGTCTTTCTGTCTTGACTGACTGGCTGTCTGTCTTGACTGCCTCTGTCTGTCTGTCTTTCTTGACTGACTGTCTGTCTGTCTTGACTGACTGTCTGTCTGTCTGTCTTGACTGACTGTCTGTCTGTCTTGACTGACTGTCTGTCTGTCTTGACTGACTGTCTGTCTGTCTTGACTGACTGTCTGTCTGTCTTGACTGACTGTCTGTCATGACTGACCGACTAACTGTCTGTCTGTCTTTCTGTCTGTCTGTCTTGACTGACTGTCTGCATGTTTTGACTGACTGACTCTGTCAGACTCAGTGTCTGTTGTCTGTCAGTCTTGAATGATTGTCTGTCTGTCTGTCTTGACTGACTGTCTGTCTGTCTTTCTGTCTGTCTGTCTTGCTTGACTGTCTGTCTGTCCTGACTGACTGACTGACTATCTGTCTGTCAGTCTTGACTGTTTGTCTGTCTGTCTGTCTGTCTGCCTTGACTGACTGTCTGTCTGTCTGTCTGTTTTGACTGACTGACCATCTGTCTGTCTGTCTGTTTTGACTGACTGACCATCTGTCTGTCTTTCTTGACTGACTTCTGTCTGTCTTGACTCAGTGTCTGTTGTCTGTCAGTCTTGAATGATTGTCTGTCTGTCTGTCTTGACTGACTGTCTGTCTGTCTTTCTGTCTGTCTGTCTTGCCTGACTGACTGCATGTCTTGACTGACTGTCTGTCTGTCCTGACTGACTGACTATCTGTCTGTCTTGACTGACTGTCTGTCTGCCTTGACTGACTGTCTGTCTGTCTTGACTGACTGTCTGTCTGTCTTGACTGACTGTCTGTCTGTCTGTCTGTCTGTTTGTCTTTACTAACTGTCTGTCTATCTGTCTGTCTTGCCTGACTGTCTGTCTGTCTGTCTGTCGGTCTTGACTGACTGTCTGTCTGACCATCTGACCATCTGACCATCTGTCTGTCTTTCTTGACTGACTTCTGTCTGTCTTGACTCAGTGTCTGTTGTCTGTCAGTCTTGACTGATTTTCTGTCTGTCTGTCTTGACTGACTGTCTGTCTGTCTTTCTTGACTGACTGTCTGTCTGTCTGTCTGTCTGTCTGTCTGTCTGTCTGTCTGTCTGTCTTGACTGACTGTCTGTCTGTCGGTCTTGACTGACTGTCTGTCTGTCTTGACTGACTGTCTTTCTGTCTTGACTGACTGGTTGTCTGTCTGTCTTGACTGACTGTCTGTCTGTCTTGACTGACTGTCTGTCTGTCTGTCTTGACTGACTGTCTGTCTGTCTTGACTGACTGTCTGTCTGTATTGACTGACTGTCTGTCTGTCTTGACTGACTGTCTGTCTGTCTTGACTGACTGTCTGTCATGACTGACCGACTAACTGTCTGTCTGTCTTTCTGTCTGTCTGTCTTGACTGACTGTCTGCATGTTTTGACTGACTGACTGTCTGTCTGTCTTGACTGACTGTCTGTCTGTCTTGACTGACTGTCTGTCTGTCTTGACTGACTGTCTGTCTGTCTTGACTGACTGTCTGTCTGTCTTCACTGACTGTCTGTCTGTCTTGACTGACTGTCTGTCTGTCTTGACTGACTGTCTGTCTGTCTTGACTGACTGTCTGTCATGACTGACCGACTAACTGTCTGTCTGTCTTTCTGTCTGTCTGTCTTGACTGACTGTCTGCATGTTTTGACTGACTGACTGTCTGTCTGTCTTGACTGACTGTCTGTCTGTCTTGACTGACTGTCTGTCTGTCTGTCTGTCTTGACTGACTGACTGACTATCTGTCTGCCAGTCTTGACTGACTGTCTGTCTGTCTTTCTGTCTGTCTGTCTTGACTGACTGTCTGCATGTCTTGACTGACTGTCTGTCTGTATGTCTTGACTGACTGACTATCTTTCTGTTTGTCTTGACTCACAGTCTGTCTGTCTGTCTTGACTGACTGTCTGCCTGTCTGTCTGTCTGTCTTGGCAGACTGACTGTCTGTCTGTCTGTCTTTCTTGACTGACTGTCTTTCTGTCTGTCTTGACTGACTGACTATCTGTCTGTCTGTCTTGACAGACTGTCTGTCTTGACAGACTGTCTGTCTGTCTGTCTGTCTGTCTGTCTGCCTTGACTGACTGTCTTTCTTTCTGTCTTGACTGACTGACTATCTGTCTGTCAGTCTTGACTGACTGTCTGTCTGTCTTTCTGTCTGTCTGTCTTGACTGACTGTCTGAATGTCTTGACTTACTGTCTGTCTGTCTTGACTGACTGTCTGTCTGTCTGTCTGACTTGACTGACTGTCTTTCTGTCTGTCTTGACTGACTGACTGTCTGTCCGTCTTGACTGACTGTCTGTCTGTCTGTCTGTCTCGACTGACTGTCTGTCTGTCTGTCTGTTTTGACTGACTGACTATCTGTCTGTCTTTCTTGACTGACGTCTGTCTGTTTTGACTCAGTGTCTGTTGTCTGTCAGTCTTGACTGATTTTCTGTCTGTCTGTCTTGACTGACTGTCTGTCTGTCTTTCCTGACTGACTGTCTGTCTGTCTGTCTTGACTGACTGTCTGTCTGTCTGTCTTGACTGACTGTCTGTCTGTCTGTCTTGACTGACTGTCTGTCTGTCTTGACTGACTGTCTGTCTGTCTTGACTGACTGGCTGTCTGTCTTGACTGCCTCTGTCTGTCTGTCTGTCTTGACTGACTGTCTGTCTGTCTTGACTGATTGTCTGTCTGTCTGTCTTGACTGACTGTCTGTCTGTCTTGACTGACTGTCTGTCTGTCTTGACTGACTGTCTGTCTGTCTTGACTGACTGTCTGTCATGACTGACCGACTGACTGTCTGTCTGTCTTTCTGTCTGTCTGTCTTGACTGACTGTCTGCATGTTTTGACTGACTGACTGTCTGTCTGTCTTGACTGACTGTCTGTCTGTCTTGACTGACTGTCTGTCTGTCTTGACTGACTGTCTGTCTGTCTTGACTGACTGTCTGTCTGTCTTGACTGGCTGTCTGCATGTCTTGACTGACTGTCTGTCTGTCTTGACTGACTGTCTTGACTGACTGTCTGTCTGTCTTGACTGACTGACTATCTTTCTGTCTGTCTTGACTGACTGTCTGACTGTCTGTCTTGACTGACTGTCTGTCTGTCTGTCAGTCTTGACTGACTGTCTGTCTGTCTTGACTGACTGTCTGTCTGTCTTGACTGACTGTCTGTCTGTCTTGACTGACTGTCTGTCATGACTGACCGACTGACTGTCTGTCTGTCTTTCTGTCTGTCTGTCTTGACTGACTGTCTGCATGTTTTGACTGACTGACTGTCTGTCTGTCTTGACTGACTGTCTGTCTGTCTTGACTGACTGTCTGCATGTCTTGACTGAATGTCTGTCTGTCTTGACTGACTGACTGTCTTTCTGTCGGTCTTGACTGACTGTCTGTCTGTCTGTCTTGACTGACTGTCTGTCTGTCTGTCTGTCTGTCTTGACTGACTGACTACCTTTCTGTCTGTCTTGACTGACTGTCTGACTGTCTGTCTTGACTGACTGTCTGTCTGTCTGTCTGTCTTGACAGTCAGTCTGTCTGTCTGTCTGTCTGCCTTGACTGACTGTCTTTCTGTCAGTCTTGACTGACTGTCTGTCTGTCTTTCTGTCTGTCTGTCTTGACTGACTGTCTGAAGGTCTTGACTTACTGTCTGTGTGTCTTGACTGACTGTCTGTCTGTCTGTCTGCCTTGACTGACTGTCTTTCTGTCTGTCTTGACTGACTGACTGTCTGTCTGTCTTGACTGACTGTCTGGCCGTCTTGACTGACTGTCTCTCTGTCTGTCTGCCTGTCTGTCTTGACTGACTGTCTGTCTGTCTGTCTGTTTTGACTGACTGACTATCTATCTGTCTTTCTTGACTGACTTCTGTCTGTCTTGACTCAGTGTCTGTTGTCTGTCAGTCTTGACTGATTTTCTGTCTGTCTGTCTTTCCTGACTGACTGTCTGTCTGTCTTTACTGTCTGTCTGTTTGTCTGTCATGACTGACTGACTAAATGTCTGTCTGTCTTGACTGATATTTTGGTTTTGATGTAACTGACTGTCTGTTTGTCAGTCTGTCTTGACTGACTGTCTCTCTGTCTATCTGTCTTAACTGACTGTCGGTCTGTCAGTT